>CM046866.1:40266335-40972754 GCA_025617745.1 Heliocidaris erythrogramma
GGTGGCGCTACAATAATAAACGTCATTGCATGGGTCTCAAAAGGGGATTCCCCAAGCCAGCAATGCTGTCCGACCGTACCCTGCGTGGGCCTAGTTCGATAATCGACGCAGTACCGGCAAAGAGTTTAAATACGAAGAGTGCTCAGTCCCGAAATAAAGACGCGTATATATTGTGGTACATGTCGAGCGGCCCAGAGGGAAAGGTTATAGTCTTAATCAAGATGTTTGTATTTTTTATTTTCTTTATTTTTTTCTTCTTTTTCTGGACATCGATTTTGGTAAATCCGTAACTAAAGGGAATAATCTTGATATTGTCCCTTCAAATACAAACTTTTGTCCCAAAACAGATAAGAATCAACTCTAACTGCACCAGGGAGGAGAGGGAGAGAGTTGGGGCTAGGACTAAATGTTTGTACTTTTGTTAAAGTTATTTGCTGTGAAATTTCTATTAATGTTCATGTGATGGGGGTCCAAACATGTTCCCTGATATTAAGCTTTATATGAGCAAACACTGCGATATCTGACGGGAATGTCGAGAAAAGCTATTTTTAAAATAATAAAATGCTGTCCTTATTTTTCTATTAAATCGGAATATTTTATTTGATATGATTTATGGAAATTATAGGGATTATAGACCTGTAATGTAAATTTTTTAGCCTTCTTCTATTAAAAGTCAAGACAGAAAAGGCTTTAATAAAATGAGATGGTGTGCGAGCAATTCCTTATTTAAATATAAAGATTAAATTAAGAGTGGCGTATCCCAGATTATCTTATTTTTATCCAGCGAATCCAGGAATGCACGTGCCCCTACGTGCCAGTCAAAACCAAATCTGACATATCTTAGTTACACATCAAATGAAAGGAAATGTGTACCCCCCCCCCCCCCCGCACAGAAAGAATCTGAAAACTGTGATAATTTTTTTCCTTGCTTGTCCTAAATTTCAAAATAGAATGTATCCAGGCGCCTGGGAACGATTTTGTTACTGGTGGTGCTGTGAGCAAAAAAAAAGGGTCCTCAGCATTTTAGTGTCTCTTTTTAAGTCCAAAAATCTCTGACAATTAAGCAAAAAAACAAAAAACGGTCCTCAGCATTTTAGTGTCTCTTTTTAGCTACAGCACCCCCAGCATCCTCAGCCTTCTAGCGGTGCTGTACATCCCCTCAAAAAAAAAAAAAAAAAAAAAAACCCGGCTCCCAGGCCCCTGAATGCATCTGATGATTTTTAGTTCGTCAGGCGTGAGCCTCCACCCTCCCAATGCATTCCTGGATACGCCACCAATATAACTAACATACGGTAAGTTATTTGTAATATTCTGCTGTAGAAATTTGAGACGACAGGCGAAGAAAACAGTATAGGGGCTTGCTCCGAAGCCATCACCAACGCTATAGGGCCTATACCGATTATACGAAAAAAAAGGGGGGGGGGGAATGGCCTCCGTGTTTTGAATTGAATTAACTAGTAACCAACAATAGCGGCTGATTATATTTTTATTTATTACCAGTCCTATTCTGTCTTTGTAGGAATATCCCATTACTTTTGCCCCAGCTCTCTTCGTCTCTCTCTCCTCCCTCTCTCCTCCCTCTCTCATTTATTCTCATACTCTCTTATTCTCTCTTACAACCGATCTGTAAAAAATGACTCCAATAGAATTGAGGAAAAAATAATGATCTCTTATTGCTTTTCCCCCCAATCTTTCAATTTAATGAGATCGACCACCAACATTATGCAATCCTATTCTTCACGTCCATGACAGAATAATTATAATAATAATAATAATAATGATAATACATGTAATTACGTTGTTTCATTTCTTGTTATTGTAAAGCGCCTTGAGCATGTTATGGTAAGGCGCTATATAAATACCAATATGTATGTATGTAGTATGTAATAGCAGGGGCTGATCAAGGGGGCGAATCGACCGCGGCCCCCTTTTTGAAACCCAAGCTGGCATACGGGCTCTTGCCTAAAATGTTGAAAAACCCGGATCGAGCAACAAATTTAGTTTGGGAGCCCACGAGGCTAACAATGTTGTTCTATTAACCCTCCAAGAAAACTTGTAAAAAGGCCCACCCCGCAAGACTGACGTGACAGTCCGGGCATGGCTCAGTGGCGGATTTAGGGGGCTTTTTAAAAAATTGTATACCCCTTTTAGAACTGATAACTTTTTTTTGCTTGTCAGAGAATTATGGTGGAAAACTGGACCCATAAAATCTGATACCCCACCCCCCTCCACTGAGCAACTTTTGAAGGGCTGGCGAGAAGAAAAAATTCTTGCCACCCCTCCCCCCCCCCCCCCCCCCCCCCCCCCCCCCCCCCCCCCCACTGAGCAACGACGAACAGCAAGCAAAAAACCTTGATGAGCCAAGTTTGGGCAAACTGATATATAGATCCATCGGCAACGCCACCGGCAACGCCACCGGCAACGCCACCACCTCGATCGGGATCGCAGAGGGGCAGACCGAGCCTATATAGAGTTCCGAAGTGATGACGTCACAAAAAGCTATTTTTTCATTTTGACATTTTTTATACCATATCTCAAAGGAACATGGTGAAAAACATCCAGAGCCCAAATTTTATGGCAATTGGCTCATTGGGCCCCGAGATATGGCCGCATGAATACCTCCTTAGCCCCATTGAAGTCAGTGTTAAATTGGCCTAGTTCTAAACTGTTAAGAACCAGGCCAATTTACACTGACTTCAATGGGGCTAATTAGATATTCATATAGCCATACCTTGGGCTACCATGAACTGATTCATGTCAAATTTGATGTGTGAACGTTTCCATCATGCTCTACCTAAATATGGTCATAAAAATACTGAAATACAAAAATCAAAATTTGATGAGGTCACACTTCGGTACTCTACATAGTGCTAGACACCTATCATGGTCCATGCACCTATTCCGCTCAGCTATTCCATGCTGCTTGCATGATCTAACATCAGCCAGTATGGCTAGGCGTAATGCGGTGATAGAACATTGATTATACGAATTTATGAATTTAACACACTGAACTTTGCCTCTGGTACATTAGAAATATAATAGTGAACTGGAATTTAGTTAGAGTTAGATGGTCGTCTGCTAGCGCACGATTACAAAGACTTCCTCGCCAACATAGTAAGTTCTATATGGCACAAAAAAGAGACATGATAATGAAGCTTTTCGACCTGCACTCATCAGGTTATCTCGCAGGTATATAACAAATTACTTGAAATCAACTATATTATACTCGATGCAAAAAGCTATTTTTTCATTTTGACATTTTTTATACCATATCTCAAAGGAACATGGTGAAAAACATCCAGAGCCCAAATTTTATGGCAATTGGCTCATTGGGCCCCGAGATATGGCCGCATGAATACCCCCTTAGCCCCATTGAAGTCAGTGTTAAATTGGCCTAGTTCTAAACTATTAAGAACCAGACCAATTTACACTGACTTCAATGGGGCTAATTAGATATTCATATAGCCATACCTTGGGCTACCATGAACTGATTCATGTCAAATTTGATGTGTGAACGTTTCCATCATGCTCTACCTAAATATGGTCATAAAAATACTGAAATACAAAAATCAAAATTTGATGAGGTCACACTTCGGTACTCTACATAGTGCTAGACACCTATCATGGTCCATGCACCTATTCCGCTCAGCTATTCCATGCTGCTTGCATGATCTAACATCAGCCAGTATGGCTAGGCGTAATGCGGTGATAGAACATTGATTATACGAATTTATGAATTTAACACACTGAACTTTGCCTCTGGTACATTAGAAATATAATAGTGAACTGGAATTTAGTTAGAGTTAGATGGTCGTCTGCTAGCGCACGATCTCATTGGATGTCGTCGATCTCACGTGATCGGTACACGCCCACATTAGGTCATCGATAACAATATTAGAATTCACGTGTAGTATGGCAAATTATTTTTTTTTTGGTCAAAAGCATGCATATTCCCGGGGATTTGTGCAGAGTTTATTGGACTCATCGAGCCTCAATTATACTTTTTCAGCGCTTTAAATTTCACGTAAACCACATTTTTCATAATTTCAAGTAAATACTAGGGGAATTAAAATGATTTCAAAACCCCTGTTTTCATGTGTGAACCTATGGGAGCTGGAATGCCAAAAGCATGCATATTCCCGGGGATTTATGGGGGGTTTAGTGGACTCATCGAGCCTCAATTATACCCTTTCAGAGATTTAAATTTCATGGAAATCACATTTTTCATAATTTCAGATAAATACTAGGGGAATTAAAATGATTTCAAAACCCCTGTTTTCATGTGTTAACCTATGGGACCTGGAAGGCTAAAAGCGTGCATATTCCCGGGGATTTATGGGGGGTTTACTGGACTCGTCAAGTCTTAATTATACCTTATCAGAGCTTTAAATTTCATGTAAATCACATTTTTAATAATTTCAAATAAATACTAAGGGAATTAAAATGGAAAAAAAAAAATTCTCGCCAAACCTTCAAAATTCGCTCAGTAGGGGGTTATGGGGGTCCAGTTTCCCTCCATAAAAAAGGTCTTCATTCTAAAAGGGGGGGGGGGCACAATCGGGAAAATGACGGATCGTCTATGGTCAAAATGCATATTTCTCTTCCAAAGGGGGGGGGGGCACGGGCCGGAAGTGCCCCCCCCCCCTGGATCCGCCAATGATTATAATCACCCTAAAATTCCTTGTTTTCGCGTGTTAACCTATATGGCAGGCGAGACGTTTTTCGTCAAATGCATGCATATTCCCGGGGATTTATGGGGGGTTTACTGGACTCATCAAGCCTTAATTATACCTTATCAGAGCTTTAAATTTCATGTAAATCACATTTTTTATATTTTCAAATAAAAATTACGGGAATTATAACCATCCTAAAATTCCTTGTTTTCGCGTGTAAACCTATGACAGGCGAGACGTCAAAAGCATGCATATTCCCGGGGATTTATGCGGGGTCTATTCAACTAGTTGAGTCTTAATTATACATTTTTCAGAGCTTTAATTTTTATTCAAGGCACATTTTTCAAAATTTTGATTTAATTCTGTGGGAATTATAATCATTCAAAAATCCCCGTTTTTGCGTGTGGCTATGGGAGATGGAAGGCCAAAAGCATGCATATTACCGGGGATTTATGCGGGGTCCCTTGCACTTTTGGGGCCTTCATTAAGCTTTTTCAGAGTCTCAAATTACAGGTAAGCAACATTTACACTAAATTCAAGGTAATACTAGAGGAACTATAATCATGTTTAAAATCCATGTTTTCACGTGTTAACCCTATGGCAGATGACTGTCAAAAAGCAGGCATGATCCAAAGGATTCATAGCGGCATTTACTGACAAAAAAGGTTAAAGAAATGTTTTTTGAACTATCCATCCTTTTTCTCGTGCAAAAATCTGACTTGAAAAAGATAGAGTAAGATATGAAATATCGAGAAAAAGTGAGACATCTTTTCACGTGTTATATACCTATGGAGAACGTATATTTCCCCCGGGATTTTTCAGAGTCTGTTTTTAACACAGCAAATTACGCCTCCAAAATGTACTACGGAAGTAGGTGATAGTAATCTGTCTTGATACTATTAAAATTCTTTGGTACCGTACCAGTATACGGTGGTATACACCACCACCAGGCAAAAATATATGCTGCTAGCTGCACTTAGAATCTAGATTCGACTGGATCAACTCATGAGCTGAGTCTTTATACTCTTAACTAGGTTGGAGAAAAACAACAACGGCTGGGCATGGGTTTAGTAATTGTGCCAGAAAAAGTCTGATTATTTTAAGCACTTCTGTTTTGAGTTTAACTTTGGCATTGCACTGCTGACTGGATGTGCATTGACTGACTGCTGACTGCTGGATCGACCGCACCGAACTTTACACGTACCGTACATGATTGTAAGTACCGTACTGGCAGTTGCCTACATCGTCTACATAAAGTCATAAGTAGTTCATGCAAGGACATGTTGGAGCTATATCAAGTGATCAAACAAAAAATTTGATAGGCTAGCCTTTTTGGAAATATGGTGAGGATTTTTGGAAACATACCGGTACATTTTTAGAAAGATAATGTCAGGAATATTAAAATAAACGTTGTTGTAGATAAAGGTTCCACTCTTACTCATAGCTACATTCCTATACTTCGTGTGTATAATGTAGGCAGTCATACACCTCATCTTTTTAAAACACCACTGCACAAAAGTCACCAATATTCACTCAAAATCGGCATTTAATTTTCAAAAACCGACCCCAAAATATCCAAGAAATACAATAAATTCAACTCACCAATGTTGGAAAAGATATTTTCAAAAATCAAATCCGTAATTTACTGTTGATTCTCGCGAATCGAGCTATCGGAGTCATTGTGTACATTTCCTGGTCGCCGCGGGCGCTGACATCTCCCCAAAAGAGTTTTGTCCTCAAAAATTCGGTCCCTATGGCATACACGGAAAAGTTCCGATTTTCTGTGTGCGCGATCGTAAAGATCGATGTGCGCTTGCGATCCCGAGTTTCTTCGTGGACAAAAATTGTATTGGCCGATTTTAGTCTAAGACATCGGCAGTTTGTAAACAACACGCGATCGCGAAACAAATCGGCGGGGATTTCTCCGGTTTTGGACAAGATTTTGACTTTGGATTTTGCTGAAAATATCAAAAGTTCTTCCTAACGGCCATTTGAGGTAGGAGTGAGATTTTTAAGGGCTGAATTTGAAAGCAAGTATTTAAAATATTTATCTTATTTTTCCCCCCATACCTTTAGTACATGCGACAGAAAATACCAACTATTTTACAGAAATGTACCGGGAGCGGTTGTTTCCAAATTTTAAAATGGGTCTAATAGTAAGACTAAAGTTACTTTCCAGGTATTTTTAGAATGCTGATTTTGGTCAAATTTTTTTTTTTTAAAGGAAAATTAACACTAGAATATAAATAAGGTGCAATATATTCTTAAACATTGACCTGTATCACTTTAGAAATAAAATATCAGAAAGGGTTTAAATCAAGACATTCTAGCTCACGGTATCATTTGCTAACACTTATTGGTTGATGACATGGAGTTCTACATGACCCATTGGAAACCGTTCTGGTTGGGAAGATATTTTTAATCCTCGAGCTAAATTGCTTCTCTTCATTATAAAAAATCCCCATATATGATGGAAAATATGTAACAGGTGTACACATATATTCTAAAATTTGAAATTTATAGTTTTCTTTTTAAATTTTTGCTAACTAGAAATCAATTTCTTGGGCTTGCCTGGCAGAGCAGAATATAATTTATACAACGCCCATTCTGACTTTTGAAGTCCATTATCTCAAAGCTGGTGAATGCATAGTTTTGTCACTATTAGTATTGACGCTCGGGAAAGACGTCATCCATAAATTTGAATTAATTCGCTCCATCGCGTACGTCATAGTATCAAGAAAATAGATTTAGTAAAATCGTAATTTTCAAAGAAATATAAAACACATTTTCGTTTTTAGAATAAATGTCTGTTAAATATTTTAAATCTCAAATGGGATTTTGTATCAGGAAGAAAGACAATTTTGCATTCGGATTAAAAATATCTTTATGTACACATCATGAAAATGGCAGCCGCTGGGTATCGCTAGCAGACGATAAATCTTGCTGAGAAATTCTTGATTTATACCCATCTCGTATATTTTAATGCAAAACTATGTAGGACACCAAGAAGGAATAGATTACATCTTTGAATATAAAAGCACATTTATATTTCGAGGTTAATTCCCCTTTAAGTTATGTTTTAGAAAATGCTCTTACATGTAAGTGCAATAGGGATAGGAGTTTCCAATGTTTGGATATAAATCATTTTAGAGATGACTTTCATGAAAAAATAATGCAGGAAAATAATTACAGCAAATATAGGCTGTTATTCATATCTTATTTTATACGCCCTCTACGATAATTATGAAACATTGTCTTATGCTTTATTGACTATTGTACAGTGTTAAACATCAAATTGTATATTAGTGACCAATAATAGATCAATGGCATAATTCATTAAATTATGTACTGTCACATGGAGTGACAGTCAAAATCAACAGTGGTATAAAAGAAGGTATCAACTGAATAGTGATATGCAACAGGATCAACACTGATTGTACAACAAACAATTTTCGTCTTGATAGCTGGCTCTCTTTTAGTATTGTCTCTTATTCTTGGTATTCTTTGTGTAGATGAATTGTTTCCGAAATTAAGATTCATCATAATGTTATCTGTCATTCAACCCTCGTGTTATGCTTAAAGGGAAATCCAACCTTAATGACAAGTTGCTCTGAAAAAAAGAGGAAAATCAGAGAAGCATATATGTGAAAGTTTGAACGAAATTGGACAAGCAATAAGAAAGTTATGAATTTTTAAAAGTTGTAATCACTATACATATGGGAATTTCAAATTAGCGGAATAGGTAATGTCACTGTGATGTAGTTGCGGACAACTCCCCCATTCGCTCCAACACACAAAATGACTAAAATCAAATGTTACTTTTTTCAAAATGTATTACTCAGTAGGATCTTTTTCTTTCATGAGGACCTATAACAATATGCAATCTCCAATATATTTTGAGTACTGCCCCGAGTGTAAAGGCGCTTCGGAGAAAACCACAAATTAATGATATTTTGTCACAATCGACTGACCAAATTACCAATTTGAGATTCGTATAGATGTAGTGATCTCATTTTTCAAACATCCACAACTTTCTTATTCCTTGTCCGATTTCTTTCAAACTTTCACCATCCTGTTTTTCTTATTTTTCTGCTTTCAAATTAATCATCTTATTACCAAGGTTAGATTGCCCTTTAACTTGCCCTTACCATGAACCAAAAATCTGCCCTTCGGCATGTTACAACAAAATAATAAAATTCCATTTATTCAAGAAGATGCAGAAGAGATATATAAGTTATATATATATGTCATACTTTGAGCTAAACATCAAGGTAAATCGTGATAGGAAACATCAGCTCCTCCATTCTTGGATCTCATATTTAAATTTAGGTTGATAATCTCTTTCAAATCTCATAAAGCTGTGAAATTTACAATTCCTACACAAGTGATTGTATTCATGTGTGCTTATTTTCAAGTTGTAAAGCAAATTGAGATGCTTAAAAACAACTAAGGTAGGTAATTAATATAATAACAAAAGAAATAAACTTTTTGTTTTAATATGCTTTCTATACAAATGAAACAAGGCAAATATTTAATTCATAGTGAATAGCATGGGGTTGAAAAACATAAGAATTACATGAAAATACTATATGGATTTTGGAGAAAGTGAAGGAGAGAGAAAGAGAGCATTAAGCGAGGTGGAAGGAGAATTCTAATAGCGCATTAAAATTTAAAACAAAATTATAAATAATACATTGATTTATAATATTTTCAAAGAGTACACTTTAACATTTGCTTAATTCAATCACTTCCGTATGAAGATTTATTTCACGCTTCATGAGATTGGAATGGTGAGTGGTATGAGGTCCAAGAATGTAGGAGCTGATGCCAAAAGCCTACAGCTCAAGGGACCAAACTTCCAAGAGACCGACAGCCCACCAGGTCTCCCGGGCCTTCTGACCGTTTTTTTTTCAGGGTTCACTAGACGGATGGCCAATAAGACATTTCGCTTTTATGTAGGCGTATTTCTTTGTTTTATGGTTCTCGTTTGATATCGGTTTAGGAAACCTTTTGTAAATGTCAGTCTCGTGGGCTGTCAGTCTATTGAGTTATGAACCTGATATATAAGGCTGGTTCTCATTTAGACACATACATGTAACTCGCTTCCACCAAGCATGGATCACCACACCTGTGAAGCGCCTCGCTCATCAGAAAAAGCGAAGTTTCACTCAAGCCAAGAGAAGCCAAGAGAAGCCAAGCACCTGAAGACTTTCTCAAGGACCAGCATCTGAAGAAGACCAGATCAGGCTCTAAACATGCTTACAAAGACTTCCTCGCCAACATAGTAAGTTCTATATGGCACAAAAAAGAGACATGATAATGAAGCTTTTCGACCTGCACTCATCAGGTTATCTCGCAGGTATATAACAAATTACTTGAAATCAACTATATTATACTCGATGAACCCGGACGCAACCCAGACGCCGTAATTTCAGAACAATCACAAAGCTTGGACGAACTCCTTTTGTCTGCACAGAAGGGGTTCGTGCGATTGAATGTAGGCGGCTTCCAGAAAGCGTAATTGCGCTGCGCTTCTGGCCCGGGACATAATTGAGAATTGATCGTCGACATAGCTTTGTGCGCAAGCTGGATTGTTCAGCAAGTGGAGACCAATCGCTGAATCGCATTTGGCTATCTTTGGTCTGTTAGCGTGCATTTCAGATTTGCAGGCACGGACGGGCTGTGTGCGCTGATTGGTTGTACGGTTCCGAATATTCGAGGGGACGTGTTGTTTAATGCGATCAGCCATCCGCTGAGAAGTATGGCCCACGTACCTGGCATCGCACCGGCACTGAAATTGGTAAATAACATTACTCAAGTGGGGGGTGGGCAGTCAGACCGCAGGTCGTATGCAAATGAGCAAAAATCACGCATTTTATTTCCAGTGCCCGAAATGGACTCTCTCCCTGCACCCAGTCGGCTGTATCGCATGGTCATCTTTAAAGTTATGTTCTTCAATAAATATTAATGCTGTGCTCATGCAAGTCAGAATTTTAGAAATAAGTTGTTAAAAATAACTGATGAAATAGTCATACAAAACCCTTTTTTTCACAAGATTTCAAGTTGTTAAAAGACATATAAAAAGTATATGAGCCGCCATCAAGACACATTTGTATGGAAGGGCTGGAATCTCTATTTTCATCGTTACATTCAAAACATCCATAAATTTATGACAGAGTCAGCAGTATTCAGCCGCAGATTATCCGTTGTCAAGACCATAGAATCTTAGCCCTGTGATTGGCAAGCGAGCCATCTGTAACCAAGTGCGCGTTGAATGAAACAATGCGCAACCTGTTGCTTCATCCTTGCGCGAACATGTGCATAGCTGTTGCCTGGCTGTGAGAAAACATCTTGCGTGGTGGTAACCACTCGGAATGGTGGAATTGACTTTTTTAAAGACAAAGTGTGTACATTTGTTACATATTGCTGGATCCTGACCCTGTCATGAAGTGCACATTAATGTTATTTCAATCTTTGGAAAGTACAGAAAATGCCCTTTACGCTTATGTCAAATTTGGCCCTGGCTCACAATAAAACTATGGTAGTTTTGGCCAGATTTATATTTCATTTCATTTCCACTTTTTGTCATAAAAGGAACACCATTTTTCTACCAATTTCGTCTTTTATTTTGAACACAATAAAAGCATGTCACAAATCTCTGATCCCTCTTCTTTTATGTGATGTATAACTCATGACAATTGGTGAATGATAAGTAGTCTATTCAATAGTTTGCAAATGAGATGTTCCTGGCTGTTCTTGCTCATTATGTATTCATAGTCGGGCAGAACTGGAAATAAAATAGCGCGCTTTTAGCGGACCTGCGGATTGGCTGTGGGTAGTACATCCTTGCTAGTTGACGGTAGCATCCTGTGTGTAGAAAACACAATGCGTGGCGAAACCGCGTAATAGCAACGTGACACTGCGTGTTCTGATTCCACAGGGAACCTGAAAAGCTCCTGCAGGTTTATCAACAGCCAGGGTTATGACGACTCCAGAGTAGCTCCCCTGAAGTCTACAGATGGAATCTGCATGTAGACTCTGACAGTCTCTCAAAAGCAAACATTCTCAACCATCAGTTTGCTTCTGTCTTCACTAGTAATGAAGACAAGTGCAACATCAAAGACTAGGGAAATCCTCGTCCACCACTGAGCCGCCAGATCATTGTCTCACCTGCTGGAGTCTACAAGCTTCTCTCAGAGCTCGATATTCACAAGGCAACAGATCCAGACTTGATACTGTAGTGTTGTAAATTGGAATTTGCATCATGCTGCCAGAAGGATTATAGGTGGGCACCCCGAGTCATGTTGTAAATTGGAATTTGCATCATGTTGCCAGAAGGATTATACATGTAGGTGGGGCACCCCAGTCATGGTCAATTTGGTTTCCCGCCTTTTTGGGGGTATCTTTATAGGGGATCTATTGAATTTGTTCGTGCACGAGTGCACCTCCTTTGTTCTGAGGAGTGGACAGGTCAGCACTTGGTGTGCAGTGGGGAGTGCTATGATAGGCAAGGATTGATGTTGGAACTGTGTAAGTAGATGCACAAGTGCATTTTGTTCTCTACTGGAGGAAAACAGGAACAGACTTTACTTGATGATTGGTAAATGCATCCCGTCCTTGCAATGCACTGCATGTACAGTACCTGAGTAAGAGATGATGGCATACTGGTAGATGGAGTATTGGCCGAGGCTATTATTTCTGTGAATAAAGAGAGCATTACCTCACAAACCTACCAGTTTCCCGAACCCTTTAAGACCGGGAACCAAACCAAAGCTTAGTTTGATTCAATCACAGCCTGTATTTGCACCCTAGGCGTGCTAGTGGACACCTTTGTGACTTAGCTAGCATCTTTCTCTTTGTCAGAATACTTCATAGATCCTTCATGATCTCTTTCATGTTTATTTATGACTTTTTATTTCCTTAATCATATCTAATACTCGCTAGCGTACTTATATATTTTTTCAAATATCGCTTGAAGGAGATATATCATAAATTCATTATCAAATAGTCATTAGCATTTCAACATTGCAATATTTCGATATTATCGTGATATCGCAGCCCTATGCGAGTCACAGCTAATCCTTGCAGTCCAAGACCTTGCCAAGGGAATGGAAGACAAACAACATGGATTTCTAATTTTCCCCAAAGAAAATATTTTTCTGAACACTTCATGAAAGACAATAAGCCAGTTCGTAATTACAATTTGCGCATGTGCAGATAAAGGTCATTTGTACTCAGTGCAAATGACCTTTATCTGCACATGGATTTCTATTTTTCCCCAAAGAAAATATTTTCTGAACACTTCATGAAAGACAAGTAGCGCGCCAGTCCACCAAAATAGATGGGCGTGCACATACAAATTGGTGTCATTGCAGGGTCATTTGTACCATTAACTAATTAGGAACTGGATTATTGGAAACATGTTTATATAGCTCTAGACCTTCATATCAAAGTTCAAGATTTTGAATAATTCTTAAGATTGATGGTAGATGTACGTGTACACAAAACAGATGGAGGGTAACTTGCAAAGAAAATCATAGATTTGCCAATTTTTGTAGGGATATTAATTATATTAAACTTCAAACTTTGTCACTTTCTTATTGTTTACCAGATTTTTCTCTAGGCTTTCACTGACCTGTTTGTCTGATTTTTGTTTGTTGCATTTATTTAAATCAACTTACATCTCCTTTGAGTCGAGGCATGTACTTTAGCTAAGATATACATGTAGATTTCAAAGTTTATAATTTTTTAGTTTATTTTTTTTTAATGCATGTGCAACAATATCATCCTAAACAAGATGATATTTTGATGCCTCCGCCCACCGGGTGGGTGCCGGAGGCATTATGTTTTCGGGTTGTCCGTGCGTGCGTGCGTCCGTCCGTCCGTCCGTCCGTCCATCCCACTTCTCGTTACCGCGATATCTGAAGAATCATTTGAGGTAGGAACCTCAAACTTGGTACTAGTATGTATCCCCATACGAAGATGAACTGATTAGATTTTGGGGTAAGTAGGTCAAAGGTCAGAGGTCACAGAGGTCAATTTACATGAAATTATATGAAATTACTGGTTTTCAGCACCGTTACCTTGATATCTCAAGAACTGTTTGAGGTAAGAACTTCAAACTTGGTACTAGTATGTATCCCCATAGAAAGAGGAACTGATTAGATTTTGGGGTAAGAAGGTCAGAGGTCACAGAGGTCAATTTACATAAAATTACATGAAATTCTTGGTTTTTAGCACCGTTACCACGATATCTCAAAAACTATCTGAGGTGAGAACTTCAAACTTGGTACCAGTATGTATCCCCATAGAAAGATGAACTGATTAGATTTTGGGGTAAGTAGGTCAAAGGTCAGAGGTCACAGAGGTCAATTTACATGAAATTACATGAAATTACTGGTTTTTAGCCTCGTTACTGCGATATCTCAAGAACCATTTGAGGTAAGAACTTCAAACTGGGTACTAGTATGTATTCCCTATACGAAGATGAACTGATTAGATTTTGGGGTAAGGAGGTCAACGGTCAGAGGTCACAGAGGTCAATTTACATGAAATTCTTGGGTTTTAAAACCGTTACCGCGATTTTTGAAGAACTATTTGAGGTAAGAACTTCAAACTTGGTACCAGTATGTATCCCCATAGAAAGATGAACTGATTAGATTTTGGGGTAAGGAGGTCAAAGGTCAGAGGTCACAGAGGTCAATTTACATGAAATTACATGAAATTACTGGTTTTTAGCACCGTTACCGCGATATCTCAAAAACTATCTGAGGTGAGAACTTCAAACTTGGTACCAGTATGTATCCCCATAGAAAGATGAACTGATTAGATTTTGGGGTAAGTAGGTCAAAGGTCAGAGGTCACAGAGGTCAATTTACATGAAATTACATGAAATTACTGGTTTTTAGCCTCGTTACTGCGATATCTCGAGAACTGTTTGAGGTAAGAACTTCAAACTTGGTACTAGTATGTATCCCCATACAAAGATGAACTGATTAGATTTTGGGATAAGGAGGTCACAGAGGTCAATTTACATGAAATTACATGAAATTCTTGGTTTTTAGCACCGTTACCGCGATTTCTGAAGAACTGTTTGAGGTAAGAACTTCAAACTTGGTACCAGTATGTATCCCCATAGAAAGAGGAACTGATCTCAACTAATTTGTATTCATGACTAGGAGGAGATAAGTTGGGTTATAAGGTGTAAGGTCAAATGTCAAAGAGGTCAGTTAACATGTAATTAGAGGCTTTTATTCTGGTTATCACAATATTTCAAGAGCAGTTTGAGCCATCAACTGAATTTAGGCAGAGGCATATAGGAGACGCAGTCGCATTCATCTTGTTTTGAAAGTTTTGAATTGTTTAAAAAAGCAAAAACGAATATTTTGCATTCAATTTACTGTGATTTAAATTTAGGTGGTAGGTCTTCAGGGAAGTGTAACTATAAGCATACATGTACATGAGTAAACAAGTGCAAAATGAGAGCATGCATTCAATTTCCATTGCAGCATAAATGTACAGTAAGGGTAGCACTATAGGTGCATGTAGGTCAACTTTAAAGGGTACCAATTATCAAAAAATATTTTGCTTTTTTACATTAGCGGTTCCATGTCTCTATACTATATTCAAAATATGGGCTTCAAATATTATTTCTATAAAGAGATATTGCAAGTTTAATATTAAACATAAAATTGATTTGTGAGTTGACTATTCAACGCGCACCTGTACATCATGATGCTCGCATGAAATAGGGCCCGCACAGAACCAAAGTCAGAGTGTGGTTCTGTGTGTGTACTTTTAAAGTGTACCCATGACCTAAAAAAATAATTTGTGTACAGCTAGAATGTACAGAATTAACCTCAAAACACTTTACTTGGGCTTCTATGGGTTAACGGTTAAGGAGTATGAGGAAAATAAAGGATCACTTAAAGGCCAAGTCCACCCTAACAAAAAGTTGATTTGAATAAATAGAGAAAAATCCAACAAGCATAACACTGAAAATTTCATCAAAATAGGATGTAAAATAAGAAAGTTATGGTATTTTAAAGTTTCGCTTAATTTCGCAAAACAGTTATATGCACATCCTGCTCAGTATGCAAATGAGGGAACCAATGACGTCACCCACTCACTATTTCTTTTGTATTTTGTTATGTGAAATATAGAATATTTTAATTTCTGCAGATTTCACAATTAGGAAGCTCTCATTGAATTGTGTATAGGTTGCAACAATCGCAATTACACATGTTCAGCGAGGAATCAAACCTTGTTTCACATTATAACAAGGAAAAATTAAAATATTTCGTATTTCATGTAATAAAATACAAAAGAAACAGTGAGTGGGTGACGTCACTGGTTCCCTCATTTGCATACTGAGCAGGATGTGCATATAACTGTTTTGCGAAATTAAGCGAAACTTTAAAATACCATAACTTTCTTATTTTACATCCTATTTTGATGAAATTTTCAGTGTTATGCTTGTTGGATTTTTCTCTATTTATTCAAATCAACTTTTTGTTAGGGTGGACTTGGCCTTTAAAACCCCCTCGTGCGGAACCCAGCTAAGAGTTCGGTTCCACGGGGGCCCATATTCTATGCGATATATTCTATATTGAAAGTGTTTCAATTTATCTCTTTATAGAATCAACATTTGAAGCTCATATTTTGAATTGCGACACTGAACCTCTAACATACAGAGCAAAATATATTTTGGTGATTGGTACAATTTAAATGATCTCCTATTTCCTTCATACTCGCAAACTGTTGACGTATAGAATGCAAGGTAAAGTTTTTTTTAAGTTGACTTTCTTTACAGTGTACATGTATTCTAGCAGAACACAAATAATTTTTAAGTGATTGGTACACGTTAAAGCTGTTCATATTTTGATACATATCCTAATCCTAATATAAAAAACTATACATTTCCTGTGTAGCAAAGTATAGTCTTTCACCTCGCAGGAAACTGTGTTTCGTAGTAAAAGAATCTTCACAGTATTAATTCTTAGTACACAGTAGCCAGGAAGTCTAATTTGATATAATTGTCATATACTGTAGAGATGTGTCTATCACCGGAACTTAGGACTAGAACTGAAAGTAGTTTTGATATGCAACATGAACCGGATGTCAATTATTCCTCTCTGTACTAGTGAATATCGGTATTGCTTTAATATCCTAAATCCCAATGAAATTCATTGTCCTACATGATTTCATATAATCCAGATTTTCTGATCTTCAGTATTTCATAATGAAGTATGAGAACAATAAAGTAAGATTCCTTTCGAAGAAGTAAATTTTATAGAACTAGTTTCTTTTGTTTCTTTTATATTCATCAAAATCCTGATTTTTAAGCTTTAGAATACAGGAATGTTTACTATGAGTCTTCTGGTTCTGGAAGCTCCATTTAAATAATGATTTATTCAAGGTCTCCAATATAATTTCAAAATGAATGCAAAATGATTGTTGATCAGAGCACTTATACCTTCACTTTTCAGGTATTGTTTCATTACAGATTATAGATGGCCAGTCAAGCAGGTGTAGACACTCCTGTGACAAACATGGAATTTGAGTCTCCATGTCTCACACCAAGTCAAGAGAAGGAAGACAAGAAAGATGCTATGAATGTCAGTGCAGAACAAGAAAAGGGTATGACGATGATGATGAAAGTTAATGAAGTAACATGTCTTTCCAAATTTCATCATTTTACAAAAGAAGAAAGTCCTATTTTGTGTAGTTTGTTGTATACAGTAAGTACAAAAGTGTTTTTAAAGGAGGCTCTTGTATTGTTCTAGATCTTGAACAATGCAATAATCTATTAAAAAATGGAAATGTATACTGTATATATTGATCTCACAACAGTGAATATTCTTTTTAACCTGGGAATTTAGTCTACACATAAGAGACTAATGGGGTGTTGCAAGAAAGTTGCAATCAATTGCAAATCCCCCATTTGCAATCAATTGCAAATATGATACATGTATTTTAAATGGAACTTGCAATCAATTGCAAGATTTGCTACTGATTTGGGGGATTTGCAATTGATTGCAACTTTCTTGCAACACCCCCTTAGTGTCATCATTTCAAGAAGATGTACATGTAGTGCATAGAGTTGATTTTTTTATGACTACAGAGAGAAGCCTAATATCCATGGTGATTTAAAAAAAATGATTTTAAATAACAACTGCCACAAATCTATAACAAATCTATGAACAAGCGATCAAATGTCATAATTTCATTTTTTTATATCAGTTTTATTACCTTTGTGATGACAAGTTTTATGAAACAGAGCCATGTTTATGTTGACTGCATGATGCTTGTAAACAGTTCATTATTGTCATGATCACAGAGTACTATTTTTCACCTCGATTTGAAATTGCAGCTGAAGCAGAGAATGTCAAGAAAAAGGTCAGTGACCTGGTTGCAGCTGGGGATGAGCGCCGTGATGCAGTGGTGTCAATTTCGCTTGATGATATTTCAGTGAAGGATCTCACTGTTGAAGACTCCAACAGGAAAGAGTGTGCCTTTCATGAGAAGAAAGCAAGGGATCATGAAGGTTGTCATTTAGGTGGAGGCTCTTTTGGAGAGGTCTATAAAGCTGTGCATACAGTGTATGGTGAGGTAGCTGTGAAGCTTGCTAAACCTGGTAAAGAGTAAGTAAACATAAATGCTCTCATGAAATATTGACCCACAAAGGAATAGAATTTACCAAAAGTTTGAAGGAATTAAATTTGCCTAATTGGCATCTGTTATATTTTTAGTGACTCGTACATTCTGGAGACAAAAGAACAATGAATTTCTCTAAAGTTATCATTCTGGCTTAATGTGTATTCCTCACTCTCTCTCTTTCTAATAGTTTCATGTCTCATTCACAGGGGCGTCGGCAAATGCGCCACCTCTGTCGGCAGAAAAAAAGGAGGGGAAAAAAGGGAGAGGAAAGAGGAAAGTGAAAAGGAAAAGGAGAAGTAAAAAGAAAAGAGGAGAAAATGGATAGGAAATGAAAACAAAGACAGAATGAAAAAAAGGAAAAGAAGGAAAAAAAAGGAAAAGAAGGAAAACCTTGCCAATGCAATTTTAATATTCGGGCAAAAGGTGTTATCCCCCTCCTAGCGAAAATGGGCCCATATAATCAAGATCTCTACATCTGAGATTTTCTTTTATTATTTTTTTTTGGGGGGGGGGATTAGGGTGCAGCATTTTTGTTGGCAAATTTAGGCATCACACTCTAAATATTTGTCAGCAAAATTGGGTGTCACACCCCCCCCATTCATAATGTTCTAGCGATCTTATTTTTCTTTTATTTAATAGTTTAATTATTTATGTGCATGTATATTCCATGAATTTTTGGACAGTAGATATTGAAATTGAAATTTAATGATGAAAATAAGTCAGACAAGTTGTACAGCAAATGAAAAATGTTGTGAACTGAACAATAATCTACAGGATGCTGCTGGTAAATATAAGACTCTAACTACTCCAGCTCCTTTCAGAGAATCAAACCCTCAACCTTTTGATTGGGAGTCAAGTGAATGAACCACTATACCACAATGCTCCCACATGGGAGCTAATGAAATACACATCAAGTTATAGACTTGCTCCCTGTCATGTCCCAAAGATGATTTAAAGATCACATTACAAGAAAATTCCATCAAAATAAATATTGGCTTAATACTTATTATTGCATAGATGGCATAAATTAAACAAGGTTATCCAAATTCAATGCTTGGAAACATTTGAAGTAATGATTATTATTAATTATAAAACGGTAAAATACAGCCCCCGATATAGCAGCTGAAGAGCTCCTCGAACGCTGCTGAGATGTGTGACGACACACCAGGTACCAGTCCTGTGTAAGCAGACGATGTCCCATAACATCTTACACATTTTTCAGTGCCTGTTTTGTCATCTCCTCTTCACTTATTTCTCTTACTTGACTAGCGTCAGTCTTAATGTTAGTCTGTTGCCTCACTCTTAACTTTGTGTATGGTATTATTTTGATGAAAAATGCAGCGTTAAAAATATAAAGGAATCAGTCACTTGTAAACAAAATAAGACGCCATTGTATTTTCAGCTGCTTGCACCGGGGCATGTTCGGCGTTTCAAGAGGGAACGAATACCATCCGTGCTATTATTCGGAGGGCTTTTCAATTTGAAAGTGGGGTTTATTTCATTGATCATTGACCTTTCTCCTGTGTATTTACAATCAAACGGTTTTAGTTATCAGAATCAGTTTCACTTTCCCTTTTAGAATGGTGTGAAATAAGGTCATGTTTAAATATACAAAACTCTTTATAATTTGATAAATAATTGCATTGCAATTACGTTCATTCATTATAGGACGTCGTCTGCTTAAGCAGGATTGGTCCCCAGTGTGATGACATCAAAACATCGCTATATTTCTGGCGAATCCTCGGATATTCCAGATGCTGAGAAGAGCTTTTATTTATGTTGTTTTTATAATCATCAGATACGCAGTTGACATAAAACTTATATGATTGCCATCTGTAAGCTTCCCAGTTTCTAGTGATACATTAACTGCCATATTTGTGATTTTCTTGTGATGTGATCTTTAACTGCATAGGAGAACAAGAAATTTTTTCAGTGAACGACCCTTAAAGGGGAAGTCTTCAGAATATTTAATAACATATCATCTTCACTGATAGATTTTATTTCCATTATACCCTGCAGAGATAGATTGATGTACCAGAAAGAGGCTGGAAAGCATGTGATTGCCCTCACATCTCCCCATATTGTCTCCATCAAAGGCTTTGTAGAGTGTGGTGATGATAAATGTAACTGTGGCCTCATCGGTATCGTCATGGAGTACATGGGGCGTGGATCGCTCTGGGATTTCCGGATTAATGAATGGAAAGATGACCCTGTCCTGTGGCCTCACACCAATAGGATGGTCTATGAAATCTCATCTGGAATGCTTTTCCTGCACTCCAAGGAAATCATTCACCGTGATCTTAAGCTGGAGAATGTTCTAGTGGATGCTGATCTGAAAGTCAAGGTAACTTAGATCAGTGATCATATTTATTATTCACCTATCATTGGAGCGCCTTATACCAAATATATAAACCAGTTTACCCGCTTAACTCCACCCGTGAAAACCTTCAAATTTTACGAGCACGAATTCCTGCGGTTACGCGGGGAAGTACAGGAGCACCATTCAGACCGACTTCACTTTAATACTCGGTGAAGTTGCCATAATTGGTTACGAATTCCACGTTCGCTCGGCCGGAAGTCGGGTCATTCAGGGCGCACGTGTTTGTGTAATTCGCGCGGGGTTTTTAAAATGAAAGTCGCCGTCGGTATAGAAAAATATGGCGTTGGCGTTGACGTCGTGTGCTGCACCGATTGTAAACATTAACTCGTAAAGAGTATTATGACAATTGTAAAAGTTAAAATAAAAAGAATAAAAATCCTTGTCATAATCATTAAAATATAAGTATTAACATCATATTTTCTGTGCAGTTAATGTTCAGTTCAGGAGAATAGGAATTATAAATATTATTACAATAACAGTTACACACAGACGAAGGGCCATCAGTTTGTTATGCTGCTGCGAAGGGCGAGCTGGCCTTTATAGTGTGCATAATCTTGGTAACAGTGCGGAAGTGATAATTTACGTCTGATGTATTTCACCGGTGCAGTTCTCCGCTTCGCTTTCAGACTACTCGCCCGCTTAAATTCTCTTCACCAGCTTAACTTCTCCACCTCGGTAGGTTGTGAAGTTAAGCGGCAGGCCTTCACGTTCAGAATTTGGTGGAGCTCCATAAATCACACTCCTTATTTTCTCGAGGAGCTCAATTGAGCTCCTTACAATCACTCTCCTGTGATTTTTGAGGAGCTCAATTTAATAAAAGGTGCTAAAATGCCAATTTTCCACGAATTTGAAATTCCGTATTTCGATTTCACGATTTGGCATAGCTGTCAACCTTGTGCAACCAAAAAAAGGAATCATGATGGCAAAAAAAAAGAAATTTACAGCAAAAAAAAAGAAATTTACAGCAAAAAAAAGGAATACCTTCAAACAAAACTTAAAACCTCGCGCGACATACTTCCATTGCAGAAATGCTCATTTCTTATGCTGAAATGTCTCGTCACATTTTTCCCTTTGATGTGTGCTTACTCACGCATTGCTAGTTGGATCATATTGATTTTTACACACAAGCTAGACAGATACTATAGTTCAGAAACATTCCTGACAAATTGCATTGCTGGAAACCAACTTGTTAAAAAGTTATTAAATCTATTATAAATGATAACTTACACATGCAAAATGCAAATTCAACGCCATTTGTGCTTGGCTTTATGAAAGGAAATCGTTGTTTCTACTCCTCTTTAAACTTCTGTGACCGTTTTCCACTCATTTTGATCAAATCCTCTCCAGTTTCGCGAAATAATTCCGTTAAATCCACGATCGTGACAAAGCCCGTGCGCAGTTCAGCAAGCGTTAATACATTGTCCCACATATAGAGATCGGTGCTGTGCTTACATATGCGTTTTGCATGGCCTGCACGCAACATGGGAACCGCTGCATGCGAATAAAACATGTTTTCGCAGTCACACGACCCAGTCACACGACGGAAGAGCGATCGAAACTTGCGTTATTTGAATGATATACCGTACATGTATCGATTAGTTTGGGGTCGGTTTCGACGGTGGGACTGTAACATTACGTGTATCGATAGCTCAAACCCTGAAGTCATAGACAACACTGTATTTTCGTATACATGTACACAGAACTCACGCAAACATATTTTAGTCCATATTGGAATTTAAAAAAAAAAACGTATTTCATGAAGAAAAAACGGAGTGCCGTAATATTGGTTAAAAAGTGGTAATAATTCTGTGAAAAACGGAATGGTTGACAGCTCTGATTTGGGGATGATTTCGGTGGAAAAATTATTTTTCAAGTCGAGTTGTTCTGCTCAGAGTTGTATTTGCAGACACGATGGATATGTGCAGTAGCAATGCGCAGTTGTGATCCCATCCCTCGCAGTCAGGCCTTGACTCTGACCAGAATTCACGTCAAAGGTGGATTATATTTAACCAAAAATTATTTTGTGTTACATGTCTGTTTATAAATACGTCTAACTTTTAGAAGTAGACCTAGATCTATCGTGTATGTAGTCGATCTATATCTAAGACCTGAGCGAATTTTTGATTAGCCAATCGACCTGGGGGGGGCACGTGAATGAATCGAAAAGGCAAATACATAAAGTCAACATTATTTATTGGCTGACATCAACATCGCGCGCCGCACTGGTGAGGTCACAATATAAGGATTATATCGGAGAATGTACGATAGGTGGGGGGCCTAAACATAAGCTACGCACTTTGTTTTCAGCATGCAGCTAGAAAGTCATCAAAATCACTGTTTGACAAATTTCATTTCCATATCCCGATTCTACATGTACATATTCTAAAGTTGATTTGTGGAGAAAATTACGACGGCCAAATGTCAAGAACACATTCAGGTCGATATCAATGCCGGTGTCAAAATTTTGTTCGGAAAAATGAGAGGTCCTAAAGCTACGCACATGCAATAAATGAATGCAAATCTTGATAATTGATATGGGCTGTGCATATCACGTGTGCATCGGTGTGTATTTTACCCCAATTTGAACGCGTCGCATTGGCGTGTATGTGATTTGTATGGTGCGTAGCTTTGTGAACTGCGTAGCTTTAGCATAGCCATAGGACTAGACTGGGTCAGGCCCGGTGCGATACGTGACGTGAAGCTACGTGAGTTGTGAGTCGGGCATCGACTATGGTCGGGCCGGGAACACTGATGGCTTGTTTTCGTAATAAAACACTGGTTTGTTTTTTCGTAATAAAGCTAACATGACATTGTTGTTATAGAAGAGGTTTTAATATGTAGGCTACTATGGAAAACAAATAAGGAGCGCTGTCGTTAGTGCTCCTGACTATGGCTTGAGGAGCGCGGTAGGAGCGCCAGCGCGATCACGCTCCTCAAAAATGAAGGCCTGAAGCGGGTGACTTCTCCCATGTCCCTTTCAAACCAAAACTTTCCCCGCGTAACGGGTAACTTTAAGCGGGTGAGTGCTTGGTTTTAAAGGGGTATTAGAAGTTTGACTATCTCACTGTTTTCATCTGAGATAAAAGAAATGTGATCGATTGCTTTCTCAGGCTTTAATACTTAAACTGCACCTTGGATTTTATGAAGTGTTATCTAGATTTAAAGGATATGATATCTTTAGTTTCCATGCTTGATGAATCTCTCCAGACTGTAAATTCACTGATCATGTTAGACCATTATTCAGGTGCATATTCTATACAAATTCTTAGGCTGCTCACAATTCTTCTGCATGGTGAATTATGCAAACTTGACATAAATCTCAGAAAAAAGGTTTGCGGTACAACCATGTGAGTTGGAATAACTCCACGTTCCGTGACATAGTATTCCTGTCATATTATGTACTTATTTTACTTGACTTACTTTACTTTAGTGGAGTCCTTGTGGTTCCTCGTGACATGATGGCCTAGTATACACATGATGCACAGGTCTGAGAGTGTTAGTAGGAATTGTGTGCATAAGGTAACTATGGAATGTTTCCACATGCACACTATTCCTACCGACACATGAAAAAACTTGTGCATCATCAGTTTTATAGAATGGTGGACAAATTTTTGCCCAAAATCCATTTATGCCTCCACCCACCTCCACCCACCTGGTGCCATTCCTGCAGAACAACAGAGGACTGCGCATCTTTCAGCATGATAATGTCCGACCTCATGCTGCACTGCTAACCACTGCATTCCTGAGGGGTGAGAACATTAACACCATGGAGTGGCCGGCGATGTCCCCTGACCTCAATCCCATTGAGCATCTGTGGGATGAGCTTGGGAGGCGCATTACTGGCAGGGTCAGGACTCGTGCACAACTGATCCAGACTTTGCAAGATGAATGGAACAGGATTCCACAAGATTTCATTCAAAGACTGGTGCGCAGTATGCATCGCAGATGCAATGCCTGTCTGCAAACAAATGGTGGCCACACACACTATTGATCTGTGACTTTCATTTTTCAACTTGTTGTGTTCTGCGCTGTAATGCGCGCTGACAAGAGACAGCATTGTCTTCCGAAATTAGTGAAATGTTTCAATAAGAGGTCAATCTTTCCACCCTGGTTCATTGTCATTCTGTGTCTGTCAATATAAATATGATATACCATTATAAAGTCGTGGGTACTTTTTATTGTGGGTCAGTATACATAAAAATGGTTCGTTCTCGCGATAACTTAAAAACCGTTCAGCGGATCAGCTTGTAACTTGGCTCATGTATGCATATGGGAGGGACATGGAATGATTAGATTTTGGGGTCTTGGGGGTCTTAAGGTCAAAGGTCATAGAGGTCATTATTATATACATAAAAATGGTTCGTTCTTGTGATAACTTACTAGGAACCGTTTGGCGGATCAGCTTGTAACTTGGCCCATGTATGCATATGGGAGGTAGGATGAACTGATTAGATTTTGGGGTCTCAAGGTCAAAGGTCAAAGGTCACAGAGGTAATTACGTATATAAAAATGGTTCTCGCAATAACTGAAGAACCGTTTGACAGATCAGCTTCAAACTTGGCCCATGTATGCATATGTGAGGGACGATGAACTGATTAGATTTTACGGTCTCAAGGTCAAAGTTCAAAGGTCATAGAGGTCATTATATACATAAAAATGGGTTGTGATGTATGGAGTCTAGGCCTACCTATTTTAGAAATTTCTAGGGGACAGTCGTTTATTTGCTATAAAATATCCTTGGTGTATTTAATGATTGTATAAGTCATCAAACGTAAGTTTTTTATATGAAAATGAAATGAAATAAATTTTCTGTCTCCTGTGCATTTTAAGTGAAAAGATTTGTCATTTTGTTGGACCAATCCTTTTTAGAGTGTACATGTGTGCCATACAATTTCCAATCTGGTGATGGCGGAGGCATAAATTCCGACCGCGTGCGGTCGAAGCTTCATCTAGTTTTCAATCATTACCAGTGCATGGCAAATTTACTGGATGCATGATCACGATGATAGAGAAAATACCATTATACAAGGCACTGCTACATGCTTGAACTGGTAAATCACCTCATGCATCATAAATAGATTTTATGAATTTAATAAGTTCCATAGAGAACTGAAAATCTGGGCCAGTATTCCGAAAACTATGCTATCTTTTATGTTAAAGGAAAAGAATGTTAATTGTCATAACAAATTGAAATTGCACGCAATAAACACAAATCATTGGTGCTTGCGCAGATTTACACGGGCACAGCCATCTTTGCGCAATCATTAACCAATGACTTCTCCTGATTTTGATTTGTTACGACAATTAACATCGTTTTACTAACATAAAAGTTAACATAGTTTTCAGAATACGGCCCCTGGCTATTTTAGGTTAAATTTCAGAATTTCATTTTTCTACAAGTGTTAAAGAGTCTTGACCCTAACTCCTAGTTACATTTCCCTGGTTTCACATCACTTACATGATAGAGCTCCCAGTTGAACTTATATTAAGAAGGTGGGAAAGCAGATAGATCCCCATCTTTCTCATTCATGAAATCTGGCAAAGATCACAATGAACTATCCTTCTGAAAAGTAAAATTAGTTGTTTATTTCATCAGTTGGTAAACGAAATCAGTCTAGAATTGTGCGCTATGAATTCGATCACCTCCCTCTTTCAATGATACATTGAGAGTATACACAAAGCATAATAACTTACTTTACCTGAAGCAACTCGTAAACCTTGGACCGGACATGACTAATGTTATTTTCTTGTTCTATTTTACCTTTCTTTTTCTTGTTCTTTCAATGATTAACTCGTTTAACGTTTTTGCAACATTGTAAATATTGTAATGTATCATCTCTTGTTATTGACAAATGAAATACCATATCAGATTGCAGATCTTGGCCTTGCAACCAATCTCCGAACGTCATCTGGTGATAAGTGTTGGGGCACGGATAGTCACAAGCCTCCAGAAGCTTTCAGAACAGACATACCCAACTCAACTATTGAAAAGGTTGTTACGAAAAAGTATGACGTATACAGGTGAGAAAATAAAAAATACCTAGGATTATTTGTGCAAATAGACAGGAATAATATGCGCAATACAGTAACACTTCAACTTCACAAGCTTTCATGATCAATTCAATTAAATTTGGTGTTTATTGTACAAGATGATGGATTTATTTATTTGCAAAATACATGAATATGATGTCATAATGAAGAATGATACATTTCACTGTGATATACTTCATCATTGAACAGAGACCATGTATTTGTACCTAACTTTCAGTTCAGCATCTGCTGTGAGTCAAATTTTGTATAAATTTGATTGCAATATTGCAGGCCATGTGAGATTTATATAATGTATAGCTTTTTAAACTTATTTCCATTCTTGTTTATGTATTGTCCTACAGCTTTGCAATGACTCTCTATGAACTTCTGACAGGGATTCACCCCTATTCTGGTGAGCTTTTAAGCCTCTGCCCATGGAAGGTGGAGCCAGAGGCATTATGTTTTCGGGTTGTCCACTTGTCTGTCTATGTGTCCCGCTTTCTTGTTATCACAATATATATTTTAAGAACTATTTTAGCTGTGAACTTCAAACTTGGTACTAGGTATGCATGACCATAGTGAGACAAAGTGATTAGCTTTGGGGTTTAGTAGGTCAAAGGTCAAAGATCATAGAGGTCAATGTACATGAAATTATTATTTTTTTTTTTTTTTGATATCACCATATTTCAACTATTTTGTATGCATGACTATAAGGAGACAAAGTGATAAGATTTTTTGGGTTGTTTGGTCAAATCTCAAAGGTCAGTTAACATAATTAACATTTTTAAATTCTCATGATCACAATATTTCAAGAACATTTTTAGCCACAAACGAAACTGAATTTAGGCAGACGCATATAGGAAACGTATTTGTATTCATCTTGTTTTTGCCTGTTTCTAAAGAATCTATTACATTTTGGAAAAATGTAATCAGTTCATTAAATTTATGTTTATGCCTCCGCCCACCGAAGGTGGGTGCCGGAGGCATTATGTTTTCGGGTTGTCCGTGCGTCCGTCCGTCCCACTTCTCGTTACCGCGATATCTGCAGAATCATTTGAGGTAGGAACCTCAAACTTGGTACTAGTATGTATCCCCATACGAAGATGAACTGATTAGATTTTGGGGTAAGTAGGTCAAAGGTCAGAGGTCAGTTTACATGAAATTATATGAAATTACTGGTTTTTAGCACCGTTCCCTTGATATCTCAAGAACTGTTTGAGGTAAGAACTTCAAACTTGGTACTAGTATGTATCCCTATACGAAGATGAACTGATTAGATTTTGGGGTAGGTAGGTCAAAGTTCAGAGGTCACAGAGGTCAATTTACATGAAATTACATGGAATTACTGTTTTTTAGCACCGTTACCACGATATCTCAAGAACTATCTGAGGTGAGAACTTCAAACTTGGTAGCAGTATGTATCCCCATAGAAAGATGAACTGATTAGATTTTGGGGTAAGTAGGTCAAAGGTCAGAGGTCACAGAGGTCAATTTACATGAAATTACATGAAATTACTGGTTTTTAGCCTCGTTTTTTTTAATTGTATTCCTTCTCCCCCTGGTTTAGCAGTATGGGCTTTATGTGGATTTGACCATGGTTTGAATAATAAAAGTACTGTCAAATCTGTTTTCACAACCACCTGTATAAAATGATCACCTGTCTATAAGGACCACAGTTTTCATTTGCCTGAAACAGTGCTTCTCATTAAAACATGTATTAAAAGAAGCTGTACATAATGATCACCTGCTTATAAATCCTTTTCTTAGTTCAAACCATCAACTTAATTTAAGCGGAGGCATATAGGAGATGCAGTCGCATTCATCTTGTTACATTAGCCATGCACTCAGTTTGCTAATGCCCCGAAATTATTTTCGATTGCACTGATGTTTGACTGCAAAATTTGCTCAACATGGCTGTAGTTTCAGTAATTAATTTTCATTACTGATGTAATGAATTCAAATTATTTGTAGTAATATTTCTTTTCAGACAGAGGATTTGACATGCTGAGGGTGCTGAAAGTAGAGGCAAAACAAACACCATGTCTGACACCTGTTCCAAAAAACACTCACGAAGATCTGAAGAGCGTTATGGTAAAGTCATGGAGTTATGAACCAAATCTTCGTCCACATTTCACAGGTTTGTTCATACTTAAATTACCTTAGACCACATTCTACAATACAAAAGAATTTATTTTAAATTTTAAAGTTTTTTCAATGCAATATTGTTGATTATGCTTATTCAAAGACTACAAAAAATTGACCCTCTTAACCTCATTTTTATGCCTCCGCCCACCAAAGGCGGTGCCGAAGGCATTATGTCCGTCCATCCGTCCATCCCGCTTTCTTCTTCTCGCGATAACTCAAGAACCATGTGAAGTATGAGGTTCAAACTTGGTGCTAGTATGTATCACCATAGACAGGCAATCAGATTAGATTTTGGGGTACGTAGGTCAAAGTTCAAGGTCACTGAGGGGTCAATCCACGTCAAATCAACGGATGGGTGTCACCCGACCCCCTTCGATTTTCTTTAAACTTGCACCAAATGTTCCCCCAAGTGTCTGACGGAAAACTCCAAAATATTTTGCCCCAATGTCAAATGGTTGCTAAGATATGGCCTCGCCTAGCAACCAATGCACGGACAAACCAATAGGGCTAATTAAATTTAGCCAAAATTCTTCACACAGAGAGCTCATTGTCTGGATATTGAGAGAACTTTATGCCTTTTACAAAAAAAAATAATCATGGCACAAATACAATTCTCCGTTTTCGCGTACAAGGTCACCGAAAATGGCGTGAACTGTAAAATCTGTGATTTCAAGTGTATGTTTGGAGGTTCATAGCTTCAAAATCAAATAAGCTTAGAACCCAATATTTTGTATATTTGAACACTTTTAGAATTTGAACAAACCTAAAAAAATCAGAACGTTTGTCCAAGCGGTTTTGCTAAAGAGCGCCCTCAAATTTGGGATATTTTCAAAATAAGCCAAGTTCAAGGTCATGGATCACCCTTAGTCCAATCTCGGAACACCACCAATTCTTGTGTATCGATAGGCATTTACCTATATTTTAACGAGTTACCAAAGAAATTTTGCGTCCGGAACGTTCAATGGCAAATGTACACTGTCGAAAATGGTCATAAACGCATCAAAATCAAAGAAAATTGACATATGGGCTTAAGATCATATTTCAAATGTTAATTTCTTCAAGATAAAAAGGCCAAGCATAGTGATATTAACAGTTATGGTAGTATGTTATAGGTACTAAAAGAATATATACTACTGTAAGTTTGTTTTATAGGAGAATGACCTTGAAATCGCTTCTCAAAGTCAACAAAAAACAATTATACACTTAAAATATGCTAATTTCTGGTCACGTGTGACTTTTATAGCATAATTATACCCCCGCCAAACGAAGTTTGAAGGGGGTACATGTATATAGGAATCAGTCGACAGTTGGGCAATCGCCGGGCGGTCGGTCGGTCAGTTGCAAATATTGCGGATCGAACTACTTCCTCAGTTTTTGACCGAAAGTCATGAAATTTGGTACACACATTGGTCTTGGTGGGAAATGTGCAAGACATATTTTTCGGATGAGTCGGAATCTGCGTTGCCATGGTAACGGCATATTTATGGCAGAAAATCAAGGAAACTCATTGCGGATCGAACTACTTCCTCAGTTTTTGACCAAAAGTCATGAAATTTGGTACACACATTGGTCTTGATGGGAAGATGTGCAAGACATATTTTTCAGATGAGTCGGAATCTGCGTTGCCATGGTAACGGCATATTTATGGCAGAAAATCAAGGAAACACATTGCAGATCGAACTACTTCCTCAGTTTTTGACCGAGAGTCATGAAATTTGGTACACACATTGGTCTTGGTGGGAAGATGTGCAAGACATATTTTTCGGATGAGTCGGAATCTGCGTTGCCATGGTAACGGCATATTTATGGCAGAAAATCAAGGAAACACCTTGCGGATCGAACTACTTCCTCAGTTTTCGACCAAAAGTCAAGAAAGGCTGTTGTCACGGGGCGGGGGTATTAATCACATCTTCAGTGATATTTCTAGTTCAAAATTGATTATCTCACAAACCCAAAGTCTGATCATAAAGATATTTACAATATTGATAGGTTTCTATGAGTACTTGAAGAATATGTCATAATTGTACAATCTGATTTGAATATGACCATGAAATGGTGCCCCCCCAAAAGGGACCAAAATTATTAAAATATGCTAATTCGCGCTCACATGTGACTTTTATAGCATACTTCAAACTTGATTTTCTCACAAACCCAATCCTAATCATGATCATATTTACAATATTGATAGGTTTTAATGGGTACTTGAAGAATATGTCACATTTGTACACTCTTATTGTATCCCCCGGCAGTATGCCGGAGGATACTTTGGATTCAGCAGCGTTTCGCCGCCGCCGCCGCGTCACATTCTTGTGTGCGCTCTAGCGGTCACATTTCTCGACGAATTTTTTTCAAACTTCCTGTGGACGTGTATCTTGGTAAAATCTGGACCCCTATAGTTTCTGGTGATGCTGCCCCCAGTGTTCCGTCTTTTATAGGGTAAAAGGCCATATTTTTTTGGATAGTTTGTGTGCGCTCTAGCGGTCACATTTCTCAACGGATTTTGTTCAAATTTTGTATGGAGGTGTCTCTTGGTAAAATCTGGAACCCTATAGATTTTGGTGATGCTGCCCCCAGTGTTCCGTCTTTTATAGGGTCAAAGGTCATATTTTGATAGATGTCTTGTGTGTACTCTTGTGTGCGCTCTGACGGTCACATTTCTCAACGGATTTCGTTCAAATTTTGCATGAAGGTGTCTCTTGGTGTAATTTAAAAACCTATAGTGTTTGGTGATGCTGCCACCAGTGTTCCGTCTTTTATAGGGTCAAAGGTCATACTTCAGGGCATGGCGTGAGTGCACTCTGCAGGCCACATTTCTCAACGGATTTTGTTCAAATTTTGTATGGAGATGTATCTTGGTATAATCTACACATGTTTAATTTTTGGTGATGCTGCCCTCATTGTTCCGTCCTTTATAGGGTCAAAGGTCATTTTTCCATTTCTTGCACTCTTACTTTTGCATTTCTCGACGGATTTCGTTCAAATTTTGCATGAAGGTGTCCCTTGGTGTAATCTAAAAATCTGTACTTTTTGGTGATGCTGCCACCAGTGTTCCGTCTTTTATAGGGTCAAAGGTCATACTTCAGGGCATGGCATGAGTGCACTCTGCAGGCCACATTTCTTGATGGATTTCTTTCAAATTTTGTATGGAGATGTATCTTGGTATAATCTACACATCTTTACTGGTTGGTGATGCTGCCCTCATTGTTCCGTCCTTTATAGGGTCAAAGCTCATTTGTCCCTTTTGTGCACTCTTACTTCTGCATTTCTTGACGGATTTCATTCAAATTTTGTATGGAGATGTATCTTGGTATAATCTAGACATATTTAATTTTTGGTGATACTGCCCTCATTGTTCCGTCCTTTATAGGGTCAAAGGTCATTTTTCCATTTCTTGCACTCTTCTGCATTTCTTGACGGATTTCGTTCAAATTTTGCATGAAGGTGTCTCTTGGTGTAATCTAAAAACCTATAGTTTTTGGTAATGCTGCCACCAGTGTTCCGTCTTTTATAGGGTCAAAGGTCATACTTCAGGGCATGGCGTGAGTGCACTCTGCAGGCCACATTTCTTGATGGATTTCTTTTGTATGGAGATGTATCTTTGTATATGTGTGTCTTAGTGAAACCTACACATCTAATTTCTACACCATCCTTTTGTTTGAGGGAGGGGATGGGGGAGGGTCTTTGTCCCTCCTTCAAATCGCTGCCAGTGCCGGGGGATACATTTAGCATTGCGCGGCCCCAGCAATGCACATTTCTAGTTTAACTATGACTTAGCAATGGTGGCCCAAAATGGGGTCGAAATCATTATGCTGAGGCATAGCAAATATTCCTTCATCAGCCTTCAGCTTTCTTTCTTTCCTGACTGAGTAGTCAGAAACACCAAACTCATCCATTGTTTTTGGTACACTCACACTTGGTGGTGTCATAGTTAACATCTGAAGCTTCTTTTGTTTTGGGAACTTGCAATTTTTTCCTTCATATTTTTCACCATCTCATCTAGATCTGCACATTTTGTGCATTTTGTCTCTGATTGATCTAGTGACAAAGATTCCTGGTCCACATTCAGAGTTTTTGCAATCTTCTCTTGCAACTGAGATGATGCTTCTGACTATCAATCTTGTAAATATCATCATGCTCAGGCATTGCGTTTGTGAGAAAATCTATTTTGAATTATGTTGTATGTGAGCGCGAATTAGTATACATGTATTTAACAATTAGGGCCCATTTTTGGGGCACCATTTCAAGGTCATAGTCAAATTAGATTGTACAAATGTAACATATTCTTCAAGTACTCATTGAAAGATATCAATATTGAAAATATCATCATTATCAGGCTTTGGGTTTGTGAGACAATAAATTTTAAGAGTGTATAAAATTCACACGTGGGGGCAAATTAACATTATTTAATGATTTTGGACCTTTTGGGGGAACCATTTCAAGGTCATAGTCAAATTAGAGTGTACAAATGTGATATATTCTTCAATTACTCATTTGAAACTATCAATATTATAAATAGCACAATGATCAGGCTTTTGCGTTTGTGAGAAAATCAATTATGGAATATGCTCTAAAGGTCACACGTGACCAGAAATTAGCATATTTTAAGTGTATAATTGTTTTTGTTGACTTTGAGAAGCGATTTCAAGGTCATTCTCCTATAAAACAAACTTACATTAGTATATTTTCTTTTAGTACCTATAACATACTACCAGCACTGTTAATATCACTGTGCTTGGCCTTTTTATCTTGAAGAAATTAACATTTGAAATATGATCTTAAGCCCATATGTTAATTTTCTTTGATTTTGATGCGTTTATGACCATTTTCGACAGTGTACATTTGCCATTGAACGTTCCGGACGCAAAATTTCTTTGGTAACTCGTTAAAATATAGGTAAATGCCTATCGATACACAAGAATTGGTGGTGTTCCGAGATTGGACTAAGGGTGATCCATGACCTTGAACTTGGCTTATTTTGAAAATATCCCAAATTTGAGGGCGCTCTTTAGCAAAACCGCTTGGACAAACGTTCTGATTTTTTTTTAGGTTTGTTCAATTACTAAAAGTGTTCAAATATACAAAATATTGGGTCCTAAGCTTATTTGATTTTGAAGCTATGAACCTCCAAACATACACTTGAAATCACAGATTTTACAGTTCACGCCATTTTCGGTGACCTTGTACGCGAAAACGGAGAATCGTATTTGTGCCTTGATTATTTTTGTTTGTAAAGGGCATAAAGATCTCTCAATATCCAGACAATAATTTCTCTGTGTGAAGAATTTTGGCTACAGTTGTCAATCAAAAATGCATAAATTTAATTAGCCCTATTGGTTTGTCCGTGCATTGGTTGCTAGGCAAGGCCATATCTTAGCAACCGTTAGACCTTGGGGCAAAATATTTTGGAGTTTTTCGTCAGACACTGGGGGGAACATATGGTGCGAGTTTAAAGAAAATCAAAGGGGGTCGGGTGACAACTTGTCTGAAAATCCGTTGATTTGATATGGATTGACCCTGAGGTCAATTTCTGAAATTTCAGGTGGTAGCCTCGTTCTCGTGATAACTCAAGATCCATTTGAGGTATGAACTTCAAACTTGGTGCTAGTATGTATCACCATAGGAAGATGATTACATTTTATGTTCACATCTTGGTCAAAGGTGATATGTCGTAGAGGTCATTATATGTGAAATTGATGTTCTTTAGCTATTATTTTGTTTTCATGACTAGTTGGAGATAAAGTGATCAGACTTTTGGGTTTTACATGTAATGTCAAATGTCAAAGAGGTCAGTTAACATGTAATTGTAGTATTTATCTTCTGGTTATCTCAATATTTCAAGAACAGTTTGAACGATCAACTGAATTTAGGTGGAGGCATATAGGAGATGCAGTCGCATTCATCTTGTTCAATGAAATATTAATGAATATGAAAAAAATAGGCATCTACCGGTAATTTGCATAAATTGTAATAAAAGAATACAAGTGCAGTTTTTCTTTTTTAAAAATTGCACAGTAGTCCTCTTTACATGCATCTTGATGTCCATGCAAAAATTGTACTTCAGTCAGATCTTCAGTGGCCAAGATCTTGGGGATGGGGTCAAAATAAACACCCCTCCCCCTTAGGAAAGATAAGCTCGCAAAAAGCTCAGAAAGAATAGGGTCAATAAAATGCAAATTCTGAACAGTCCTGAGATCAATAACAGTCAATAAACAAAAAGAAAAAAGAAAAATTGAAAGCAGTATTAAGGTTCTCTGGTTTTTGCAGAGACAGGAATACTGAAAGTGAAATATTAATATTTGATGTGTGCAACTATTTCCTGATTCGGTTATGGTGGATTTATTTTAGTTCTGTGTAGGGTATATATGTCCAGAATCCAGAAGGGTAGTTGTCCAGTGGGTGAATTCCCTGATACAATGTTATGTAAAATTTGCTAATGTAGAATTTACCATATACTCACAGTTTATGGGTTCGAATTATACAATGACTCCTGATGAAGTCTAGATCCACTCTGCAGACACTGATTCTGTTCATGCTAAACAAAATTTCATAAAACCCTTAAAGGTAATGACTAAATTAGAGAGAAAATGGGTGCTGTTTCCATGTATTTTTGCCTTCCAATCATGAATCTGACAACTGATTGTCCAAATTATGTCTCGTTTTGGCAAAAAGGGGGAAAAATTAGAGGTTTGGGGACCGTTTCTTAAAACTTGTGAGCTGATTGGCTAATTGACGTCACACCCCCAAGTGACGTATGAAGAGTAAGAGGCACAATATCTGCAGGCTGCAGCATATAACATTGTATGATGGGGGGACCTAAAGCTACGCACTTTGTTTTCAGCAGCTAAAAGGTCACATAAATCACTGGCTTGTCACCAATTTCATTCCATATCCTGATTTTGGATATTCTAAAGTTGATTTGTGGAGAAATGTACGATGGGTGAATGTCAATAATGCACGTTTTCAGGTCGATATCAATGCCGATGTCAAATTTTGTTCTTCAAAATGAAGGGGTCCTAAAGCTACGCACATGCAATAAATGAATGCAAATCTTGATATTGAAATTGACTGTGTGTATCGCGTGTGTGTTTTAGCCTGAGTTGAACGCGTTGCATTGCGCGTGTATGTGATTTGTATGGTGCGAAGCTTTAGGACCCCTTGCCATACACAAAATGCGCTATTTGACCCCTCTGTTCAACAGACAATTTATGAAAAAAGGAAATTAGTCAGTATAGTCTTTAGGAGTGAATAATCATTATCAATATATTTTCTACAAGATCAGCGAACACTTTTGCCCAAATATACAGCTCTTGTTTGTTTTTTAACCTTTTCTTGAACAATGTTCTTTCATCTGAGCTTCCTGAACGAAAGTTTTGCATTGGACTTAAACGCGTGCACGGCCGTTTTATGCGTCTGTACAATGTACTACACATCTTTAGTACGGCAACTATGTTCCCCTCGTATCTGTTATTAGCGAAAGGTGAACGTTCTTGTTTTATTTCATTTTCGGCATTTTTTTTTTTACCTCGCTTTACATATACGGTAGTACTGACATAGATTTTGGCTGAATTCAAGTAACTTATAAATAGAGAGATGAAAAGTGACCGCGATTCCGAGTTGGGGGACTTGTTTAAGCCAAATATGAACTCTGATTTATCAGATGATTTCTGACATCCCGAAGGCAAAGCAGCTCAAGTGGCAAGGGGAATTTGACTATATTATATGTTTGAACCCCTCGCAGAAGACGCGCCGGGGCCTGGTGAAGGGGCCGCGGGTAAGTAACTCCAGGGAGCTCCAACGCGTTGGAAGCTGCTGCAGCTGGTGGAGACGATGCCATTGAAAAAAAGATTGGAAGACTTGACTCCAAGTATGATCGTTGGAATAGCTGTATCTTTTAGCTCGCTTCTCCTTTTTCTTCATGCCAAATTAGGAATACAAGCCAGGATCCTCAAAATCATCTTCGGCAAAGTGATCACTGCAAATTGTACTCCACTCACTTGGCCGGCCCTTGCCACTCTGCCCGCGTGCGCTTTACTTTTGCAACCCACAATTTCCGTAGATTTTCATCTTTAGGAAAATTATGTAGGCTTACATCATCTTTAGGGGTCTTGTTTATTATACAGCCCGCAACTATACACCGATTGGCATTGTTGATGAAACTGTGTCCCCCCAAAAAATATGCAGTGCATATGGTCGATGCGATGAATATCATGCTCGCTCTCGGCACTTTACCGGGCTGGGCCTGCCAGGCCTGCGGGCGTGCATGGTATATAGGTGGGTGGAATATTTTCCTTTACTTCTCGTACATCACAGATCACATGATCACGATGTCGCTGCGATGTTGTTTTTTTTAGGGGCGGGGCTTATGACTGTGTAAATCAGCAATAATGTACTTTTAAAATGATTATGAAATACGACTGAATGCATAAAAAAGTGTGTGACAGATATTTTTGGGCTTCTGATGACTCCTTCCTCCGAAAAATGGGCAATTAATTTTCTATTTTAGTCACCCTTTAAACCTTGCCTAACTTTGTCACTCTCTGGCCATGCCAAATGACCCAGAGCAGCTGCAGTACATGGCATATGAGATGCATGCTACAGTCTTACAGTTCAGATGCTGTGCAACCCGTTATGGCTGACAAGGTTTTATGCCTGCAAACTCGTCTTAAAATTTGGTTGCAGTTAAAATATGTGTGTTTTGGTAACTGTTTAAATTGTAACATGTCAAAAATCTGTCTCTATCTTTTCAGATATATTAAAGAAGTGGCTTGGGAATCTTGATACTAGACCGTCTTATGAATCACTAGGACAATATTTCGGACAGGTTAGTCTCTTTATTATTTTGTTGTTCTTCTTCAAATGCATTTGATTTAATTTTCAGTGAATTGCAAAAGAATACAAAGCTAATGATTGCTATTCATTGTAGGTCATTATGTGGCCTATTTGAAACTTCTACAAAGAATTGTGAAATTCATTATTTATACTAATTTATGCAAATTCATGCAAAAATCATTTTTGAAAAAATGTTTTTCTCCTTCATTTATTGACCAATTTGATTTTTAGCTCACCTGAGCCTTAGGCTCGAGTGAGCTATTGCGATGGAAATTTGTCCGTCGTCCGTCGTCCGTTAACTTTTTACATTTTCATCTTCTTCTCCAAAACCCATGATCGGAATTCAACCAAACTTGGTAGGAATCATCCTTAGGGGTAGGGGACCCAAAGTTGCTAAAATGGTACATGTGGCCCCCAGGGGGGCCCAGGGGGAGGGCCCCCAATTGTAAAAGCTATGTAAATTTCAAACATCTTCTTCTCCAGAACCAGGCATAGCTCAGACTTGGTATTGTGTATGGAGATACCTCTATAGATGAAGAATGAATGTTGTTCATGAAATTTCTCAGAGTGGCCCTATAGGGGCCCTGTGGGGTTAACATAATGGAGGGGGGGGGGGTTGGGGCGCTGCCAGGCAAAATGTACATTCTGATCTTCTCCAAAAAAAAATGATCGGAATTCAACCAAACTTGGTAGGAATCATCCTTAGGGGTAAGGGACCCAAAGTTGCTAAAATGGTACATGTGGCCCCCAGGGGGCCCAGGGGGAGGGCCCCCAATTGTAAAAGCTATGTAAATTTCAAACATCTTCTTCTCCAGAACCAGGCATAGCTCAGACTTGGTATTGTGTATGGAGATACCTCTATAGATGAAGAATGAATGTTGTTCATGAAATTTCTCTGAGTGGCCCTATAGGGGCCCTGTGGGGTTAACATACTGAAGGGGGGGTGGGGCGCTGCCAGGCAAAATGTACATTCTGATCTTCTCCAAAAAAAATGATCGGAATTCAACCAAACTTGGTAGGAATCATCCTTAGGGGTAGGGGACCCAAAGTTAAAATGGTACATGTGGCCCCCAGGGGGGCCCAGGGGGAGGGCCCCCAATTGTAAAAGCTATGTAAATTTCAAACATCTTCTTCTCCAGAACCAGAAGTTTATCTAGATATTTTGTGTGTTATATACATCTTGAAGATGAATAAAAAAAAAGTTGTTCATGACATTCTCAGGGTGGCCCCATAGGGGTCCTGCGAGTGCGAGGTTAATATGCAGGAGGGGAAATGTACATTCTTTGCATGATTTGTTGTATGATTCAACCACACTTGGTGGGAATCATCCTTAGATGTAGGAGATTCAAATAATACATGACACTGTAGACCATGGGGTGGGGGGGAATTATGTTAATTTCTAACATCATCTCATGTACATCCTCCTAGTTGTTTCAATTTCTAACATATCTCCTGGTGGTGCTAGAGAGAACATGCACCAGATGTGAATTGATCCACCTCAGGTGAGCGTCGTGCCCCCTGGGGCGCTTGTTTTTTTGTTTTTTTTTGTTCAAATGGGTACCTGACCCGGACAGGCACTCGGGGGGCAACACCACTTAAGTGCCCCAAACTTTGTAAGATATTCTCCATCAAAAAGTTTAAGACGAAAAATATTGTCGTTCGGTGGTCTTTGCATATACAGTAAATGTTCGTACAAAAATTGAAAATCATACTGTATTTCTCATTTTTAATTTGACTACAATGTGATTGTGAAGTTACGTAGTCTTTTCTGTTATTTGTTTTCCTTAACATTTTAATTATACAGCCAAGGTCTTCTAAGAAAGGAGGAGAGACTGCACCCAAAGTACCCAAAGTACCCAAGCCTGCGTTACCCTTAGATACAGGCAATGAATCTGTGAGAAGAGGAATAGAAAACTTAACAATAATTGGTCATGCCTCATCCCAACAGAGTGAAAGTAGTACAGCAAAACCTGTCACTGAAAAAGTGACACAAAGTCTGAGCGAAGGTCAACATAGTTTTCCTACTGGTCCTGTTGGAGCCCAGCGTGTTGATATCAGCACAGGAAGATCACCAAATCCTGCCACTGGAACTGTGAAGCAAGGTATTCCTGAAAGTCTGTCTCAGTCTGGCTCTGCAATATGTGGTCCAAAGAAAGGTGACATCTGGCCAGTGTCTGAGCCATATATTTCTCAAGAAGTAGCATCACACCAAGAGTCTTCCAAGAGTGGTAGCTATGGATGCTTGAAAAGTCAGTTTTCTGGGCCAGAAAATGGATGCCATGACGATAACATCCAGCCACCAGTTGGAGCAGGACAGTCGATGGAGGTTACAGGTCTTGTCAGTGCTCATGCGGAAGATCCATCTGGTCCGAGTGCAAGCCAACCTTTAAAGTCTTACATGGAACACAACAAAGAGCAGAGGAGGGGGCAAGAGCCCCAGCATGGCCATATACAACAGGGGGCATACTCACACAATTTCCAAACTCCGTCACAGTCAGAGCATCGGCAGCCTCATCCATATGGTGACAACAAGCCAGTCCATGGGTATGGCGATAGGAGACCAGTGCCAGTTGATAGCTCTCACGGGAGGACTGAATATGCTGTGGGACAGGGAGGTCCTATCCATCAAGGTGGGAAGTTTGTCTTTACCTGCTGATGTTACCAATATATATGAATTCACAAGAGATTTTCAACCAAAATTGTTCAGTATTTTGTGAACTGAACTCATTGTGTGTAGATATCATATTTTGTTTTAAACATCAAGAGCTAGATCCAAATGTCATTTTGTACTTCAGAGAAATTTATATTTATTTCAGATAGAGTTGAAGTACATTTGTGTTATAATAATAATAATATTAGTCATAATATGACTTGTTTACCCAGGGTAGCCGCATCTGTATTATATACTGTTCTCCCTGAGGACCCTGCAATCATATTATTACCCCGGCTTTAGCTGTGCGACCATGATAAGGCACTCAAGCATTTTGTGTTTTGGCATGAAACTGAAATTTAATGATATTCCTAAAATCAAGAGGTCAGTGGACATGGGTCAAGGACCATTGCAATAGGATGTTTGATTTTCTAAAAGTATAATGTAGCATTTGGCATTTAGTGACGTACACATAAACTCATGTTTGAGGACAATAATGATGTTTCATAAATGCAATATAACAAGGTGATATTGCCTTCCTCAATTCCAATCTCTGCAGAAAGTCCTCCAGTGGCCCCATCCCAGACTAGCATTCCTCCTAGCTCTACTGAGAGAGACCTAACCATTATCTTTGACCCCTCTCCACCTAGTGATGAAGATTTTGGTAAGATATCAGCTACTATCTTTTAAAAAAGAAATTCAGCCTGTAATCTTACTTTAAGTTGTCTAGTTTTAAATACACCATTGTAAGATTTCCTTTCATTTCATAAAAATAAAATCTTTTTAAATCACTGATTTGGAACTAAAAAAAAGGTGTGTTTTAAAACATGTTTTGGTGAAGCATGGCAGATCATGAGTGAAATGATCAAGTCCAGGAATAAACCCATGCTGTTTGTGTATTTACAATATTAGAGGTAGAAAAATCATAAGACATTTAGTGTTCAACCAAGGTCTGTCTTAACTAACAAGTGCTTTTAAGCTAGTACCACATCAAGAAACGGGTACCATAACTACTTTGGACCGAATCAGTTCTTTCGTAAAAAGTTCCTTACAGTGGCTTTTATCTCCTACAATTTTCATTTCATTTCAGACTACTTTGTGCTTGAATAAGAATTGTGTTAAAATCAAGTTTGTAATGAAAGGCCAACAAATAGCTTCATACTTAATTGCTTGATAAAGATCCAGGGTATCAGTATGGAAAGGAAGTGTTAATCCATCTCTTCTCTTATCACCTATTCAGATATTAAGCTTTATGTGAATCTCAGCGTACCAGCTAGGCCTACGATAAGATCAAAACTGGGCCAAATCTTCAGCAGTCTGGAGAGGTGCAAGCACCGTTACTACTGGGAGAGCAACAGTTCCCTACCTACTATGTTCTCATTCAGTGAAATCACACTGCTAACACTCCAGCTCCCTTCAACAATTGATGAGGACGAGTTCACTTTATATTTACGTGTATGCAACAAGAAAGTTCTGGAAAAGCTTCATTCATTATCAGAGAAAGGCAGTCTTTGTGAAGGGTTGTATGATATCTTTGTTGATCACGATCTGAAGAACATTTGCCATCCTGTCAAACCAAGTCTCAAAATCAAAGCATGGAAGGATCAGTATGACAGATGCACGGCACACTTCGAAAAGAAGGGAAAAGGTATGTTTTCCTCTTATTGTGGTAACCAGTTATACTTAAGAAATGAAAAAATGTAGAGAGAGAGAAATTAATTATTGCTGTTTGAATGTTAAAAATAATTGTTTTGTTTATAGATTTCCAAAATCAATGAACTTTCCATGTACTATTTAAATTTGAAAAAAAAAGGCAAGTTGAAAAATCGGTCCAAAAGGTGATAGCAAGCAGGATGATATGGATGGTGAAAATATGTGATTTATTGTTGTCAGTATACTGATAAATGAAAAATATTAATAATTTTCATGCTAATGTCCTGTTCCAAATCTAAATGTACAAAAAAACAATTTGGGATACTGTCAGTCATTAACAGATGGTAAAAATGTTGGCAACATCACTATTTGAAGAAAAAAATGCATATGTTCCGGTATGTTATTCTCTATACATGTATAACTTTTCAAGATATGTTGAAGTAATATATGGTTGATGGATGAAAGTAACAGATTAGCTTCTTTTTTTTGGGGGGGGGGGGGGGGCTATGCTCTGTCATCATTCCAAAGTGTAATGGGCATCAAGATATCCAAGAGAAACACAACAAATATTTCTGAAACAAATTTGAACATCATTATGCTCATTTTTAATAAAAGAAAAGGTAAATTTCTTCTTTCAAACACTTGTATTCATTTTGCTTGGAACTTTCCATGATTGTATTTTTTAAGCCATGTTGATTTTATACACTATTCTACCACATTTATTTTCACTCTCAACATTGTACAAAATTGGTCTTTATTATTATTTTGTTGTCTTATTCTTGCAGCTGATGACGGCAACAAATCAAAAAGTGAACAAAGTAAGTCTCATAGGCAACCAGAGAAGAATAAATCAGGTGCCTCTGTCACTCCGACCAACCCAGGGCCCTCTTTCACTCCGACCAACCCAGGGCCCTCTTTCGCTCAGACCAACTGCAGTGGAGCTACTCAGATTAATACAGGTAAATCTTACTCCATATTATTAGGCAGTTGTGACATTCTAAGTACATGTAGGTAGATAGAATTGAAACATTCATCATGCAAGATTTTCTCCTTTTTTTCTTCTTTTTTTTTTGTTGAAAAGGTATGTGTTCTCTAGACTCTCTTGAATCGATGTAACCTTAATGAAATTTTATAAAGAGAATAATAGTAAATTACCATGTTACATATACATATAGCTTCGTCTATGAAATGTTGGAATGTGTGTCATTATCCTTTTGTCTCTCCTGGGACCTAAAAATTTGATAATTAAATGTAACTCACAACATTGAAAGCAAGCCCTTGAGAAGTATGTTATTCTGATTTATTGAAAGGCAATTTGCATTCAATTGCTACGTTTTATGCAAGAGACTTCCTGCTCAACAAACTGGGCTTATGAGGTGTATTAAGAGTTACTCCCTAATACTTACAATATTTTTCAAAATGCAATATTATGTTGTTAAAAGTCATGAGATTAGTAAACATCTTCTGATTTCTAGGTTTAAGACTAAAAATATTTTGATGAACCTTTTCAAAGTTTGGACAAAAATCCTTCAATAGTCTTAAATCTTGCCAAAACTCTTCTAATAGTTTAATCTTGATAAGAGTTTTCTAATTGCCTTTAGACAGCCAAAGGGTAAGATACAACAGAAATAAAGGTCAATAGGAAACAAAATTAGTTTCCTTCCCTTCCCTGCTTAATTTTTTTTTTCTTCTTTTTTTTCTTCTTTTTTTTTCTTCTTTTTTCTTCTTTTTTTTTTTCTTTTTTTTCTTCTTTTTTTTTTTCTTCTTTTTTTTTTCTTCTTTTTTTTTGTCATGAAAATTCCTTTTTGAAATGAACATGCTTCTCTCTTAGACATCACTGTTACACAATGGTAAAGAAATATTCATTTTTTTTTCTCTTTCATTAGGAAAAGTTAGCATTACTATGCATTCAGCTCCAAAGAATATGATATTCGGAAACCAGCACATCACCCACACTCACTATCATGGTTCTAAATGGGGAGGAAGAGGAGCAGAAGAAGGAGGAGCATCAGCAATTTTCCTCTCGTCAGCCTCAAAAGAAGCCTGAGAAGATCAAGCTCTGTGGTGAATGATTTACTATTCATGGTTTATTCTTTTGAGGACAAGATTTGTAGTGTCATATTTACCACTCCAATCTTATCAATTTTAAATTAAAGAAAAAAGAAGTTTAATTTTGCAAAAGATATCGTGAACTGCTTGAAAACGCATTTCAAAATGCTTATTGTTTTTGCGTGTAACATGATGATTTCCTTTTCTTTTTATTGGTGTTTGGGGGAAAATGGCAGAATTACATAATATCTTTCAAGTTAAAAAAAACTAACCTGAAGTATATTTTGCTTTCTTGTGATTGTTAGGAATCAAACTTATATTTGTTATTTTACTTCGTAATGACGTTTTAATTCTATTGTGACGTTTTAGTAGTATCCTATCATACATTTTATTTGCACTTTGTGCCTTTTAGTGCTTCTCTTAAGTATTAGGTGCTTCATATTCCTAAACGCTCATTATTTTCATTTAATTATCATTAATGATGTCCCTGTGATGTGTTCAAACTTTACACCAAGATATTTTATGAGCTGTAAAGCATTTCCAAGGCAATGTGCCTGGTTACTTATAAACTATTTGCGCATTGCCTTGGAAATGCTGTAAGTATCATTATTCTTAATTTTTGTCATTATCACTTGAGGAAAATGTCAAACGTCTAAAATTTGTGAGCTTAAAAAAATAACTATTGGATTACAAAGAAACTTTCTTGTTTAATTTTTACTTCATTTTTAGCTCACCTGAGCCTAAGGCTCGAGTGAGCTATTGCGATGGAAATTTGGCTGTCGTGCGTCGTGCGTCGTGCGTCGTCCGTCGTCCGTTAACTTTTTACATTTTCATCTTCTTCTCCAAAACCCATGATCGGAATTCAACCAAACTTGGTAGGAATCATCCTTAGGGGTAGGGGACCCAAAGTTGCTAAAATGGTACATGTGGCCCCAGGGGGGCCCAGGGGGAGGGCCCCCAATTGTAAAAGCTATGTAAATTTCAAACATCTTCTTCTCCAGAACCAGGCATAGCTCAGACTTGGTATTGTGTATGGAGATACCTCTGTAGATGAAGAATGAATGTTGTTCATGAAATTTTCTGAGTGGCCCTATAGGGGCCCTGTGGGGTAACATACTGGAGGGGGGGGGGCTGGCGCTGCCAGGCAAAATGTACATTCTGATCTTCTTCTCCAAAACACATGATCAGAATTCAACCAAACTTGGTAGGAATCATCCTTAGGGGTAGGGGACCCAAAGTTGCTAAAATGGTACATGTGGCCCCCAGGGGCCCAGGGGAAGGCCCCCCAAGTGTAAAAGCTATGTAAATTTCAAACATCTTCTTCTCCAGAACCAGGCATAGCTCAGACTTGGTATTGTGTATGGAGATACCTCTATAGATGAAGAATGAATGTTGTTCATGAAATTTCTCTGAGTGGCCCTGTAGGGGCCCTGTGGGGGTAACATACTGTAGGGGGCGCTGCCAGGCAAAATGTACATTCTGATCTTCTTCTCACAAACACATGATCAGAATTCAACCAAACTTGGTAGGAATCATCCTTAGGGGTAGGGACCCAAAGTTGCTAAAATGGTACATGTTGCCACCAGGGGGCCCAGGGGAGGGCCCCCGATTGTAAAAGCTATGTAAATTTCAAACATCTTCTTCTCCAGAACCAGGCATAGCTCAGACTTGGTATTGTGTATGGAGATACCTCTATAGATGAAGAATGAATGTTGTTCATGAAATTTCTCTGAGTGGCCATATAGGGGCCCTGTGAGGGTAACATACTGGAGGGGGGGGGGCTGCAGGCAAAATGTACATTCTGATCTTCTTCAAAACACATGATCGGAATTCAACCAAACTTGGTAGGAATCATCCTAGGGGTAGGGGATCCAAAGTTGCTAAAATGGTACATGTGGCCCCCAGGGGGGCCCAGGGGGAGGGCCCCAATTGTAAAAGCTATGTAAATTTCAAACATCATCTTCTCCAGAACCAGGCATAGCTCAGACTTGGTATTGTGTATGGAGATACCTCTATAGATGAAGAATGAATGTTGTTCATGAAATTTCTCTGAGTGGCCCTATAGGGGCCCTTTGGGGTAACATACTGGAGGGGGGGGGGGGGCTGGCGCTGCCAGGCAAAATGTACATTCTGATCTTCTTCTCCAAAACACATGATCAGAATTCAACCAAACTTGGTAGGAATCATCCTTAGGGGTAGGGGACCCAAAGTTGCTAAAATGGTACATGTGGCCCCCAGGGGGCCAGGGGAAGGCCCCCCAAGTGTAAAAGCTATGTAAATTTCAAACATCTTCTTCTCCAGAACCAGGAGTAGCTCAGACTTGGTATTGTGTATGGAGATACCTCTATAGACGAAAAATGAAAGTTTTCATGAAATTTCTCTGAGTGGCCCTATAGGGGCCCTGTGGGGGTAACATACTGGAGGGGGGGGCGCTGCCAGGCAAAATGTACATTCTGATCTTCTTCTCCAAAACACATGATCAGAATTCAACCAAACGTGGTAGGAATCATCCTTAGGGGTAGGGGACCCAAAGTTGCTAAAATGGTACATGTGGCCCCCCAGGGGGCCCAGGGGGAGGGCCCCCAATTGTAAAAGCTATGTAAATTTCAAACATCTTCTTCTCCAGAACCAGGCATAGCTCAGACTTGGTATTGTGTATGGAGATACCTCTGTAGATGAAGAATGAATGTTGTTCATGAAATTTCTCTGAGTGGCCCTATAGGGGCCCTGTGGGAGTAACATACTGGAGGGGGGGGGGGGGGGGGGCAGGCGCTGGCGCTGCCAGGCAAAATGTACATTCTGATCTTCTTCTCCAAAACACATGATCGGAAATCAACCAAACTTGGTAGGAATCATCCTTAGGGGTAGAGGACCAAAGTTGCTAAAATGGTACATGTGCCCCCAGCGGGGCCCAGGGGGAGGGCCCCAATTGTAAAGCTATGTAAATTTCAAACATTTCTTCTCCAGAACCAGGCATAGCTCAGACTTGGTATTGTGTATGGAGATACCTCTATAGATGAAGAATGAATGTTGTTCATGAAATTTCTCTGAGTGGCCCTATAGGGGCCCTGTGGGGGTAACATACTGGAGGGGGGGGGGGGGCTGGCGCTGCCAGGCAAAATGTACATTCTGATCTTCTTCTCCAAAACACATGATCGGAATTCAACCAAACTTGGTAGGAATCATCCTTAGGGGTAGGGGATCCAAAGTTGCTAAAATGGTACATGTGGCCCCCAGGGAGGGCCCCCCAAGTGTAAAAGCTATGTAAATTTCAAACATCTTCTTCTCCAGAACCAGGAGTAGCTCAGACTTGGTATTGTGTATGGAGATACCTCTATAGACGAAAAATGAAAGTTGTTCATGAAATTTCTCTGAGTGGCCCTATAGGGGCCCTGTGGGGGTAACATACTGGAGGGGGGCGCTGCCAGGCAAAATGTACATTCTGATCTTCTTCTCCAAAACACATGATCGGAATTCAACCAAACTTGGTAGGAATCATCCTTAGGGGTAGGGGACCCAAAGTTGCTAAAATGGTACATGTTGCCACCAGGGGGCCCAGGGGGAGGGCCCCGATTGTAAAAGCTATGTAAATTTCAAACGTCTTCTTCTCCAGAACCAGGCATAGCTCAGACTTGGTATTGTGTATGGAGATACCTAGATGAAGAATGAATGTTGTTCATGAAATTTCTCTGAGTGGCCATATAGGGGCCCTGTGAGGGTAACATACTGGAGGGGGGGGGGGGGGGCTGGCAGGCAAAATGTACATTCTGATCTTCTTCAAAACACATGATCGGAATTCAACCAAACTTGGTAGGAATCATCCTTAGGGGTAGGGGATCCAAAGTTGCTAAAATGGTACATGTGGCCCCCAGGGGGGCCCAGGGGAGGGCCCCCAATTGTAAAAGCTATGTAAATTTCAAACATCTTCTTCTCCAGAACCAGGCATAGCTCAGACTTGGTATTGTGTATGGAGATACCTCTATAGATGAAGAATGAATGTTGTTCATGAAATTTCTCTGAGTGGCCCTATAGGGGCCCTGTTGGGGTAACATACTGGAGGGGGGGGGGGGGCTGGCGCTGCCAGGCAAAATGTACATTCTGATCTTCTTCTCCAAACACATGATCAGAATTCAACCAAACTTGGTAGGAATCATCCTTAGGGGTAGGGGACCAAAAGTTGCTAAAATGGTACATGTGGCCCCCAGGGGGCCAGGGGGAAGGCCCCCCAAGTGTAAAAGCTATGTAAATTTCAAACATCTTCTTCTCCAGAACCAGGCATAGCTCAGACTTGGTATTGTGTATTGAGATACCTCTATAGATGAAGAATGAATGTTGTTCATGAAATTTCTCTGAGTGGCCCTATAGGGGCCCTGTGGGGGTAACATACTGGAGGGGGGCGCTGCCAGGCAAAATGTACATTCTGATCTTCTTCTCCAAAACACATGATCGGAATTCAACCAAACTTGGTAGGAATCATCCTTAGGGGTAGGGGACCCAAAGTTGCTAAAATGGTACATGTGGCCCCCAGGGAGGGCCCCCCCAAGTGTAAAAGCTATGTAAATTTCAAAACATCTTCTTCTCCAGAACCAGGAGTAGCTCAGACTTGGTATTGTGTATGGAGATACCTCTATAGACGAAAAATGAAAGTTGTTCATGAAATTTCTCTGAGTGGCCCTATAGGGGCCCTGTGGGGGTAACATACTGGAGGGGGGGGGGGGGCGCTGCAAGGCAAAATGTACATTCTGATCTTCTTCTCCAAAACACATGATCAGAATTCAACCAAACTTGGTAGGAATCATCCTTAGGGGTAGGGGACCCAAAGTTGCTAAAATGGTACATGTTGCCACCAGGGGGCCCAGGGGGAGGGCCCCGATTGTAAAAGCTATGTAAATTTCAAACATCTTCTTCTCCAGAACCAGGCATAGCTCAGACTTGGTATTGTGTATGGAGATACCTCTATAGATGAAGAATGAATGTTGTTCATGAAATTTCTCTGAGTGGCCATATAGGGGCCCTGTGAGGGTAACATACTGGAGGGGGGGGCTGGCAGGCAAAATGTACATTCTGATCTTCTTCAAAACACATGATCGGAATTCAACCAAACTTGGTAGGAATCATCCTTAGGGGTAGGGGATCCAAAGTTGCTAAAATGGTACATGTGGCCCCCAGGGGGCCCAGGGGGAGGGCCCCCAATTGTAAAAGCTATGTAAATTTCAAACATCTTCTTCTCCAGAACCAGGCATAGCTCAGACTTGGTATTGTGTATGGAGATACCTCTATAGATGAAGAATGAATGTTGTTCATGAAATTTCTCTGAGTGGCCCTATAGGGGCCCTGTTGGGTAACATACTGGAGGGGGGGGGGGGGGGGGGGGGGGGCTGCGCTGCCAGGCAAAATGTACATTCTGATCTTCTTCTCCAAAACACATGATCAGAATTCAACCAAACTTGGTAGGAATCATCCTTAGGGGTAGGGACCAAAAGTTGCTAAAATGGTACATGTGGCCCCCAGGGGGCCAGGGGGAAGGCCCCCCAAGTGTAAAAGCTATGTAAATTTCAAACATCTTCTCCAGAACCAGGCATAGCTCAGACTTGGTATTGTGTATGGAGATACCTCTATAGATGAAGAATGAATGTTGTTCATGAAATTTCTCTGAGTGGCCATATAGGGGCCCTGTGGGGGTAACATACTGGAGGGGGGGCACTGCCAGGCAAAATGTACATTCTGATCTTCTTCAAAACACATGATCAGAATTCAACCAAACTTGGTAGGAATCATCCTTAGGGGTAGGGGATCCAAAGTTGCTAAAATGGTACATGTGGCCCCCAGGGAGGGCCCCCCAAGTGTAAAAGCTATGTAAATTTCAAACATCTTCTTCTCCAGAACCAGGAGTAGCTCAGACTTGGTATTGTGTATGGAGATACCTCTATAGACGAAAAATGAAAGTTGTTCATGAATTTTTTCTGGGTGGCCCTATAGGGGGTCTGTGGGGGTAACATACTGGAGGGGGGGGGGGGTGAGGCAAGTTGTCCGCCATCCATAAACTTTTTACATTTTCAGCTTCTTCTCCAAAACCCATGATTGGAATTTAACCGACCTTGGTCGGAAGCTCAGACTTGGTATTGTGTATAGAGATACCTCTATAGATGAAGAATGAAAGTTGTTCATGTGCTAGAGAGAACATGCACCAGATGTGAATTGATCCACCTCAGGTGAGCGTCGTGCCCCCTGGGGCTCTTGTATGTTTTCAGCCAAGAGGAATCATTATGTTAAATGTATTTAAAGCCTTTTGAAATTGAAATAAATTTTTATTCTACCAAAAAGACTTTGAAAGTGTCATGAGTTTAAGTTCTGTATTTAAATAAAGTTATTTTATTATTTCTCTCTCTCCTTCATTTTTGTTTGTGTATATTCCAGAATCTAAGGAGAAAGTGAATGGAATCTTACTGATGGACATCAGCTCTTTTATCTCAGAAAGAAATGTCAAATCCCTTGGAAGACGTCTTGGACTTACAGAAGTGGAAGTTGACAATATAGTGTATAGCCATCGTCATGAGAGAAGCGAGGAGATAGCGTACCAAGTTTTAAATGCATGGTTACAGCGCAGTGGTCACGATGCCACCAAGGCGGTTCTCGCTAAAGCTTTGTTGGATGCACAGTGCTATGACGCTGCAAGAAATGTTCGGTGATAGAATGTTGTCTGTCATGCAAGCTATGCTAGAAAAATCAAGGTGTGATGCTTTGCAATTCATTTCACATATGGCTATGATAGGCATCCTTTCAGATATGATAGAAATTACAAAAACCTATGATCTGTGGGACTGACAAGCCATATTCATGTATAATGTGTGCTTAATAATCTATTGTGAAATGTACTAGCCATTATACGGATAACATGACTGACCTTAAATTGATTCCATCCAAGTGGAATCACAGGGGTCGGATAATACAAATTATGCATCCTCCAAATATTTTGTTGTATCAGAAGGAAGCAAATGTGTCTCGTGATTTTATCGAATACAGAACATTTTACTTATATTTGCTAGCGTAATAAAAGGTCTACATTTGATATAAACCACCAGTTAAAAATAAGTAAATACCGGTAAATGAAAATACCAGATTATGTTCTCTTTACCTGTCCTATTGCTTGAAATACCTATTTTGGAGATTTTTCTTCCTGGCCGACCTAATTAATGTAGTTACAGAATGTGATATCATGAATACAAGTTTAATTATTGAAATAGAATTCTCTATTTGGGATAATTTTTGTTCCATTTGATGCAAATTAGCAGGACCAAAATTTGGATACAGGATCGTTATGCACAGATAGCCTTTTGATAGAACAAGAATCATTGTGTTTGGATGTTTAATACACTGATGGTATGCCATAGTGTAATGCAGTGTCTTAGTTTCATGGTTGAAATACCTTGGTAGGCCTTTTGTAATGTGCCTTCGTTGATGCATAATAAAATGAAACTACATATCTGAATTAAAACCATATTGAAAGTGACTGAAACATCACAGAAGTGTACTTTATGTCTAGATATAGCCTTATAAATATTATCATAAGAAACGACTCTAAAATCTGAGTGAATACTCAGGAAATGTACACAGTACTGTACATTCAGAGTTTGTTTTTTTAATGATAACAGGTTCAACTCAAACTTTCATCAACGTCACCATAGATAGGCCAAAGCCGTACAAAATGAGCGTATTGTATATGTAGATCTCAAAAAAGTAAAAATGATGATGTAATAGCAAAAGAGCATGGCTACAGTGACCTTGAGTTTTGTTATTTTATGCAGGGCATTGAGGCCAGTATGATAAACTAGAATTTTGCATCCTGAAACTTTTGCTAATTGTTGGTAATGGCCCTTAGCAAGGCAAGAAAAATGTTTGATTCTCAAAACTTGAATTATAATCAGTCATGCTGGACTTGAGTCTCAACCATTTGTGAAATCTTGTATACTGATGACAGGCCGAAGAAAAAAGCTTGGAGTTGGTTTAGCTTGGAGTCAGTATTATGGAGTTGGTTTGTCAGCGTAAATGAAGTATTATCATTAATGTGATTGAAATTTCATTGTGTAGAGGTGGGAATGAATTTCAAAGCAAATATGTATGTTAACAGTGGGGGGGCACAAGTCCATAAATTCATTGCCAAGTCCCCCCCCCCCCCCCCTTCACTTGCATTTGCCACTGATTGAATGTGTGCCTTTTAGTGTGGTACTACACAGTTTGCAATATGCATGTATATAGATAGGTATATGGCAATGTAACATTTTATGATTTTATGATGTAATATTGTGTGTACCTTTGAGCAAAGCTAGCTATTTTTTATTTTAATATTTGTCATGTGGAATTGTTCATATGATGATAGAAATTTGCATGATATAGTATTACTCATTTAATTGTATTTTTGAATGATAAAAAAAGACAGACACCATGCCTGTTTCAGCTCAAAATTTTGTATTGCTGGTATTCCAAACATAATGTAAAGGATGTGTACAAATAACGACCCCCATTATGAGGGAAAGGTTTCTTGCAGTTTCCTTTTTTATAATGGTACATGTATTTTGAAGACTTAAAGTAGATATTCAAAGAAAATCACAAATATGGCAATTAATGTATCACTAGAAACTGGGAAGCTTACAGATGGCAATCGTATAAGTTTTATGTCAACTGCGTATCTGGTGATTATAAAAACAACACAAATAAAAGCTCTTCTCAGCATCTGGAATATCCGAGGATTTGCCAGAAATATAGCGATGTTTTGATGTCGTCACACTCGGGATCGATCCTGCTTAAGCAGACGACGTCCTATAATGAATGAACGTAATTGCAATGCAATTATTTATCAAATTATAAAGAGTTTGGTGTATTTAAACATGACCTTATTTCACACCATTATAAAGGGAAAGTGAAACTGATTCTGATAGCTAAAACAGTTTGATTGTAAATACATAGGAGAAGGGTCAATGATCAATGAAATAAACCCCACTTTCAAATTGAAAAGCCCTCCGAATAATAGCAGGATGGTATTCGTTCCCTCTTGAAACGCCGAACATGCCCCGGTGCAAGCAGCTGAAAATACAATGGCATCTTATTTTGTTTACAAGTGACTGATTCCTTTATTTTTTTAACGCTGCATTTTTCATCAAAATAATACCATACACGAAGTTAAGAGTGAGGCAACAGACTAACATTAAGACTGACGCTAGTGAAGGAAGAGAAATAAGTGAAGAGGAGATGACAAAATAGGCTCTGAAAAATGTGTAAGATGTTATGGGACATCGTCTGCTTAGACAGGACTGGTCCAGGGTGTGTCGTCACATATCTCAGCAGCGTTCGAGGAGCTCTTCAGCTGCTATATCGGGGGCTGTATTTTACCGTTTTATAATTGATAATAATCATTACTTCAAATGTTTCCAAGCGTTGAATTTGGATAACCTTGTTTAATTTATGCCATCTATGCAATAATAAGTATTAAGCCAATATTTAAAATCATTAACGTTCTACTTTAAGAAAAAGTCAAAACTTAAAAGTCATGGCTGGTGCAAATTTAGTTCTGATATTTGTGTTGCACTAGTACAGCTTATGTGCGTTATGACTGCAAGATGGAAAACTACTTTTTTTGTTATTCCGTACTACAATCTCACAATGAACAAGCAATTTTAGTATGACCAAGTCTTGTACGATACTTATGAATGTACACTTGTATGTAGAGCAGAATTAACCAAACCTGTGTAAGGTATGAAGTAATCAAGTCTTCTAAATAGTTTTTATATTCATATTATGTTTTCCATATATTACATAACTAGTTGTTAGTATTGTAGATTCTAAATTTTGAGAATTATTGCAAGTTATCTATCTCTTTTTTTTTGTTGTAATCTTGAGCTCTAGGCTTAGGTATGGGTGCATGTATGATCGATCGAGTTTTAAACAAGTTTTAATACATAGATGATACTGTGTTTTGAATTAAAGTATACCGATCACTTGAAAAAATAATTGTTGTCCAGCTAGTATGTATAAAATAAATCTCAAAACACTTCACCTGACCTTCTATGGGTTAACGGTTTAGGAGTATGAAGAGAAACGCGCGGAAACCAACTCTGACCAACTCCGCGCCGGCCCTAACTTGTGCAAGTGTGTATGGGTTCGTCAACTAGTCTATTGGCAAGTCGTCATGATGTTCATTTAGAGTGGATTTAAACTTGCAATAACTCTTTATAGAATTCACATTTGAAGCTCATACTTTGATTTATTGGATAGCGACATGGAACCCCTAACATACAAAGCAAAACATCTTTGGTGATTGGTACCCCCTTTAAATAACCATGCAACCATAGGTGTAGCCAGGGGGCATAAGGGGCCCATCCCCCTCCCCCCCCCCCATTCATCTGCTAAAATTTGTTTTTTAAAGGTCATTCATGGACGAGTGCGTAACTATGTGACTGATTTTGTGTTTAACTCCCGCCTGCCCCCCCCCCTCCTGTTCATGAGATATTTATGTGGTATGTATTATGTTGATTATGTGTATCTGTTAATTTGGTGTACATGTATTACATTATACAGTAGGCTACATGATAATTTCTCTATAATTATATATCTGGAGAATCTTCAGTAAACTTGTATGATATATATTTTTATGAATTCATTTTGTAAATGCAATGAAATATGATCTATCATTACCTTGTAAATAGTGAAAATATATAGGAGAATGATTGGCAAAGCCATACTGTAAGAAATTTGATATTTTTTCAAAGTGAGACTCAAATGTACTTTCAAATGTGACTAATAGTACCAGTAATTTTAGTTTGCTTTTCATTACGTATATAATAAAGCCAGAGGCAAAATATGATTTACTGGTATACTCGATGTATTTTTCATATTTCCTTGATTTTATATGATCACTGCCCTGTCTCCTCTTTCCTCTCTCTCTCTCTCTCTCTTTATTTCTTTCTCTCTTGTCTTTCGTTATCTTTGACCAGTTCCTTCTCACTTTGATTTATATGATGTTAATATGCTTCACTCATTGTTTTTTACCAAGATATGTAGGCACATTATACATGTTTTTTTGCAATAGCCTTAAAAGGCCTCTCCATGCATTCCAATCTTGTACAGGCTATAGCTCTGAGAACTGTGAATCTAAGCTTATCTTTGAACATAAAATACATGGTGTAAAATTGCAGTTAATTTCACATACATGTATTTCCCCTTTTTGTCAGTGTAAATTATAGGGCAATTAAGAGAATAAAAAATAGGGGGAGGGTGGTCATCACATTTTCAGATGCATAATGATGTCGAAAAGATTATTTTCTGAGGCATAGAAAAGAAAATGGTCACATTTACCCCTGTATAATTAGTGAAAACATTGAAAAGCAGAAAATAAAACAAAACACTGAACAAAAGGTCCAAGTGACTCCAGCCTCCCCCATGCCCTGATCTGCGCCAGTCTTGTCCAACATTGGATCGACGGAGGACGGGTCGGGGGCGGGGTATTGACGGTATTGAGTTTGTCCTAAAACAAAAAAGAAAACAAAACAGTAACAGCCACAAATCAAAAGGGAATTTCATGAAATATTCAACTTTATTTGTGTTAGATATGCAGGGTACGAAGACCTGGAAGGGCCAAACTGACGACGTAAAAAAATAAAAAATATTACGTACGTACGTAATAATACTACGTACGTACGTAATAAATACTACGTACGTACGTGATAATATTACGTACGTACGTGATAATTACTACGTACGTACGTGATATTTATTACGTACGTACGTAATAATACTACGTACGTACGTACGTAATAAATAATAAAAAATTGAAATTACACAGCTGCCTTATTATTTATCCGTCAATTCCCGTTGATTTTCCACAATGTTGTGAGCCTGTGGGCGCTAGCTTGTCAAGTGTGAAGAATTCTCAACATTTGTGTGATGTGTGTGTGTGACGTGTGTTGGTGGACGTGTGAGTGCACGTGTGTGTCGCTTCATTTTCCCAGCGGCAAGTCCGGTCCCAGACAAATCAAAACAGAATTTCGACTCTGTTCGGGTAAAATCGAACAAAATGAAGTTATGAATCTTTATAACACTAAAAACTATCTGACAACTGTATAGTCTGAAAGTTTATGAATCACACTGAAAACTATTGAAAACAAAGAAAATCACTAGACAAATTGGCCACTTTGTCATGAATTTGCAGGGGCGTATCCAGGGGGGGCGCAACAGGCGCGCGCCCCCCCCCCCCCTATTGGCCGTCGTAAAAAAAAAAAAATACCAAAAAAAAAGTAAAAAATCCTCATACCAATTGAAAATATTGTTCATTAAATAGGCTTCAAAATTGGTCACATATAGCACTATTTTGCATCTCAGCACTTCTTCAGAAGCAAAAATTTTCCAAAGACCCCTCCCCCATGACGGCGATCAATAATTCCTGGCGCCCCGCCCCCTATTGGGAAATCCTGGATACGCCACTGAATTTGTAACGACCGATATCCTCATCACAATCATTTTCTTTCATATCCTAAATTTATGTCCCGTAATAAGATTTCCTCATAACTTGAATCTAATTATAGACTATCCGGGAAAAATCAGGCACTTATCTGAAGGGGGAATGTGCACTTATTGGGGAAAAGAGGAGTCCAGTAGTAAAAAGGGCACCTATCAGAGAGAAAGGGGCATTTTAAAAAGCGTGGGGGCACTGTGCCTCCTGCCCCGGGTGCGCCACTTCTGATTTTAAAAAATTGTTTCTCGGAACGAACTTGAATTTTACCTCTTGACGCTGGAGCCCCAAAGATTAATTTTTGAATTGGGCCTAAGGAGATTGTACTGTTTTGTTTTGCAAAATAGTGTAGCAGACATGAAAATATGTACATGATTAAGTGTCAGGCTGAGCCTGACATTGATGGTTTTCTTCGAAATAATGCAAGGCCTCTTAAGCCACGCTTTAGGGTTCTGTGGCTTTTGACTATGCTTGGAAATTAAATAATAGAGTATTTCCCTCTGAGTAAAACCAATTTCAAAGTACAAACGCACGAGTCTGACCCTCTCGATCGGCCGCCGCCATTGATCGTCATCAATACTACGTACGTACGTAATAATACTACGTACGTACGTACGTAATAATACGTACGTAAGTAGTATTTATTACGTACGTACGTAATAACTTAATTGTGTAAATATTTCCATGTCTGCTACATGTATTTTGTAAGATAAAACAGTACAATCTCATTAGGCCCAATTCAAAAATTAATCGTTGGGGCTCCAGGGTCAATAAGTAAAAGTCAAGTTTGTTCCGAGAAGCAATTTTTTTAAAATCAGAAGTGGCACACCTGGGGCAGGGGGCACAGTGCCCCCACGCTTTTTAAAATACCCCTTTCTCTCTGAAAGGTGCCCTTTTTACTACTGGAAGAGCCCCTTTTCCCCAATAAGTGCACATTTCCCCTTCTGATAAGTGCCTCATTTAAATCTGAAAAGTGCCCCTTTTCCCCAATATGCACTTTTCCCCCTTCTGATAAGTACCTCTTTTTAAATCTCTTAAATGCCCCTTTTCCTCAATAAGTGCACATTTCCCCCTTCTAGTGCCTCTTTTTAATCTGATAAGTTCCCCGTCTTTACTTTTACTATCTAATATATGCCCTTTTCCTCTTCTCACATACTTAATTTTCACCTCTTATAATGACCACAGGCGTAGCCAGGATTTTTCAATAGGGGTGCCACAGGGGTGTCGATCCGTGTTCATGATACTAGGGATTATGGCACCCGGGGCAAAAAATGAAGTCTAAAAAACGCAATTTCTTGTGCATTTTATCCAGGAAATTTTGCAATAATTGATCACCGCAATTGAGCGGTAGAGAAACTAAAATTTTATACATTGATAAGCGGTTTTCTATTCACTCACTTCTACAATCGGGAGCAAAACTAACGAAAACCATGAAAGGCTCGAGAAAGAGTCAAGAAATTAAGCAAGGCTATACATGAAGTTGAGATTTCTTTCATAAGTTGAACCTTTGCAAAGGCTCTTTTATATACTTTATCCTACATCGGGGGGGGCGCAATATTTAGCAGGAGTAATATGAAACATTATATGATATAGCGAGCAAAGGAATTACATCTTTATTTTTTCAATTTTTGAACCCTTTAAGCTATTTAAGAATTATATAGGCCTACTTGGGGTGCGAAACTACGAGATCGTCAAAGAAAATAATTATGCAAGGGAGCAAAGCGAACGAGCTTTTAAAATTTTTCACATTTCAAAACTTCAAAAACTAGATTTCTAGTGCATTACGGAACCGGGAGGGGGGGGGGGCTGGGGGGCTACAGCCCCCCACTTTTTTCAGTAAACATGTGCAAACGTATGGTAGCGCAAAAATGTGGTTATACAAGCAGCCCCCCCCCCCCACTCAGTCCCTCCACTTTCCAAGACGTTCCGCGGCCCCTGCATTCACCCTGCGGATCTTTGGGTGCGTAATCCGTATAAAGATTTATTTCTGCCCCCCCCCCCCTCCCCTAGATACGCCACTGAGCGAAGATACTAAGCGGAGGAGGGTGTGGGAGTGGGTATCCCCCCTCCCACACCAGGGACTTTTTCGAAAATCTGTCTATAAAACTTCCATTTTATAGCATCCCAAAATGTTTTTTTTAATGAATAAATGGAATGCACGGATCTACGCCAATGGACGGAACCCCTCAATTGAGAATGACACTTCGAGCGAACGAATTTTCTTCCAAATTTCGAATTGAAATTATGGCATTTCTTATTTCCTTACTTCTAATAATCAAAGAATGTGATGGAATTTCAAGGTCAAACATAATGAGTTTGGATAATTATTAGTTTTAAGTTAATGTATCATAATTATATGGGGGATGATAATACAGCTTTTCAGTTATTTGGACGTGATACTGCACTGTAAGAGGGATGGGTGCAGGGAGGGAGAAGTTTCCCCCTTCCCGCACGAAGCGCGAAAGTTCTGACGTTTTAGCAACTTTGAGAGAAAGACAACGGCTTGTAGCAAATAAACTTTTAGGCGGAAAGTTATAGTTCGACTCCCTGACTGCTTTTCAATTACTTGGACGCAAGATTGCACTGTATGTAACATGGGTGGATGCAGGAACTGGGGAGTTCCACCCCCCCCCCCCCCCCCCCCCTCCAGCGCGAAGAGCGAAAGCTCTATGTTTTACAGCAAATTTGAGATAAAGATAACGGCTCGTAACACTTTTTTTAGGCGGAAAGTTAGTTTGACGCCCTGGCCGCTTTTCAGTTATTTTGGACTTAATACCACTGTAACAGGGATGGGTGCTGGGAGGGGAGTTTCCCCCTTCCCGCGCGAAGCGCAAAAGCTCTGACGTTTTAGCAAATCTGAGAGAAAGAAAACGGCTTGTATAGCGCCTTTTTAGGCCTTTTTCTCTCACTTCCCCCGCTTTTTCGCTGTCGCTTTTTTTTAGTGGCTGAATAGGGGGGGGGGCATGGTCCCCTTGTGCCCCCCTGTCTAAGCCAGTGATAATGACCCTTTCACCTCTCATAAGCGCACTTTCCTCATCTAAATGTGTACCCTTATCCCTATAATTTCCCTTTGTTTCTTACAAAAAGTGCCATATCTATAACCAGAATCAGTGCGGCTTTATAGCAACATGTACCTCCCCATATTACTACAACTACAATGTAAGCCAACGGAGCTGGAGGCAGAGTGGCACAATGCTCTCCTCCCCCCCCCCCCCCCCCCCCCCCCCACCAGCAAAGGAATTCATATTCCAATAGCTCGAATGTGCCCATAACTTACACAATTTAATAAGGTCAATATTTTCAGAAAATGTCCTAAGACTATAGCTTGTTAGCAGGCCTATGAAATCAAGCAGATACGGCTGATACCATAATAATGTTGATATCTCGGGAAGAAAAACCACAGGGTTAATGTAAGAAATTAAAGATCATTCGACATTTCACCCAAATTAATTTGTTTTCACTAATATTTCAATAATGCATAATATATAACAACATGAACATTAGAAAAATTCTTAAGATTTTTGCTGGCTCGCACGTGCATCATTAGACAATTGCACGCAACTGCTAATTGTGGAAGCTGAAGCTGAAGCAGAACCACCATAAGAAGGTGCTTGTTAATAATATATGCACCCCTTACAGTGCATGCCCTCGGGTGTCTTTTTTGTTGGTACTCCCCCCCCCCCCCCCCACACACACACACACACACACGCACTTTGAAAGACGCTCCGCCGCCCCTGGCGCAGAACTTTAAAAATTAGGTGGAGAAAGCAGATTTTGTTTAAAAAAGGGATAGACAAAAGTCGGGTCATGCGAATTTTTTCAAATACATGAATAAATATGAACAAAAATTAAAATCACTAGACAATTTAGTCACGAGTTTTGACGTCATTCCCTCACGACCACTCGGTGATCTCTATACACGTTAAAAAAAATCTTATTTAAAGATCAGTGCTGACGAAAGAGCAATTATCTGTTTCCTACAGGCCTATTAATAAAACATTTTACGTTTTGTCCAAGAATAGGCCTATGATTTCGTCAGAAATTGAATGCAATTATATTTTATTTTAATAGCATGAAGATAAAAATTTTAAAAAAATAAACAATGACTAGGAATATGTAATATTTTGAAAGCGGTCTCACTGACTTTTTTCCCGGATACATGTAAAAACATATAACTATAATCGTCTATGATCATAGGTTCAAGTTATGAGGAAATCATGTTCTGGGTAAACCATTGACGGCTTGTGATGAGGATATGGGACGTTACAAATTCATGACAAAGTGGCCAATCTGTATAGTGATTTTCTTTGTTTTCATTAGCTTTCAGTGTCATAAAGATTCATAACTTAATTTTGTTCGATTTTACTCGAACAGAGTCGAACTGCTTTATTCTGTTTTGATTTGTCTGGGACCGAACACACACACACACACGCACACACACATATCCACATACACAGCACGTCACACACCACACAAATGTTGAGGTTTTCTCACACTTAATTGACAAGCAAAAGCCCACAGGCTCACAATATTGTGGCAAATCAACGGGAATCGACGGATAATAATAAGGCAGCTGTGTAATTTCAACCTTTTTCACGTGTGATTTATTACGTACGTACGTAATAAATATTACGTACGTACGTAGTAATTATCACGTACGTACGTAATATTATCACGTACGTACGTAGTAATTATCACGTACGTACGTAGTATTATCACGTACGTACGTAGTATTATCACGTACGTACGTAGTATTATCACGTACGTACGTAGTATTATCACGTACGTACGTAGTATTATCACGTACGTACGTAGTATTATCACGTACGTACGTAGTATTATCACGTACGTACGTAGTATTATCACGTACGTACGTAATATTTTTTATTTTTTTACGTCGTCAGTTTGGCCCTTCCAGGTCTTCGTAGCAGGGCACATTATTGAAGTTAAAGGAGAATTAACCTCAAACAATAAAGACGATAGTGTTGAAAGGTGTTATTTATTCCTACTTGTTAGACTATATGGCTTCGCGTCAAAATATACGAGATCGATACGAATCAAGATTTTCTGAGCAAAATTTATCATCTGCTAGCAATATGTATCGTCTGCTAGCTAGCAATACATGGGGGCTGCCATTTTTTTATGTGTACAAGAAGATTTTCTTAATCCAAATGCCCAATTGCCTTTTTCAAAATTAAAAACCCATTTGAGATTAAAAATATAGAATAGATATGTCAATTTATTTTTAAACTGAAGATTTCCTTATATATTTCTGTTGAAAATCGATATTCGCTTAATATAAATCTATTTTCTAGATACTGTGACGCAATGGACGGAGCAAATTAATTCAAATTTTATGGATGCTTCTTCCCTGAGCATCTACAGCAGCAAACTATGCATTCACCTGCTTTCGGATAATGGGACTTGAAAAGTCAGAATGCATGCTGCATACTGCTCTGTTTGGCAAACCCAAGAAAATAGATTTTTGTTAAGCAAAACCAAACAATTTAAAAGTATCATTATAAAGATTTAATTTTTATAAATCATGTAAACACCCACTTTATATTTTTCGTCACATATGGGATTTTAGGTAATGAAGAAAAGCAATTTAGGTCTTGGATTCAAAATATCTTCCTGACCGGAACATTTCTCAATGGTTCATGTACAAATCCAAATCAGCAAGAAAATGGCAACCCCCATGTAAATGAGTAGGAGACGATACCGGGTGTTGGAATATCTTTATTTACACCCTTTTCTGATATCTTATTAGAAAATGATTTAGGCCAATAAGTAGGAATATATTACACCTTTCAATATAAGTAAATTTGTACTCAGGGGTTAATTCTCCTTTAAGGTGTAAGTTGGGTAATGTACGTGTAGCAGTAGCCGAGCAGTAGTAGTTCCAGTATTGGGGTGAGCGCTAGTCTGCGCTGCATGCCGAGAGCTACAGCTATAAAATTAACGTCGAGGCGAGGGCCAGGGTCAGTGCAGTGGCAGTGCTATACTTGAGTTTGGATTTCAGACTAGCACAGCCCAGCCAATCCGCAGGTCCCCTAAAAGTGCGCTATTTTATTTCCAATTCTGCCTGACTATGAATACATAATGAGCAAGAACAGCCAAGAACATCTCATTTGCAAACTATTGAATAGCCTACTTATCATTCACCAATTGTCATGAGTTATATATCAAATAAAAGAAGAGGGATTAGAGATTTGTGACATGCTTTTATTGTGTTCAAAATAAAAGACGAAATTGGTTTAAAATGGTGTTCCTTTTATGACCAAAAATGGAAATTAAATGAAATATAAATCTGGCCAAATCTACCATAGTTTTATTGTGAGCCAGGGCAAATTTGACATGAGCGTAAAGGGCATTTTCTGTACTTTCCAAAGATTGAAATAATATTAATGTGCACTTCATGACAGGGTCAGGATCCAGCAATATGTAACCGATGTACACACTTTGTCTTTAAAAAAGTCAATTCCAGCATTCTGATTGGTTACCACCACGCAAGATGTTTTCTCACAGCCAGGCAACAGCTATGCGCATGTTTGCGCAAGGATGAAGCAACAGGTTGCGCAATGTTTCATTCAACGCGCACTTGGTTACGGATGGCTCGCTTGCCAATCACAGGGCTAAGATTCTATGGTCTTGACCATGGTCTTGACAACGGATGATCTGCGGCTGAATATTGCTGGATCCTGACTCTGTCATAAATTTATGGATGATTTGAATGTAACGATGCAAAAGATGAGATTCCAGCGCTTCCATACATATGTGTCTTGATGGCGGCTCATATACTTTTTATATGTCTTTTAACAACTTGAAATCTTGTGAAAAAAGGCTTTTGTATGACTATTTCATCAGTTATTTTAAACATTTTCTTTTTAAAATTCTGACTAAAACAAACTATCCCTGTGTTGGTAAACTATTCATTTATTTTTTCAGAAAGTCTAATGAGCACAGCATTAATATTTATTGAAGAGCATAACTTTAAAGATGACCATGCGATACAGCCGGCTGGGTGCAGGGAGAAAGTCCATTTCGGGCCCTGGAAATAAAATGCGCGTTTTTTGCTCATTTGCATACGACCTGCGGTCTGACTGAGCCACAAGTTTACCATGGCGGCGGCGTCGGGAGATTCAAATAAAGTTGACATTACAAAAATCAAGGTTAGGCCTAGTGCAGTGTGATTCCATGACTATTTGATAAAATATTATTAACAAAGGTCAGCAAGCTTGTGTGTGAGTTATCATATGTCGGTTGCACTTGCAGAGCAAGAGACTAAATAAACTCGGTTTGTCATTGTTCGAAGCTGGATGGTGTCATGTAACAAAAGTTAGTCCCACACATTCAATTGAATTCCTTGCTGTGATCAATGCAAATTGCAATGATAATTGATATTTTCTTTGTCACTTAACTTGGGTCTAAGTCTTAGTCATCTTATAGTTATACTGTATGTTTATTTCATGGCAATATCGTGAAATAGGCCCCGCTTCAAAAAAAATCTAAGTTTTTTTAGGATTAGGGTCACTCATAGCTACATTCCTATACTTCGTGTGTAACTTATAATGTAGGCAGTCATAAAAGTTACACCTCATCTTTTTAAAACACCACTGCACAAAAGTCACCAATATTCACTCAAAATCGGCATTTAATTTTCAAAAACCGACCCCAAAATATCCAAGAAATACAATAAATTCAACTCACCAATGTTGGAAAAGATATTTTCAAAAATCAAATCCGTAATTTACTGTTGATTCTCGCGAAACGAGCTATCGGAGTCATTGTGTACATTTCCTGGTCGCTGCGGGCGCTGACATCTCCCCAAAAGAGTTTTGTCCTCAAAAATTCGGTCCCTATGGCGTACACGGAAAAGTTCCGATTTTCTGTGTGCGCGATCGTAAAGATCGATGTGCGCTTGCGATCCCGAGTTTCTTCGTGGACAAAAATTGTATTGGCCGATTTTAGTCTAAGACATCGGCAGTTTGTAAACAACACGCGATCGCGAAACAAATCGGCGGGGATTTCTCCGGTTTTGGACAAGATTTTGACTTTGGATTTTGCTGAAAATATCAAAAGTTCTTCCTAACGGCCATTTGAGGTAGGAGTGAGATTTTTAAGGGCTGAATTTGAAAGCAAGTATTTAAAATATTTATCTTATTTTTTCCCCCATACCTTTAGTACATGCGACAGAAAATACCAACTATTTTACAGAAATGTACCCGTGAGTGATTAGGGTTAGGGTTTAGGGTTAGGATTAGGGCACACCACGAATAGTGGTCATATTGACCACTATGAATACAAAATGCAAAAAATGTAGTAAAGGTATGGGGGGAAAATAAGATAAATATTTTAAATACCTTGCTTTCAAATTCCGCCCTTAAAAATCTCACTCCTACCTCAAATGGCCGTTAGGAACACTCATAGGTACACGCCATTGCCGACTGTGTAGTAACGCAGCCAACACACATCCCATACCTAAACTGCATCACTGTGCATTTTTGGCTATATTTAATTGAATATCATATATTGCAGTTTACTTACATCCAAAGAATTATATTGAATAATAGATGATTAAAACTTACCAGGTTGTTTTGTGACCTTTGAAGAGGGTTTCCTGAAATTTTGGGTCCTTTTTGTCGATAACTGCTATCGAGACTGTCCCGTCAGCATACAGTTTGTATTTTTCACGATTATGATGAAGGGAGCCCTCAGCGCTCGTAGTAGTACCGGCGCGATGGGTTCGTCGATCTCCTACGAAGACCTGGAAGGGCCAAACTGACGACGTAAAAAAATAAAAAATATTACGTACGTACGTAATAATTACTACGTACGTACGTAATATTTTTTATTTTTTTCCGTCGTCAGTTTGGCCCTTCCAGGTCTTCGTAGAATAGCTTGTGTGCGTAACATTCTGCGTACGTATCTACGGTGCGTAACCATGTAGAGCGGCCTCACTAGTGCGCAACATTATTGAGAGCAGTCGTCATCCGTATGGAGGTGTGGGTAGCCAGGATTGGCTTCGTGAATGTAAAAAAAAAAAAAAAATGGCTATACGCCTTCTACATCACGAAGCCAGGCGTTCTTACCCAGCAATCTAACTGCGCACGGGTTAGCAGGACTGGAAAATGCCCTGAAATATCACTTGTCTGATAACTCCCGCGACCGATAGCTCCTTCACCACAGCGTATCCTCCTAGGAAAACGTTTAGAATTAGAATGTCTTTTTGATCGTACGTATTTTTACCAAAAAATCCAAAAAAGATCGTAAGAAATTTCCGAAAACTCACCAGTGTTTGTGTGTATCCATTGTCATGCCTTATCTGCATGACAAGAGGAGGCATGGATACACACAAACACTGGCGAGTTTTCGGAAATTTCTTACGATCTTTTTTGGATTTTTTGGTAAAAATACGTACGATCAAAAAGACATTCTAATTCTAAACGTTTTCTTAGGAGGATACGCTGTGGTGAAGGAGCTGTCGGTCGCGAGAGTTATCAGAAAAGTGATATTTCAGGGCATTTTCCAGTCCTGCTAACCCGTGCGCAGTTAGATTGCTGGGTAAGAACGCCTGGCTTCGTGATGTAGAAGGCGTATAGCCATTTTTTTTTTTTTTTACATTCACGAAGCCAATCCTGGCTAGGTGTGGGTAACAAGTACCAAAAAGAGGGCTGTAAATGTAAGTTTTTATAACTTTCTACATTTTGTATCTTAACGAACTGATAACTTAAAATCTAAAGAATGATACTTAAGTATCAGTTTGCCCACAAAAACATCAATTTCAAACAAAATTACATCTGTATCCCCAATACCCAGTATACACACATGTATATGATTCTAATGGTCAATATGACCATTGCTTGCTGATGTGGTTAGGAAGAACTTTTGATATTTTCAGCAAAATCCAAAGTCAAAATCTTGTCCAAAACCGGAGAAATCCCCGCCGATTTGTTTCGCGATCGCGTGTTGTTTACATACTACCGATGTCTTAGACAAAAATCGGCCAATAAAATTTTTGTCCACGAAGAAACTCGGGATCGCAAGCGCACAGCGATCTTTACGATACGTGTATGCCAAATAGGGAACGAATTTTTAAGGACAAAACTCCTTTGGGGAGATGTCAGCGCCCACGGCGACCAGGAAATGTAGACAATGACTCCGATAGCTCGTTTCGCGAGAATCAACAGTAAATTACGGATTTGATTTTTGGAAATATCTTTTCCAACATCGGTGAGTTGAATTGATTGTATTTCTTGGATATTTAGTGGTCGGTTTTTGTAAATTAAATGCCGATTTTGAGTGAATGTTTGTGACTTTTGTGCAGTGGTGTTTTAAAAAGTTGAGGTGTATGACTGCCTACATTATACACACGAAGTATAGGAATGTAGCTATGAGTGGATTAGGGTTACTTTAAGTACTTTAGCCTTTAAGTTTAGGATTAGGGTTAGGGTTAGGGTATGCTGGGGCCTATATCATTATTTGTTGATTGTTCTTGAGGTCTAATGTTAGGTTTAGTGACTAATCTTCCCAAATTTCTAAATGTGAATCAAAACTTAAAGACACTGTTCGAGTGGCCAGAAATTCAGAATTACAAATCGGATCAATTAAAAAACCTGGCTGTAGTTGTAACTTGTCATGGTTGTGTCGTGTCTGAACTCTGAAAACCTGTTTGAGTGCCTGGCTATGATTTGATTAGATTTATTTATTTCTTTTCATGATCTGTTTTTTTCTTCAAACCTAAGTTGTGAAACTAAGAAGTTTGATTTTGAAGCTCCTTGGTGAAACGAATTAATTATCCGAGCATGCCGAGCCAAAGTCAAAGAGATTTCACCTCGGAGTTTGCACTTCCTTCCAAGAAGTTTATTTGCCCTATTTTTTTCTTTAAATTTTATTGATGTTGATTGTTAACATTCTGAATTTCCTGATCGTAAAGGTCTAGAAGATCTAGACCCCCTATTTCCTTCCGGTCAGGTAGAGTCCACTGGTGGCATATTATCATACCTTGTGCTTGTCATATGCTGAGTGTACAGTGTGCAAGTAAAAAGCTTCTACAATTTTCTATGTGCAGCTAAAAACCAGGCAGAAGCTCATCGGAGTTTAACATGCTTCACATTCTGCTTGAAGAGCTCCAAGGAGGTGCAGCTGATGATGGCCGGTGGTAAGGAGTTCCACAGCCGGATAGCATCTGGGTTGAAGCCATAGAGATACATATATTAGGCTAGAGTGCACACTCGCAATTGGCGCGTATGCAAAGGCTCTGTGATCGCATGGAGCATGGTCCTCCATTATTATGTCGAGCAACAGTTGGACTGCACTGCGCGTATACGTGGGGAATCCCCACTCCGTCTCCCCACATAATAATGCCTAATAATATATTCGGCTAGCCCGTAACTAGGATTTTTGCGGGGGGGGTTCAACATTGGACAAAGTGGACCTTTCTGAGGGAGCGAAGCAACCGAGTAGGGCCGAGAAGGTCATAGTCAAATCAGAGTGTACAAATGTGACATATTCTTCAAGTACTCATAGAAACCTATCAATATTGTAAATATTTTCATGATCAGACTTTGGGTTTGTGAGATAATCAATTGGCTTATTTTGAAAATATCCCAAATTTGAGGGCGCTCTTTAGCAAAACTGGTTGGACAAACGTTCTGATTTTTTTTTTTAGGTTTGTTCAATTACTAAAAGTATTCAAATATACAAAATATTGGGTCCTAAGCCTTTTTGATTTTGAAGCTATGAACCTCCAAACATACACTTGAAATCACAGATTTTACAGTGCACGCCATTTTCGGTGATCTTGTACACGAAAAAGGAGAATCGTATTTGTGTCATGATTATTTTTTTTTGTAAAGGGTAATAAAGTTCTCACAATATCGAGACAATGAGCTCTGTGTGTGAAGAATTTTGGCTACAGTTGTCAATCAAAAATGCATAAATTTAATTAGCGTTATTGCTCTGTCTGCGCACTGGTTGCTAGGCGAGTCCATATCTTAGCAACCATTTGACCTTGGGGCAAAATATTTTTGGGTTTTTTCGTCAGACACTTGGGGGAACATTTGGTGCGAGTGTAAAGAAAATCAAAGGGGGTCGGGTGACAGCTTGTCTGAAAATCCATTGATTTGATGTGGATTGACCCATTAATAAAGTTTCTAGGAAGTGAAAGGAACGGGGGTGGCACTGCTGTTGTTCTTTTATGGAAGGTAACCCTAATATCTGGGAGCCATGGCGATAGGGCCCGAAAATTGTCATAACATTGAATATTCATGGACTTCGCTGCATGAAACTTATCTTGTTGATAAGGTTTGCGAGCGAGCGAAGCGAGCGAAGATAAATGTACTTTAATTTGTTGTTGATCATTTCAACATAGAAAGTATAAGGTAACCCTAATATCTCAGCGTCATGGCGATAAGGCAGTGACGTGCCCGAAAATTGTCATAACATTGAATATTCATGGAATGGAAATATTCATGGTCCTGTTTTCAAAGTTTTGTGATTGAGCGAAGTGAGCGACGACAACACACTTCCAAAACACCCCAAGTGTTATATTGGGGAATCTTGTAATTTTTTTTTATAGTTTCCAAGAGGTCACTGTTTTATAAAATACTCTCATGACACTCCGGTTGAAGAGGCTGTATTAGAGGGACATAATTTTAGGGCCTGAATGACTAGTCCGGGTCCGTCAGGAGTACTCCATGCATCTTAAGTGCGGGAAAATTTTCCATTTTTAAATGAACAGATGCATTAAATACCCCTCTCTCTTTTCCAGTATGGTTTCTATATTTCACTATAATACTCCATTACGCGGATTTCATTTGAGTCTTATCATGCTTATCACTGCTTCTCTTCTCAAGTTATCTTTGTATGGTGATTTAAGCAATCTATCTCCTATTTCCTGTAAAATATGACACTTTTTAATGATCAAAATGCATCATTGAGCACTTCAATTTCGTCCTATAGGCTGATAGGAATCAATAATTATCCACATGTCAGATGTCAATGATAGTTTAATAATTAAAATGTCATTCAACAGGTTAATGGTCAGTCAACTTCAACATACATGTATACCCATTTGTTTTTGTCAGATTTCATTCGAATTTCGTCCGACCTGGCAATCCGCTGCAAAATTTTATCAAATCCATCTTTGGGAAGTTGATTTCAAGAAATTGTCATTCAAATTCGTCACATAGACAAGACCTTACAACGAGTGGGTGACGATTTTGAATAACTCTTTGAACTCTTTCAGTCTTTGACAAAATCGATAGCAAAATTAAAAATAAATTCCGAAAATGAATGGCCAAAGACGTAAATTGACTAGGCCTTATAAATGACTGCAATATTATGAAGTTGCAGGACAAAAGCAAATAAAAACAATGTTCAAATTGACTGGAAATCCTATTATCTCACATTATTTTCCACTTTCTTCCTCTCTCCCCTTTCACGTGACCCCCTTTCACGTGACCCCCTTGTGCACCCCTCCCCTATTTAAGCCAGTTGGTATGGATATGTTTCAAATTTTTAACCTAAACATCACTGTTCTGACTTTGGAGAATTTTTTTCGCCTTATGATTCTTTTTGTTGTCGTTCAAGCAGATTTCTGCTCGCCAGCTTTTTTTTGGGGGGGTCAAACCTCTGACACATTTTTTGTTTATTTCATAAAATTTTCTTAATTAAATAATTATAGTCTTTTGCCCTTTCACAAAATCAAGTTCACATACTTTATCTCAATTTATTTCTAAAAGTTCACACAAAATGAACATAAAAAATTAAATACTTCAATCATAAAATTCAATACAATATCTAATATTAAAGGCATTGGCTAACATTGTGAGCAGCCGATTTTAAACAAATCTAAAACTAAGATGAAACATGTGAAGGAGTACTTGTATTTGTACTCCAAAACCCTGAAACCAACCATAATTTGGAATGAAAAACTGTGAAGAAGACGTCTACCGGTAGTCTGTGCAAGCGACTGATATAATTTTCGAACATTGGTTCACATTTCTAATATTTAAAAATACTTCCTCTGGATATACTTTGAAACTTTTAGACTGGTATTTTTACACTATACAATGTTTAGACCATTTTCAAGTAGCAAAATTAGTTTTTTTATTTTAATTATAATGTTAACCAATGCCTTTAAAAGATTCTCTATACCACAGACACAGCCTTTTTCACATGTTAATATGGCTATAGGAAAATTCATGACATGCAATACAACATAATTTATACTCATTTAAATAAACAATCAGTCATTTAAATGTGATGTAAATGTAAATTTATTGATCTTACAGAAATAAACCACTGTTTCTTTTTTTCCATAAATAAATTCATTTCAAACAAATCAATGGTTATTCTCACAGTTTTGTCCATCATAGGTGGTTTTGAATAAAAGAGCAGATGCTTTATACATGTATAATACAGTTGTACGTTAAATATCTGTTTTAACCTATCATGGACAAGCTACTGGGATACAGGCACAGTTTAAGAACATGTGGAATCAACACTAGACCATGCTATCTGCTACACTTTGCAGCACACACTATACACACGTGCAAAACCTTTGCCCGACATAATAATGGCGGCCGCGCTCCACGCTATCACAGCGATTTGGCCGAGTGCGCACTCTAGCCTAATACAGTATGTATCTCTATGGTTGAAGCACACCACGAATAGTGGTCATATTGACCACTACGATATATGCATGCAAAAATAGTTGGTATTTTCTGTGGCATGTACTAAATGTATGGGGGGGAAATAAGATAAATATTTTAAATACTTGCTTTCAAATTCAGCCCTTAAAAATCTCTGTCCTAACTCGAATGGCCGTTAGGAAGAACTTTTGATATTTCCAGCAAAATCCAAAGTCAAAATCATCTCCAAAACCTGAGAAATCCCTGCCGATTTGTTTCGCGATCACGTGTTGTTTACATACCGCCGATGTCTTAGACTAAAATCGGCCAATAAAATATTTGTCCACGAAGAAACTCGGGATCGCAAGCGCACATCGATCTCTACGATCGCGCACACAGAATATCGCGAATTTTCCGTGTACGCTATATATAGGGACCAAATTTTTAATGGCAAAACTCTTTTGGGGAGATGTCAGCGCCCGCGGCAACCAAGAAATGTACACAACGACTCCGATAGCTCGTTCCGCGAGAATCGATAGTAAATTACGGATTTCATTTTTGGAATTATCTTTTCCAACATCGGTGAGTTGAATTTATTGTATTTCTTGGATATGTTGGGGTCGGTTTTTGTAAATTAAATGTCGATTTTGAGTGAATGTTGGTGACTTTTGTGCAGTGGTGTTTTAAAAAGTTGAGGTGTATGACTGCCTAGATTCTACACACGAAGTATAGGAATGTAGCTATGAGTGGGTTGAAGGTGGTTTGGAACAAATGAGTTCTAGTAAATGGAACATGGAACTTTTGAGGATTTCCACGAGTTATGGTCCAGCAACTGGTATGAAGTTGGTGACTGGAAGATCCACCAGGCCATGGAGTATGCTATAGATCATGTATGCTGTGCCCTCCTCTCTTGAAGACTTCTCTACTGAAGTTTATTGAGCATGGACTAAACGCTGCTCATTCGCTGGTAGTCACCCAGGACGAACCGTGCACAACGACATTGCACCATTTCCACCTTTCTGATGCTGTCCGTGGGTCCCAGACGACTGCAGCATAGTCCAGCACAGGGCGCAGTAATGTCTAGTACAATAATGCCTTTGTCTTTGGTGGACAGGCCCTCATGTTTCTCTGCAGGAAGCCCCGTACAGAGTTGGCTTTCTTGGTTGTGACATGTTCATGGTGGTTCTATTTCAGGTAGTTCACTCCCAAGTACTTTGCAGTTTCCATGACCTGTAGACGTTCTCCATGAATGAAGTATGGAAATGGGGTTTTGGATGATTGCCTAGATCAAGGAAGGATTAAGAATAGATATTAAAATCTTTATTATTGTGTTTACTAGTGCCATTGTCAACTGGCCATTTTAGGACAATTATGTTGTTGACAGAAGATGAAATACATGTCAGCATAATTTTTCTTGTCAACAGATTTTGTTTGTTTTTGTTTGATATCATGTTTGCTCAAATCAGAGTGTTGGAGTCTTGAAGAAGGTAAATTGTATGAGGCATTAGTTTTTTTCTCAAAGTCAAATGACGATGAGGACTGTAATAATTATCAAACTTACGTAACCAAAACATCTCTATTACAAGTCAAATACTTGATGAATCATGCCCTTATCTATCAACAAATTAATTGTTCATTTTTAATTCTGCAGATTGCTTTGTGAGACTATATTGTTAGAGCCATTTGATGCCTTCTTTTGGCCTTAACTGCAGGCGGTCAAGTCAACCAAAGTATTGAAGTGCCCTACTGGACACCTGTCGCACCTGCTACCCACATTTGCCGAACTGCATTTAAAGGGATACTCAATCGCAGATTGTGGACGTTATGCCGCGAAAGGGCACCGTGTTCGTTACCTGATCATGCCGTTACCCTGTGAGGCGCAATCTTCAGACAGAATAGTCACTGTGCAACATGCACGCTCTGCGTCTGAGCTTGAGCTGGAGCTCTTGTGTGAGATTCGGTCGGCTTCGTGCAGTCCGAAATGTAATCCCAGTAGTCCAACGGACGTGTTCGACGCAAACTTTGTGTACGAGTAAATGGGGCTTACGCGATTCTGACATTCCCCACAGCCGCCTGGTGGCGTATCCCTTTAAGAGTTCCTTTGTTGAATATTTTTTGTTTCCATCATTCTTTCTATATCTAATTTGTAGGAGGCAGTGGATGCTTTATATGACTTCAGAGATCATTTCTTCGAGAGAAATGCAATTGATCGTGCAGTCCACAAGGCAGAAGAGGTCCAACAAGAACTTCAGAAAACTCTCACATTGTTTGATGGACTAGAAGGTAAAAACACATATTATTCCTCATGTATATTAAAAGTCTTCACTGAAAATCATTGATTTGCCTATAAGAATATTACTGAATTGTTATTTGATCAGCTTTACAGCGTTGGCTGATGACATAGAAGGTTTGCATATAAGCCATAAACCGAAATGTCTGACTTCTTGTTTTGATGAATAACAAATGAAAGTGAATCTTTAGTAGAAAAAGCCTGAAAAGTGTTTATCTGAGATTCATACATTAAAAATACATGTACTTCTGATATATACTGGGAGTGGTATCACAGATAATCATAAATCGGTTAAAGAAAGATTGGATTATTAAAAGATGATTATTACCCCCAAACAGTTATTGATTAGTGTGTTTAACCTATATTTGTCTCTTCAGTTTTTCTCAATTTCGTACTAAGTATCCATTTGGCATATACACAAAATGGTTCTTATTTTCTTCATATTTTGTTTGTTTTGAGAAATATTTTTGAAGAACTCTTGCTAGGTTATTTTGATCTCCATAACCCTTTGAATTGCATTCGCATCGCTCTAAGTTTTTCATTAGCACTTTATGTTATCTGTAGGGCCTGTAATGAAGTTGGTTGAATATGGACAAAAAATTATTAAAATCTGAAGAAGAAAAAAGAATTACATCATGTATGTAAAATTAATGAATCAAATGTGGGAAGGGGAAGTTCCTTTTTCAATTGTTCTAGCAATGCTTTGCATCCATTTAAGAAAAGTCCATGATGAATATTTCTTCTGTTTAGAGCCAAAAGGTCATTAACTCTGTTGAATGATATGGGTTAATGACCTTCTTGCCCTGAGCAAACGATTTGTAAGTTCTTACATGTTTGAAATGGACCATGGTCTACCACACACAGACAATATTGATGCAAGCAGCAAGGCTCAGGTGCTGCTCCAGAAAGGCCGAGCATGGAACATCTTACCTAACTTCAGCCCAGAGGCACTGGACGCTCTTTCTAGGGCTGTCAAACTGGACCCTCAGATGGTAGAAGCATGGAACAACCTTGGTGAAACATACTGGAAAAAGAAGGATGTTAATGCTGCTAAGAATTGCTTTGAAGGAGCTCTGAACTATGTAAGAAATATCTCAAGTCATTCATTGACTTTGGAGGGTTTTTTAGCTATTATGGCCTCAGGATATATTGTACTGCACTTTTGTTCTTTCCTACTAGATTTGATATTTTTGAATTTAGGCAACATTATTAAGGATAATTGTTTCCCATTATAAAATCTGTAAACTGTTAGGAGGTCATAGTGCATCTGGATGTTACATTGTCTTGGGTGTACTGTTATCTGTGATGTTCAATCTGTAATAACTACAAATTTACTTTACATTTCCCATTGATAGCTATCATTATGATATATCAACCATTCATGGTTCATTGTATTTATTCAACTTCACAGATGCGTATTGATAGTTACATTATAGACTGTGTCATAAGAATATAGATGTAATATAAAAAAAAAGAATTTATAACTGTATTTGTAACCCTAGTGTTATTGAGAAGAATAGACCTGCATAAAATTATGATGATATGTATACATGTACTAGACGATGGGTGATTCTTAGGTTTACGGTACGTACTTCTATTTCTCCACAGCAAAACAACAAGGTATCTCTAAGGAACTTGTCAATGGTGTTGAGGCAGCTAGGGACTGACCCTATGGAGAAAGCTAAGAACCTTCAGGAGAGCGTAGAGCATGCTAAGAAGGCTGTATCACTGGATATGAGCGATGGAACCTCGTGGTGTGAGTAGAATTCATTTGTAAAGGTAGAGAGCCTCGTTCACACAAGACATGGCTAACCACCTCTAAATAAAAAAACGCGACAAAATGAAAGCATTCTACATGTAAATGAATGGCAAGCGGCCTGGAAGAAATGTAACTTTTCACAACAAAAGCCTCTATGCAGACTCACTGATTTGTGTGTCATAAGATATAAAATTGTGTACTATGGCATTGTCATTTTGTTTCGCAATGGCAGGGATTTTTAGCCATGCTATTAATACTCACATCTCCTTGTGATGCTATTTTATGTTGGATCTATGGATGAACGTGTAGGATAGGATTTGAATATTGAATGCATCTCAAAGGAACATTTTGGCATAGAGTTGGTGGGAAATACATGAAGATATTGAAGTCATATCATCTCAGAAAGCATTGAAATACTAAGAGGTTACATTCAAATTGATGAATATGGTGTTATGACGATAATTCAAAAGCAATGTGCACTTTTCAAGATAATTGAAGAGACTTCTTCATTGCTTTAAAATATTCAGATGATGCCTGTAATGTTCAACTGTTCTATGTCTTCAGTCATAGCAGGCAATGCTTATCTCTCAATGTTCTTCATGACTGGTCAGAAGCCTGGGATGTTGAAGCAATGTCATGGAGCGTATGCACAGGCTGTAAGTGACTCTCATTTCATATTACTTACATAAATACTTCACTTTGCTTTCTTACTCTAGAGAAAAACAGATAGTGTAAACTATGGAGGCATGTTACTAGTACTTACGATTATTATTTCTTCTTATTCTGTTTTGTAAAACTTCAGTGTTATTTCGTTTTAAGTTTAACCCTGGTTCTCTGTGAATGAATGTTGAGTATTTGAATTTCTCATAGAACATTTTCCCCATTTTATGACTCTTTTCTTTGTGATGAAATAATTTAAAGTAAATTATGATACGATACCTGGGTGGTGTCACAGCTGGATGTAGGCCTATTGCATTTAATTTATTTTACAGAAATGATACAATTGTAGGTTTTCTTCTTTTTTCCCCCCCATAGGAGCGGGATGTTATAGCAAAATCTAATCCAGATCTTCATTTCAACAAAGCAACTGTAAGTGCACAAATTATTCTCGTTGTCATTCTATGTTTTTACTGTTTTCTTTGTCAAAGGCAGGACTTTTAAGATTACTGGCTGACCACGTTTGGCACCCTAGCAAGAACTTATTTGAGCCTAATATGTTTATATATAAAAACCCAAAGCAAAACAAAATAATAGTTGACAAATTAGCAAAGAATGATTAGGATTTGATGGAAAGAATGTGCTTATCACTTGTATTACTTTGCAGTGTGATCAGTTATTGCAAGTTTACTTGATTTTGTTGACATTATTTTAGTTCCAATTCTGTAAAAACTCTTATCAACTGCACAAGCAGCCCGAGGAAATTTTTGCCATTTGTCTTGATAAGGAGGGACACATTTTGTGACTGATTGTCATCAAAATCTCTCATATCTTGCTGATTTCAATATTTTGTTAACAGATCTTGAAGTTCCAAGAAGAGTATGAGTTATCACTTCATGGTTTCAAGCAAGCTAAGGCATTAGATCCAGTGTGGGAGGAACCAGATCAGAAGAGAGCAGAACTTCTCAGCTATCTATGTAGGATTACAGAGCTAACCAAAGCTAAGGTAAATTACCATTTGTAAATTGATGCGATTGCCATCATTTGAAGATAAAGTTGAGTTCTTGTCATGAGATTGAATTGTGAAAGAAGCTGTCTCAAAACATTTGGGAAAGCTTGAATATATATAGCACATTAGAATTGGTGTATGCTGTAAGGTTTTGGAATCACCAAAATGATAGGAAATTGACTCAGTCCTGCAGAGAGTCACCTGTACTGCACACAGAAATATGTATATGGGACTACACACAAATGTTCGGCCCTAACGTTTCAGCTGTTTCTTGTCATATTTTGAATATGAAAGCATTTGAAGAGTTATTTATTAGGGGACATATCTACTATGATAATCTTCCGAACTAACATAAAAAGAATGAGAAGCTCACAACTTATTTTTCACCTTTCCCAAAACTCAAGCTTCCCTTTAATTCAACACCACTAATGCCTTGCATATTTAAAAAACTTGGGCATTTCCCATTCCTTTAGCTATATTATAAATCATACTCAGTGTATTATTCTCATCATCTACATCAGTTTTGTCATTGTAATAATCCTGTAATGTTTTTCAACATTTCCAAGAAATCAGGCAGGTGTATAAACAGTTAAATATGTACTGGTAGGCATTTCACTGTCTTATCACAATGAGTGATCACAAAAGGCAATATGATAAAGTACTGGAATTCCACTTTGTCAAAAAGTTTGTGCCATGCCATACTAGCACTTATCTTGATCTTGACCTTTTTTTTAGGATAGCACAAAAGTTTTTCTGAGTGTGGTAAACATGTACCAAGTTACATCAGACTGAAACATCTTGATCACTAAAAATCTGATCTTTTCCTTGTCCCAGGGCAAGTTAAAAGCCAAGCGTCTACAACAGCTGATGTCTTCCTTCAAGGACGGTGACCTTGGTCCATATGGGGGCGGGTCATACACCTCACCTAATGGTCAGACGGTCAAGCTAGAATCCTGTGTGCTGTCCAGATTGCAGGAGGGGGCTAATCCAGAGAAAGTGGTCATTGGGAAGGTGGTGTGTAGCATAGCAACCGAGGAACTCATTCCATTGTAAGTATCACAAGCTCATTGTTTATGACAGCCATTTGGAGATTTAACACAGTTCATATAAAATAGTGGGACACATGGTAAGATATTGGCAGTTATGATGCAAATTAGTTAAGTTTGTCAAAATTATGAATGGTGTAGATTAGGAAGAAATTACATTTATAACTTCCTACTTGAATTGATTGCTGTTGCAAGTATAAAAAGTTAGTGACAAAGCTAATAAATCAGTACTTGATATACATGAACATGTATAAGAACTACTAACAGAACTTTTTTTGTTTTCAGAAATTGAGAATCTTTAATCTATTAAGACACATTTCTGCAGTGCTGTCCTGTACTCAGTGTATAATTTTTGTTTATCTATGCACAGTGAAGAATGTAAATGATTTAGTAATACCTGTTTCATTCTTTTTATTTTCTTGTGCAGTACCTTTGCTATCGTTGATTCAGAGGGATCCTGCTACTCTGCCAATGTGTATAACATCGCCCAAGGTCAAGGGGTCATCATAGGTGATACTGTTGCAATACCAGAGCCGTACCTTCATAGGATAGACTTCACCATAGATGATAAGGTGGGTAGATTGTGTAAATGGCTGATAGAAATTATGACATCATGTTGGTTCTTATTTAGCTGGAGTGAAACCAGGAAGATGTATACAATGGAACCTCGTTATAACAAACTTCTTGGGACCAAGGAAATTACCTCTTTATATCGAAACCTTGTTATATCAGGGTGAAAAAAACCCAATAGAATACAAAGAAGTGGGACTGGCAAAATCACCTTGTTATAACAGGTTCCACTGTATCTGGAATGTTAAAAATGAAAATGTTATTATTAATGATGATGATGGTGATGATGATTTTTGATAATGAAAATTATGATGATGATGATGAATGATGGTGGTGTGGTAATGATGATGATGATGATGATGATGATGATGATGGTGATGGTGATGATGGTGATGGTGAAGATTATGATAACGGTGATGATGATTATGATGGTGTGGCGATGATGATGATGATGAAGATGGTGATAACGGTGATAATGGTGATAATGGTGATGATGATGATGATGGAGATGGTGATAATGGTGATGAGGATGATGATGATGGTGATGGTGATGGTGTGGTGATGATGATGAAGATGGTGATGGTGTGGTGATGATGATGTTGATAATGATGAGGATAATGGTGATGGTGATGATGATGGTGATGATGATGATGGTGTGGTGATGATGATGTTGATAATGATGAAGATGATGATAATGGTGATGATGATGGTGTCAGTGGTGGTGGTGATGATGATGATGACGGTGATGATGATGATGTTGGTGTGGGTGATAATCATAATGTTAATAATATGTAAACTGAGTCTTACATGTTTATAATCAATCTTATAATTTTAAAGTTTCACTATTCTATCTTCCAGCACATCCAATTTTCTTCCCTGCGAGTGAATACTCCTGTAGCACTCGTTGTGAACGGTAAGAAGCTTGGGATCGACAAACAAGCACCTGCCATGCTGTCTGTCAGTACAAAGAGTGACTAACCAACCAACCTTGGGCAGGTATCCAGTCTTTCTCGTCTAGTGTTGAATTGCATTTTTCTGTGGGAAATGTACAGTAATTATGGACATTTCAGATGTTATTTGCTTGACCTTCTGTTGTTGCATGTTAATTTCCCAATATATAAATTTGCATATGGGTAAAATTAACATATAACAACAGGAAAAACAGAATGTACAGTGTGCCCATGTACTATAAGTTGCCTTTGGTTGTTTATTTTTGTGAGAGTATGTCATGTAAGGAATCTAGTCTCCAAATGATTTGCTGCAAAATGTACAATATTACTCTAACCACTTATATCTTCCATTTCTAAACATTTCAGGTTATAAAGTTGAAATCTCTTTTTTTCCCCCTTTTTCTTTTTTGGTTAAATCATCCAGCTCACTTTACATTTTCAGCAATTTCTTAAATCACTTTCTTTTAATACATTATCTGAAAAATGTAATTTTTAAAGGCCATTTTGTGTGCTGGTAACATATATTTATTTATTCAATTCTTTTACACAGGGGGAGACAATTAAATCTCCTGTAATTTTGGGGCATAAACAGAGATTGTCAGATATATGTGCTTTCCTATACCTACTTACTATTCATAAAAGATATTTTGTATCTATGGCGACATTTTTATTCGCTTTGTCACAGGGCTCAAAATAAGCCTTTGCATAAAGGTCCAGACTCCAGAATGACATTTTTGGAGTCTGTATGTACAAGCTCAATCTTAAAATTTTGAAAGTAAAGGGGCATGGACTTAGATGTGGGTTCCTGCTATTGTCAAGCCCAGACTTATATTGTTTAATGAGAAGTTCTGTCACCTGAATATTGCTTTGTGAACTGAAGAACTGTGTTCATGACTCCTAATGCTATTTATAGCATACCTTTTGTAAACAAAATTAATTTGTAACATTTATATAATGATGTTTTATATTGGCAGAAAACTTTTCAGGCATGTTGTTATGCCTCCTTTTATATATGTCATGATATATTTTTTTCTGCAAAGAATAGTTTTATTTTATATTTGTGCTTTTGACTTTTGATTTTGACTGTTAACCTTTTTTTTAATACCTCCGCCAAACAAAGTTTGAAGGGGGTATATATAGGAATCAGTCGACGGTTGGGCGGTCGGTCCGGCGGTAGAGCGGTCGGTCCGTTGCAAATCTTGCGGATTGAACTACTTTCTCAGTTTTCGACCAAAGCTCATGAAATTTGGTACACACATTGGTCTTGGCGGGAAGATGTGCAAGACATATTTTTCGGATGAGTCGGAATCTGCGTTGCCATGGTAACGGCATATTTATGGCAGAAAATCAAGGAAACACCTTGCGGATCGAACTACTTCCTCAGTTTTTGACCGAAAGTCATGAAATTTGGTACACACATTGGTCTTGGTGGGAAGATGTGCAAGACATATTTTTTGGATGTGTCGGAAGCTGCGTTGCCATGGAAACGGCATATCTATGGCAGTAAATCAGGGAAAAATCTTGCGGATCGAACTACTTCCTCAGTTTTCGACCAAAAGTCAATAAATTTGGTACACACATTGGTCTTGGTGGGAAGATGTGCAAGACATATTTTTGGATGTGTCGGAAGCTGCGTTGCCATGGAAACGGCATATCTATGGCAGTAAATCAGGGAAAAATCTTGCGGATCGAACTACTTCCCCAGTTTTCGACCAAAAGTCAAGAAAGGCTGTTGTCACGGGGCGGGGGTATTAATCATCATCTTCAGTGATATTTCTAGTTTTTACTGAAGGTTGTGTATTTGACAACGATAATGACTAAAATGTCGTAGGGAAATGGTGATATTCGTCGCTCACTATGCGGTGCCAATTTGAAGGCTTTGTTTTAAAAAATATTTCCTTTCATCAAAAGTGACAGTTCTGAATGAAAACGTTAAAAAGAAACACATTTATGTGATAATTTGTCTCTGTGAATGACATGGACAGAAACCTACTGGAGTCATTGTTAATGTCAGCACCTCAAAGGAAATTAAATTTCTGCAAAGTGAGATGTAAAGGCACTTGGAATAAAGTTATTAATCATTCCATCACCTTTGACTGTTGTCAAGATGGGAATTTTGTGTTTGTTTGCTAGGCAGAAGAAATATTTGCCAAAGGCTAGCTTAATCCATCTAAAAAGCATTTTTAGGAGGGATTCAACTTTATAAATGCTTGAAAGTACTGGAATAGACTCATATTTTGAAGATTTTTACATTAAAGATACAATGTACTAGTATTGCTGGTACATTTGAATGTAATACAGTATACAAGTACGAATTATAGTAGGGAACATTTATTTGGGGTTTTCCCTGCCTGTTTATGAATAACGTGCTGTGTATTGCAAGCTGTCTTTTTTTTTCCTTCATTGTTGTATAAAGTGTTAATAAACAATGCGTGCAATTTATAGATATTAATAGAGTTACATACCTTTTTGTATGTAATAACGTGTATCATGGACAAGCCTGTGATGTGCTCAGTAAGGTGTTCTATTTTATTGATCTCATTCTAAAATCATATACTCCTTAAAGGTCCACTGCAACCCAAATGCAAGTTGGGTTCTGTTGATGTGCAGGGATGCATACAACTCATATTTTGTTATTCAAACATCTGAATATGTTTAATAGATTTTTAAATATTTTTTTAATCATTTTCTCAAACATGCTAAAGCTCCACCCTCTAAAAATGCTCCAGATCTCATTCATGCAGTGACATCATCTGCCAATCATTAGTGATCTAAGGAGAGACTGTGGTATGTAGCTTTGCCAGAGATGACCATCTGTTCTAATAGACCTTACAATTAATACATTGTAGTTGCTATGTCAGACATGCTGTAGCATCACCAGGAAAAGAATGGTAATGAGGAGGTATTGTTCGAAAACATGCAATTCTATTGTGAGCATATCCACTGTCTATTGTAGAATGTTAGTGTAGCTGACTGATGATTGACAGATGATGTCATTGGCAGGAATGAGATCTGGAGGCTTTTTAAGGGTGGAGCTTACAAGGTTGGAAAAAATATTTCCAAAAATATTGAAAAATCTATGAAACATATTTAGATAAGTTTGAAACACAAGATATTAGTTGTATGCATCCCAGCACATCAACAACAACAACAAACTTGCATTTGGGGTGCATTTGGTTGCAGGGGCCCTAGCATATATACACATTAACCAATCAAACACTAATCTACATGTAAGTTTTCAGATGTCAGGAGAGAGTGAGAGAGAGGGAGAAGAGAATGATTAAGATAAAAGGACAGAATGACAGGAAGTAGAGAATCAAGAGAAAATAATGAAAGGAAAGAGGTGTTTTTTTTCTGTAAGTGACAGCGATGGAAAAAACTACTAAAAAGGGGGAGAAATGAGAGAAAACAAGAAGGGAAAAGTAGTAAAAAGAGTAGATCAGATATGTAGAACAATATTCCCATTAGAAGAACATTGAGTGACCAATCCTAAGAAATTTTCCACATAATTGGAAATACACTTAAGAATTTAGATTACAAGAAAAATGAAGTAAATTCACTTTTAACACATAATTGAAAATACTCCTCTTCAACCGATTTCTAAAAGTGGGTTCAAAGTTAAAAATTGGTACATGTATTGGATTAATGGATTTAAAAAAAAAAAAGCTATGAAAATCAAGTGCATGCAAAGTAAGTAGCCAACACACAACACACACACATATGACAGGGAACAAGTACATTATGATTGGTGAAATGTCTTAAATATCTCTTGAAATTTATTATCAATTATTTTTGCAGAAACTTCCTGGCATGATAATACAAGTACAAAATATCAAAAGATTTATTTCGCCATTACGTGAACATCTAATTTCATGAAATGTTCTGAATTGTGAACAAGGACTGAGTAATGGCTTCAGAACAAAGAAAATAAAAGCACTTCTATGCAACCTAATTAGGACTAGCATTGTTTTCGCTTTACTCGTAAAAAAAAAAAAGTGGATCAAGAGATGGTGTCTCCACAAATACCTCCCCCCAAAAAAAAAAAATAAAAATAAATAAAGAAAAACAAAATGAATAAATAAACAAAAAATAAATTTTAAAAAATCCATCTTTACATCTGATGAATTTTCACAAATCCTGAAAGTCCAAGAAAGTAAATTACAAAAATAAGTGTTTACTAATAAGTTTGAATAAGAGTGAAAGGTGTAAAATAATTTGTGAGCTTTCTCATTTCTTTTATGTCAGTTTGGAAGAACATCACTGTAATGTCCCCTGAAAAGTATTACTCTTTAAATGCCCTCATATTCGAAATATGCGAAATAGCTGAAGTGTTTGGGCCGAACATTCATGCAACATGTGTGTGCAGTCCCATATACTCATTTTTGTGTGCAGTGCATGTGCTTTTCAGCAAGATTGGGTCAATTTCTTATCATTTTGATGATTCCAAAACCTCACAGTATACACTAGTTCTTATGTAGACATGATGAACCTTTCCCAATTGCTTTGAGACAGTTTCTTTCACAATGTAACCCCATGACTAGAACTCAACTTTTTCTTTAAAATAGTATTGCAGGAGTTCCTATGGGCATGGCCCTAGAGTAATTTCACTTGATACATGTAAAAATCTTGTATGCAACAAAAAGTTTCACTCCTGCTGAAACCCCATCCCTATTGGGAATTTTCAGAGAGCATTCACACAGATTGGGGGGGGGGGGGGGGGGGGGGGGGGGGAAGAGAGTCTATTTGTTTCAGAGTTGTTGAATGGCATGCACATTACACAAGACCTTTCTGTCATAATCAAAAACTGCATTCCTGAGAATTTATTATACCTCTATTGGTGGAAATCAGCAAATGATGTTTTTTTCTATAGGAACTCTTGCCCTTCTGCCTTTAACCTCAATTCTAAATGAAAACAATCTGTAGAAAAAAATGCCAAGTTGAGATGAGCTCCTGTCCCATCCCATCACGCAGATTAAATAGGATGAATATTTCTAAAGAAAACACAAGAGACCCGAGGGTTAGCTTTCCCCCTTTCGCTTTTCCCCTCTCACACACATAGGTGACGCCAAATCATTAATAAAGATAATAATACACTATACCCGACATCTCTTACATCATTATAAACATTTTCTTGTTAATTAAAAAGGGAGGGTCGTAAATTTTTCACAAGAACAAAGTAATACATAATATGGCTTGAGAACGATAAGAGTCATAAGACAGACCCAAAATCTAATATTTTTTCATTCGTGATCATTCCAGTCCATAAGTAGTAACTCTCTGTCCAAACAATATTGCATGTACCACTGCTGTCTGATAACATACTCCTTCTCTCTCAAGACGAGACTGAGAAACAAAGTTCATGCTACTGAATCTCTCTGGATTCAGAAATGGCTCTACTCATCGTATCTTCTTCCTGATCTGTTTGGGAGGTGCTTGCTGACTTGAGCTGGACTGTTGTCTCGTCGGGTCAAAGTTGAAGGTCTGGGGTACGGGGCCTGTTCCTGCATCCTTCAACTTCTTCAGGTGTAACTTTTGCTGCTGGTCCACGTCATAGTTTGTCTGTGCGTTGTTGAAACCTGATGTAAGGAAGAAACAAAATCAAAATATTTGTTAATAATTATCTTGGGATGAAAGCCAAATTATATCATGTTTAACTTTGGGAGATTTTTTTTGTTCATTTTCCATGACTCACCAGGCTTTGCCATGACAGTGGAAACCCTGATACCTTTTGATGTCCACACCCCCATTTTTCATTCATTTACATGTAAAATAGCTTTTATTTCAAAGTGGTAGTTTATAGGATCATGAGGGAACCAGGGGGGCATTTCATTAAGTGTCTTGTCAATGCTTTTTACTGACAAATTTGCTCTCAGCCAATCAGATGCAAGGATTTCAGTAACTTATAACAGTTATTGCAACTTGTCATTGATGACAAGTTTTATGAAACAGGGCCCAGACTTTATATAGCTGTTGAAAAAGAACGCTCATCTTCTACCTTGTTTTAGTCCTTGGAAGAAGCCTTCTTTCTTGGGGAGATCCTTGGGATCATGTTGGATCTTCTCTGGGATGTTAAATGCCGTTCTTACTGCTGGGAGCTTCAATAGACCAACTTGAAACACCGAGAAGAGGTTGGATGTGAGCCAGTAACAGAATACAGCCTAGGATCAGACAAGAAATAAAGGAAAGGTCTGATCAGAATACAGCTCAGCAACATAAGAAGTTGTATTTTGAATATTAGTATCAGATTGTCACCATATTAATTGAAACTAAACAGTGCCAAATAAATACAAAACAACACTAAAAATCCATCAAGGATAATAAACTGCATTTTGTTTTGTGGCTGTTTGTCTGTCTGTCTGTCTTGTACCATTTAATAGAATTCTCCTACATGTACCAGTTTTCAGGATTCACAGATGCGATGAAACATACCTTAGGAAGCGAAGCGATGAAAGGTAGAATGACAAAGGGCATTACTCTAAGAACATTCCTCATCTTCTGAGCTTGAGCGTTACTTACACCTGCCTCACCTCCAAGCTGAAAGAGATATAATCATAACAAAATAATAGTATGGTCTTATCTACCCAGGGTAGCCTCATCAGTATTAAAGAGCCATAATCATGGGTTGTCATGGGGAATTTGAAACCATTCCTAGCCTTCAATGGTATACCAGGTTGCTCCCACAAAAGTGAGTACAAAACAAATAACAATAATCACTATAATTCAAGTTTGATTTGCATTAAACATAGAATTATCCATTAATTCCCTTTACTTGTAATGAAATAGAAACATTTACAGTTGTACAGAAAATATCAAATGAAGATATTCTGTAATTGTGATTGGTGGGGTATTATAGACTGTAAGATATCCTATTTTTCTAAACCTGCACTGAACTAAAGGAGCGCATCACTAGAAAAAAATTGAGAACATCAAACGGATCTTTATGGCTTGTAATCTCACCTCCATGACAGCAAACATTGAAAGACTAGCAATGACTGGTAGAACATAGTAAGGATCACTGGTTGTCAGATCAGTAAACCACCACAGACCTCCTGTCTGCATACTCTCCACTGGAAGGGTTGCCATGCGACGTAATCCAATGAAGAAAGAGATGAAGATTGGTGCCTGTACACAACAAAGTCAAGAAATCAAACAAAAGACCGTAAATCAGTGTTTTTCTTTTTCTGCAATGAACCAGGGCCCCATCTTAAAAGAGTTGCGAATGATTCGAATCAATCGCAACCTGAAATCAATTGCAAGTCCTATCTCTTAAGTACACAATTGCTATTAATTTTAAGTTACAATTGATTGGAATCAATCTCACCTCTTTCTAAGACGGGGCCCAGGACTACAAAATACATGTGTCTAAATGAAAAAGTAATGCATTTCATTTTGTTATTTATCTTACAACTATGCATAATATATTGGCAATCTTTTTAACAAAATCATGTTTATTTGCTACTTGTCAGTATCTTGTTTGTATACTTAATTCCAGTAGCTAGTATAAGTAATCAGTCCTATTTGACTTTAATATTGGAGGTTTCATTAAATTAAGAAATAAACTTTTTTTTCTTTTTGATGGGTGGGGTTTGACTTCCAAACTACATGATTGAATCAAGTTGAATATCAACCACCTTCTGAAGGCCATGATTTATGTTTATTTGTTATTTTATAATTAAATAATTTAAATTTATTTTAAATGAAATAAGCTCAATTTTCCAAACCTGAAGCAGAATACCAGCAAAACTCTTGAGAGGATTGACATCATTCTTCTTCATAAACTGCTGCAATTCCATACTCTTTCTTGTCACTTTGAAAGACAGACAGAATGAAAGAAAGATTAATCATAAATTTGAATTTATTTACTAATCATCACTGACATTCATTATTTCCTTGTTTCTAACAGGAAAAGAAGAAAAAACAAGATGAATGCGACTGCGTCTCCTATATGCCTCCGCATAAATTCAGTTGACGGCTCAAACTGTTCTTGAAATATTGTGATAACCAGAATAAAAAGCCTTCGGTGGGCGGAGGCATGAAAATTATATGAAATTCATACAATGATGTCATTAATGAGAGAAAATATGGGACAAAAATAAAGATCAACAAAGGAGCAAGCATAAGGAAAAGGTATATATCCAAGGTACCCTTTTACCTTTTAACATGATTGTGGAAGTAGTTTAATGATTTATAAATCTGTTTCGAAATTTTTTTTTTTAATTGCTAAAAGTTTTCAAAAAGTTCCAACATTTGGTATGGCAAAAATGCATTCAATTTTCAATATGAATAATATAAATTCTAAGCATATTGCACTACAAACTAGAAATGTGCATTGCTGGGGCCGCGCAATGCTAAATGTATCCCCCGGCACTGGCAGCGATTTGAAGGAGGGACAAAGACCCTCCCCCATCCCCTCCCTCAAACAAAAGGATGGTGTAGAAATTAGATGTGTAGGTTTCACTAAGACACATCTTCATATAAAATTTGAAAGAAATGTGTTGAGAGATATACCAAGATACATCTCCATACAAAATTTGAAAGAAATCCATCAAGAAATGTGGCCTGCAGAGTGCACTCACGCCATGCCCTGAAGTATGACCTTTGACCCTATAAAAGACGGAACACTGGTGGCAGCATCACCAAAAACTATAGGTTTTTAGATTACACCAAGAGACACCTTCATGCAAAATTTGAACGAAATCCGTCAAGAAATGCAGAAGAGTGCAAGAAATGGAAAAATGACCTTTGACCCTTTAAAGGACAGAACAATGAGGGCAGCATCACCAAAAATTAAATATGTGTAGATTATACCAAGATACATCTCCATACAAAATTTGAATGAAATCCGTCAAGAAATGCAGAAGTAAGAGTGCACAAAAGGGACAAATGAGCTTTGACCCTATAAAGGACGGAACAATGAGGGCAGCATTACCAAACAGTAAAGATGTGTAGATTATACCAAGATACATCTCCATACAGAATTTGAAAGAAATCCATCAAGAAATGTGGCCTGCAGAGTGCACTCACGCAATTCCCTGAAGTATGACCTTTGACCCTATAAAAGACGGAACACTGGTGGCAGCATCACCAAAAACTATAGGTTTTTAGATTACACCAAGAAACACCTTCATGCGAAATTTGAACGAAATCCGTCAAGAAATGCAGAAGAGTGCAAGAAATGGAAAAATGACCTTTGACCCTATAAAGGACGGAACAATGAGGGCAGCATCACCAACCAGTAAAGATGTGTAGATTATACCAAGATACATCTCCATACAAAATTTGAAAGAAATCCATCAAGAAATGTGGCCTGCAGAGTGAACTCACGCCATCCCTTGAAGTATGACCTTTGACCCTATAAAAGACGGGACACTGGTGGCAGCATCACCAAAAAGTACAGATTTTTAGATTACACCAAGGGACACCTTCATGCAAAATTTGAACGAAATCCGTCGAGAAATGCAGAAGTAAGAGTGCAAGAAATGGAAAAATGACCTTTGACCCTATAAAGGACGGAACAATGAGGGCAGCATCACCAAAAATTAAACATGTGTAGATTATACCAAGATACATCTCCATACAAAATTTGAACAAAATCCGTTGAGAAATGTGGCCTGCAGAGTGCACTCACGCCATGCCCTGAAGTATGACCTTTGACCCTATAAAAGACGGAACACTGGTGGCAGCATCACCAAACACTATAGGTTTTTAAATTACACCAAGAGACACCTTCATGCAAAATTTGAACGAAATCCGTTGAGAAATGTGACCGCCAGCGCGCACACAAGAGTACACACAAGACATCTATCAAAATATGACCTTTGACCCTATAAAAGACGGAACACTGGGGGCAGCATCACCAAAATCTATAGGGTTCCAGATTTTACCAAGAGACACCTCCATACAAAATTTGAACAAAATCCGTTGAGAAATGTGACCGCTAGAGCGCACACAAACTATCCAAAAAAATATGGCCTTTTACCCTATAAAAGACGGAACACTGGGGGCAGCATAACCAGAAACTATAGGGGTCCAGATTTTACCAAGATACACGTCCACAGGAAGTTTGAAAAAAATTCGTCGAGAAATGCGACCGCTAGAGCGCACACAAGAATGTGACGCGGCGGCGGCGGCGAAACGCTGCTGAATCCAAAGTATCCTCCGGCATACTGCCGGGGGATACAATAATACATACATCCTAACCTTTCTTTTTATCATTGCACATTTGGAAACCATCAAATTCTAATGAGAAAGAAGGAGCATCCTATGTGAATGGTGAATTAATTTTGCCTATAATATTATAATAATGGAAACGTGTGAAATTAGAAAAATTGTGTCAAGTCAATCTGTGCATAGAGGCTTACTGCACCAGTTTAAACACAAATGGAAATGAGACAAAAACTAAAGGAAAAAAAGCCTATGAAGTAAATGTGGATAGACGAAATGATGCTGGATGCCAGCATCCTCCTCAGTCCCTAGGCTGGATGAGCGAAAAATGGACAAAAGATATAAATAGTATTACTTACTCTCAAACTGGTCTCCACAAGCCTTTGCATCATTCATCTCTTTAGATAACCTTTGGAAGGTTGGCATACAGTTATTGAGTCTGATAGTATACTTCTGGTTCTTCAACATGAGGGGGAATACACACGTTCTGACTATGAGTGTACCTATGGTCATTGAATAAAAACATGAAACACAATTGCTTGCTACATTTCATAGATTCCATGTATTCTGTCAAAAGACTTCTCCAAACAAGAGTCTAATTATTCTCCATGGATATCATGTTAAGACCCTATTAAACAACAGTTAAATGTTAGTAAGCAAAAGTCATAAAGAAGGATCAGTCATCTTCAGTTGTAATTGCACCGAGGTAGGGCATCAAGTTTAAATTGTCTAGTATGATCCAAAAGCGCTCCGTGATGCATTTAACATTTCGTAAAAATAACCTTGCCTACCTAATACTATAAAAACCCTTCAAGACAAGCTTAGATGAAACATCTCAAGCTCACTGACAGGGACTTCATCAACAAAGGTACCTTGTGCGTATAATTCTTACTAACGCCCTCAATGATATATAATATTTCATACTATCAACCTACCTACTGCTATAGAAGCCCACCATGGCAGACCAGCTGTTACATGTAACATCTCTAATCCTGACTGAAGCAAACCAATGGGTGTATAACCTCCTAAACCAAGCTCAGTAAAAGGTACTTCACCAACAGGCTGTAAGATGTCTTGTGCTGTGCTTGCTATGGACCCGGTAGTGGCTGGATCTGTGAGGTTCTCTAAGCCAGCTGTACTTCCAATCTGCACATAGAAAAGAGAACATCATTAGATTCATTAGCTTCATAGAAAGTTGACAAACTTAAAGTATATTCTGGTAGGGAGCAATATGAAAATAAAGTGTTTTTGCAGTTGTTGTGTACACTAAATAACCTGTTCTTCATCATTCCTGGTTACAGATGTCAAGCACTGAAAAAATTATTTTAAAAATATGCATGCAAATGGGATAAAGACCTGGGTCAATATTTAACCAGATAAGATCTAGCTGTTAAAAATTACAGAATAAAGCTTATGAAGTCAATTGACAATTACCTTGGCAAGTTTTCATGAATGCAGTGGAAACTCAGTATAACAAGGTCCTTGGGACCATCAAAATTCCCTTGTTATAGCAGGAATCTTGTTACATCAGGTTAAAAAACAATAGAATATAAAGAGTTGGGACTGGAATATTACCTTGTTATATCAGGAATATTGTTATATCAGACCTCTTTATACCGAGTTTCCACTGTATTAGACATGATTTCAATGTTGAATATCAGCAAAGCCAAAATGCCTCACTTTTCTTTGCTTTACCAAAATAAGAAAAACCTTGTTTCACCTTTGTATGTAAACTTTCTGTCTCCTTCTTAAACAAGTTCTCCTGTTCTAACTAATATTATGGGGTGTTGCAAGAAAGTTGCAATCAATTGCAAATTGTAAAGCAAATTAGAACAACCATTCTGAATGGTTCAGGGTCTGCCCGTTCAAGAAGATGCGCTTGTAACAATGAATTTGATTGGTCAGTACCGATCAGTTGCAACTTGCAATCAATCGCAACTTTCTTGGAACACCCCATATGAAGCCAAACATAGGTGCCCAACATATACTCTGGTAACAATTATTCTGGGCTTTATTTGGTCAAAGATATAGGGTTAGTGTTAACCGTTTCGAGACAAATGACCACATTTTGTGGTTTGGCTCAATAACTTTTGATGCAGAGCTTTAAAATATACCAGATGCATGAGTAGAAAGAGCAAACATTTCTGCACACACTATGTCCATTTTTGTTGCATAACCATATTGCGTTTGATGCCAGGAATTTTGAAAAGGAGAATAAGCTTTAAAATCCTTAAATGGGCAATACATTTAGAGGTTCAAAATCATTATTTTTTCAACTTTTCGACAAACTTCCTTACCATGTATTGTTTTCAAAGACATTACACCTTATTAGAACCATGCAGCACTATAAGAAAAATATTATTGTTGCCAATTTGAAAAACAAAATGTGATCAATTTAGCCCTTAAAAATAATTCCTGTCCTGAAAGGGTTAAGGTTGTCATTGGGTTAAGGTTATCATTGGGTTTAGGTTCGGTTAGGTTTAGGGATAGGGTAAGGTGCAATGTTTAGTCCAGTGTTGAGGTTGAGAATTTGGTTAGTGTAGAATACCAGTATTGAGTGTACAGCAGTTGTTGCTGAAGCATGTGTCATGCATGTAACCCACCTGAGTCAGCGGTTCTGTGAAACCCGTCTCTGAACTGTTCCATCTTCTCCCTGTAACCAGGTCTGGTAATGAGACTATACCTAGTCTCCTCCCAGCCACCAGTGAGGAGGTATTACATCCTACGACTCTGTGTAGTCTCTGAATACTGTGTCTGCAGCTACGTGTACTGTACAGCTTTACTGTGCAGTATGACTGTGCACTCTGCAAATACATGTAGATGTAGAGAAAAGAAAAGAACAGACAAGAGTGTAAAGACATGATAAAGTCAGAAGTAAAGACTAACCAAATTTGAAATAATATAAATATATTAAAGGCAAAATGCACATATCTGAGGAAATCAAGAAAAACAAGTTTCCCATATGCAGGAGAAATTGTGCCGAGTACAAGGTTATTATCCCAAATAACCTTGTAAATATGTAAACATTGAGAGAGGAACTCACATTATTGCCACTCAGGGCTTTTGCTTACTGCAGTATAAACAAACTTTGTGGCTTTCGCATATGACTTAACTTCATTAACATTCATCATCTTCAGAATTCGACAAGATTGATAAATATTGGCACCAACATTAGCGGGAAGGGAAGGAATGACAACAAACCTACATGGATCTATTCTAGGGTCTCATTATACTTCTGGAATTAGATAGATCTATAACTGTCAAAATAATCATGGAGTCGACATTCAGAAGAGATGTGACCTGGGGGGTGTTTCATCAAGTGTCTTGTCAGTGATTTTTACTAACAAATTTGCTCTCAGCCAATCTGATGCAAGGATTTCAGTAGCTTGTAACAGTTGACGGTGAAAATCACTAACAAAACGCTTGATGAAACGCTCCCCTGACCGACATGGAGAGTTGATCACAGCGCCAAAGCAGTCATAAACGTAGTCAAGTGGACCTATACATAATGGGGTGACCAAAGTTCATGCACATTTAACAAATTGGTACGAATGCGATATTCGGTCAGTGATTTCACATATTCTGCAAATAATTTATCAAGATCGATTAATACCACATGGAAAGCGAAATTTTGGTCTAGAAATGGGTCCAACAAGAAAGAGAATCAACAAAGAATTTCAGAGATATTGTGACTTCAGAGTTCGAAGTCAGATCGCGATCGCAAAGTGCTGCAACTAAAAAAGGGTCATAAAATCAACAAGTCCAAACATCATGCACATGAGTTTACAGCTGATTTATCCAAAGTAGAAATCCATCAAAGGTAAGATATTTGCATCAATTTGCAAGGCAAAATATCACACAATCATTTGGTAACACTTTTACTTACGAGTTTGATGATATCCTCATCGGTAACTTAATATTTTTCCAGAATGAACAGAAAAAATAGCACAATTTGCCAATCTATTGTCAATATTTTCTTAATTTCTCACCCAGTTCTAAAGGGAATTTCGTTCCTAGGTAATTTTATGTTCCTCTATCTATTGGTGCTGTTCGAAATCTTCTCTAGACTAGCTCTGTGCGCAAAATATGGTTACACTATAAATCTATATGATTTATGTACAATATTTTGCTTTGCATGATTTTCCTTTGCCTTCACCTCTGAAGATGCTGAAACCAGGGCCCTATTTCATAAAACTTGTTATCAATAACAACTGCTGCAGATCTATGAAAAAATGGTTCTGAGCCAATCAAATTAAATGATTTCAGTAACGATCATGTTTGACAAATGCATACAGTGGTCATTTTTCATCATGTAGAACCTCTATTCTAAATCTAACTTTAAATGATTCTCCGACTACTACGTCAGACTTATCTTCAAATTTTAATTTAGAAATTAAATCACAAAGACAGAATAATATCCTGAAAGAACTTTTTTGTCAATTATTTTTCTAAATTAATAACAGTGAGTTACTTTCACCAGTTGCTCATTTCAACAATAATGGGCTATATCGTGGTTGAGGAAACCACTCGTTCGTTAGCACGTAAAAATAAAGTGCAGTCTATGGACGGGGAACGACAGAATCATAAGAGATAAGGAAACCAATGCGTGTAGGCCTAACGTAGCCCCGGGACGCTGCCACGAAGTGGCAGCGTCCTGAGTGAAACCAGTACGATTCGGTGGGTCTCACAATCTACCAATGTTCAAATGACCATTTAAAAAATGGCCATGTAATTATTATTTTTTAATTAAAGTATCATATATACGATGCCACTTACCTAAACAGACTTTACGCAAATCAGCTTTTCCTAAAAAATGTGTAGAATCGATGAATGTCACTTTTTACTCTCAATTTTCGAAACCAGTCCCATTCGCCATGTTGTTAAAGCCAAATTGAAAATAGGCACTTGCGCATGCGCCTATGAATGTTTATTACAATGACGGCATAGTTTTCGTCAATGGAATAATGAATATTCATATACCCACTGTAATCCGCCGATCGCTAGCGTATAGATCTAGCGCTCTCGCTCAAGCTCGTCTTAATGAATATTCATAATCCTCCCTTCTTGTCTGTATTATAATTGGAGCTGCTGACGCATGCGCATTGCAAGCAAAACACCGACCTTCGGAAGTTTTTACTACAGGCTCTTGGAGATAAATATGCCTTTTTTGTATCATCCTCATTGAAAAGAAAGACGACAGTCAATCGTAAAGTATTGTAAGTACCTAAAATAGCCTAAAATCAACTGATTTCATGTTTCATGGCTATCATTTTGACAAACGACCTTGTAATTATGTGACATCCATGCGATCAAAGGACTGCGAAGCGCAGCCCGAACACTACGTGTTCGGGCTGCCGCAGTAATGCTATGGTCAGACGGACAGATACGCGCGATACGCATGTCTGCGGATGTGCATCCGTAAAAATCCGTAGAAATCCGCAGCAATCCGTATCATGCGTATCATCCGTAAGTGCATCCGTAAAAATCCGTGGGAGTGCGCAGGAATCGAGGTCTTCCGCGAAAAAGTTTTGAAAATCTCAAAATTATTTTAAATTTCCCGCGCAAGGTCTTTTGCGCAGAATTTAGGTAGAATTTGCGTATTGTTCCGTATCATGCGTATTGATCCGTATCTTTGCGTATTTTTGCGTAAAACGTCCGTATCCATCCGTAACCTAATCCGCAGGATCCGCAGACATACGCAGATCCGCAGCGTGAATTTTGAAAATCTCAAAATTCTGCTGCGGATGAAATATACGTAAGCATCCGCAAAATATACGTTATCCATACATAAACTACGTAACTCATACGTATCGTCCGTAAGTCATCCGTAAGTCGTCCGTGACATGTGTCAGCGGGTTGGCAGCGGATGGGCTCATCAACAGGTTTTACCCGTAACATCCGTAATTCATACGTAACATCCGTAACTAATCCGTATCGTCCGCAGAATATAGGTAACTTTTGCTCAAATTTGCGTTATTTGGGGGTAAAAATTACGCATTTTCATTATCCAAATATACGCAGGCATCCGCAGGTCCGTAACATGGCCGTGTGACTGTAGCATAAGGCCTAACGCAATGAAGCGCTTCTGTGTGGAGTGAACAGAATAGGTTTCCTCAACCACGATAATGCCCAATAATGTGATAATTTAAAACATGCAGACACAGGATAGTCAGAGAGAGAGAGAGAGAGAGAGACACACACACACAAACTCACAATCAATGACACAGTCAAAAACTCACACAGCTCAGCCACAGAGCAGAGTCAGTGTCACCCTTATTTAATCTCAGTAGGCCTACAGTACAGTCCCATGCATTCGGTTTTGTGTAAGAAAGGGTCTATAAATAAAATTATAACATTTATCGGCAAATTTAAATCGTGTAAACTCATCTTTAATCAACATGCATTCATCACATATATATAATGCATCATAGCTAATTGAAGAAAACGACTATTTACCATCTCATGCCGGTGAAAACATCTTGCAATCAGCTGCAATGAAGCACGTTTGTTTAGCACGAGCGCTGCCATCATGCGATTGTGTAATATTTGCATAATATGAATATTCATCATTCTCTTTCTTTTTCAATCTTTTGTTGTTGTTGCTGTTGTTATCGTTTATAGGGTTCAATGTAATTGTTATTATTGTCATATTATTTTCTCATTCAGTGAGAAGATCCATTTTGATAATTCAGACATTATATATACATTATATTTCTCCTGGTACTATCAAATGCATAAATACATCTATATCTACTCATTGTTGGTATAATTTTGAGAATTATATAGGGAAATACAAAGACATATATTCAGATAGAGATAGATAAAAATATAGACAGCCAATATACAGACAGAGCAGGATAGAATAGATAGGTAGATAGACAAAAAGAAAGGTAAATAGATAGAGCAGAATAAGTTAACCCTTTCATGACAGGAATTTTAGGGCTAATTTGATCACATTTTGTTCTCCAAATTGGTAACAAAAATATTTTTTACTTGCTACATGGTTCTAAACGAAGAAGCTTGACTGGGGAAGAATTTTTAATTTGTAAACATTCATTACATATCGAGCATACGATCTTTAACACTGGGAGTAAAATGCCTAAAGATTTGTTTACATGGTTCTAATAAAGTGTAAAATATTTTTTACTTGCTACATGGTTCTAAACGAAGAAGCTTGACTGGGGAGGAATTTTTAATTTGTAAACATTTCATGACAGATCGAGCATACGATCTTTAACACTGGGAGTAAAATGCCTAAAGATTTGTTTACATGGTTCTAATAAAGTGTAATATCCTTGAAGAGAACATACATGGTCGAGAACTTTGTCAGAAAGTTGACAAAATTGCCAATTTTGACCAAAAATATTGATTTTGAACCTCTTAATGTGTTGCCAATTTAAGGATTTCAAGCTTATTCTTGTTTTTAAAATTCCTGGCATCAAACGCAAATATGGTCATGCAAAAAATATTGGACACAATGTGTTCAGAAATTGTTGCTCTTTCTACTCATACATCTGGTATATATTTTAGGGCTCTGAATCAAAAGTTAGCCAAGCACAAAATGTGGTCAATCGTCTCGAAAGGGTTAATAGAGATAGAGCTAGATATACAGAGCTACATACATGTAGATTGACAGACATACAGGGCTGGATATATGATAAACAGATAGATAAAGAGAGAGGTATACAGACAGAATAGATAATGAATAGATGGATAGATAGATTAAATATTTGGATAAGTGTATTTTTGTCCTTTCTAAACGTTTTGTCTGTACTTTTTTCTCCATACTTCTCTAATGATAACACACTCCCCCTCTATCTCTCACATCCCTCATATCTCTCACTCTCTCACTTCCCCCTCTTTCCAACTTATTGTTGGAACTACTACTTCTCTTTCTCTGTCTTTTACTTCCTCCCTTGTTCAAACTTCCCACTTTCCTTCTTCAACTCTGAACTCTGAACTTCATTTTAGAACCCCTAATCATGCATATCAAGAAACCACACCATTCAACCTGACTATTAATATATTTTAAAAGAAAAAGCACAAGAATTAGACAAAAATTAAAAAAAGGAAATTCCCCTTTGAGGTCCTGAGTGGAGATATGAATAGTGATATAGAAATTAAAGGGTATTATCAGCCTTGGAGTCAGACAGAAGTCCCAGTCAGCTGTAAATCGTAGTCATGTCAAACTTGAAGTTGATTGGGACCTTTTCCTAACTGGAAGGCTTGAAAACCACCGGCAACATTTTAAAATAGATTCTTCTATTCATACTGTCATTCAGGAACAAAAAAAAAAATATTTACATATTCGATGTTTCATATCTAATCCTAATTATTCTGCAAGTCCAACAGCCCATAAGACCGACAATGTTGGTATCATGGGCCATCGGTCTACCGGTACTTGGATTTTCAGAGTTTACAGCAGTCTTTGCACATTACAGATGTACAAATCTTTAAAAATGAATGATGAAGAACCAAACAAGGTGATCCAACTTTAATTCTTTATACATGTACATATTTCACTCTCAGAAAGTAACTTCTGGTAAGTTTCTGCTTTTGTGGAATTACATTTACATTTCCATATACATACATGTACTAGGTTTTTAAAAAACTCTGGACACCTTTGTTTGTTAATAAGTCCAGAATTATACATGGTGTCAGACTGAGGTTTTTTACATTTTAAAGTTGAAGGATGTAAAATTTATTGGGAGCAAGTTTCATCACATTTTTCTGAATACTTATCTTTAAATATTGCTCTGAATATTGAATTATATTTGTCACTTTTTGAAATATCAAGGTAACAAAAACTTTGTGTATCAGTAGTTAATTCATAATACAACAATTGCCATAATTGTGCATTGCAGCTGAAATTCCATAACAACCCAGAGTCAGGGATCATTAATGACACCGGCCAGCAAAAGATTGGCAGAAATGACAGCTGTAACACACAATGGCAATTGTTGTGTTCTGTATTAATTTCTCATACACACAGATTTTGTGGCCTTGATTTTTCAAAAAGTGAGAAATCTAATTAAATATTCTAAGAAAAGTATTCAGAGAAATGTGGTGAAACTTCATCCCAATGAATTTTACATCCTCCAACTTTTTAATGTAAAATACCTCAGTCTGATACCATGTATAATTTTTTAGGTATTAACAAAGAAAAGTGTCCAGGTTTTGTTATAACACCTAGTAGTTTTAAACATTAGGCTGGCATTTGTCTACAATGTAGGAAAAACATGTTGTTGAATTTAAAACAATAACATATCAGTGTTCCCACATATGGTGTGCTTAACAGCAATGTGTGTTTCATATCTCTCTTGTTAGAACAGGTTTCAAGGTTGTCCTTTTTTTCTTTTGTCTTCAAGATCTATAGGATTTGTTGTAGCCTCAACACTGGCATAATCTTGGAGAATCAGGATACCTTTTTGTAAATGAGGTCAAAGGTCATATATTAACCTATCAACACATACACTGGCTTCATCACCCATTGCTCATAGCTGGGTCATTTCACCAGGTTGGGACACATTAGTGTGACATAACAAAGATCACTAAAATTGTGATTTTAGGCTAGTACTTGTATTGTTATTGCATTGAACTGTCTTTAACTTGAAGACAATGCACAATTTAACACATAGAACAATACATGATACATGTACAAGGCCATTAACTTTTTTCAATTTTTTTAAAGTGGAGGCTTCCATAGACATTTTCTGACGTAACACTGACACCACATAAATTTCACCTACTGTGTCAAGTGGACTTTAAAACATTTTAACAGAACTATTGTTGTCCAACTTTGTACATTTTACTCTAACATGACATGGTGAATGTTTTTGACGTAATTTAAAATTCATAAATGAGGGATATAAGAAATTATGTTTGAACAGACAGGTATGACGTAACATTGACGCCATGAATGTACATGGTCATATTTCACACATCAAGCAGGAAATGTCCAAACTTTTAATATTTTTGTATTTATGGTGTTCATCAATTTAGTAAAAATGTACTTTGACACCTTTAGCTTAGCTTACATAGATGTTATACAAGAAATTGTCTAAAATGTGTGCATGACGTAACATTGACACGTCTAAAATAACCATAATATTTGTTATTTTTACAACAAAACTATTATTTTGTCACTGTAAATGTTATTTTGCTTTAGAATAGGTCACATGCAATAATTACAAGCCAATTTTGTAACACTTTAAGGTTAGTAAGATATATTTTATACACATTTACAATTATAGGAAAGTCTGACACCATTGTTACGTCCTACACTTCAATTTTGGATAAGGTGAATTGTGTATTTCAAAGTAATAAATGACAGGAAAAATGAATCTACCTGAAAGTTTGGTACTTACAGTGATCTGATTTAAAAGTATGGATAGATTAAACTTAATCATCATACTTTTTCTAGACTTCACCATTTACTTATTTTTCATGTCACAAATTTCTCACTCACTTTTTCCACTATAAATTTGCTGGAAAAATATGAAATATGAAAAGAAAATCAATTTAAGTGAAATCATATTTAGTATCATTTCAAAGATTTGTGTATGACGTGCAAACTCCATGAAACCAATTGTGAAAAAATATTTAAGACATATGATAAAGTATGAAAATTGGAAGTGTGTCCCAACCTGGTGAAATGACCCAGCTACAAGTAGAAATATGCACATATAGGGCCAACATCCTCCTCATTAGACTTCAAAAGGATTTGTTGCAGCCTCAACACTGGCATAATCTTGGAGAATCAGGATACTTTTTGGAAATGTTGATAGGTCATATATTAACCTATCAACACATACACTGGCTTCATTACCCATTGCTCATAGCTACAAGTAGAAATATGCACATATCATCCCAACATCCTCCTCATTAGACTTCGCTGTGGTTTCATCCTCCTTAGCAGCTGCCTCCTATAATACACCAAAGAGATAAGTTCTGAAACAAAAACAAATACGTAATGAATATGGTAAAAACCAGAGCACCCAAAGAGAAAGTGTATTTCAAAAGCTTTCTAAAATCATTCTGATCATGAGGTGTTTTCAGTATCTGCATACATTATGTGGTTGTTTTGACCATGAATATGCTTACAAGTTTCTGGTTTTACAGTACATCTTTTGTTTCAGAAAATTAAATCAGTCATTCACAGTTTCATATTCTGATGCATCTCTTTAAGTGAGAATCTGTCCGACTCTGATCTCACAAGATATTTTGTTTCATATGCATCTATAATCATTCATACATGTTGTACCTAATACTCTAGCAATCTGAAGAATGGGCCAAAATCAAGTATCTTCAAGAACTTCTGCAAAAACTTCTGCAAAGGAATGATCATATCCATATTTGGAGGCTCAATGACAGTCTAAATGACACTGCAACACTTCAGTCAATCATATTCTTCATCCTCACTCCTAGCATCTCTCAAACTCCTCTGCACAGGAATGATTGCATCCATGTTGAGAAGCTCAGTGACAGTCTCAATGACACTGCACCACAACAAGTACTTCCCAGTAACTCCCTCTACAACACCTCTGTTAAATGTGCAACATGCTTCTCCGCTTTTCCCATCAGTGCCCCATGCTCCACTGCTTTGGCTCCTGCATCTACTTTGTATATCATCTATAATCTTGATGAACGATCGACCATCTTTGGATTGTGCAGAAAATGAGTTCTGATAGATTGTTCTTGGTATACACAAAAGGGCACTGGATATAATTTTGATGGCAGCATAAAGGTAGTGATCATCTCTGTGTGTTGGGAGACTCTGATTGAGTACATAACTTGCAATGAACTCTGCAGCTCCACCTCCAGATATCAAATGTCCAGTTTGTGCTCCTGTTTCTTCACCACATCCAGCATTGTTTCCATTACACACTGTCTGAGAGGGTTGCAGATCGGATGTTTTGCTCTGCTCATATCTTATACTACTGCTCTCAGAAGGTTCCACTCTGAGTTGTGCATAATGAGATCGGTCTTTAGATTTATTAGATTCAGTTCCTACTGATCTTGCAATAACATCATCCGAGTCTATCACCTCCAGATCTGCATCAAACCATACCTTCACACACCTGATTGCCCCAAGAGCAGCCTGAGATAACACCCTGCACATTCCTTCGCTTGGGGCACACAGTAAAAGGTGACCTACTCCTGGTCCGCCTCCAATCACAATATGGCTGTAGCGATGATTACCCAGTGTGACCTCTTTCACTTCTTCAGCTAATGCTATGCAGGAAGCGTCCAACTCTCTCGGGGTCTCGTAAAGGATATCAATACCAAAAATATGACTCAGTCTCTGCAGCTCCTCCATAGGTACTGCTTGAATAACTGTAATACATGCATGCTCCAGAAGAGACAGCATGGTAGCAGGCAGACATTCTGCACACAGGACCACACTCACACTGTTATCTTGAAGGAGATTGACTACCCTTGTCATCTGGAGTCTAGTGTGCTGCATGTTGTGAACAAGGTCTTGTATGGTTTTTGTTGATATCGTGGCATTTGATTCCAGGGCCGTCTTTGAGGGATCAAATCCAAATATTATGAACCTCCTCTCTTCATCATCCTTTCTCTTTTTCAAATCTCTGACAAAACATCTGCTCAGGATAATTCCTTCTCTTATGCTTGATGACTCAATCGGCAAACCTACAGCTTCAACAGAAGCAATACTAAAATTATCCTGTAATGTAATAGCAGCACTCTTTAAAGATGATATATGAGTTTCAGTGTTCCCTGCATATCTAGTAATGAATTGCCAAAGCAACTTTGACATAAATCTAGCTTGTTTTAGGCTCAGTCTTCCATGCAAATAAGTGTGAATCAGATTTTCTCCAATTTTGTTGATTACAAACAAGTCTAAGTTTGAAAAACATTGAGATTTTTTGACAACAGCAGGAAGGACCTTTTGAGGAATAATTTCCTGCAGTACAATCATGAGGGCTCTGACAAGTCGGATGACTTGTTCTCTTGAAAGTGAGTCACATCTTAGATCCAAAGTGTTCAAAGAAGGGCTCAACTCATGGGATATCCCGTCCAAGATGTTTCTCACGAGCATGAGATAGGACTTTGTGTGATCCCCTGTATGATGACCAAATGTTAGGATTCTATCAATCAGCCAACGTCCAATAGGATGAGAGATATGAAGTGCACCAAGAATTGAGCTCCCGTCACTTGTCAGCAAAACCTTCCCTGTGGAGGTTGTGTACATCACTAGCTGAGCATTTGGCCCAAAGGATTTCTGAACCAGGCTGGTCAATGAATTACAGATGGCCAGAGATGTCTGGATGTTAACAAATACCTGATTTGCCATCTAGCTGAGCACCCTGCAGGACATAAAGAAAAGAAAACATTTTGTGATTTATCTATCATGTTCATGACAAGTCCATGTGTGTGAACAAACTGAATGAGCGATGACTATTTCAAAATACTGTATAAGCTGTTATTTTCGCGAGGGTTTTATTTTCGCGAATTTCGCGAATGAAAGATCTCCCGCGAATTTAACAACACGCGAAAATATTCTCATATGAACATGCAACATTACGAGAGCACATTTTTACAAGGCGAACAATACAGTGCTGTATACATGTACATACTGTACTAGTACTAGTATGTGACGGGAGTTGTGTGTATAGCGAGAACAAACTTGTGAGCTTAGTGTTTACAAACAATATGATCGTAAACTGGTTGATGTCAGGGAATTTCTCTAGATCTGTTGTGTGGTGGTGAACGCGAATTTAACAACACGCGAAAATGTGGCAGAGGTCGCCATTCGCGAAAATATCTGTACGCGAAAATATCAGCTTATACAGTATGGCCATTTATCGAAACTGTCCAGCCAGCCTTCTTGTCGGGTGTTGCGGTCTATAATGGATAAATCATCGGACTGTGGATTACAAGGTATGAAGTTCAAATACCTGCCACAGGATTAACATAGTAATTAAGCCAGGTAAGATTTGTGTAGTCCCATATATACAAGTTAAACATGCAAGGTAAAAAAGAACATGATCATTCAATTTTTACAATCTTACTTGATCCTGGAAATTAACCCCTTTAGCAAACTCCAAGGGTGGTTTGCATGGCTCACAGTATGTGAGAAATGGTGATATTTAGATCAAGTTTTATCTGTTGATATCTCCTTCCACACACAGTATATGCATCCCATGTACATCTCCGTATGCCAGTACCAGATTGATAAGCCTAGGAGCTCGTACTGCTAGCTGTGTATAGTTACATCACCACCAATCAACATCAGATCACCATTAGGCCTTTTAAATAAGCCACCTCTCATTCATACAATCATAGCCAAAATAAATGACTGAATGCCACTAACAACAACAAACTGCAATTGCAACTTCCCTAGCCCTAGCCTAGCTCTGGCCAAGGCCTGGGGCCGTATTCTGAAAACTATGTTAACTTTTATGTTAACTTTTATGTTAGTAAAACGATGTTGTCATAACAAATCAAAATCAGGACAAGTCATTGGTTAATGATTGCGCAAAGATGGCTGTGCCCGCGTAAGTTAACAGAGTCAGAGACATATGCGCAAGCACCAATGATTTGTGTTTATTGCACGCAATTTCAATTTGTTATGAAAATTAACATACTTTTCCTTAACATAAAAGAGAACATAGTTTTCAGAATACCGCCCCTGGATCTAGGGGGTCGTATCATCAAATCAACTCCATGACAGTTGTCGGCGATCTACGGAAATGTCATGGACCTGAAAAACTGTTTCACAAAGACATGATAAACGACAACTCAATGATATCGATACTCATCGGCGAAAAAACATAGTCTATATCACAGTCCATTGGAATTATCGTCAATTACCCAAACAGATTTTGAGGCTCAGTTTTCCCCAAACTATTCCAAAATGTAAAAAATGGCAGCGAAGATGAATGCTTGTGATACAAACATCCCGTTTACATGAAAAGATGTGTTTCTTATGGCATCTTAGAATTTATAAAATTGAGAAAACTCGAGGAGGCTTTTGCGATGTACGAATCTAGATTTGTAGGTAAGAGGATACCGTAATTGACTAATTACGGAAAGAAGACCCAAATCGTGTTCATTTTAGAGAAAATGATTAAATTAAGATATCTTATGGCCCAATTTTAAATATTTATTCATTAAAAGATACATATATCATTCATATCATAGCATTGCGTGAAAACGGAAAAAAACGAAAATACATACATGATAAATTGTCGTCGTTCACATGGGTCTGTATAATACAGACTGTTCTGTTTTCAATGCTGATTCTAATGGTAGACAGATGTGGGTATTTTTAATATTAATCTCATTTACTTGCTGGGGGGTCAAGAAGCCATAAGAACATATTGTTCGTCTGTACAATATTATAATACGGACATTAGTAATACTATCTGGTAAAGGAATGATAAAGGATAGTGCTTGGAGATAAATAATAAATGTTCTCTTAATGTCTTAATTTACATTTGTTATTTTTTCGCAGCCCATAGACTAACTAAAAGCTGGCTTGTGATGGCGTTCTAAAAAGATATGACAATTGACAGGTCTGGAGTACCGACAAGTCACTTGTCAGCAAAGTTGTCGCTGGTCTTGGCAAAGACGGCTTTGTGAAACACTTAGCGGACAGGTTGAGCGACAGTGTGGAGATGTCGCTGGTCTTGTCGTTATGACGGTTTGATGAAACGACCGGTCGGTTGGCATCGTTGCTGGTAACAAACCACTGCACAGTGTGGGGCCTGACCGCCGACACTACAGGCATGGAGTGGTGCCGAAATCAGTCCCGGTGGTGCCATGGGGGTGTGAGAAACGGCTTGTCTCGAATGGGTGGGGTGCGGGAGCGGGATGGGAGCGGGATGGGAGCGGGAACGGGCACACCCTTTCGAGACAAGCCCCCCCGGTTATCTCGAATGGACGCGTTCCCAGCGAGAAGTTCAATGAACGCGCCACTTCGAGACAACCGGGGGGGGGCTTTCCTCGAATGAGTGTGTTGAGTAGACTTTTGTAACAGACGTTTTAGAATTTTTTTTGAAAAATGTACTCTTGCTGGTTTTTTCGTTTTTCTTTTGTCTAAGATGTAGAAAATATAAAAAACGGCAGTGGCGGCACCAGGATTTTTAAAGTGGGGTGGGGGGGGGGGCAAAAGAAATTGTTGGGGGCAAGGGCGGACAAACAAAATTTTCCACCCTTTTATTTTTTTCACTCCGAAAATTATTGGGGGCAACTGGGGGGCAAAGCTTCTGACTGGGGGGCAAATGCCCCCCCCCCCCCATGCCCCCGGTGCCGTCACTGATAATCGGGGGTTGTCAAATGAATGTATGAGGTTGCATGAATTCATAATGGAATGTTCATTTAAAAGTCAAAGGTCTGGTCGGGCAGACAGTCCAGAATAGAATGTTAATTCACTGCGGCGTATTTTTTTACGGGGGGGGGGGGGGGCACAAGATGGCCATGCCCCACCCCTTATTGGTGGGTGAGTAAGAAAATAGGAAGATGAATGAGGAAGATGAAAAAATATTCCCGGGAAAATGTAAATAGGGGTCAATTTTCGCAGACTCTATTTCCTAAATTGCCTGGATAGGGGGTCCAATATCTCAGAAAATTTCCCGGGATAGGGGGTAAAACAAATTCCAACTTCTCCGGAATAGGGGGTCACTTTTGAAAAGGAGTATAGGCCTACCCCTGGTATGGGGAGTTGGGGGTCGGGTACAAACGACCTTTTGATATGAGTTTTGACTTTTGATAGTGGGTATTGATAGAATGATAGTGGCATTAAAAGGTGTTTCTAACTTTGGAAAGATGATAAACACACCTTGGCTTATGTCAGCACATGTCTGTAACACAATTTCACAATATTTAACAGGTCACGCCAAAAAAATAAAAATAAATTAACAATCCTAGCTACGCCACTTGCCCTTTCTTCCCCGTGTGTTTTAATGCATAATTATTCAATTCTCCGATTTATTTTGCACAAATAATGATTTCCTTGTCAAAAGCATTTTTAGATACCGTTTTTTTATATTTTCTACATCTTAGACAAAAGAAAAACGAAAAAACCAGCAAGAGTACATTTTTCAAAAAAAATTCTAAAACGTCTGTTACAAAAGTCTACTCAACACACTCATTCGAGGAAAGCCCCCCCGGTTGTCTCGAAGTGGCGCGTTCATTGAACTTCTCGCTGGGAACGCGTCCATTCGAGATAACCGGGGGGGCTTGTCTCGAAAGGGTGTGCCCGTTCCCGCTCCCATCCCGCTCCCATCCCGCTCCCGCACCCCACCCATTCGAGACAAGCCGTGAGAAACCTTCGCCTGCTGAGCTGCGGTATGATTAACTTAATACTAATACTAATTACTATAGCTAACGAACTTCCCCCCTTGCGATTAATCCCAAACACAAACATATAATGAAATACGATTTCCAATTACTGAAATAACAATTTTAAGAAACAAATGAAAGAATCTTACGGCAAAAGATCACAGCCACAGCCAGGCACAAGCTAGAATTTCGTTGACCCGCATATATGCATGCGGCGCGCGCATAGCGTATATATATATGCATGCATTGCACTGCATAATTGCATTTGCAGGTCGATGCTACATGATTTCCGGGACAATTACGGTACAGTACGGGTACCTATATAGACGCTAAATTTTTCAGTGCTAATTAAATTAATACAATCACTTGCTTTACAATCTACCGTACCATACTCGTGAACATGATGTTTTCTGCGAAAATTATTGCATAGAGATTATGTTAGGTACAATTTGTATTTAGGTACTTTAGTTCATCTTAGTTAGATAGACCTGCACACATGTGATCTGCCAAGGGGATTGCCGATTCCGTTAGGAACGATACCTGCCGGCAGATACGGTATCTGCCGGAGAACCATGTGCCGCTACACCGGCCGGCCTGCCTTGGCCTGTATAAAGGGTGATCAGGGGAGCGTTTCATCAAGCGTTTTGTCAGTGATTTTCATCGACAACTGTTATACTGTAAGCTACTGGAATCATTGCATCTTGTTGTTGTTGTTGTTGTTGTAGTAAAAGGAATGGCACTTTTGACCACTAGAGTCCCATTGCATCTTATTGACTGAGAACAAATTTATCAGTAAAAATCACTGACAAGACACTTCATGAAACGCTCCCCTGGACAACACCATGCTCCTGCAAAAATAGACCTGTTTACTAAGTGTTCAAAGTTTATGCATATACTTTCGAAACAAAGGTCGTTCTTGACAACTTGAAAGCTTGCCAGAGGCTTGTCAGACATAGCAACAAGTAATGTATGCAAACTGGATTCCAAGTATTGTAGTTCATTCATAGGTTAATGGATACCTCGTTACTAGGTCCCCAGGAAAAAGAAACATCCATAAATTTGAATCACTTAGTAAACGGGTCTATTGCTCCGAGCTTTATTATAGGTTTTCCCGTCCATTTTCAAACTGTTTTCATCCAACAATAGAGATTGTCAATTCAGATTCGTCTCGTGATGCCAGGGCGATGCGAATGCTAATTTCAACTTCGTCTTTTGTCATGCAGTTTAACAACATTTCCGATCTGTTTAACACTATTTTCCCACAGTATCGTCAATTACAGTATCGTCAATTACAGTTCCACTTCGTCGGTCACAGTCACTGAGCACTTAAGCGCAAAAATAATTTCGTCTTTTTGCAATCAGTATCGTCACCTTTTCATTTAGTTTCGTCTCCCATTTTAGTGTGAAAATAACACACACTGTCTTTCTCAAACACACACAAACACACAAATGATATACATCCAGTTGACAAGATTAAAAGAGAACAAAGACGACCAAATTTTCTGTTTGGACTTTTCAATTCATGTTTAATGATGCAGATTGAATGATACAAAGTAAGATGTATCACATAATCATAACATGAAATGTATATAATTTTCCATCACAATATCAATATCCAACACGTTCACGACAATGTTCCTGGAAATATAGCAGACGGATGGTTCAAATGGCGTTTTCAGATTGTTTTTCGATCATCCCTCAATCTCCAGACGTGCGATGCATCGGGCCAGGTATGTCTGAGCATGGTTGTACCATCTGGCGCACTTGTCCGCTGTGATGACATCAACATTTGCCTCAGCGACTTCCTGGAGACAGTGTGCCCTCCATGCCTGAAGGTTGACTCCTGCTTCCCTTGCAGCATCACGGTCACCAACCCTGACTTGCCACTGTGGAAGGCTCAAGGCACGTTTCACCGCTGCTTTGAACGCCGAATGGGCCATTTCCACAGGATTCAGGAATGGCGAGTAGGGAGGGGTGCGCCTAATTACCACGTTGTCAAATCCCTCTGGAATTTGCGCGTTTACGTGTGGGCGGGCGTTGTCGTATATGAGGAAGAGTCGTTCCCCTTCTGGGAGCACCTGTCGAGCCTCCTCGCAGGTTTCACGTAGGAACTCCTGGAAACTCTCGAGGGTTGTAGTTGCCATTCGTACGGAATGATGCACGAGGCCGACTTCGTTAGAAATGGCAAATGTGATGTTGCAGTAATATTGTTACCCCGCTGATTGTTCACGACCCTCCTGGCGGGCTGCCCTCTGGGTGCTCTCCCATAGCTTCTACGTGTCCAGATATTGTACCCACACTCGTCTATGTAGATACAGTGGCCGAGGACCCCGTCCTGCAGGAACCAGTTGGCGTATTCCGCTCGTTGATCCAGGACCCTCTGTGCGTTTCTACCCCCTGGAACGTCTTCCGCTAGTTTCATCGTCATCAGCATCCCGTCGAGTGTTCGGCTCAAGGTGCTGAGCGAAATGGCCGGCTTCTCGGGAAGACGTTGTCTGAGTTTCTCGTTCATCTGAGTGAGGGTCAAAAGTGGGTTATCATCAAGCATTCTCCCAAGCTCATCCCGCATCTGCTGATCAACTTTTACTCTGCGTGGCCCACCTAGCTTGTGGTCTCCTATGTTCACGGAGATAAACAGCCACTATTGACCTAGCCGTTTGACGTTTGACCCCCAGGGTCTGGGCCACCTCCAGGTAATCGGTATCGTCGCTCAAGAAAGCATCGATAATTCTGTTCCGATCTTGGTTTGAAGTTTTGGTGTAATTACCCCTTCGATTTTGTGCATTGACAGCCATTTTTCTTCTTCAGTTTTATAATGGTGAGTGTTTGTGCTGTAGTGACAAGATCTAACGAGAAAGTGGTATTGTGATGGACTGGAACCCACAATATTCAGTGCATTACCTTGAGACCAATTGGGATGACAATTGTATGAATATTCTTGAACAAAGATGAATTTATTTTTCACATCTGTCGGTCGTCCGCTAGGCGAGACGAATCAAAATAACAATTGACTATTCTGAATTGAAAATATTTAAGACTTGCTGCTAAACAACGAATCTGAACTGCAAATGACTAAACTGAAAACAGCATTTACACGCTGAGCTTTCCGTGAGACGAAATGGAACTGAAAGGCGACGAAATTTCATGAAAAAAATAAAAATAAAAATAAAAATAAAAATAAAAATAAAAATAAAAAATAAAAATAAAAAATGAAGGATTCTGATTCCGCTCATAATTTACATCAAGTAAAAAAAAAACTCCCCAAAACTCGCTCGCTAAAGCTCCTATAATACGTAATGAAATCGAGCATGTCCCATAAATCCCAGAAACAAGTAACCACCTTCTTTTTACTTGCAAAAAAGTTTCGTTATATTGTAAGATTTTATTCAAATTAATCGATAGTTTATTTAATGTAAGAATTGTTTTGAACGAACAAATTTTGTTAATCGGTTATGAAATAGAGAAAAAAGAAATGAATATAGTAAATCTTATGTTGAATTTTGCTCAATTTATTATTTATAGAAATTATATCAGAGACTGTTTTGGAAGTAGAAATCACACGATGAATGCTTTATATTTATTTAAAGAATTAAAGGTTGAAATTAGATCATATCTTAGTATAAAATGTAATAAGAAGAAATTCCACATAAACGAAGTTGAAAAAGTATTGTCAATTATTTAGTGCCTGATTTATGTCTTCACACTATGCGTTATGTTATGACTTTGTGAAATTTTATATTATTGTAAATAATTGTCATTTTGAATAATAAAGTCCCTCGAAAGAGGATAAATAGAAAGAAAAAAAATGTCCCATAAAGTATGTTGATATTGATGTAATCATATAAGGAAAAACATCAGGGTTAATGTACAAATAAAAAGATCATTCGACATTTCCCCAAATTAATTTGCTGTTGTCATTTGATTATATCGCTGTAAATAATGCACAAAGGACTTCAGCGTGAGAAAAAAATATGAAATTCTTTTGTTCGCTCGCTCGCACACAATTGCTAATAAGGGAAACTGAAACGGTGTCCAGAACTTAACCACAATAGAAAGGAAGAAGATGGCCGATGCTTGATAATGCATTAATCATGACTTGTTAATTAGACTGTAGTGTAGGGTAATACCAATGTCACAAAATGAAATTGTCCTTTTTCGCTTAATGTTACCCCTTGTAGGTTCCCCTTTCCCAAAAAAGTGCTTTTTTTTGCTGGTGCCCCCACCCACTTTGAAAGACGCTCCGTTGCTCCTGCCTAGCTAGGACGGATCTGACGGGTAGCCAGTGCAATAAATGGACGTGAAATTAATTGGTTTCATGTGTCTGAACTTGTGTTAACCTGTGGCGAGTCTGGCAGCAGCATTTTCATTATTAGATGCAATCTTTCTCTTTTAACCTATGTTGTATCTTCGTGATGTCCATGTGCTAAAGATGGGTTAGGGGTTCAAGGTCCAGGACTCACACCCCCGTCAAACCCCCCCCCCTCCCCGACCCCCTCCCCCGGGGGGGGGGGGGGGGGGGGGTTGACGGGGGTGTGAGTCCTGGACCTTGAACCCCTAACCCATCTTTAGGGGCATATTTTAAGAAAAAGGGTAGCCAGGTTTAGGGATTTCTCGCAAAAAATGTTGACCCATGTTTAGGGATTTGTCGTAAAAACTGGTCCTCTTCCTTTCTTTCAGGGATTTTGTGGAAAATGTGAACCCATGTTTAGGGATTTTTTGGTAGAAAAACGGGACCCATGTTTAGGGATTTCTTGTGAAAAAGCGACCCATTTGGGCGGCACATCCCCGCATAGCGTATATGGAAGTAACCCCCCCCCCCCCCCCCCCAATGTTGTATCTTAGTGATGTCTAAGATGACGGGGGGTGAGTCCCGGACCTTGAACCCCTAACTCATCTTTAGAACCAAATTTTAAGAAAAAGGGTACCCATGTTTAGGGATTTCTCGCAAAATGTTGACCCATGTTTAGGGATTTGTCGTAAAAACTGGTCCCTTTTCTTTCTTTCAGGGATTTTGTTGAAAATGTGAACCCATGTTTAGGGAATTTTTGGTAGAAAAACGGGGGGAGGAGGTGCTCTCAAGGTCACTACATTGAGCTCCAAAATAGTTCCCTCCAACTGGAGTGGTAGGGAACTATCATGCACACTTACCGGCTGCAGCTACAGACTGACTGGGATTTGACCTTTTACCTATGAAGCGCGCGGGCGGGCGCGTGTCGCAACTCTCTCTCTCTCTCCTCTACAGCGGTCCCTGACACCCTCCCGCCTTGGGGATCTGTATCCAATTTACTGTCCATAAAAATGTCATAAACATTGGAGAAGGATTTAATGTGTTTTTTAAAGCAAATGCCATATCAAAATATCAAAACATTTTCGTGGGACAGTCGTAGTATGATTCATCAGTGTTTGAATTGTTGGATGACTGGTGCACCGATGCAAAAGGTTATTGGATCCTGTGGAAATACCCAGTCGCTAAGTATACACCTCTTACTGTAGGTTTCTACTCCATCCAGCATAGTCACCAAACGGAAAAGTTTTTGAGACTAACCGGAAGGTAAATATTTGATTGTTGGCAACTTGTCATACATGTAATTAGAACATTACAATTAATTATATATAATACATATGAGATTTTTGGTAAATGGGTGTTTGTTTATACGTATTTGAGCTTTTAGCTAAGTGAGAATGTCTGTCGATTCCGTAAGGGATTGTAAGAAACATGTTTCCGGTCGTATTTGCTCAATTTTTAACACGTTAGTCCAATCACTAACCCTATATTAAACCAAACCCTACACCTAGCATGATATAAAAATCGCGAACTTGCAAGTCACGCCCGTGGCGGCATATATGTCAATGAGTGGGCACTGTAAGCCTCTAGAAATTTACAACAGAGTAAAAACACACTCGAGTAGGCCTACCCTAGCCATCCCCCTTTCCCTAATTTAAGAATCTTGTGCGTGTGTGTGTGTGTGTGGGCGTGTGTTATTTTTTCTTCTTCCTCTTATTCTTCTTCTTGTTCTTCATCATGTTCTTGTTCTTGTTCTTCTTGTTCTTCTTGTTCTTCTTTTTTTTCTTCTTTTCTTGTTATTCTTGTTCTAGTTCTAGTTCTTGTACTTGTTCTTGTTCTTGTACTTGTTCTTGTTCTTGTTCTTGTTCTTGTTCTTCTTGTTCTGGTTTTTTTTATTTACAGGAGAACCAATATGGGGAAGGGTCTTCATAAGCATATTTGAGAACTGTATGTTTGTGTGTGTTCTTTTTCATTTTTCTTCTTTAGTATTTCTTCTTCTGTTGCTTAATATCACAGGGACACAATTGTTTTTGCATTTTTCTATAAATAGGAGAACATATTTGGGGAAGTGTCTTCTTAAGCATTTTTGAGAGCTCCCCCCCCCCCCCCCCCGGCCAGAGAGTCCTTCATGGATTCGCTCCTGAACGAAATATATCCCAGAAGAAAAAGTCGGATGACCCCTTAAACATTAGAGAAAAATAAAGAGCACTTTATTTTCAAGTTTTATCCTGCCTCGACCTCACTTTACATTCTAATAGCTCTGATAAATAATATTCTCTAATCACTCTGTGACACTGTTTCCAATAAATATTATAATTTCATTTACATACTTTTTATACCTTTTTCAAGAGTGGATCAGACAAGGGTGGGGCAGGAATTCTACAATGAATCCTGTTTGTTCCCCCTCAGATCTTCACAGACTCGCTCAGTGTTAATGTATGTGCGTGTGTGTGTGTGTGGGCGGGGGGGGGGGGGGGGGGGGGCTTTAATAGCATCACTCTCCTTCTTTTCTTCGCGTATTTTTTTTTGTAATGTAGTTTCGGGAATCTTGCCGGTGTAGCGGCAGATACGGGGATCGGCAGATACCGTTCTAAAAACGGCCAAGAACACTATCTGCCGGCGGATCATGTTCCAACCCCATTACTTAGCAACAAATAATGTATGCAAACTGGATTCCAAGTATTGTAGTTCATTCATTAATAACAGGTTAATGGAATACCTCGTTACTATGTCCCCAGGAAAGAAACATCCATAAATTTGAATCACTTAGTAAACAGGTCTATTAGGCACGAGAGTGTCTCGTACAAATCTGCCAATATACAATACCGTACACGTTATCTGCAGCGCCGTGGAACCAAATCTGCAAACGTCAAACCCGGCAGATATGGTTCCGAGGTAGAACGATATCTGCCGGCGGATACGGTATCTGCCGGAGAACCGTATGTGCCGCTACACCGGCCGTGTACAAGATTCGCTCATTGGCGGTGCAAGGGCCGGGGTATTATGAACACAACCCATCAAAGAAGTAACTGGATTTTTAAGAGAATGCAATGTCAAAAATATCTGACAATAATATTAAAGCAATAGCGTTACAGAAATGATTTCAGAGTATATATGGGATCATTGCAAAATATTCATTGAGGCATTATTTTTCAAACATTTCCGATCAAGGACAGTTTTATCTTTTCGTACTTTCCAGGTCTGTGCTGTTACTTTTCGAATATGGCTGCAACTTTCAAGCAAGTCGTCCATCAGAACCTGGAGTGTCCTGTCTGCCTGAGCTTCTTCAAGGATCCCAAGATCCTGACTTGCTCCCATACGTTCTGCAGGGGTTGTCTGGAGACCTTCCTCGACTCACATCAGAACAAACAAAATCTGTTGTGTCCTGTTTGCAAGACGAAAACGTCCGTTCCTGATGAAGACGTAAATAAGTTACAAACAAACATAGCCCTTAGATCCCTAGTTGCAGATGTGGAGACTCAGGGTCAACTCTGTGTCGTCTGTGGCCAAGAAGACAAATCTCTAGCAGTCGTCTATTGCACAGATTGTGGCGACTATCTCTGCGATTTGTGCAAGCAAATGCATTCAAAGTGGGTGAGGTTTTCGGGTCATTCCATCGTCGCTGCAAGCGATGTTTCGTCGGGAAAGGTTCCTCTGAAAAGACGGAGCAAATGTCAGAAACATCCGAACGAAGATGAAGAATGTTTCTGCCGCATTTGTACCAAGTACATCTGCTTCCGATGCGGCATGCTGGAGCATGTACATGAAGGACATGAGATACTGGAAGCAGCAGTGCACGAAACTGCTCAGAAGAAGAACATCGATGAATTAATATCTAAAACCGAGGCAAAGTTAGGCGACGTCGACAACTACGTTACATTCGTTGTGAGTCAACGTGAAAGGATGCAGAAAGCAAAGAAACAGCTCGATGATGACATCAATGAGGCTTTCGAGGATGCTGTAAGAAAATTGACGGAGAGAAAAGTTATATTGAAAAGTCAAGTTGGGCAACGGATGAAAGAATTTGAAACGAAATTAATGGACATGGAAGAGACAGGCCGTCAGCAGATCGTCCAAGTAAATGCAGTTAGTGGATTAGTCAAAAATGGTCTGAAGATTCCTTTACAGAAAGAAGCTTTGACTGCACACAAAACGCTGTGCCAAGAACTGCAACAGCTCCTGGGTCGAGTTGTCCATGATGAGAAACGGCCAAGAGAAACGACAGAGGAAGGTGAAAAGGTTCGTTTCATGAGGAGCAAGAAATTAGATGGATTCGAGTTGGGCCAGCTAGAAAACAGGAAATCCAAATGGACACTCTTTGCGGGATACCAACTGCCAGTAATACCATGGATGAGATGGCAACACCACATGCCAATGACATGGCTGTAGGCGATCTATAGCTGGAGGACTACACCAGTGGTGTATCCATGATAGGGTGAAGCCGATGTATACGCCCCTTTATTATTTTGAAGGAAATTAAGTGAGTCAAATTGACGGTATACAGAACGGAGAGGCTGCCAAGATGTACACAATTATGTACGTCCCCTATATTCACCAATGACTGGATATGACCAATCACTGCACTAAAGAAGGTCTAATATAATATAATCAAGGGGGGATTAGGGGTGGGGGCAGTTTCCCAAATTAATGTTTGCAATTTAGCTTCCATTTCCATCCTGAAGATGGGTCTATAAAAAAATGGGTAAAAAGTCGAATTTTATAGTTCAGACCGCGCGTCGGGTGTAACTCATTCATTATAACCAAAGCGTTTTGAATATCACGACGTGCTAAATGCCATGAATAAACTCTACCCAGAAATTTGTTTAGCACAAATCCCACAGATATTCTTTGCTGCAGTATAAATGGTACTTTGAGGCCGCCATTAACATCAAGCAACTCGCTTATGATGACGGTCTCCTGCGTTCACAAATTATATTAATTGTAATGTGTTAATTTCCCATATGCACATTTTATTTGTATTATAGAAGTAAATTGTCAATGTCTGAAAATGTGTTTATATATTTCTGTAATATTAGATAATTTTGTATCACGCTATTGAACGCTGAAATAAAATTCAGTCAAACAAAGATTATCATAATGACCCATGCATAATGGCCGATATAGGACTGATAATATGCTTAGAAAATGTCATTTCATGAAGAAACAATCACAATAAATCTTTCATCGAATTTATTATTGTAGTCAATTTTGTATCAAGTAGTAGAGTAATATGAATTTCGAAAGCTTGATTTAGCTATAGAAACTGATGTAGGCCTATGTTTTATACATTATCAATTCAAAATTGCCTGTATACAGCACTTTGTGTATAATTATATAGCATGTATAGTGAGCATGTATAAAGGCGTGTCACAATCATATTCACAGTGTAATACTTCATGAAGTTATACAGTATAAGCTATAGATTAACAGAGTAAACAGCATCATCAGGTATTTCCCAATTGCCAAATGTAGTATGACCTGTTCAATGTATTATTTTCCTTTCCGTTCATGGCGTAGGATGTTGCAATTTCTATAGATTTTCATTCACTGTATCCTGTAAAACTGAACTGATGAACTCGAAAATAGTTGACTCGATGTAATCCCGAATAATAATTGTATACATATTATACTTTATAATCGCATCACACATAATGATTCTTAGAATATTATTTGTAATGTCCATTTAAAAGGCTTATCGTATTTTCTGAGCACTATTGGGTGAGATAATTGGCCTTGAAATGAATAAATGATGTGTTATTAAAACTCGAAAATAGTTGACTCGATGTAATCCCGAATAATAATTGTATACATATTATACTTTATAATCGCATCACACATAATGATTCTTAGAATATTATTTGTAATGTCCATTTAAAAGGCTTATCGTATTTTCTGAGCACTATTGGGTGAGATAATTGGCCTTGAAATGAATAAATGATGTGTTATTAAAACAACTTTAGAAGTCTTGCACATAATCTTCCAGAAAATAGCCTACTTCGTATTTAAGGAGATAGTTTATCAAAACACATTTTATTGTCTTTGTTCCAAACCCTGCAATCGATATAAGTCTATATAGTTTGGTTTATTTAACCCTTTACCATTGTACATTATCATGATTATGTAGCTCATACTTGTTCTATTTGTTGATGTGATCCGATTGTGAAAGTAGAAATAAAGCATTATTCACAAGAAATTTCTCAATTATGATGTTCATTTCTTAAAAAAAAAACCCCGAACCAAACGATGCTGGTTGCTTTCTTACCTCCTTGAACCCAATTATACCGGTGGTATAATATGGCTGAAGCACAGGCGTAGCCAGGATTTTTCATTAGGGGGCAAGACTTGAAGGATCCAACCACATAGCCAGGATTTCATTTTAGGGGGCGGTTGTGGGGCACACGAAGAGTGCGAAATTGGTGATGAGCATGCAGGGGGTTGGTGCAGAGAGGCGAGTTTCCTCCTCCCGCGCGAAGCGCGAGAGCTCTTTTACAGCAAATTTGAGAGAATGATAATGGCTCGTAACACTTTTTTTAAGGCGGAAAGTTAGTTCGACGCCCTGGCTACTTTTCAGTTATTTGGACGCAATACTAGGGGGCACAGGGGGCCATGCCCCCCCCCCCCCCCTATTCAGCCACTTAAAAAAAAGCAAGAGCGAAAAAGCGGGGGAAGTGAGAGAAAAGGCCTAAAAAGGCGCTACAAGCCGTTATCTGGCTCTCAAAATTTGCTTCGCGCGCGAAGGGGGCAAATAACTCTCCTCTCCCTGCACCCACCACTGTTACCATGGGTGTCGATCCCTGGGGGGGGGGGGGGGTATATATTAAAAAAAACATTGAGGTGGGGGGATGGCCTCTCTTATCATCCCCCCCCCCCAATATTTTTTGATAAAATAAATAAGAATTATGATAGATTAACTTAAAACCAAAAATTATCCAAACTCATGATGTTTGATCTTGAAATACCCCTGATAGCAGAAAGTGTTAAAAATGACGTGATATTTACGTCGTGGTTTTCGTCTTTTTTACGTCCTGTAATTACGTCAATAAGACGACAACTTGCACCAACGCAAGACGTCAAGAGGACGTCTTATTTTGACGTCATCTGTACACTGTAAAAACTGAAGTGATGTATATAGCACTTTTTGAGGGCACGCATAGGGACTGCACTCAGCGTGCTATTTCAGCACTTTCACGGGAGCTGGACCGGCTCCTTAACAGTGGCTGCACCAGGATTTTTAAAGTGGCCCCCCATGCCCCCCCCCCCTGCCCCCCCCCCTGCCCCCCCCCCCCTGCCCCCCCCCCCTGCCCCCCCCCCTGCCCCCCCCCTGCCCCCCCCCTGCCCCCCCCCTGCCCCCCCCCATGCCCCCCCATCCCCCCCCCCCCTGCCCCCCCCCTGCCCCCCCTTGCCCCCCCCCCCCCATGCCCCCCCCCCCCCCATGGTGCCGCCACTGCTCCTTAAACTGCTAAATATTCATTTAAAAAAATTTGGCGAGCTTCGAACCAGGGTCCGCTGATCGAGAATTGCTGGCATTACCGCTAGACTAACTCACATCGTACGGTTTAGAGCAGATCATATTGTTACATAGTGAATTTACGACACCACATAGTTCATGTTATCTACTTGACTCCCATGACTAAACTGGATTGCAAGAAGCATTCGTTAGTCCATCGGTAACGTCAGCGCCTCTCAATCAGCGGAACCTGGTTCGAGGCTCGCCACGGTCACTTTTTTTTGCTGGTAAATTAGCACACTACAAGTGCTATAAACAGCATTTCAGGTGCAGTCACTATACATGCCCCTAAAAGTAGCACTTTAGTTTTTACAGTGTACAAGACGTAGAGATGACGTCAAAATAAGACGTCCTCATGACGTCTTGCGTTGGTGCAAGTTGTCGTCTTATTGACGTAATTACAGGACGTAAAAAGGACGTAAACGACGACGTAAATATCACGTCATTTTTTCCTCTTTCTGCTATCAGGGACCATCACAATCTTTAGTGATTAGAAGTAAGGAAATAAGAAATGCCATAATTTCAATGCGATAATATCGAAGAAAATTCGTTCGCTCGCATTGTTATTCTCAATTAAGGGGTTCCGTCCATTGGCGTAGATCCGTCCATTCCTTCTTTTCATTAAAACCCATTTTGGGATGCTCTAAAATGCAAGTTTAATCCAGATTTTGAAAATTCCCTGATGTAGGAGGGGGATACGCCCCACACCCCCGCTCGGTCTCTTCGCTCAGTGGTGTATCTAGGGGGGCAGGGGGGCACGTGCCCTGGGCAGCACTTTATATAGGGGCGCAAAAAACGCAAAGGAGAGAGAGAAAAATAGGGGGAAATGAAGAAAAATCATAATCTTTTCCAAAGCTCGGTCGCTTTGCTCCCTCGCATAATTATTTTCTTTCAGGATCTCGTAATTTCGCTCCCCCAGTATATACTTCTTAAATAGCTTAAAGGGTTCATAAAGTTTGAAAAAATAAAGAGGTATATTGCTTTGCTCGCTATATCATGTAAGTTTTATATGACTACTGCTAAATATTGCGCTCCCAATAATAGGATAAAGTGTATAAAACAGTATTTGCAAAGGTTCAACTTTTGAAAGAAATCTCAACTTCAGGTCGCCTTGCTGAATTTCTCGACTCTTTTTCAAGCCTACAGGGTTTTCGTTAGTAAAAGTGAGTGAATAGAAAACCGTTTATCAATGTATAAAATTCGAGCTTCTCTAACGCTCAACTGCGGTGGTCAAAATGCAAAATTTCCTGGGTAAAATGCACAAGAAAATGCGTTTTTTAAGGTTAAAAATTGAAAAATTTGTCACTCGGTCGCTTTGTTCCCTATCTTGTTTAATAGAGTTATCGTCATTCTGGATCTCAACAGACGATATATGAAAGTATTTTACCCACACAAGTCCCTCTCGACCCAGGTGTACAGGTATTTGGGTTGCCTATACGTGGCTGGGGCTGGGGCCTTTGACAGAAGAGCAATATACTCGATGCCGACGAGGCTACCGTGGATAACTGATAAATTATTATTGCTGTTATCATTTATTATTATTATCATTATTATTTTTAATAGTATTATTATTATTATTATTATTATTATTATTATTATTATTATTATTATTATTATTATTATTATTATTATTATTATTATTATCATTATTATTATTATTATTATTATCATCATCATCATCGTTATATACTCTCCTCTATTTTACCATTAATATTTCCATCGTCATTGTATAAGATCCATGTATATTTCATAGCCTATATAGGGGGGGGGGGGGGGGGGTTACGGGAGAGAGAGAGAGGGAGAATAGGCTAGCTTAATCCTGGTGCTGTATCCTAACAATATTTCCAAACCTATTGACAATTAAATTTATGGTATTGCCAGCCCCTCTTTGTTCTTTTAAACTAATTACGAAGTACATTATCATGCAATGGGCTGAGTCTAGAACAAGATCGGGAACAAGATTACTCTTCGAAGGAGCGAAGTTTATATAGAAAACTGTACACATTTGAACAATTCAAAATAATGATTATTTCCTTCAGTTCTTTTGGTTGGTAAATTGGCAAACCCACAAAATAGGGGCCGGATTTTGTCCAAGCTAATATTAGGCCAACCAATTGTTCAAATTAACAACAGTCAGGCCCAATGCCAAGGCAACAGTCACATACACATTTTCACATACCAATTCCTCTCGATTCTTGATTATTTGATGTAAAAAATGTCAATTTTAAGCAAGAAATATCGGCAAAACAAAGTCACCCATTTCCTTATGACAATAAGGTATTCACTGCAGCTGTGCTGTGTACTGAGCGTGCGCCGCTCAGTTATTCACTGCACATTAAGGAAACCGGTGACTTTGCCGATCGATATTTCTTGCTTAAAATGGACATTTTTGACATCAAATAATCAAGAATCGAGAGGAATTGGTATGTGAAAATGTGTATGTGACTGTTGGGCCTGACTGTTGTTAATTTGAACAATTGGTTGGCCTTATATTAGCTTGGACAAAATCCGGTCCCTATTTTGTGGGTTTGCCGGTAAATTACTGTAGGCATGTGTATTCGATTCTAATTCTACCAACTTGATATAAAATCAGTCTACATTCGGTACTCTCTCAAAGCATTCGTTATAGGCAGGTGCGCGGATCCAGGATTTTGTATAAGGGGGGGGGGGGGGGCACAAATGCAGGTTTGTCAAGGGAGACCCGTATTTTTTTGGTCTCGCCAGCTCTCGAAAAGTTAAAAAAAGTTTTTCGTTCTAAAAGGGGGGGGGGCACAATGCATATTTTTCTTCCAAAAGGGGGGGGCACTGGCCTGATGTGCCCCCCCCCCCCCCTAAATCCGCCACAGGTAGCGGTGTCACGTCAACTGTCACTTAATAAATAATAGCATCTCGATGTTGCAACTTATGTGATGCATTAATAGCACGTCGAAACAAGTTGAGCAGGAACTTGTCGTGATTGGTCGGTCGTCAGCGGAGCAAGAGCGCAGTGCAAGCCCTATGGTGCAGGGTGCAAGCCATAGTGCAAGCTATAGGCGCGCGCTATTTACTACAACAACAACAACAACAACTTTACATGACTGTAACATGTGTCGCGTCGGCTGTAAGATCTACAGCGCAGCCTGCACTGTAGAGCGGTAGATCTTGCGTGAGAAACTGCACTCTGACTTGCATTTGAGTGGTACTACTATTTGTAGACCGTAGACGACTAACAAGATTATAGGGATTTCGAGGAGCTTCACGAAGGACGATGGCAAAAACTGGAAAGAAACGTAATACAAATGCAGGTAAATCATAAATGATAAACTCTAAATTTTTTATAAAATTATAGACTTTTGCCCACTCATACTTCATACTATAGTATAGACTGTCATAAGTCATAAAGTATTACTATTAGTATTAGGCCTAGGCCCCCCTAACTTAGGCCTAAGTTAGTAGGCCTAGGCCTAGGCTAATGTTACTAGGCCTAGACCTAGCCCCGGGACGCTGCCACGAAGTGGCAGCGTCCTGAGTGAAACCAGTACGATTCGGTGGGTCTCACAATTTACCAATGTTCAAATGACCATTGAAAATATGGCCATAGGCCTAGGCCTAGGCCTAGGGGCCTATAAGTTATTTTTTGGAATTAAAGTATCATATATACAATGCCACTTAGGCTACCTAAACAGACCTTCCGCAAATCAGCTTTTCCTAAAAAATGTGTAGAATCGATGAATGTCACTTTTTACTCTCAATTTTCGAAACCAGTCCCATTCGCCATGTTGTTGAAGCAGAAACGAAAATAGGCACTTGCGCATGCGCCTATGAATATTTATTACAATGACGCCATAGTTTTCGTCACAGGAATAATGAATATTCATATATCCACTGTGATCCGCCGATCTCGAGCGCTCTCGCTCGAGCCCTCTCGCTCGAGCCCACTCGTCTAATGAATATTCATAATCCTCCCTTCTTGTCTGTATTATATTGGAGCTGCTGACGCATGCGCATTGCAAGCAAAACACTGACCTATGGAAGTTTTTAGTACAGGCTCTTGGAGATAAATATGCCTTTTTTGTATCATCCTCATTGAAAAGAAAGACGACAGTCAATCGGAAAGTTTTGTAAGTACCTAAAGTAGCCTAAAATCAACTAATGTCATGTTTCATGGCTATCATTTTGACAAACGACCTTGTAATTAAGAGACATCCAAGCAATCAAAGGACTGCTGATCGCAGCCCGAACACGTAGTGTTCGGGCTGCCGCAGTAAGGCCTAGACCTATTACACAGCGCTGTACAAGCTGGCCATTCAAAAGCGTTGCGAACCGCGACTACAAAATAGCGACTACATGCTTTTTGATTAAATTACATCCTTTCTTGAAGTAATTATAGTACCAAATCAAGCTTAAACTATTACTCTATTGCGCTTTCTAACTTAAAATTATTTAGTTAACTAACTTAATAATAGGCCTACAACTTACCAAAAAACGATGATTTATTGCGTCGTCTGCCATGTCTGCCCACAGTAGCTGGTACTAATATTACTGCGGCAGCCCGAACACGTAGTGTTCGGGCTGCGATCAGCAGTCCTTTGATTGCTTGGATGTCTCTTAATTACAAGGTCGTTTGTCAAAATGAAAACCATGAAACATGACATTAGTTGATTTTAGGCTATTTTAGGTACTTACAAAACTTTACGATTGACTGTCGTCTTTCTTTTCAATGAGGATGATACAAAAAAGGCATATTTATCTCCAAGAGCCTGTACTAAAAATTTCCGTAGGTCGGTGTTTTGCTTGCAATGCGCATGCGTCAGCAGCTCCACGATAATACAGACAAGAAGGGAGGATTATGAATATTCATTAGACGAGTGGGCTCGAGAGATCGGCGGATCACGGTGGATATATGAATATTCATTATTCCTGTGACGAAAACTATGGCGTCATTGTAATAAATATTCATAGGCGCATGCGCAAGTGCCTATTTTCGTTTCTGCTTCAACAACATGGCGAATGGGACTGATTTCGAAAATTGAGAGTAAAAAGTGACATTCATCGATTCTACACATTTTTTAGGAAAAGCTGATTTGCGGAAGGTCTGTTTAGGTAAGTGGCATCGTATATATGATACTTTAATTTAAAAAAATACTTATATTGCCATATTTTCAATGGTTATTTGAACATTGGTAAATTGTGAGACCCACCGAATCGTACTGGTTTCACTCAGGGTAGGATCTCACAAAAGGGTCCTTTCAGGGACCATCCCGATCGGGACCATCCCACGGCGGAAGGACTGCCAGTCCCTTCAGGGACCAAACCGTTTCACGAAGATGTGATTGGCATCGACTATAACGACAACGTGCACTATCGATAATATCGGTCATATCTTGTAGCCTTGATCATGAGCTTCACATTTAATCATTAAACGTTGGGATGTAAAAAGGCTATTTCCCCCTGAAATGATGGGCGTATATTTGTTTCTCTACCACATACGTATTCTCCTTCACATGAAGCTTGGTTTGGAAGAAAAACGGAGTAAAAGGCTCCACGCAATAAAGATAACGATTAGTAAAACTTAGTTTCATTTCTTTTTCCTCCAGAGGCATGATTATGTTTCGAAGGACACCATAGAATGCTATTTATAGCATTCAGACAGTATTTCTAGAAGACCTTACAAATAAATGTTAAAATAGCAGATTTTCATGTATTCATGTGAATAATTTGAACTAGAATTGAAATTTGTATCTTAAGAAAATGTAAATCTACCACAATATAACAAATTATGCCATAAGTGTGAAGAAAACAAATGTTACGGAGTGTTTAAAGTCTGGGTATACTAGAATAGTCCCGAAAGTATGAAAAACCGTTGTTAACAAAATTATTAATTTTTTTATCAGTTTTTGTATCCTATTAGTTGACGAATTATGTTTGTGTGTACGTGCACATAACAGAGATTTGTGGATAGTATTGCTATTATTCTAGAAGCCATAAAATGAGAACAAAACGTGATATTGATAAGCGATCTTACCCATAGTTAGTACCGATCCGACATAATACACTTAATAACAAGTAGCGTTCCGTAAATTGTCTATTTCTTCCCTGCCGATGGTGGTGCCCTCTATGTGACGGAGGAAGGACATATCCAGAGGTGTCCTTGGCGGGACCTTACGCATTTTTCCGAAAGGACGTCTTTGAGAAACGGTTAGGTACCTAAAGCTATGCCGATCGGGACCATCCCACAAAGGACATCTTTATGAGACGGGGCCCAGGACGCTGCCACTTCGTGGCAGCGTCCCGGGGCTAGTACTAATAGTAGGCCTACCAGTAGTTAGTATCACCTTTACTGCAGCAGCCCGTACGCGTAGCGTTGGGGCTGCGATCAGCAGTCCTTTGAAAGGTTGGGTGCCTCTTAAATCCAAGCTCATACATGTCGTAGGCTATGTCAAATTTATACCATGAAATATGACATAACTTCATTTGAGGATACTTTAGGTACTTACAATACTTTCCGAATAACTGTCGTCTTTCTTTTCGATGAGGATGATATAAAAAAGGCCTATTATTGCACGGCTCCTGTACTAAAAATTTCCGTAGGCCGATGTATAGTTTGCAATAGGCATGCGCGTCAATATATTTTTTACATACGTTTGAATTCTCGCTCGCGAGAGACGAGAGGGAGGATTGCAATTGAGTGAAAAAAAAGTGACATTTGATTGATTCTATACTGTACATTTCTGAGGAAGAGCTGATCTGCGGCACATCAGCAAGCAATGGTCATATTGACCATTAGGATCATATACATGTGTGTATACTGGGTATTGGGGATACAGATGTAATTTTGTTTGAAATGGAGGTTTTTGTGGGCAAACTGATACTTAAGTATCATTCTTTAGATTTTAAGTTATCAGTTTGTTAAGATACAAAATGTAGAAAGTTATAAAAACTTACATTTACAGCCCTCTTTTTGGTACTTGTTACCCACACCTCCATACGGATGACGACTGCTCTCAATATGTTGCGCACTGGTGAGGCCGCTCTACATGGTTACGCACCGTAGATACGTACGCAGAATGTTACGCACACAAGCTATTCTACGAAGACCTGGAAGGGCCAAACTGACGACGTAAAAAAATAAAAAATATTACGTACGTACGTAGTAATTATTACGTACGTACGTAATATTTTTTATTTTTTTACATCGTCAGTTTGGCCCTTTCAGGTCTTCGTAGGAGATCGACAACCGATCGCGCCGGTACTACTACGAGCGCTGAGGGCTCCCTTCATCATAATCGTGAAAAATACAAACTGGATGCTGACGGGACAGTCTCGATAGCAGTTATCGACAAAAAGGACCCAAAATTTCAGGAAACCCTCTTCAAAGGTCACAAAACAACCTGGTAAGTTTTAATCATCTATTATTCAACATAGGTATTTGGATTTAAGTAAACTGCAATATATGATTTTCAATTAAATATAGCCAAAAATGCACAGTGATGCAGTTTAGGGTATGGGATGTGTGTTGGCTGCGTTACTACACAGTCGGCAATGGCGTGTACCTATGAGTGATCTGCGGAAGGTCTGTTTTTAGTGTTTAGGGAAGTGGCATCACATATATCATACTTTAATTTTAAAAATATGTCCCTACGATACAACTATACATTGTCATTTGCCCATGTAAATTGTGAGACCCACGGAATAGTCGTGGTTTCACTCAGGACGCTGCCACGAAGTGGCAGCGTCCCAGGGCTAGTATCACCTCTGCCGTTTGCGAGACGAGATAGTACAGCTACTGTGGGCAGACATGGCAGACGACGCAATAAATCATTGTTTTTTTGGTAAGTTGTAAGTTAGTTAACTAAATTTAAGTTAGGGAGCAATAAAGTACATGTAATAGTTTAAGCTTGATTTGGTACTATAATTAAAGAAAGGATCTATTGTAATCGAAAAGCATGTAGGCCTAGTCGCTATTTTGTAGTCACGGTTCACAAAGATTTTGAATGGCAAGCTTGTACAGTGTATAGTTAAATACTAGACCATGTAGACATAGCGACATGAGACATATAACTTAGGGGGGCCGGCATTATCATGAAATCTGTCACCGGAGACAAAAAAGATCTGGGGTACAAGATTTCTTCTGACAAGCGATTAGTCTCAACACTGGGTCTGAGGTAGTCGCACCCACGGACGCTAGATGGTGCTATCGCGCAAGTACACAGATAGTCAATGCGTGATTCGGCCCGCTATGCATGCACACACTTCCGATACCGCCTGTGTTAAGCGAATGACAAGCAAATGAATCTGAGATTTTTTCTTTCTGTGATTGGTCCCCCTATGTTTATCAAAGCGCTTAGAGGCATTAGCATTTTGCACTATATAAGTATCTATTATTATTATTATTATCAATGACGTATTCTGCATGCCTGTGTGTTCATCGACCCGGGATGCCCTTTGCATCCTACCAAACCCAGGATTTTTTCCCTGAAGGAGCTAAGAAGTGGCAGTATGTATGCAATTTTAGGCGTTTTTATCGCTACCGGTACTTACCTTGTTCTTGTATAGTTTGAGTGGTTGATTTAGTGAAATGTGTCAGAATCTTTGTATTTTATGGCAGTTGAGTTCGTTATCTATCGATGCGTCATTGAATAACCGTGCCACAGTGAATCGCCTATGCCTGTGAGAGGCATAGAAATGGGCTTGTCATGCAGTCAGCCCTTCGTTTTTTAGGTTTTGACTATCGAAATTACATGCCTAACATAGCAACGAAGAATATGTCAACATATTTTTCAGCACATGATATGGACTATTTAGCCCTCATTTTTCACGATTTATGAGATTTTCATGTTTTAAGCCATCTATGTGATAATTGGAATATTAAGCATTATTTTAAGGCATGATTTGTGACTGTGAGTGCTGTTTTTATTTTTTTGTGGCAGTGGCTATCTGAGGCCAGCATTTATTTAGTCAGTTATAACGATTTCACATCGAGATCACATCTCTATATACTTATCGTCTTTTCTGTCACCACTTTTTAAACGAAATTAACTGTAATTAACCTGTATATTCCATCAACCCCTCTTTTCCCTCCTCTTCAAAACCACTCTGCCACTTTTAGACAGTTACCTATTCACGCAATAGATCAATACATGTATTTCATATCGAGATCACATCTCTATATACTTATCGTCTTTTCTGTCACCAGCGCGTGTTAAAGCATTGCAAAAACCCATAGGCGGAGACAGAAAAGACGATAAGATTAAGACTGTCTATACCTAATCGTCTTTTCTGTCTCCGCCTATGGGTTTTTGCAATGCTTTAACACGCGCTGGTGACAGAAAAGACGATAAGTATATAGAGATGTGATCTCGATATGAAATACATGTATTGATCTATTGCGTGAATAGGTAACTGTCTAAAAGTGGCAGAGTGGTTTTGAAGAGGAGGGAAAAGAGGGGTTGATGGAATATACAGGTTAATTACAGTTAATTTCGTTTAAAAAGTGGTGACAGAAAAGACGATAAGTATATAGAGATGTGATCTCGATGTGAAATCGTTATAACTGACTAAATAAATGCTGTTGAGAGAGTAGCTGATAGCTAGCTGTGCAATACGCTCGTTTCGCATCGAACAAAGAGATCCATTGAAAATCAGTGAACCGCAGTGTGTGTGGAAATTCAGGTACGGAATACTTTATGTCTCTAGAGACAGATTTCACGATATGGCCGGGGGGAAAATGTCCAAAGAAGAGCAACTAGATTAGTCCCAGAGTTAAAGGGGCTGCTTTATGCACAAAGATTGAGGAAGTTGAATATCCCTACCTTAGCTTACAGGAGGGCTTGAGGCGATATGAGTGAAACATACCAAGATTTTTAATAAATACGATTCTGATGTAGATCTATTCCCAAATCTTGAATTGCAATCCAGAGATCAGACAAGAACCGGAGGAAGAACAAGAAGAAGAAGAAGATCGGAAAGATCGATGTGCGCTTGCGATCCTGAGTTTCTTCGTGGACAAAAATTTATTGGCCAAAGACATCGGCGGTATGAAAACAACACGCGATCGCGAAAAAAATCGGCGGGGATTTCTTCGGTTTTTACTTTTGGACATGATTTTGACTTTGGATTTTGCTGGAAATATCAAAAGTTCTTCCTAACGGCCATTTGATGTAGCAGTGAGATTTTTAAGGGCTGAATTTGAAAGCAAGTATTTAAAATATTTTCCCCCCATAGTGCCATACCTTCACATGCATCAGATAATAAACTATTTTTGCATGCATATGTCGTAGTGGTCAATATGACCACTACTCGTGGTGTGGCTTCTTTCTACCTCAAGATCTGCATGTATAGTAATAGGTACGTTCACACGTAGAGCGATAGCATCGATGCTATCTAGGTTTCGATACTATTTTGGTGAAGACCAGATAGTTTTAAGACCAAACGCTGTCTGAACGCAGATAGTCACGAGATAGAAGCGAGTTTCCAAACTATTCTTGCAGCGAGTTTAGCAGGAGTAAATCTCAGGATCCAGCGACAAAGCATCGACGCTTTGCGGTAGACCACCCACCGTGCTTGTGACTATTTGTAATGTGAGCGCAATCGCTGCTATCTTCACTCGCTGCTATTGTAATTCTGTCTGTTTCATGTGGTGCTATAATATAATGCAATGTATGTATTCATGTGATGTACCCTCTTCCCTACTTTTTTTCTATTATCATTCTGTCTGTTTCATCTGGTACTGTAATGTAATGTGATGTATATAGGGGTAAGTAGGCTAATGTGTATACTGTGTGGTAAGGAAGGGGGTTGTTTGTTTGTTGTTGTTTTTTTGGGGGGGAGGGGGGGGGTCTTTCCTTCTTTTTCTTTTTTATATATATGTGACCAGGGGGGTGTTTCATAAAGCTGTTTGTAAGTTACGCACGACTTTACGCACGACTGGTGATCAGTTCTTGTGCTAAATGATTGAGAATCTGATTAGTATATCAGCCAAGAACATGTTCCAGTCGTTCGTAAAGTCATTCGTAACTTTACGAACAGCTTTATGAAACACCCCCCAGGCACCACAAAAACACCCAAAAGTCGCACTGTGTGATTTTCAGTTAGAGCTCAGTTATCAAAGTAATCTAAAAATGTGGAGGCACTAAACAATCTAGAAGTGGTATTTTTGACAGTTTTTTATCAGACTTATGTGTGTCTTCTCTGGATTTTGTTGTATTACTTTTCTTTTTCACGACCCTGAATACTTGTCTCATTTTAATCTCCCATAAATCTCCCACAGTAAGTTCTTGCATTGATACTTGTGCACTATGATAAACAGGATATGTCTAAGTAGTATGCCAAGTTTTAGGACATTCTGATAATCCCTTCATAGAAATTTTCATTGAGTTCTAATCCTCCTTTTGTCACCTTAGCACAACACTTTGCAAGTCAGAGTGCTTCAATAGACTGCAAACTTTAAACCCTTATTAAGAAGTAACATTATGAGGGACTGTGCATTCTTCTCTTTGTACATTGAGTTATGAACATCCAATGAGTTATATATCATTTTAAAGCTGAGAATCTGCTCTTTCAGAATCAGACCTTAACTAAAATATGATGTGGTCTTTAGATATTGATTTACATGTGCTTACCAGAGAATATAGTGTGCATGCATGTGTTTTATTTTGGCATAATTGAGATTGGAGTTCAGTCAATTTTGACATGTACAAGGTTTATTTAAAATTAAGTATTATAACACATGTATTTGCTAGTTGATTGTATTATCGATGTTACAAATTAATTGTTATTGTGTTATTATGTTGATTTATGAAGACAAATAAAATATTATTCAAAACAAAGGCTTCGCATGATATGACCCCTGTCCACAAACTTCCGCACGTTTGACCATGCATACCAATTATACTTGGGTCACTCTGTGTGGCGCAGTAATTATTGTTTTGGCAGCGAGTGAGCGATGAATAGTCACGAGTGGGTGATAGAAGCGAATCGATCTTGGCCTGTCTGAACGTACTGGAAATATTTTTGAAACTTACATAGCATCGATGCTTTGTACTACGTGTGAACATGACTAATGATTGTGAAATATATCTAGACCTTGACCTCTATTTTACCTTGCATGCTTACTGCGGCAGCCTGAACGTGTATCGGGTGCCTCTTGAATCCAAGATTGTATTTGTATGTTAAAATTTTACCGTGAAACATTACATAACTTCATTTAACAGTACTTGTCAGTAGAGGCGCACGGCCGATATCAGAGACTCTCTCCCATTTGGGAGACTGTCTCCCATATTGGAGATTTAGCTTACAAAAGGATAAAAGAAACAACAACAACAAGGCAATTTATCCCAGTCAAATTTTTGCCTCATCGAGCTCAGAAACCCATTTGTTTTGTGTGTGGGTCATAACAAAAACTGTTTTGAAAACAAAAGTATAGACGGTGAATCTTTGAAGTAGACGGTCAAAAGGGGTAATATCTCATGAGGAATCTGCTTATCATATTTTCATTTTGCGCCGAGGTAATCCCTTTTCCCCAAATGTAAACAAAGCAAATCGATCTCCCAAATCAGAGACCAAAATTATGTACAGAAGTCTCTGATATCAAAGACAATCTCCCAAATGAGAGAGTCTCCGTGCACCTCTACTGTTTAAGGCTACTTTAGGCATGTTAGATACTTAAATACTTTCCGAATAACTGTCAGCTTTATTTTCGATGAGGAGGATATAAAAAAGACCTATTAATTTCCCAGCTCCTGTACTAAAAACTTTCGTAGGCCGGTGTATAGTTTGCAATACGCATGCGCGTCAGTAGCAGCTCCAATTTTTGTACATACGTTCGCGCTCGCGAAAGACGAGAAAGGAGGATTACAATCGAGTGAAAAAAGTGACATTTGATTGACTCTGTATATTTATGAGGAAGAGCTGATTTGCAGAAGGTCTATTTAGGTAAGTGGCATTGTATGATACTTTAATTTAAAAAATATGTACCTACGATACAACTATGCGTGGTCATTTGACCGTGTGCATGCATACCTTAGGAAGTAGTCCCTGAAATTAAACTGAATTCCACTTAGCTGTACGACTACGAGCTCCGTGGCTTCCAACGGAAATGTACATGGGATGCATATATGGTGTGTGGAGAAGGATGTAAAAAAAATTATAGGTCTACACATTACCCATTCTCACGTACTGTGAGCCATGCAACCCACCTTCGGAGTTTGCTAAACGGGTTTCCTTCCAGACTGTACTAAAATTGAAAAAAATCGAATAAAAAAGGGGAAAAAATTGGCAGGTGTGATCAGGTTTTTCTTACCTTACACGTGTAGTCCATATATATATATACAAGTTACACATGAATAAAAAATGAAAAGAATAGAAAACAATCGGCAGGTGTGATCAGGGTTTTCTTACCTTGCATAGTGTAACTTATTTAGACTTTTTAGTAGAGCCTGGAAGGAAACCCCTTTAGCAAAATCCAAATGTAGACTATTTTAATTTGTCAATACACAACTTTACAATGAACATTGGTTAAAAAGAAAATTTTATTCCTCCCCCCCCCCCCCCCCGCCTTGCACGCGCTCCGGTCGACACTTGCCTTTGAGTCCGAGCAACAGACGAGCACCACGCAATATTCTCGGCTTGCCGAGGGCACTGCACGACCGGCAACCTTTTTCTCACGCCTCACAGCCAGACCGGGGGAAAAACATTGCGATTCTGTAGCGTGGAAAAATGTAAATAGTGCCACTGTAATAGTGCCATAATCCATAATTAACAGATTTTAGGGATGTAATCGGCAGTCCCGCTACCCTTAATCTGAAAATTCATGTATCTTATGCGTGTCCGCAAGTAAAATGGATTCCAAAATCTGAGCTGTGTTTCAAGAAATTTTCAGTTTTAGATCGGGATTTAGATTCAGATTTAGAGCTTCCTTCCGTGGGAGGGGGGAAACCTCTTTTGTGAATTTGGGCCTAATTCTCTAAGTAGACGTAGAGCTATGGCTATGTTTTCATGTCATGGTTGGGGTCTTTTCAACATTATTTCATTTTGAATTGATTGTGATTCTAGGAGGTGATGGTGAGCCAAGCTCTCCATCCAAGAAGTTCAAGCCATCAAGACGAGTTCCTCTCTTTTGGCAATGGGAAGGAGATAAAGGTGTGTGGACGGCATGTGCCTCGGACCTCACAAAAGCCATCAACAACAGTCTGGATGGGGATGGACTGAATGTGAAGTTTGAAGCAGGAGGAAAGATGTTGGAGGTGAAACTTGATAGAATGGTTCAGAGAAACTGCACCACTGGATGGGAGAGGAGAATAAGATGCTGTCTTCAAGATGGTAATCAGTGTAAGTTTTTTTTTCACTTTTTCAGCTTTTAAGGTTATTTTCTTAGATTTGGCTAAGAATCCATAGTATATTCACAAGATAGACCAAAGAAAGAAAATTGACATTTGCACACATGTTAACATTAATATTAACTGTACCTTTTGTTGAATTGAAAATATGTAATATGTAATATGTAACGCAAAGTTATTATGCAGTATTACTAGTGATGATTGGTGTTACGAGCTTTAACGTGAAACAATTTACTTGAAAAGCACTCAGTTTATCATTGGAAAGGTTAGCTACTTAAATGGGTTGCCTAATTTTTTGTTTTTGTTTTTATTTTTTTAACTTTTCACCCTTTTTGTACATTTGCAGATTTTGTATGGCAATGGAAAGATGAGAAGAGACGTTGGAATGCCTACAATCCCTCAGAAACCATCGCCTTGGAAAACGGACGTCAAAACAAAGATGATGCAGTCTCGTTGATAATTGCTGGAAGGAATTATACTGTCAATCTGAATGACATGGAGCAGTGTAATGATGACACAGATGTCGTGAGGAAGATTGAACGAGTGAAAACAGGTATTACAGACAATGTGCAAGAATTGTGTTTATTTTGTGTGCAGAAGGGGGGGGGGTGGTCATGTACATTATTAATTTTAATTCCCATGCATTTACAATGTTGCAGATTCTTGTGATAATGCCATTATCTGAGATAACATAAGTGCATTAAATATTAAAATGAAATATTATTATTATTATTATTAATATTATGGCTCAAAGCGCTTACAATAAATTAAATCATCTACAAACTATAAACTATCGAAAAGATGTGTTTGTAATGCCTTTCTGAAAATTATTACTGATGAAGACTTTCTAATAGAAAGTGGCAAATCATTCCAGTATTTTGAAGCTGACACAGTAAACGTTCTATCACCAGCTAATGTTCGAGTTACTGAATATGTGAGGTGGAGAGGGTCACTGGCGGACCTTAGTAATCTAGTGGGCTTGTATAAACTCAGACAGTTAATTAAATACTCTGGAGCCTGGTTATTAAGTATTTTGTAGACAAACAAGAGTAATTTGAAAATTATTCTTTGCTTCAAAGGAAGCCAATGTAGTGAGTTCAAGAGTGGTTGAGAAGGGTGGTCTCGAGAAACCTGTAAAATTAATCGTGCTGCCCAATTTTGTAATCGTTGAATACGAATCAACTGATTAGAGGGAATCGTAGAAAGAAGTCCATTGCAGTAATCAATACGAGATAAAACTAGAGAACGGACAGCATATAGATGGTTAGTAAACGAAGAAGCTTGATGGGAGGAATTTTTAATTTGTAAACAAATTTTTAGGCATTTTACTCCCGGTGTTAAAGATCGTATGCTCGATCTGTAATGAAAAACACAAGTCAGAAAAAATTGGAACCAGCGGGATTCGACCTGTCATCTACTGCTTTCCGGGCAGCGACTTAACCACCAGGCTATTCTGGTTCACGGCCAAGTCACTTGGCCATGAACCAGAATAGCCTGAACCAGAATAGCCTGGTGGTTAAGTCGCTGCCCGGAATGCAGTAGATGACAGGTTCGAATCCCGCTGGTTCCAATTTTTTCTGACTTGTGTTTTTCATTACAGATCGAGCATAAGATCTTTAACACTGGGAGTAAAATGCCTAAAAATTTGTTTACAAAAGAAATATAGATGATTGATAAAGTAAGCATGTATGTCTTATGCATAAGTTTTTTATGTGAAGGAACGTGTTTCTCATTTTTTGCTACCAAAGGTTACCTGTCTGAGATTGAAAGATAATTGCTGTTGTAGTAAATATATTTCGACTTCATTTCTGAGATGAAGATGTGAGAAATTTGAGTACTCAAAGAGAGGAGAAGCAGTGATGAATGAATGAAGTAGAAGCACAACAGTACTTTTTCCTCAAGGTTATTGTCAAAAAGCACCTTGTCGATAACATTTTTGTTTGTTTCATTTAGAACACAATCCATCAAGTTCATCCATCAAGCTTGTAAGCACCAAGGAGCCAGAGAATGGGGAACAGAAGAGGACGAGGAGTGGGAGAAGAATCAAGAACGAACCAAAGGTGGAGGAAGAGGAAGAGATGGAAGTTGAGGAACAACCAAGTACATCCAGAGCTAAACCAAAGCAAAAGTCAGGAAGATGGAATGAAGGTTTGTAAACTTTGTAACCATGTCACAGTGTTTCAAAAGGACTGCACAGATGGACAGATATTGAGAAGATGACACTGACTTGCAGAAATGTGATGAAAGCAAAAGTTACAGTTAAAACTTTTAATTCAGCATTCCAAATAAGAGCAGAAATAGAGAGCAGTTAAATGTAAAATGTGATTGTTAAGAAGTTATAAACATCGACATCTACAGTAGATTTTAATTACTTGCACACACCTGATACCCCTGGGTCTGTACCCTATTTTCGTTTTATTTGATTTTCAGTAAGATTGGGTCAATTTGTTACAATTTTGATGATAAATAAATACATTAAAACATACCGCATGATCAGTCTTTCCCAATACTTCTAGACTATTTCTTTCACATTGCAACAATATGACCAGTACTCTCTTGTTTGTTTGTTGTAGGTGTACAGACTGTGAGGATCACTGGGAATAGGGCACCGGTTGATCCTGAATGTGTTCAGATGATTGGCAAGACACAGGTCTTTATGGATGGCACCTCTACCATGTATGATGCTATGCTCAATCAGGTAAATCATTGACCTGGATTTAAATTATTAGGTTGCATTGAATGATCCATAGACAAAGAGTAATATCAAATTTAAAGAGAATATCCTGTACCGAAGTGGCACATGATCCTACATACATTTCTTCCAATCATTTGATATTGTTTTCAAAAGTGTGACTGTCAATGCTTCAGTAATGAATTCATAGTTTTTTATAAAGAACTGATAGAAATTCTGTCGTTCGCCCCGAATTGATGAGTAAGAAAGCTAACTTTAAAAACTAAATTTTGAAAAATGCGCCATTTAATATTATGTGTGAGTAAGATATTTGTATTTTATATATTATATTTATGCTGAAAGTAAGAAAAATGGCAAATCGTAGAATGAAATGAATAAGAGTTGTTCATTTATTGTTACAACAAAAGATGTGAAAGCATTTGCATAGCAGCTTGCTGATCTAGGGTATGAATTAATTTTATTACTTTATATTTACTCTCAGTGTTCTTTGTCGTCTTTTGTACATTTTCAGACCAATCTAAAGAACAACAACAACAAATACTACGTCATCCAGCTCCTGGAGGAGACCAGTCGGAAATGGTACCATGTTTGGTTCCGATGGGGAAGAGGTAGGAAAATTTGTCCTCATTTTCTGCATGTCAGTGAAAATGAAAGGGATGCATACCTGCCAACTGTCCCTATTTAACAGGGACAATCCCGATTTTTGGTAAAAGAAAAATCCACTGCTACCACTGTGTCCCTATTTTTGCAAAAATCTGTCTATAGTAATGTATAGGAAACTCAGAAATGTCCCTATTTTCAGCCTCTGCCTTGTCATTTGCCCTTATTTCTTGGATTTCAGGGTTGGCAGGTTGGAGATGTTTAAATCATGGATTGCATTTGCTCGTTCAAAGGATATTGAATAACACATAATAGAAAATTAAGTAAATCCATACAAATGAAAAAGTGAAATTGAAAGTCCTAGTGCAAGATAGTTGAAGGATATATTTAGTGCATTTCTCACAGGTGTGGTAACTGTAGGTTCAATTTTGGTGTGGTGGCAAGGCTCAAAGCAATGTGTCACTTGCAGGTGAATATTGAATGTTTACTGAATACCAGTATTAAAAAAAAAACGCATTAGGCCATCCCAAAAGCGATCAGGTAGATGGTGTTACTGTACAGGTGCTTTGTTACATGTTTTGTCTTTGGAGGAAGCAATGGTTTGCCAGTATAGGCAGATGGCCTTTTCAAGATGGCCTCTATATCGGGAGTAAAGTATTGGGGTGTTACCTCCCTTTTCCTGACAATATGGTATAAGGATATTTTTCAGAGAAATGGAGGGTTGTATTTCATATACATTTTCAGTTTAATAGCAGCAGTCAAAGTGCACAGTGCTCAAGATCATTTTGCCACTGATAAGAGCTACAGAAATAGCCTCGACAGCCCTTCAAATATCCCCTGTATTTTTGTTTTTCAGGGTATGTAGTTTCCTTCATTAGGTAAACTTTTGTCTTCTCAATTTGAAAGATCCCCAGAGAAAGAAAACATTGGTAGTGACTATACTGATGTGCGTCTAATGCAAGACTGAATTCATTTCTGTATTCTCCTTTCACAGTTGGGCACAAAGGGCAGAACAACCTTGTCAACTGTGGAACTGATCTCGAGAAAGCCAAGTCAACGTTTGAGCAGAAGTTTTGGGACAAGACTAAAAATGAATGGATGAGTCGAGATAGCTTTGTGAAGGTGGCCGGGAAATATGATCTATTGAAGATGGATTATGACATCAAAGTAAGAATTTTGGATATGATATTTATAAATGATTTCCGAAAATGCATATTTTGTCTTTGTCGTTTAATGTCATCTATCGTGCTGCAAACAAATGTGAGTGTATATACATGTATATTCAGGGTGCAATAGAATTCTTGTAATTCTATTCAGTTCTTACTGGTCATTGAAGGTAAATATTCTGTAATAGTAAGTAGTACTTATTAAATGGAAGGGGAAATGAATTTAAAGTATTTAAAGTTTAAGGTTAACTAAGATCTGAAGAGATGAGCTAACATAGTGATGAGGGAAAGTGCCATTTGAGATATTTCTCCCAGATTATGAACACAATCATGGTAAATACTTTCACTGGCATAGACAGGACTAAACACTAAAACTAAATGGGGTTTAAATGAAAATGATCCTCTAAAGTTAAAGAGCAGAACCTAAACCTTTACAATAATTCTAATTTGTTCATTATGTAATTGACATGTTGGAATCCTCACCATATTCATTTCGTTATTGATTGCGGGAATGAGTGAGTTTGAAGTTGGAAGGTGGGGGGCAGGATGATAATTAATGCTGTCTTCCCCACTCTCTGTCTTTCAGAGTGGAGAGATTTTAAGGAAGATGAGGACATGATATGTTCGTGATTAAAATGGGATGTGAATGATATTTGTATAATATTGACTGGCCTTGAAGGGGATACTATTAGTATTTTGTGAGAACAAGCAGGGGGGAACGATTTTATCTTTTTAAGTGTCGATCTACATGAATTCTGTAATCTCATTAGTCAATAGCAACTATACTGAGGTCATGCATGCGCGCAGCTGTGATGATATCGTCATCTCGGAATACAGGAAATATTCAGGGATGGATTTAGGGCATGCACACAAATATCAACAACAATGCAAAACATAACAACAGTGACATATAACCTCATTCACGGAATACAGGAAATATTCAGTGGATGGTCTGTATTTGTGACCGAGTACACACGGTAATACAGGATTTTATCAAAGACATGATTGACCAATGAGATTACAGAATTCATGATCACTAAAAGATAAAACATAATATTCCCCGAACTAGATCCATGTTACCCTCGTCTTTGACTTGGATAATATGGATCTAGAGAGGGCGATATATATCGTATCTCCCGAATGTAGGAGTCAGTAAATATTGTTATTTTTGTCCACATCATACACCTAGAGCAAGCAAGATGTAAAATGGATTCCAAAGTCCTCCTTATCCCGGCTTTTGGTCAAAATTCGCAAATCCCATTTTTCCACTGCACAATGAGCAACTGCCCAGCTGTCCGCAGCAAATAACTGTGCGCAATAATTACACACTTCAATTTGTTTGGATGTTAGACCAGGGAAAATACAAGGCTATATCACCCGGTTTTATAACATGTAAAGTCCATTGGCTTTTGTGAAAGAGGGTGATACAAGAAATATTACCCTCTTTGATGATGAAGATCAGGGGAATACAAATTTTGTAAAACCACAGCTCAGATGTCTGATACGGATAATAATCATTGATGTTACATTATTTTATCCTTCCAGGATACTGAGGAAGGGTCGTCAGGTGATGCCAAGAAATCCAAGCCTGATGTTCCCTCTAAGCTGGATATTAGGGTGCAGGTATGTTTAAACCGATGAAGTTAATGCTTGTTAGCTACTGACTGACCCAAAATTTAAACCTGATGCTGGGTTTAAGCTCCATCTAATGTCGAGTTTAACAAAAGAAGTTTTCCCTTTGTTTAACATGACTTTATTCCTCATGTCAGGTATCACTGAATGGATAGAATATGGGCCAGATTTTTGAGAATGAAAATGGAAAGTTCAGATTTAAAGAACAGGAGGAATATGTCAGATTGTATTCAGAACAAAAGAAACAAGCTTACTCGGTAGGTTTATAAAGATGCAAGGGACATTGTACTATTTTTCTCTTTTAAATGCAGCACTAATAGAAATTTTGGGGAAATAGAAGTAGCATGTTAACAATAGTAAGTAGGGAAGAGATACAAAGTACCTCGTACGAACCAGTGAAGAGACATTGTCTGGTTGGTTTACAACAAGTCTTTGAAATCAATTAATTGTTTTATCAGAACCTTGTGAGTTTGATCTGCAATGTGAAGGCTATGGAGGACATGGTGATTGAGATGAAATACGACACCCAGAAGGCTCCCTTAGGCAAGTTGACCACTGACCAGATAAAGGCTGGCTACCTGGCTCTCAAAGAGATAGAGAAATGTATCGAGGGCGGTATCATCGGTGACAAACTCATCAGGGCATGTGATGCCTTCTACACCAGGATCCCACATAATTTTGGGTGAGGACGATGCAGATATATTGAGGCTGGGATCTTCTTTTGATTGAGGTAGCTAAAAGTCGGGTTATTCCACATGTCTTGATTGTTTTCCGACTATGCGAGGTAATTGATGTCAGCTTGGGGCAAAATTTAGAGTATCGATGAATGATATGCTCTCCTGTCTTCTGTTGTTCCCCATGCATGCATGCTGCCCAAGGACACAGCCCCCGAGATGATATGCTGGCATGTTGGGATAATGGGGTTACACAGCAAAGTGTGCTATTAGAGTATATTAGGTTTATACAGAGTATTAAAATACATTGCCATTGTCGACATGGACATGTTTCCTTGTTAAAGGGCATGTGTTCAAAGGACATATGTTAATCCATGCTTCATAACCCTTTATTTATCCTTACAAAAAATATATTATAGTACATTCTTGAATATTCAAGAGTATAATAGAGGCTTGATCCGATGTTTGAAAATCAAGAATTACAAAAAAAGTGGGTTCCTACTTATTATTGTGATTAAGTAGAATTTCAAAATCATTTCTGTTCCTGTAAATGGAGATCGTTTCGAAGCAAAGAAGTTTGTCACTATCATTGTGTTCTTCTTTGTATTTTCCAGTATGCAGCGACCGCCGGTGATCCGAACCAAGAATGAGTTTAAAGCCAAGCTGGCTCTCCTCGAGGCATTGAGCGACATCCAGGTTGCCATGACGGTTCTCAAGTCCGAGAGGAATGAAGATGAGCATCCTGTAGATCAGCAATATCATGCTCTGAAATGTGAAATGAAACCAATTGATAAGACGTCACAAACATTCAAGGTCTGTGTACATTTCTGTTTGTCATTTTTTTTTCTTTCTTTTCAATGTTTTTCTTACTATGGAATATGTATAGTACAAAACGATGTAGTAATCAGTGAGAATTCCCTTTAAACACGCCATTACATGATAATCTAATCGCATTCCATTCTTTAGCTGAAACATACTGGACAAGATTTGTAGATATATGAAAGAAGGTCAGTAAGATGCATGTAATGGGTTTCTTACTATCTTATTTGTCTTTCTCTTTTTTGTCATCCCTATTGTCCCCCAAAGTCTCCCATGTAGATATATACACATACTGTAAATGTGGAATATTTCGCGGTGTGGCAATTTTCGCTCATTTCGCGCAGCATGCAATTTGCACGAAAATAAAAACATGCAAATATTTTTCTTTATGTATTCTTTGGCTCATGTGCCTATCGCGTCCGCGAAATTAAAAACATGTGAAATTCACCTTACTTGGCCGAGTGCAAAAAATTAATCACGTGAAAATTTCCACTTCTACAGTAGTAAAAGCAATAAGGGTGGGAAATATAAGTATAAATATGTGTCATTTTCCCCAATGTTATATAAAGTCAATTCAATTGTTTGTATCGTAATTGTAGATTTGAACTTATACCTGTTGATCATAAAACTTTCTCTGGGTTGTTGATTTTTCTCACCATGGTTTAATCAAGGTAATAACATGAACAATTGCACAAAGACCATAACAATCAACTGATTTCTCCCTTCTGATGTTCTCATACAGCTAATCCAAAGCTATGTCCTGAACACCCATGCCAAGACCCACAACCAGTACACCATGACGGTAGAGGAAGTCTTTGATCTGGACAAAGAAGGAGAGAAACCTCGCTTCAAGGATGTAGGAAACAAGTAGGTTATTCCTAATCAGATGATGAACTGGTATCATCACACAATTGTTTTTAAGCTGTTTTAACCCTCTCAGTCCCAAGCCATAAAACCCCATTGAGTTAATATGCATTCTTGCACCTAGGCGACTGAGAGGGTTAAGCTGATATTAAAGATTTTGTACTGACTGTTGGTGATATTCTAGTTTGTAATGTTGATATTTCAATATTTTTGTTTGGTTAATTTATTTAATTTCAGAAGCATTGCAATGTGCAGTACTGACAATTTTCATGTTATTTTGGTTTTATCAACTTATATTTTAACTAGTTTTAAGAGCCATTTTTTTATCTTTGATGTTAATTTCCACTATGAAGATATTGTTTGATGAATTGAATTGATTATGTATTGGGATCACTTTCCTTAAGATTTCTTTCATTAGTAAGATAATGCTTGATGAGATATCGTGTTTGTTTACTAGGATGTTGTTGTGGCACGGTTCTCGTCTGACCAACTGGGCTGGTATCCTGGGTCAAGGACTGCGCATTGCTCCACCTGAAGCTCCTGTTACAGGATACATGGTAGGTCTCTTCTTAATATTCATCCTGTACATGAAGACTGCTCAAAGGAGATGGTCTTTATGTACTAGTTCATGCAGTACTAGTTTCAATGAGAAAAATCGGAAAGGAAAACGTGACCTTTGGAGACATGTGGAGGCAGGTTTGACTATACATGGAAGAAAAATCTCTTATGAACAGCATCCTGAATATTTTTCATCTAAACTGATATGTTGTATTGTTTTACCAAAGTACATTACATGGACATTGCAATCACAAAGTGGCAACTGGGATAAACTTCTTTTATTGGTCCTTCATAGCCATGAAAAAGGTTTCCCTGAAAGCGATAAAGGAACTATTCTTGTTCATATTTGTTGAGGTGTAACTGCCAAAGAATGATAGGCTGGATAATGAAAATTTTAATAGTTTTGAACATTTGTGTCCAGGCTACAGACATCATTAATTTTACATTTAAGTGATCATGAGAAGACCATATAGATTTGAGAAATGAAGATCAAGAAGTTCCATGAACATCTGAACTAAACTATGCAGCATATACAGCCCTGTAAAAAATTATTAGACCAAGCTTCTGTAATAAGGGTACTATAATATGCAAACAAAATTATAAAAATGATTTGTCTTTGTATTTCATTGAATGAATACCAAATTCCAGCAATTATACCTTTGCTTTTATGATATTTTATATCCTTCTTACCACAAAATTACACTATCAGTGACCATTCTTGGTCTAATAATTTTTTCCATGGCTGTATGCGATCTTTGCTCTATTGTCAATTTCTTGTACTATTTAAATATCCTTGTTTCCCCCTAGACCTAACAAAATACCTAACCCTAAACCTAAACTTAAACCTAACCTCAAACCCAATCGCTATTGAAGCCCTGACATCTATATCTTTGATGCAATAAAGGCTGGATTAATTGTAGGCTCATTAATATTGATGTATGTGGATGTACAGAAAGTAAAATATATGGACAAGATCGTAGTCCTTGTGTTTTGTGTTTCCCCTCTTCCTTGTTTATTATTAGTTTTAGTTTGGCTATCAGTTGTTCTATCACTAAAAATTTCCAAGATTATTATGGCTTCTTGTAATTTTAATGGTTCTTTTCCTCCATGCTTGTTTTCTTCAGTTTGGTAAAGGAGTTTACTTTGCTGATATGTCATCCAAGTCTGCTAACTATTGCTTTGCCACAAGGACCAATCCCACTGGCCTGCTTACACTCTGTGAGGTAAGAAAAAGATTACAAATATAAGAGCATACTGATAGAAACGTTGAGAACCACAGAGCTCTTGGTGGAGCTCACCAGCCCTTTTCAGGGCTCTTATTCCTTAAAAAATTACATGGTGTAACCCTGAAAAACTAACCCTACAATTCAGTTTCTCCATCAATGAAAAATATCGCTGATACTTCACTAAATACTGGCTCTAAGGGGAGTTATCATTCGGTGAAAAATCTGGCGCTTGCTCTTTATTCAGAGAAAACAATAGCACCGCCCAGTGCTTTCTCTGTTTAGAAGAATTATAGCACCACCAGTGACCAGAATCTGAATGCAGCCGCGAATAAAATTTGCGGGCATTTCTGATTGGCGCCAAGCAGGCTGTGAATCGGATCCCTTCGTAGGCAATAAATAGCCTCCACTGGGCAATGTTCTAGTCATTCTCCTGATGATGTTCAGAGCGTACTGATCGAAACGTCGAGAACCACAGAGCTCTTAGCGGAGCTCACCAGCCCTTTTCAGGGCTCTTATTCCTTGAAAGATGGTGTAACCCTGAAAACCTAAACCTACAGTTCTTACTTGACCAAATATAAGTTCATTGTTCGAAAAAAAGAAGGTGCAATGGAAATGAAAGGACAGTGAAGTGGTGGATTGTGGTTGTGATTATTGCAGTAATGATTGGATTTCTTCAACATGTAGACTCAAAGCTTACTCTAATACTGTATTAGTTTAATGTTTTTAAAAATGAGATTTAATGTAGGCATTGTATTTTACTCTGTGTGATACAAGAAGCATATTTTTTCATTTGAATTGCAAATTGAAATATATTATGAACTGCATCAGTTGAATTTTATGTAAATGCATTAATTATATGAACTTGCCCGTTACTTCATTTTCCTTTATATGTAAGAAAGTTATGTAATGAAACAAGTAACAAGTGATTTAGACGATGCGGTTATTGCGCTTTGAGTGTCACAAATCATTTTAATTTCTTCTAAATTAGCAAAAAATAATGTTCAAAATTATCACAAAGACTTGGTGCAGTATCACTACAGGGAACATGATATATACCTTGATGACATATCAGTTATGTTATTGATGAACATATGCTAGTATTCTTTCTTCTGGTCAGGTTGCCCTCGGTAACGAGAATCATCTCCTAGCAGCAGACTATAATGCAGATGCTTTACCCGCCGGCAAACAAAGCGTGAAAGGACTCGGACGCATAGCACCAGACCCCAAGAAGAACTTCACAATGTAAGTCTATCATTCACCTCTTAAGATCTTCAGAACTCACTGCATATCAGCTACAAGTATTTGAAGAATTATTATTTTAAGAATTAATCTAATATGGCTTTACTATATACTGTAAACGCTGTTATTTTCGCGTGATTAAATTGTCGCGCTGAACGACCCAAAAACATATTCGCGGGTTCTTGAATTCGCGCTGCACAATTACTCACTCGCACTCTAAAATGAATTGGATTCAAACACGTATCAATCAGATGCAGCGTCCATTCAAAACAAGCGAAATCCGCGAAAATTAATGTACCGCGAATATTTCTGCGTTTACAGTACAATACCCAATGGGCTCAATTGTAGGACACATGCTCCTGTCACAGTTGTGCCCAGGTCAATTTCCAACTATAGACACTGAACCTAACCCTAGCTTAAACCTAAATTTCAATTACCACTGTCACCCTAGCCCTCTGTCTTGGATGAATGAAAGTCTAGGGCAGCTGTTGCAGGAGCTATTTTTTTAATCACCAATTTTTAATTTGCCTGGAACTATTAGTTTTCTATTCATACTCAGAAAGTAGACTTTACACTGCTCATGCATACCTATTCTGTTACCTAATGTTCTTACTTTCATAATTTTTTTTATGGCTTTTGTCATTTAAATTTGAATGTTTACTGTAATAGTTTTGTAGTTGTTTGTTTTGATGCAGAGCTGAGTAATATGCAAATGATATGCTGTTCTTATGACTATTTCACATCTTATTTACAATTATTTCCGTATGGCTATCATGCAAATATCTGGTAATGGAATGAGCTGCATTAGCTGTATGTTTTTATAACTCATTTAAATGCCATACAACTGCATGGGTCAAGTAGGAAGGACCTTTGTGATAACGCAGGAGAAAACATTTGTTATTCATAGCTATTGCCAAGTAATTTTAGTCTTCTCTCTCTCTCTCTCTCTTTCTCTCTTAATATTTACAGGGATGATGGAACAGTAGTCCCTCTTGGCAAAAGCATTGACACTAAAGTAGTCAACCCCAGTGGCTATACCCTCAACTACAATGAGTACATCGTCTACAACACCAACCAGATCCGTATGCGTTACCTGGTCAAACTCAAATTCAACTTCAAGTGAAGACCTGTTTTGATATAGACTGTCTTAAGTACAGACGTGGGTGAAAGGTGGATTAGTTGTTTTCAAGATATGTTTGATCACGTGAGGTTGATGTCGCAATACTAGTCCGTTATTTCATCAGCTACTCGTGTAAGGGGCCATTGTACCCTTAGAGACAAAGGTGTTTTTTTCAGCAACAAACCAAGTTCTCATTATGTTCCCTAGAGCTGTAAACAATACATATAGTCCCCAACGATTTCCCACTTATTTCCTGCAGTGCGTGACATTTTATAGGAAATTAAGTGGTGAGGTTGAAAATGATATACAGTGTGAGTTAGTTAGAAAAAGAATAATAATGAAATTATTCTGGATTTATAAAGTTCCTAATACATCCATGATATCTCCAAGCGCTTTACAGATAGTCAGACTTTAACCGGTTCATTGGATGGAAGCTTGCTCGCACACAATGTGCACACATTCTCCACTTCCTGGGGAGTATTCCAGCTCGTCACTGTATTACAGGCACTCACAGTGCTGAACCAAGAAGGTTCAAACAGATGGAGCCATAACAGACAGCTTCCCTTTGAAGTGAACTTTGATGCCACCACAACAAACATGACAAATATGCGCTCTCCGAAAACATTCTTCCCAACGAGGAAACAAATCAAATACCGTTTTATTGCATAACCATGGATACGTACATTGGAGGATATAGTTTTCGCAGACCCAAATGTAACCTCGAAAAAGTGCACATGAATGATATAACAAGGTTCAAGCGAACATATTTAGCGACAAAAATACCAGAACTGCGATCACAATTTCTTGACTGGCTGCGTGTGCCCACTACTTTGGTTGGTTATATTTCCTAGAGCCATCTTTCACATTAGTAATATGTGAAATGTAATAATTGGAATTAAGTGGAAAGGTGTTAAAATTGCCCTTAAAGGTGTTACTCGGAGATGTACAAACAAATCAAAATGCAATAAATTTGGTATCAACGGAAAGGGGAAGATGCCCTAAAACATTCCATCAACATTCAAAATCCATAGGTTTTCATAAATTAATATTATTCTGTTTCAAATGTGTGCCAAAATATTCGCATATTTCCACCCCGCGAGCAGTTTCTTTTTCAACCTTGGAAAAGTGACGTAATACTCGGGACACGCTTGCTTCTAGCTAGCTCATGATCACGTCAATACAGCGCGCGCACATAACGTTCACGGTTGAAGGTAAGCTACTGATTTCTTCCAATCTCTGCAAATCTTGTCGACAAAATGTCTGATTTTGGCCCTGATTCAGATGTTAGAACCTGGAATCACACCGTCATTCCATCAATCACTGGGTGAATCACTGCAGCAGCCACACACACACATACGATTCATACAGCTACAGTACAGTCAAGTCGTATACCGTAAGCTAGCTGTCCCGAGAATGACGTCATTTTTCTAGTGCAAGAATTCTCGCTTTCGTAGCTCATCTGAGACCCTGTCGGGGGTCTTGAAAAAAGTCTTGATAATCCTTTTGAACAAGCTTACATCTCTAAAATTTAATTTCATCGTATTCTTTGGGGGGTTAGCTTTCCAAAAATGTATAATTTGTCCTATTTCTTATTTTATGGGACATTTCTCCGGTTATTTGCTTTAAAGAGGCATACATTTGTAACACTTTTAAGGCTATATCTCAAAATATTGTTCATCTTGAGGCAGGGGAATTTCAGAATGAAATCGAAATTATGTACATTAAAACTGCACATTCAATATCTGTGTTTGTCTATTTATGAATTTAACTGCGCATCGTAAACATTCAAATGTCAAAACATCTCTAATTCTTTCCCGTTTACTCTGGCGGCATCAGACATCGACATCAGAGATCGACATCAGACATCGACATCAGAGAATCAAAGCAGTTTATTAATTCATTTGTACATCCTTTATAATCTGCCAGGTGTTTGCATTAATTATCGTTAGTTGAGACTCCATCTGTTTGAACCTCCTTGGCTGAACAAATCACAATTGCATTCTACTGGGTACCCATTTAACACCTGGGTGGAGAGAAACAATATAGATAAAATGCCTTAAGGACACAGGTGCTCTGCTTGTGAACGAACACATGAGAACCCATAATAAGCCCTATAGTTCTTCAAGTCACAAATAAGAGACATGCATTTTATCTTCTCTTTAAATCTAATCAAGAGCTCTTCTAATGCAATTACATTTGACAGAAAATGGCTGACATTGTTTAGTTTTGTTTTTTTATTTTGTTATTCACACTGTATTTCTCCACAGGCTTTATTGAAAGAATTAATATATTTATTCCAATAATTTATGTACCTCGGACAAAGAACTGAAATAATCACCTCCATTTGTAAACATTAGATAAGAATCATTGCTTTTGAATGAAATGTCCCCTGTAAATATTTAGTTCGTTAATAACACTGTGAAACAGGTCATGATTACAGCTCTAGTTTATTTGAGGTGACTGATATTTAGATGTTGTAACTCTCTACTTGCTGCAGCTATGCATCTAATTCTCATAGTTACACAGAACAATGACACCACTTATAATGATTGTTCTCATATTTACACAGAATGCATGAAATGTATCAATCAGCATTGTCCATGTCAATAGTAGTACTAATTTTAATGAGTCATAACTCCTGGAATATACTCTATGGGGCCAGGACCCTGTTTCATAAAATTGGTTATCAAGAACAAGTTACAATAATTGATATACATGTATAAGCCACTGAAATTGTTGCATCTGATTTAGTACAGAATTCGGCACTTGTTCTTTATTACAAGTTTGATGAAACAGGGCCCAGGGCTCTGTCCTGAAAGGCATATCAAAGACAGTGCGTATCAACTGTTTTTACTATAACTTTAGAAACTACCTTTCCTTTATTGCTATTATATTCTGACAAAAAGTCATGCATCTGAAATGCACAATACACAGGCATGACAAATATCTCCTTACATAGAAATATGACTGAATTTGCCAATCTTTATGGAAACTAATGGTTTAAAATTTGACATTGTTTTGCTAATTTGAAGGTTTTACTGCTTATTTTCCTTGAAGAATGCCTAGTGTCAAAGTGTCAAACAAAGATGTGTGTGCAGAAATGTTTGTCCTATTTGTTTCTCCATTGCATATAATGTAGGAGTATCAATCAATCAAATTTAAATGTGCCAAATGGAATTTCATCATAAATCATCGAAAGAAGAAAAGAGTACAATAATGTGCTTCTTGTTCTTGATTGGAACTGGAACTGCAAATTTGTATGAAAAATATTGTATATATTGTACACATATATTACTAATACACTAATGAACAGATTTGATTAGTCAATTGTTGCAAAGAGCTAAAGTAATGTGTTGTCAAATTTAGTATCCTATGCAGTGCAGTCTTTCAGGTTTAAACCATGAAGTGTTCAAATGGCATTTTGTATCATCTGTGACATACTCATTTCACTCTGGTGTTCAAGTAATTTGATAGAATATTTCATCATTTATACTCAATGTTTGTTCTTCTTTGGAAATGTTCAAGTTGAGTTGCTGTTCATTCATCTTTCCACATGTTGTGTACTTGTGTGCTATGTTTACTTTTATGGCTTTTATAGCCTTATTTCCAGTACAAGTACAATGAGAGATTCAGTACTCAAGATTAAGTTGAAAATGCCATCTCTCTTTTTTTCTTCACTCAGATTTTGATATATTTTCATTTTTTGTATTCATGACTTTATTCTCTTTCTTTTAGAATATTGGAAGTTATCATTTCAAAAACAGAGAGAAAACCCTGTTCTTTGCATTATGTGCCTGTACATTTGATATTCTGTTTACTTTATTTGCAATTTATGTTAGATCATGTGATCTACCCATAATATTATGCCAATGCTCAATAAAGATCATTCGTTTACAAACCAAAACTCAGTGTCAAATATTGTGCTAATATTTGCAGTTAAGAGACTATATACCTTTAAAGTAGAACTTTAATGATTTTAAATATTGGCTTAATACTTATTATTGCATAAATGGCATAAATTAAACAAGGTTATCCAAATTCAACGCTTGGAAACATTTGAAGTAATGATTATTATCAATTATAAAACGGTAAAATACAGCCCCCGATATAGCAGCTGAAGAGCTCCTCGAACGCTGCTGAGATATGTGACGACACACCATGGACCAGTCCTGTCTAAGCAGACGATGTCCCATAACATCTTACACATTTTTCAGAGCCTATTTTGTCATCTCCTCTTCACTTATTTTTCTTCCTTCACTAGCGTCAGTCTTAATGTTAGTCTGTTGCCTCACTCTTAACTTTGTGTATGGTATTATTTTGATGAAAAATGCAGCGTTAAAAAAATACAGGAATCAGTCACTTGTAAACAAAATAAGACGCCATTGTATTTTCAGCTGCTTGCACCGGGGCAAGTTCGGCGTTTCAAGAGGGAACAAATACCATCCTGCTATTATTCGGAGGGCTTTTCAATTTGAAAGTGGGGTTTATTTCATTGATCATTGACCCTTCTCCTGTGTATTTACAATCAAACGGTTTTAGCTATCAGAATCAGTTTCACTTTCCCTTTATAATGGTGTGAAATAAGGTCATGTTTAAATACACCAAGCTCTTTATAATTTGATAAATAATTGCATTGCAATCTCAGTCACGTCTTTCGGATGGTGACGTGAAAGGTCAGTCCCAGACATATAATCATATTTGATTCATACACATCTGTAAAAACCCATATCAACAACAACAACAACAATGGTAATTTGACCTGAAAGGCAAATAGGCAATTGAACCTGTTTAAGAAGTTGAAATGGATAAAGACGGAAAAATCAGAGGAACAGTTTTGTCAAAATGAAATCTGCAATTTAAAGCTATGACTGTTTCAAGTTGAGATCACAAAACATATATAAAAGCCCGAATTGGCGTTTTGGCGATTCAACTGTAATATAATTGGGGAACTTGTTTGTTGTGCTCAAAAACAAAACAAAACAAAAATTTTCAGTTCATTCCCAATCATTTTTAAAGTTTTTTTCTCTAGGGGCTTTACCATAGAAACAGAAGATCCTAGTTGCTCCCTTACAAATTTTGAAATATAATATTTGAATCATTTCATGGATAACTGGAAATGGGAATTGGTTTCACATTACAGCATTGTGAAATTACCAATAATCCAATTTAAAATTCCCTTATGAATAGTTTTCTTATGTTTTCCTTATCAATCTTTGTTTCTCTAATTCCATTTAAATTTTCACCAATCCATTTCTTAAATGTCTCATAAAATTGGCTGCTTTCCCTAGCTCCAATCAACATGCCATCATGGTTGGATTTCCCTTCAAATATTAGGTAGAAATGGTTGTAGCCAGTGGTGGATTTACATAGAGGGAAAACCGGCCCGTGTCGCCCCTTTTAAAACCCAACTGACATGCCTTAAGTACACAACCAAAAAACTGTGCCCCTTAGTTGCGTACTTTTTCGGGATTGTGCACCCGCTTTTACAAAATTCTGGATCCGCCCATGGTTGTCACTTTGTTTCATAACTGAATTTTCATAAAAACTTATAAGATCTAATTGAAAATGTGTCTAAATCTCAGGCATATATTTTTGTAGTCTGTGGACTCGGTGCTAACCTTCCCCCACCCCTGTAATTTGATCCCCAATAAAAAGTTACGTCCTTCATATTTTTGCATATGAACAGATACATTTTCGAACATAAATCAAGAAAACTAATGGGGTGTTGCAAGAAAGTTGCGATTGATTGCAAGTTGCAACTGATCGGTACTGACCAATCAAAATCATTGTTGCAAGCGCATCTTCTTGAATAGGCAGACCCTGAACCATTCAGAATGGTTGTTCTAATTTGCTTTACAATTTGCGATTGATTGCAACTTTCTTGCAACACCCCATAAGTAGGAACTGTATCAAGCCTTCATGAGTTTTTTTTTAGTAACTCTACCATACAAAAGAGCGTCATTTGAGTGCAATCTTCACACAAATATAGCGTGTCTAGCGAGTATAATTTTGGTAAAGCCTAGACGATCAAAATTCAGCGCAAGTAAAATTTACGCAGTCTCTTTTCAGACATTGGTTAGATTGCAATTAAAAAGTCATGTCGGTTAAATTACTTGTTGAGAAAACTTTGCTATAACATTTTTTGGTACTAAATTTATTATTTGTAAAACTTTTATTTTATTTCACTTTTATATGATGGGGCCTTGCAGTGTACCTATTTCCTGAATAATTTATTCTGATTTCCTAGACTTAGACTAAGTATTTGGGGATAAAAATACCCACACAAAATGATTGTGGCCATCATCGATCAGTACCCTATACAAATGTATTGTAGATGGACGTTGTCATAAAATATTTCAAGGAAGAAAATGATTGCTGTTTTTGCTTTGTAGTAGATATTGTCATGAAAAATGCATGAAAAGATGGAGGATAGTAGTGAAGGTGAGTACGAGTATAGATCAATTTCGTACACCTTTAATGCGACGCTATAACATGGATTGTTGCGCACTGATTCAGTGAACATGTGATTGTGAATGACGTCTTTCTGAGTGGTGATTTGTAAATATTAAATTTAAAACTTAATAAAAGAGATCGAGAGTGAACATGAAAATGAATTAAAATTGATGGGGTGAATGATGTGACTGCGGACTTGTCCCACGCCTGTTTATTATGAAAAAAAGAGAAAAAAATGTGTAAATTGTTCTAATGTCTATGACTAACAAGTTATGGTGGTGACTTTTTACGCCAGTTGACATGGTCTGATGGTCATGATGGTTGATGACTGATGTTATTGTTCATTTCTTTTTATAATTATATGCTATTGCTAACGCCTTGGAACTTTAAAAAAAAAAAAGTTATAATACAATAATAATAATAGATACTTATATAGCGCAAAATGCTAAAGCCTCTAAGCGCTTTTTAGAAGTGAAGAGAAAATACATGTATTATATTGAATAATTAATACACAACATAAACATTTTAGTGATACATTTATAAAACAGTACATTCAAGCGTAGGCAACATTAAACAAGTAGGTTTTTAACAAGGATTTGAAAGTGTTCACATTGTTTGCTGTACGAATATAAAGTGGTAAGTCGTTCCATAATGCAGGGGCGGCATGTAAAAGTGATCTTCGTCCATAGGATGTAGATGAAATGCGGCGTGGAAGTTGAAGGAGGGATTGAGATGAAGAGCGTAGGGTCCGTGATGGGATATAAGGTTGTAGGAGATCAGATAGATATGTAGGAGAGAGTCCAGCCATTGACTTAAAGGTGAGGAGGTTAATCTTGTAGGTGATGCGCATGTTAATAGGTAACCAGTGAAGATTTTGAAGAATAGGTGTAATGTGGTGAGATGGAGGGACGCGTGAGATGAGGCGGGCAGCTATGTTTAGGATACGTTGGAGTTTAGTAAGATCTTTACCAGGGAGACCAAAAAGAAGAGAGTTGCAAAAATCAAGTCTGGAGGTGACAAGGGCATGAACTAATCGAGATACAGTGTCATCATCAAGATAACGACGAATTTTACTGATCTTTCTAATGGCCATGAGTGCTGACTTACAAAGATGATCGATGTGGTTTCTCATGGTTAAAGAAGAGTCCATGAATACTCCTAGGTTTTTGGCGACATGCGATGGGGTGATGGTAGAGTGACCAATTTGGAAGGTGGGAGGAAGTAGTGATGTGGTAAATCGTGAACTAAAAAAGATTATTTCAGTTTTAGAATCATTAAGAGCAAGATTATTTTGGACAGCCCAAGATTTCACGTCACGAATACAGGCTTCCACTTTAGAGACGGCAGATGCACGTTCAGCAGGGTCAAAGGTGATATAGAGCTGGGTATCATCGGCATAAGCTACAGAGGAGACACCATGTGCAGATATGATGTCTTGCAGAGGAGCGCTGAATAAGATGAATTCTATGGGCCCTGCCACAGAGCCCTGCGGAACACCGCACGAAAGACGATGATAATCAGAATTAGTTGAGTCAATGACGACAGATTGCTTTCTATTACTCAGGTAAGAAGAAAACCACTTAAGAACTATTCCACTGATGCCAAAGTGGGAGGAGAAGCGATGACAGAGATGGGTATGATCAATTGTGTCGAAAGCAGCTGAGAAGTCTAGGAGCACAAGCACAGCTTCTTTGTGCTGATCCAGGGCAAGCAAAATGTCGTTTTTAACACGAAGGAGGGCAGTCTCTGTACTATGGTAAGGTCGATAAGCAGATTGTGTCTTCGGATAGAGGTTGTTCGTACAAAGATAATTCTGAAGTTGTGATACAGCAGCTCTTTCGGTCAGCTTAGAGATAAATTTTAGATTTGATATTGGCCGATAATTTGCCAAATTTTCAGGATCCAATCCAGGTTTCTTTAGTAAAGGAAGAACACAAGCTTCTTTGAAAAGATCAGGGAAATATCCGGATGAAAGTGACAGGTTGATGATTTTGGTTAATATTGGCAAGAGTTCTGGAATGCATTCCTTGAAGAGAGACGAGGGTAGAGGGTCCAGTCTACAGGAAGTGACAGGAGCATGCTTAATAAGTTTAAGCACTTCATCAGCTGAAACACTATGAAAATCTGAAAATACAGTTGGACAGTCATCCTGAATGTCAACAGAAATAGTGGAGTGACCTGAATTCTCAATTTTGTTGTGCAGTTTAGTTATCTTCTCCTCGAAAAAGGTTGCAAATCTGTCTGCAAGATCTTTAGGGTTTTCTGAGCTGGGGAGATATTTAACTTGTTTTGCGTGACAGAGATTGTCAATCACTCGAAAAAGATTGCGCTGATCGCAATCGGTGATTTCTCGGCGATGATAATCAGACTTAGAAGATGTGAGTAAATCTCTGTAAGTGGCACAATGCTGCTGATATAATTCTTTGTCCACAGTGAGTCCCGATTTCAGCCATCTCCGTTCTAAGCGTCGTTTTTCTTGCTTAGCGTTACGAAGTGTGTCATTATACCAAGGCGCGTGAGGACGCAATATCACCGATCTCTTAACTTCTGGGGCATGATGGTCAAGAATGGATTGCAGGGTGTTGTCATATTGTAGAACAAGTGAGTCGAGATCATCAGATGGACAAGTCAGGAGAGGGGATTTGAGAATGTCAGATTTAAAAGAGGGTATCTCAATGGCACGAATTTTCCGGGAAAAGAATGTCTTCTTCTGGGCCGGTGGTCGATCAACATTAATCAGACATCTAACAACAGCATGATCAGACGGTAGACTATGATTGGTTGAGATGGAAGATAGAAAACCATCAGAGTTATCCGAAATTACGAGGTCCAATGTATGCCCAGCATTGTGAGTAGGGACGTTGACATGTTGTTTCAAGTCGGTTGTAACAAGTAACTCCCGAAAGATAGCAGCTTCGCGGTTTACATCAGAGTCCAGGTGGATGTTGAAGTCACCCACAACAAGAAATTTACATGGTTGTGAGACCAAAGATTCAGCAAGATTACCAAAGTCATCAAGGAACATAGGAAAGGTGAGTTTATTCTTCTTATTTGGCGGAGGTCGATATAAAATCAATAGCCTGAAAGATGACGACGTAGATGACAAAGTGACATCTATGTGCTCAAATGACTTAAAAGCAGTGTTCTTGTGGATATTCATGTCTAATCCTTTCCTAACAAGTATACCTACACCCCCTGCTCTGGAGTGAAGACGCGGAGAATGATGGAAGACATAATTAGGCAAGGTATTGTTAATATCTGCGATGGTGCGATGATCACGATCGTCACCAGCTAGCCACGTCTCGGTAATAGCTATAATGTCCAAATGATGACATATTATAAAGTCGCATAAAGCTGTGGACTTGTCTTTAGCGTTGATTGAATGAGCATTCCATAGGGCGAATCTAATGCACTGATTACTTTTACAAGATTTTGCAGGAGGATGGGGAGGGGTGACAGATACTTGTGTAGGAGCAATAAGTGAGCGCGACACTTTCTCAGAGCGACGACTACCACCTTTTTTACCTCTATGCGCTGGACGTTTAGTGTAGTGAGTTCCGAGTATTCCTAGATGTTTCACGTGGGTGAGAGTAGGTAAATGCAGAGATAGATAGATATTTTCAATAGATCTATGTTTTAGCAGTAGGGAAGTGGATCTGATCCTATTACCAAACATTTTTCAGAAAATCGACCATAGCAAATAAAAATTAAAATATCAAATGAATATCTGTCAAACTTAGTTACATAATGAATGCTTAATAAAGTCCTACAGAAAAAGAAGTTGGTGGAATTTGAAAAAGACAACGTAGATATAATACGATATTCCCTTCTGAGCGAACCCCTTCCCAACGATGTGGCGTTTTGGTCCCTTGAAAAAGGTATTGTGCCTTTTGGTACCGAACGCGCGCCCCCTATGGGAAAGAGACACACAACCTACCCCGATTGTGGGCCAACGGGGTGACAGCATTATTTAAAAGTTTTTTTGTCTCATTTTTTGATCTTCTGCCCTGTGTTCTCTGTGTCAAATAGTGTGGAGAACATACGCGTAGTCCCACGTGTATGAAAGCCATTTTAGGCGCTTAACTTTACGCGTTCGGTAATACAATCTAATGAATCCATGACTATACGGTATGACAATGCAGTACAGGACAAGTTTAGTCTACATGCTTAGTGCCATAATAATCAACACATTGATTGTGGGCATCTACAGCAAGACAAGACAAGACTTGGAAGATAGACCCAGCCTTGAGGCTGAGTGACTGTCTAACTTTGACTTTGTCCAAAAAATGTGACGTATGGCCAGGCCCAGGGGTCCCAAAGCGGGACTTAAAGCGACGCACCCTGCAAATAATGCAATGCAACGCATTCAATGCGCCAAATTTCTGTTGTGACTAAGCAACGAGCATATCATAAATGTTAGCCAAAAAGAAATGAGTCATTTCCCTTTATTTTTGTGGTATTATCACAATTTGGAAATCTGGGTAAAATTTTCACCAGTCAGCTTCAAGATTTGCATTCATTTATTACATGTGTGTACATGTAGCTTTAGGAACCTTTCATTTTGTCAAACAAAATTGGACACAAGCACCGATATCGATTTGAAGAAAATGAAAGTTATTGACATTTATCCTTCATAATTTTCGTGGCGATTTTAACTTTAGAATATATTTAGATCTAGAACCAAGATATTCAAAGAAATTTGCATATAAACTCCTGAATAAAATGACTTTCTATAGACTGGAAACGAAGTGCATAGCTTTAGACCCCCCCCCCGATGCAGTTAGTAGACTCCAGCAAGATCGGTGTTCTTACTTTAAATTGTTGTCTTAGGCATGTTAGGAGACTTTTTTGTATTCACTAAAACTTGCTTTAACTTAGCTAGAAGATACATGTAACTTTATATTATAAAGCAGAACACGGTATCATACAATTTTTTTTTGTTCAGTTAACTCACTGTTGTGTGTGGGTCAAGTGCATGTCTTTGTCACTGACAACCTGTCATCTACAATCCACATGCAAATATGCGCAATAATGTTAAGCGTACAAAAAAAAGCTACAATAATAAAAAAAAAAGGAAGGAAGGAAATAGTAGTTTTTAAAATTTGTTATCATATCATCTTTTGTAAGAAATCAAATTGAAATTTACATGAGTCAAGTGCAAAATCAAGCAATATATTTATCTAATATTTGTGCATAACTTTGGTCAATTAAATTTTACCTGGGCATCATTATTAAGGTCAGAGTATGTAGAACTAATGTAAACATAAGAAATTTGACTACAATTCTGAATAAGATGACTTTTTAGTCTTTGAAAACAAAGACTGTACATGTCATGCATTAAGCATTTGTCACTCCCCCCCCCTTATTTTTTTTCACAAAGCCAGCCAAATACATGACCTATGATTTTTCAGTGTTTGTGATTCACTTTAAAACTATAACTTCAAACATATCTTACAAAACATGTGAATGAGAATCATGTGCAAGGTTTACAGCGCTATGTCATGTTTGAGGCTTGAACATTACACAGTAATTAATTGACTCACTGTAATTATGAACTTTTTGCTGTAATGTGGACACACATTCAAGAAACTAAGAACTTTATTAGACTGGGATTCAGAGTTACATAAGTTTGCAGTGTGACTGCATTTACAGACTACATTACCCCATAGGTGTTATATTTATTTAATTATTTGTTTAATTCAGAAAAAGAGGATACATGTAGAAACACCCATTCAGCCTTGGATTCAGAGTGGTTGGTACAGTCTACATTTGTATTATTGTTAACATGTCCACTATTTTTATAACAAAAGTGAATAAAAAGATCAAGAGTATTGTAATGGTATTCTTATACTAAATGGTATGGTTCAATTCTGAAAATTCTATATTTGATACGGATTGTCCAATATAAGTGTATGCATGTTTACACAAATTTTACTAATTTGATGTTAGAACTCTAAACTATTTTTGTTTTCTTAGCTATCTCTTACCTTCATTTTAAATTTCAAGTGAAAATATTAATAAACCATAGCACAGCTGTTATTACTGTTTGATGAAGCAGGAAAGTTATAGAAAATCAATATACATTGTAGATAAACTAAGATACTGTAGATACAGACAAAAAAATGGTCTCTACCCTCATTTTCTAAAGAGCTTTGTTTTGTCCATTTTCAGGAGATGTGTGTCGAGTATGCAGGTCTGAAGGTGGTCATGACCGGCCTCTATTTCACCCATGTATCTGCACTGGGAGTATCCGCTACATACATCAAGATTGGTGAGTAGATTGTTTCATACAAGAGATATTCAGGCAACGGAATTAAGAAATAGATTTTGAATACAGATTCCTGGTTAGCCTGTGGCCTCAGTTGACTGTTTTGAACATCATGTAATCATAACAATTTGAAAGATGATTAGAATAGATTATAAATATTGTGAAAATTTTTCTCAATATATAGTGTATGAAGATAATGCCATTGTCACAAAAATATGTCACATCTGTGATTAAGGCATGAAAGATCTCTCTCAAATTTCTATAATTATGTTCCCAAGAAGTCAACCTTCTCTCATCTTCTTTGTAAACATCAGTTGCCAGATCCCCACATTTATTTACGGTCTGATTATTTGTGTGATAATGATTTTACAAATGTTGAGTTTAGCACTGAATTCTCAAAGGTTGCTTTCAAACTGTAACTTGTTTTGATAGATCTACTGCCAGTATGCTTCAGAAATCCATTAATTGTATTCTCTCTCTCTCTCTCTCTCTCTCTCTCCCCCCCCCCCCCCCCCCCCCCCCCAATGTGTCTGTCTCACCCTCAAATCTTCCACGTTCAGTCTGGTGCAGTGGTTGAAGCACAGTAAGAAGGAATACTGTGAGTTATGTATGCACAAGTTTACCTTCGCCCCAAGTAAGTCTATTGATGCATTATTAACATTCAATAAAAATTATATTTGTATTTGATCATTTGCTTAATCGATGGGTTGTTGATTTTAAGTGTATGCATCTACTTGATCTACATGCATAACATTATGTCTTATTGGGGGATCAGTAACGAATCATCTTCTGATGTATTTATTAGCCCGTTTTGATAAGTTGACAAACAGATTAAAGTTGTGTTTAGTGATTTAGTAGCTGAGATTCACTAAAGTTTAAAAAAGGGACAGATTGTTGCGTTTTTTTAAATCCTTTTAAATCTTGATATGGTCGTGATAGTAATTTAATTGTTTATTGATTTGGCTTAGAATGTGCACACCTTAAATCATATAAAAATTGATCATTGTGTAGTAAGGGGAAAAAAACAGTGTTAACTATTATTAATAATTGTACATTGCACCAGTAAAACTGTTGAAAGTAAAATATATGCCCAAGGAATCCCATACCAATTTAATTCAATTCAGTTGAAAAATGGTTTATTGAAAGAAACATGTGTTGCAGCCAAAAGCTGAATAAAACATGTGTACAATATAAACTATCAATTACAAAGATTAACAAGAGCGAAAAAACTACTACCGGTAATACAAGGTATAAATACAGTAAATGAAAGTCAATCAAAGAAGTAAGCAAATTATAAGATACATCATTAAAATACGTTAAACATTAAAGAAAATCGAAAAGTACACAAATTATATTCGTCACACATATTTTACATGTACTTACATGCATCTAATAACAGATTAACAATGTCTTCATGAAAAGAGGTATAGAGCCAGGTAATGACAATGAGACAATGAGGTAATGAGATGGTGAGAGGAAAGGATAGAGTGGAAATAGATGAGATAGGAAAGAGAGTGAGCACTGGCATTGGAAGACTAACAGAGAGAGAGAGAGAGAGAAAGAGAAGGGGGTGAAAGGAGGGATACAAAGGAAGAAGGGTGAGGCATGGTGACAAACGAAGTAATGGTAGAGAGAGAGAGAGAGAGAAAGAGAGAGGGAAGGTGTAAGTGGAAGATAAAAATACATTGACAAATAATATTTCAAAATTATATTATATATACATAGTAATCTATACTTAGATATTCCATGGATAATTTGCGAGAAATTTGAGTTTGAATATAGCAAATTAATGGGTAGCTCAAGATACCAACTAGTTTGTGTAAACAATAAATTCAAGAACTGTAGAAGAGAGAGAGAAAGAGAGGGGTGGAGGAAGAAAGGAGTAGTGGATATTATTGCACAGTACATAAATAGGTCATAAATAGTAATCATTCAGAAATTAATAATTGCATAGAATCAATGAAATTACATAATAAATATAGAACAGCTAATACACCGAGTGGGAACAAGGCAATATAAAGCAATGAGCAGGTATATCCTAAAGATTAAATAAATACCATCCTATACCATTGTAGCAAACCTTGTTTCTTAACCTTTAGACTGATTTTTCATGTTTCTTCAGATGTTGAAGATTATCTTTAAAAGATTTACTCCCCTGAATTGCTGTAAAGCAACCCATTTGTAATTACTTTAAAGTGTTTGTTTGGTTTGAATTTTATATTCATTCTTTACTGTACCTTTTAATTGAAAGTGTGGGATCATGGGAATAGAAAGTGCATAGATCTTATCGTGATTGTGATCTGTACATTGTGATGGATACATACATTTGAATTGATGTGACTAGCATTCATCTATTATGTGTTAAATGTACTTGTTCTGTTTACTTCCACCCTCTACATGTAGTCTACTCCCCTGACATGCCCCCTCGCTTGCCCCTTCGTGACATCATCTGGGGTCTAGTGAGGAACTTTGGTACAGCCGTTCTCTGTTGGATCCATTACACCATGGTCATCTTTGCCTGGCTTGGTATTGTTCCTGTCACAGCAAGTGAGTCAAAATGATATTCCAGGGGAGCGTTTCATCAAGCATTTTGTCAGTGATATTTACCGACAACTGTTATAAGCTACTGAAATCCTTGCATCTTATTGGCTGAGAATAAAGTTGTCAGTAAAAAAATCACTGACAAAACGCTTGATGGAAACGCTCCCCTGGGCCCTGTTTCATAAAACTTTTCATCAATGACATCAAGTTACATTAACTGTTATAAGCTACTGAAATCCTTGCATCTGATTGGCTGAGAGCAAATGTGTTGGTAAAAATCACAAACGACACCGGATGAAACACCCCCAGGTTGTTGTTTACCAGTATTTCTTTTAGCCTTGAATGACTCATCTGTTGAGAAAAGAAATGTGACCTTAAGTATCAACATTTCTGAGTCCGGGAAAGGGATTGATTTATTTTACTTATTTATTTTATTTTACTTATTTATTTTGTTTTGTTTTGTTTTTCACTGGAAATACAAATATTAAATTTACAAATAAAAATGATGACAAGAGGTTACATTTTTGGCTCAAGCAATAACATTGAAATATAATAATAATGCTTGCATAATAGTGGATAAGTGCGTAATAAAGGATAATGTATAAGAATTGTATTTTCTTGTATTCTCTCATTCCTGCGTTGTGACCCGATGAGTGCAGGTCGAAAAGCTTCGTCACTATGAATTTGCTAAATTTTATCTTTAAGTTTTGTAGTACCAATCGTCTGTTTGTATAAGAATCCTTAGCAATATCCCAATATTCAGTGACAATCTACCCGTCTTTTTTTGTCAATTGTGAGATTTTTTAGTCATTTGTAATAATTTTTTATCTAATCATATTTTGTTGTCTTCAGGTCGAATATATGGCTGTCTCTTCAATACTTCCCTTGCTCCAGTATTGTCCTTGCCCTTCGATATCTTCTCTCTGTAAGTGTATAATCTAGTTTAAAAACGGGTTCAAGAATGTAGTCATCCTGACTGGTCAAATAACACCATGTGACCGTGCAAAAAAAAAGTACTAACGCACGGCTGAGCTGCACGTACGCATAACTCTGGTGCGCGCAAAATTGAAACGCAATGAAATCGCATACCGGGTAGTTTAATTGTCATTTTAGCGCAGGGATTACATTGAAACGCGCATGACTTGTTGGCTGCGCTTATGTGATGTCATCCAGGAAATGGTAGCCTCCATGACTGTGCGACTCTTGGCGTTTCTATGGGGTTCGTAACCATTTTTATAGACTTCATAATCATATTGCCGACCCGTTTTATAAAACTATTAATACATGGTTGTGAGTTCTTGCGTTAGTGCGATCCGGCAACACACAGGTTTTTATTGTGGTATCCAACACACTCGGCTTGCGCCTCGTTCCTCGGGCGTATAGTACACCACGATAAAAACCTTTGTGTTGCCAGATCGCACCAATGCACTCCCAACCATGTATTAATAGTATAATATCAAGAAATTCTTTCCACTTGCATTTATGCTTTCCAGTTACATATACAAAATACATGTAACAATTAGTTCTTAAAAAATAATTTTAAAAATGAATCAGGAAAAGAAATGTATCGCTTTTAAATGTCAGGGTATGACTTGAATAGGGAGAGTTCTTGGAAGTTCATTTTATAGTAGATATTGTCATAAGCCTAACTAATGTTCATAGTATCATGTCCTAGTTAATACAGAATTCATTTTTCAGAAGGGCAGCGTTCCTGCATGTGGTATACAAGTGTAAACAACTGTTCAAGTTGGTATGGACATCCACACGTTCTGATTGTCCTCTTTGTAGATGCCTTATAGTTTTGACATGACACACATTTTTGTGTTTCCAATTGTGCATAGAAGTAGTTTATTTGAGAGTTGGATCATATTCAGTTGCACGCATTTCATTGGTTCTGTCTTTATTTGATACAGAGAGAAGATGGCTACAGACATCCTTCAGGGTTGTTTTGTGGTCGGATGTACCCTATGTGCGCTGATCAGCCTGGTACTCCTCAGGGAGCAGGTGGCCCATGGAGGAGGGCCAGAGTGGCTGGAGGATCCTGCTGGGGAGCATGCAGGGGGTGCTGCAGGCCAAGGGGGTGTGGCTGAAGGGGTTCTGGAGAGGGCCCTGAGAGGGTTTGCTAACAATAACCCTGCTCAACCTGCACAGAATCAACAGGTGAGAGATGGAATGAAAGAGACTTGAGTTGTTTTGTTGACTTAAGTAATAACTTGATCAGATTTTTATGCCATTTTAAGATTTCTTATTTGTATGCCGAGAGAGAGAGAGGGAAATGGTGTTACATTTTTCCTCGGATATTGGTAATGAGCAAAACAAATTTACTACGTTGTTGCTCCTACTCCAACTGATGTCTCAGGTGTCTTACTGAAAATGCAGTTGCTGACTGAAGCATCTTGGTTTAAAGTGGATTCAAATATTACCACATTACACAGTTATTTCTAGGCAATGCTTGGGTATGCTGGACATACTGAGAACTATTGATGTCACAGAAGATGTGTATTATTCTAACTTGTTGGGGATAATTTCAGTTTTCTTTAAAAATGCACTTCCCATCCAGAGGTATCTTAGGCTTAGTTCTCCATGGGTTAAAATAAATGTTTGTAGCTTTAGTGAGAGATTGTTTCAAGTTACCTGGAGAGTGATTTATGTCCTCTCTTTATTTCGTCTGCCAGAACAATGGAGGTGTGAGACAAAGGCAAGAAGGAGCAGCAAACAACCAAGCCAGACAAAATGTCAGGATGGCAGATGGAGAAGGACAAAGAGCTGATGAAGGAGAGCATGATGGAGGGATAGGAGGAGAAGGAGGAGGAGGGGCACCAGGTGGAGGAGGAGGAGGAGGAGGGCAGGTAGCACCTGATCAACCTGAACAACCTGCTAATAATCAACCAGAAGATAATGCTGGTCATGGTAGGAAATATTATATTTTCCCCATGTAATCAAGCTTATTAATTTTGCTACACTGAGTGAAATTTGAGTACTTTGAAATAACCAAGAGAACGCCTCTTTGTAGCGCATGATATATGGACCATAGAAGGCCTTGAGCATGTGTACTCTGAATATTTCTGTGTGACTATTGAAAGATCATAACTTGAAGGGGGAAATGTCAGGGCTGGATTCTGACTAAAATGTATCTTACCATGTTTTTAGGCTCTCTAGCTTAAAAATTACAAGCACTGGTTTGTATTGATTGTTTGTTTTATAATGGATGGGGAAGATATAGTTGTTTTATTGGATTTTTTAAATGTTATATACCTGTACCGTGAACAGTATGATACTGGTTGCTTCTCTTGAATTCATACATGAGATGATAATCCAATCTTGTGATTATCTTCTAGATGACATCAACTGGAATGCTCTTGAGTGGGATCGAGCAGCAGAAGCATTAACATGGGAAGAACTCCTGGGACTGGATGGTTCGCTAGTCTTCTTAGAACATGTCTACTGGGTCACAGTACTCAATGCTCTTTTCATCTTTCTTTTTGGTAAGGAAAGTAACAATCTTGTCGGGATTTCCCATGTCCATTCTCTTTCTGCCTTTTATGATATGCAGTTCATTTTAAGTAGTCCTAAATTTGAGTTTTTAGAAAGAGAAAATAGTGACCTCTTAACTTATTTCATAGGAATGATGTAACTTGTCCATCAAAATATTATATCTTGATTGATGTCCATTCTTATGTAAAAACTTTTAATCATTCCTACTAGATGTTTTTCCTAGAAGTATATTCGTCTTTTACATTCCAAAAGAGCTAGCATTATGGTCTAGTTACATTTTTCATCTAAACTGTTCACCAATTGAATTTGCATTCTGTCCAATTTGGAAGTCTTCATTTTTAGCTCTCTCTCTCTCTCTCTCTCTCTCTCTCTCTCTCTCAGAAGTATTTCTATTATTTTCAAATTTAACTTATATTATTTTTTATATGGATCAGCATTCTGTCCATATCACATTGGAGGATTAAGTACTCTGTTACTGGGATGGCAAGATATTATCAAGAAGACTCACTTTGAAGGCCTCATCACAACCATGCTGGGATACATCTGTCTAGCTGCTCTACTCGTCCTTTTTCATGTATCCTTACAGATCATATTTGTTTTGTTATCTATTGGAGTTGAGTGCAAATGGAGTGTTTCCTGAAGCCAATAAAGATGCAATCCAAATCATTGGACAATAACCCTGTGTCAGGGCTCAACACTGACAAGTGCCCAGAACACATGGGTGCCCCAGATCTAAGTCCGGACCCCCAACGTTTTCAAATTTTGACATGGGGCTCATGCTTATAGACCCTTAAAATCTCAGTTTGGATCACCTAAAAAAGCAGGTAGTGTGAAGCCCTGCCTCTGTTCACAGATGTTACTATTTAGATATATGCTACATTGCAATGGATGTGAAATGTATTAATGGCAAAAAATGGTGCAAGAAATAGCTTGTCAGAATGCTTGAAGACAGTTGATAATAGAATTAGTTTTACTTGTAAAAATGTGCAATTTTATGATGGCTTTATATAATTTTTTATAAATTTCATTTCCTGTGTCTTTTTGATGAATCCCATTTCATATATGTGGTATTACAAACAATTATTCTGGAAAGCTGTAAAATCCCAATAGGAAAATGGCATTGATGCTGTAAATTCAATCGATGGCTCATATGTCACTGAACTGAGAGATGCAGAGTATACTTTCAGATGTATAGAATTACCTATTCCTTCTTTATAAATAGATACATGTCTTTGTTGGAAATACTTTTTATTTCTAATCAGCTATAAGGAATAAGCAAAAATAAAAACAACAAAAACCTAACAGGTAGAGTTAGATTTCTGAGACTTTATTATGATCATCCTTGACTTGAATCTAATACAGAGTTGCAGCAGATTGCTAAAATTCTTCCAAGCTGGTCGTCTGTTTGGTCTATGTTACGTTGTACTGAAGGTTTTCCTTCTGGTGGTCCTTGAGATAGGGGTTTTCCCTCTCATATGTGGATGGTGGTTAGATGTGTGTTCACTGGTAAGTTATCCTTTACATATGTTTAATCTCTGTGAATACAGATATATGGGTTTTCCCCATCATATGTAGATTATGGCCTGATGTCTTTTATCTTACAAGACTTACATTGTCAATTCTTTAGGAACATACATTTATGGATTACGGACACTGAAAATGTAAAGAAAATGTAAAAGAAAAGTCATTATTTGATGAAACTGTTTATCCACTATTGATAATTTCTGTGTGTATCAAAAAGTATTTCATACAATATCATCCAACAATATGATTTCTAGCTGATCACTATTCATGTTACTTACATTTTATTTCTGTCTTCGCACTTTTCCAGTCGCTGTTTGATGTAACCATTCAAGAAAGGCTACAAGGCTTCAACTCCGCCCCTGGCACAGCAACCTTCTTGCACTGGCTTGTCGGCATGGCCTACGTCTTCTACTTTGCCTCATTCATTCTCCTACTCAGAGAGGTGACTTTACAATTTGATGATGTCTGCATAGTCCTTCTTCCATTGATCATATATGTATGTCCCATTTGGGATGGGATTTGGACAATTGGCCAGTGGTAGATATGACCAATGAGATACAAGTCTAGAGCTCTAAGTAAAAATATATCTTGAATTTTCCTTGAGTGCCATTGCTTTTTACAAACAAACTATGAAGTCACGTTCCTGTGACTGAATAAAGGACTCATCTATCCAAGTGTAGAATTCAAAGTTTGTGCATAATCTGTGATAAATATTATTGGTTATAGAAGTTACATCGATATATAATGACCATAATAACCTAACATTTCTATTTTTAGTAAAGATGCAAAGGACTTTATTTGAATCTAAGAATTAAATAAATGAAAAGGTGGGCAATATTCCATTCCTCTTACATTTAACTTGTATTGTTTAAATTGTAAAGAAAATGGTTGGCCAAAATGCAGAATTGAATTTGTGAGGATAAAGGTTTCTTCCAACAATCAAGCCTCTATCTTCATCTTCTCCTGCCCAGGTCCTGAGGCCAGGTGTGCTGTGGTTTCTAAGAAACCTCAATGACCCTGACTTCAATCCCATCCAAGAGATGATCCATCTACCAATCTACCGCCATGCCCGGCGATTTATCCTCTCCATCATCGTCTTTGGATCGGTGGTCCTTCTCATGGTGTGGTTACCTATCACCATCATCAAACACTTGGTGCCAGCGTTTCTTCCATATCACATGCATCTGTCCGGGTGAGTCAGTGTTGGTTTTCTTGTAACGCCTGCTATGCCAAGGTCAAGTTCATCTGAGGTTGACTTGTACTGAAAAATATATACCGCAAAAGCAAGCAACACTGTAAGTCCATAAATTGACCTTGCCATGTGCTGTCCCAGTGGATTTGTTCCATACCAATCCGTTGATTAAACATGAATTTCTTAAATATATCTTCACCAACTTGACACTGATGTAGGGAGACACTACTTGGCTTGTGCTTGTTTTAGCTGAAATTCTTAGAAAGCCAGAACATTCTTAATATGGCAGTGAAGCTTAACCTGATTGTGTTCTCCTTCCTTTACAGAGACACTGCTGTTACAGAGTTATCTCTTGAGCTATTACTGCTTCAGGTTGTACTACCAGCCTTACTGGAACAAGGACACACACGGATGTGGTTAAAGAACCTGATCAGATACTGGACAATCATGGCAGCATATCTCTTGTAAGTCTAAGATATCATGTTATATGTTGCTTACAACTTTGACTTAAATATATTTACATTTTAATGGATTAAGTGATGTTATACTTAATGTGGATTATTATATATGAGCATATCAAAGCAAGTCCGGATAGGTGATGAGATTATATTTCCTTCTTGATATACGTTTTCTCCACATGCATGCATTTTTGGGAGGAAGTTTCTTGTAAATCATGACATTTTACCTTTTGCGAATGTCTGGTGAATTAGTACAAATTTGAAATAGTTTGCAATATAAAGATTTGATGTATTGCATGCCTGAAAAGATGTGTTTGAGGTGTCTATCAAAGATATTATTACTTTCTTTATAGGGACTTACGATCATACTTGCTTGGAGATATACCAGTTCATGGAGAGTTTGATGAAGAAGGAGAAAAGGAAGACGAGGCAGAGATGGAAGATGATGGAGAGCAAGAAGGACAAGCACAAGATTTGGAAAATGTTGATAATAATGATGTACATGATACAGTAAATAATGAAGACCCTCAAAGGAGAACTACTCTAGAAATTGATGAAAATGATGAGAGAAATGACGCATTGCAGCCTGTTGAACAACTTGCCTCTTTGATGGAAAACTTAAACAAGGGAAAGAAAGATTTAACACAAGACAATACTGGAGTGGATTCTTTTCAGGCAGTAGAAGGAGCATCAGGGAGTGATTTTGAGGTGAGAGACGGTCTCCCGTACCTTCAGCTTAGACGTGAACACCAAGACAGTGATGTGGAGATGAGAGAAGAGGAGAGGGATGCAGAAACCATGGCAACAGATCAAGATAATGAAGAGGAGGATGAAGGCGTGGTGGAGGAGGATGTCGAGGAGGAGGTGGAGGAAGAAGGAGTTGACGAGGTAGTTCATGTGATGGATCAAGAGGAGTTGGTGGATTTTGGAGCAGGGCTTCATGCAGCTCATCATGCCATGCTTAACAACAGACAACCAACACACTTTGAACCCTATAACAGACCAAACATCTTCCATTTCAGGGTGAGTGTACACACCTCACATCATTAACATATTCTGTTTTTTCTTTCTAAGATTTATCACTATATGATAGAATTATATTTATTAGCTCTTTTATGATTCAACATATTATATTTGTTAATTCAATCAAAATGGACACAGATTGCTCATTCTGATCATGCATGTTTAGTATAAATAGCATTCTGAATGGAACATTAATGTATCAACCAACACACAACCACTTAAATAAAGTGCCACCTCATTTCTAATCAATTAACTCTTTACCTGCTTTGGTTGGTTGACTAATGTATCAAACTGTTGACTTCCAAAGTCAACATTTGTCCCATGTGCATTGTATACATGTGTTATCATGTACTCCAAACACTGGTAATCAATGATATCAACCTGTGCTAAATAAAGGGATACCGGTACATTTTGGGGGGGTAAGAAAGAGAATTCAAGATTTGCATTGATTGTACTCTCTTCCATCCCTAGGTCCTTCTATTGGTAGTCCTACTGTGCCTGACGCTCCTCCTATCCAGTCTTGTATGCATGACTGTACCAGTCTTTATTGGTCGTCATGTAATGGGTCTATGGATGGGCCAGGGTGCTGTGGTACATGAGCTCTACACTGGTGCTTGCGGGCTCTACATCTGCTGGTTGGTGCTCAGACTAGGCTCTGTTATGATGACATGGGTGCCACAGGGTTTGGAGCTACTTCTTGTTAAAGTCAGAGAATATGCAATGCTGGTAAGTGTGTGTGTGTGTGTAATTGATTTTTGACAGACGTGTATCAATCAAATATGATTATTTACGTCTTGGACCGACCTTTAACGTCACCATACAAAATAGGTGACTGAGATTCGAACCTGGGTCCAATCAGAGTCGGTTTGACGGCGAATACAGAGCTGACCACTCACGTTGACCAACTCCTGATCCCCTGGAATGATGGAAATAGTCTTCATTACATCCATCATTTTTTCTTTTCCTTATTCCTTCTCCTGCTTTTCAATTACACTTGTCTGTGATGGTGTAACTGTGACTTTGCATGTATAAAACTAAAGTCAATAGACTGCGATGCAAATCTGAACCTCTTCCCCTGTCATGTTTGTGAAAGTGCTTTATTATTCTGGATGTCTTTTTATGCCTCCGCCCACCGAAGGTGGGTGCCGGAGGCATTATGTTTTCGGGTTGTCCGTCCGTCCGTCCGTCCGTCCGTCCGTCCGTGTGTCCGTCCGTCCGTCCGTCCCACTTCTCGTTACCGCAATATCTGAAGAATCATTTGAGGTAGGAATCTCATACGAAGATGAACTGATTAGATTTTGGGGTAAGTAGGTCAAAGGTCAGAGGTCACAGAGGTCAATTTACATGAAATTACATGAAATTTTTGGTTTTTAGCACCGTTACCGCGATATCTCAAGAACTGTTTGAGGTAAGAACTTCAAACTTGGTACTAGTATGTATCCCCATACGAAGATGAACTGATTAGATTTTGGGGTAAGTAGGTCAAAGGTCAGAGGTCACAGAGGTCAATTTACATGAAATTACATGAACTTCTTTGGTTTTTAGCACCGTTACCGCGATACCTCAAGAACTGTTTGAGGTAAGAACTTCATACTTGGTACTAGTATGTATCCCCATACGAAGATGAGCTGATTAGATTTTGGGGTAAGTAGGTCAAAGGTCAGAGGTCACAGAGGTCAATTTACATGAAATTACATGAAATTCTTGGTTTTTAGCACCGTTACTGCGATATCTCAAGAACTGTTTGAGGTAAGAACTTCACACTTAATTGTTACTAGTATGTATCCCCATACGAAGATGAGCTGATTAGATTTTGGGGTAAGTAGGTCAAAGGTCAGAGGTCACAGAGGTCAATTTACATGAAATTACATGAAATTCTTGGTTTTTAGCACCGTTACCGCGATATCTCAAGAACTGTTTGAGGTGAGAACTTCAAACTTGGTACCAGTATGTATCCCCATAGGAAGATGAACTGATTAAATTTTGGTGTAAGTAGGTCAAAGGTCAGAGGCCACAGAGGTCAATTTACATGAAATTACATGACATTACTGGTTTTTAGCCTCGTTTGAAAATGAAATGAAATAAATTTTTGTCTCCTGTGCATTTTAAGTGAAATGATTTGTAATTTTGTTGGACCAATCCTTTTTAGAGTGTACATGTATGCCATACATTTCCGATCTGGTGATGGCGGAGGCATAAATTCCGACCGCGCGCGGTCGAATATTCATCTAGTTATATCTTGTCCTTTAGTGCTTACTTTTCATCTTCTTTTGTGTTATTCTTTTTTTTTTTAATTTCTGTTTTAAACATCACCAAACAAAATCATGTAATTCAATTCTCAAACCAATTGTGAATGTTTCAAGTCTGACCTATTTATTTTCTGCTTTGATCTATTCTCAATAGGGCTGGAAGTCTGTTGTGGTTGCTAGTATGTTGCTCGGCATCGTTCCTCTACTACTGGGTGTCTTGTTTGAGCTGGTGGTCGTCATCCCACAGCGTGTTCAGATGGATCAAACACCAGTATTTTTCTTGAGACAGGTGAGCTATTGACTGGAATATGAAGGATGTAAACAATGAAGGCATCAGATATAATGTGTTGACTGGATATTACTTGTTTCATTAAATTGCATTACTGCAAATTTACTCTGTTCTGCCGAAAACCATGTTGAATTGTGTTCACCGAAATCGGGGTTTAGAATACAAGCTTTCCAGCACACCATGCATATTTGCCTTTAAAGGGTACCTGAGGTCTAAAAAATACTTTGCTTGTGGGTAGTATACATAAAAACAATCCCCATACAGAATCAGTGATGTAAAAAAAAAAGTGAACCAGTTGCAATTTTGCCCAAATTTTCAAGACAATTGTTTTCATTTGAGCATGACCTTAATCAGTAATCATTAAAGAGAATAGGAATTGTAACATCTAATGATACGGCAGAAATGCGGTCCGAAATAAATTTGGCACAACTTTAGAAGCGATACAGTCAAGCAGAAACGGAATTGATAACTTACCTGTTCTTACCTTACCTTTCAGTCGGACATCTTTGTTGATGTCTAGAATTTGATCCTTGTTGTACCTCTATGTATCTAATGATACATGAAATTTTACTCATGAACATACTGTATGATGGCCCATATTCTACAAATACTCTGGGTTTTAGCTCTGTCTCAGTCTTGTCTAGCAAAGGGACAACTCAGACCTCCATCTTAGTTGATTCATCAAACTTGTCTATTGCTAAGCTTAACCCTAATCCCATTGGGTTATTTGGAGGACTTGAGTCCATTGGGGGGGGGGGGGGGCCTTTTTGGCCACCCCCCCCCCCCCTCAGATCTCGGCAACGAATAGACCGATTGACTTGAAAATTGGCACAGACGTAAAACATATCAAGTAGAATAAGATTTTTTTTTTTAAATGGACCTTTACTTTTTTTAAAGAATTAATTTAAATTTTGAATATGCAAATTTGATGAATTTTTTGGGGAAAATCTGATTTTCATCTAAAATCATGAGAAATTACAGGTTTTATTCAGGTTTTTTATAAAACTACTTTCAAATGATGTAATTCATCCCATCCATGTTTTTTATGGTGATAAAAATATTTACCCACAGAAAGAGATATTTCTTTTGTATTTCATTGTTTTTATTCTATGTATTTTATTGTTTTTATTGTTTTTTTTTCTTAGAATTTATCTCTGAAGTATATGAAATAAACTAATAACAAAGAAATAATCCAAATTCTAATTCATCATATCAATTATAACATATCTCGAGTTAACATGGCATTGGATATATGAATTACATAGAAACCTGTACAAAAATTGCTGTTTTTTTGTTATGGTCAAGCAATTATCGACCTCTAAAAGCAGTTCTACATGTCCAACCGGGGTGAATTATACAGTGCGTATAAAAAAACTTCAAATTTGTGAAGATTGTGTTAACTTTACACCAAAGTGAGTAGCAACATCTTAAAACCACATATCTCCTCTGTCCAATGATATCTTATTTATTCATACACGGTCATGGATGGCTGAGTAATCATTCTTTTTGGACAATGGGTCAAATTGGATTTGGGACCAAGTTTAGACACTGCAAGAATCAATGCACCTTATCAGAAATTAACTTAACAAATGGAATAATGAAATTAATAATCGCAACCTACCATTGTCTTCTTTCGGATATCTCTTTTTAACATTACATCCCATGCCCCTCAACATGGCCCCCAATCCTTTCCACACAGAGATTAGCTCTTTTCTCCATCTCACGCAAGCACTTATTGTTGGAGTGCAATGACTTCGCACACATCAGGAATTACTATTTCCGTGCTTCCTCCTTGAGGCAGCTTTTCACTTCTGTCAAAATACCTAGTATTTTGGGATTTCTGAAGAGATCTTGTATCTTCTATGAAATATAAGCTTGGTCCTTTTTTAGATCTTCTCTTATCTACTGTTCTCTTAGTATACTGCTCTTGTTCACATTGGACTGTAACCTTGTCTATCTTATCAGTGTTTATGGAATATACTATTAATGGAACCAAACATATGTGTTAAGCCCGGATATAGCCCACTTAGGTGCTGACAGGGCTTTAACCCACATATCACTCACTCACTCTCCATCTCACGCACAGCCCTGCGAATCATTGGGGCTTGGTGGCGTAGAGCTTCAAACTCATCAGTGATTCTTTGTCTCAGAGTTGCAATGGTGGAGGGGTAATGAACACTTTGCTCTTGAGATAACCCCAAAAGAATCATCCAGATATTATGTTATGTCTCACCTGTCTGAACATTCCAACAAAAAAAAAGAATTGAAAAGGATTTATGCTGGTCTTACTAACTGAAACTTGGTCCCAAGTCCAATTTGACCCATTGTCCAAAAAGAATGATTACTCAGCCATCCATGACCGTGTATGAATAAATAAGATATCATTGGAAAGAGGAGATATGTGGTTTTAAGATGTTGCTACTCACTTTGGTGTAAAGTTAACACAATCTTCACAAATTTGAAATCAAATATTGTTGTGTTTTTTTTTATACGCACTGTATATCAAAATATGTATATCAAAAGTCATGAAGTTTGAACGTGAAATTCCAAACGGTCTAGAAGCACAGCGAATGGAATTAGGGTTAAATCCAACGTGTGGTTTAATTTAATTCTGGCCTTAGTCTGAACCTAAATGCCTGATATATTAATCCAGTGTGTTTTGCAAACCTTTTTCTCTCTTCTTTATGATGTAGGATTGGGCATTGGGTGTACTTCAGGCCAAAATCCTATGTGCCCTCACCATGATGGGACCTAGCTGGTGGCTCAAAGATGTCTTAGAACAGGTCTATCAAGATGGTCTAAGACAACTCAATTTGACTTTCATCACTCGTCGTCTAGCTTTGCCTGTCACTGTCTGCCTTCTAGTAGCACTCACAGCTCCCTATACATTTGCTGTCGGTATTTTCCCACTATTTGGTGAGTGTATCAGATGAGAGACTCAATGAAAAGATATATATATACAGAAGATGGTGAATCAGATAGGATTACCTTATCCTTAAAGTAAGATCTAATAAAGGTTTCATGTATATTTCATGTGATTTCATTTCTCATTACTTTAGAGGGGGTGGATCCTGCAACTTAAACATTCCAAGATTTTATGATTTTTGTGTATTATTATATCTATTTGTATACATATTTGATAGTTATTTATACATTTGAAATCTTTAAAATTATGTTGAGTAAATGTGAGAGGGAAAAAATGGATTTGTTGGTAAATTTAGGTATATTATTGAATCTGGGGGGTGTTTCATAAAGCTGTTTGTAAAGTTACGAATGACTTTACGAACGACTGGAACATGTTCTTGGGTGCTATACTAATCAGATTCTCAATCCTTTAGCACAAGAACTGATCACCAGTCGTGCGTAAAGTCGTGTGTAACTTACAGTTTTATGAAACACCCCCCTGTATTATTTTCTTTATTATATTATCATGTTTTCTTTATAATATTTGAACTGTCTGATTTAATTAATTCAATTTCTCTTTTTTTTCCCCTCCTATACGATTTGTCAGGTTTTGGAGAAGAAATTAATCATCAAATGGCAAGGCGTATCTATCCCCTCATCGTGTCTGTGGTTGTAGGAGTCTCCTTGGTCGTATTCCAGGCCAAGCAATTCAAGAAACTTTATGAACACATCAAAAATGACAAGTAAGTTCTGTTCACCTGTATTGTAGGCATATTCAGTTGTTGGCATGAGGTTTTTTAATATATTGAGAACTGCCTCTTTCTTTTTGTGCTTTAGCCACAATTTTGAATCACTTTTCAGTTTATTTGATTATTCATTGCCTGATCCTGTTATGTTCATTTACCTTCAAGTACCTCTATATTCCTTTTATGTTTCTAAGTTGTTAAAGTTATCTCCTTTTGCCTCTTCAATAGATACCTCGTTGGACAGCAGTTGGTGAATTACGAGCCCAAGTCTGTCCGGGATAATGCTACACAGACAGCAGAACATTGAGCCAGGGGGTTGGGGGATCTATGCCTCCCAGAGATACAGCCACACAAACAGTGGGACAGCCTTGTGGATGAAGCTACCAAATGTATCATACTTGATGGATCACTTCATGGATTATACAATTATGTGTGATACAAGACTAGAATTACTACAAAGAAGTGGTGATCCCCAAGATTACTTGAGTTAAAGGAGTTTACCAACTTTTGCAGCATCAGTGAATCTTCGTTTTCTACATGGAATGGAATCAGACTGGAATGATGCTGTCTATTACAGAAGCTGAAACATCAATAAAAAATGAATTTATTCAAAAATTATTGTCTGGTGTGAGACTGCAATTACTGTAAAGAAGTGTTGATCCCCTGGATTGATTGAGTAAAAGGAGTTTACCAACTCTGCACAGGAAATGTGACTGATAAGTATTAAATGATTCTGCATTATCTACATGGAATCAGGCTAGACATGCACTGTCAATTGCAGAAGCTGAAACATCGATATAAATGAAATTCATTCAATATTGAATGATGAAATTGAATGAAGAATGTCCTATTTACAAAGGTTTGCTTGAGCTTTTGCATGTCGATTGCATTTTTCATATTACTCCAGACATAGCTATTTGTTTAAATTATGTGTACATGCAACAGGATGTTTACAATTCTAGTCAGGGTAGTTTATTTACATTTTATCTTCAGAACAACAGATAAGCTTTAACCTGTTTGCAGTTATAATTGCAAATTACTTATGATTGTGTAGATTCTCAATCTTGCATGTTCAGTATTCCTAGTTTGCATGTATTTTCATGTTATGACACCTCTTTCATACAGTAAAAAGCTTGTCGACTCCGAAGTATTGTGTAGAAATATGAAATCATAAATATTGAAGTTACCCTTACTAATTTAGTACTATCTGCATTTTGGGGTTCTTAAATTATATGTTTTATAAAAGAAACCTCCTAGGGTACATGTAGTTTTATGATTTGAAAATTAAAAGAAAGAATTTGGTAGAATGATGTTTTTAACATTGCTTATTTTTGTATTTGAGAAGATATGAGCTGAATATGGCAATCGCTCTGAATGTAAAGAAAAACTAAAATTATTTTAATGATTTGTTTATTTGTAAAAAAAACTGCTCGCTGACTTTTGGTAATGACAGATATAAAACATTTGAAACTATTGATAAAACTTACCAATCTACTAAAGTAAAGTATTCTAATTTGATGAAGGATCTAGAGAGAAAAACTCAGAAAAACAGGAGAGCGTTTTGAACGTTCAATTTTTCCAAAAATATAGGATCGACTGTAGAGTCTTTATTCACTATATGTGTTACAGTGTAAAATTTTTCATATTGTAAAGGTTTGTTAGAAATATAGGTACATAAAATGATTTTCATAAAGTTTATAAATTTATTAATAGAGTAACTGTTAACTTCATGGAAAGGATTTTCAGTAGAATATATACTTTATATAGAGAGTAATGAAAGCTGAGACAAAGACATTGATGTGTTTGTAATCATAATTTGGAGGAAAATTGGAAGATAATTCAGTGTTACATCGTCTATGTTGGGGTTTCTTTTAGCCTAGATTCAGGCTCTTGATACGTGTTTAGTTCATATCATATTTGCATTTACCAAATTTGATACTAGTCATGAATTTAAGCATCTATTGGAACCACTGCTTCCCTAGAATCTAGGTGAAGGAAACTCTGTGAGTGTGTTGTTGATATGGCATCATACAGGCCGTAGAAGGTGATTCTAGTGCAGCTAGCACTAGTTTGTGAGTTTAGAAAGCATATGCCCAACTTGACCTGTGTGATGCTGGATCAAACCATAATGTTAGTTGCATTATCTGGGCCCCAAAGGGCATTAAGGCTTGTTCAAATATGAAACAGTTAAAGCGCCTAAAGAAAACTTACAGCTTTTTTTTTGTTTACTGCACTTCACATTTCTGTATCTTATAACACACAGTTAACCCTTTCATGACATGAATCATTCAAATGCTTTATTGATCACATTTTGTTCTCCAAATTGGCAACAATGAAATTTTTCTTTTAGTGCTACTCTACATGTACATGGTTCTAATAAAATGTAATGTCTTTGAAAACAATATACAATGTTAGAAACTGTAGAAAAGTTGAAAAATTGCCAATTTTGATTTAAAAAAAACAATGAGTTTGAATCTCTCAATGTGTTGCCAATTTAAGGAATTTACAGCTTCTTCTCCTTTTAAAAAAATCCTGGCATCAAACACAATATGGTCATGCCACAAAAAAGGACACAGTATGTGCAGAATTTTTTGCTCTTGCTACTCATGCATCTGGTATATTTTTTAGAGCTATGAATCAAAAGTTATTGAGCCAAACCACAAAATGTGGTCAATTGTCTCGAAAGGGTTAAGTGAGTACGTGTAAGACCTTTGTTGCGTCATGCATCCCCACTTGCCTTTCATTTGATACACAAAAACCCAAAACCGTGGCGGTTTGTTTGCGGCGGTTTGCCACAGCATATGTGAACGAGCCATAATGGAACAAACCTTATGAACAGAGGAACTAACGGATACCATCAAATCAGTGTTTTCATCAGTATATGACTGAAATCACTTCTTTTGGCTTTGCTAAATCTTGTAAACGCATCCAGTACATGTATATGATGAAAAACTGAACACATTAAGATGTTTTCTTTGTCTCCTGCATCCACTTTATTTCATAGCATATATTCATATTATTGTATTAAAGAGAACATTAATATATCGCTTGGTATCCTGATCGCTAAGAATATGTGTTTTTGTTTTCTTTTTCATTGTGGGGGTAAAATTTGAATCATTCTTTTATGTCTATTTTGGAAGGCATGCACTATTTACAGGGGTTTATGTTTCTAATTTTAGCACTGCCATTTGATCATTTTACATTTATTATCTACAGTGTTATGTAGTATTGTTGCTTATAGATATATTTGCAAATAGGGACAAACATACCATTTCAGTAAGGGCTTAATTACAACAGATAGGCCTTCATGTGATAACGGTCCAATTTTTGTTGTGGACATGTATTTCTACTAAATCTACTTTTAAAACCTTGATGTACTGCAGTTTTTCTCATGACGACTTATACCACGTATTCACGCATCAAATTATGGAGTAGCAGTACCTCTTGCATCATTAACACTTATGATACAAGATACAAGGTGAAACTAATTATATATTATGCATATACAGAAGGGCTCTTCCGGTCTGTAGAGACCATTTCCTTGCAAGGACTTCGGGGATGGCACCCTTGGTGACCGTACGGATATACTCCAAGACATCACCCGATTCCGCAAACTCTAAAATCATATAGACTTTTTGACTCTCTATGGTAATCCTGCAATGATATATTGATGAAATATGGCATCTTGATATCGACTATTGCAGTTTAGTCAATGGGATACATGTTTATACAAGAATAGAATTCCCACATGCAAATCAAGTATGCTTCTAATATGTGACCCTCCACCACAAAACGACCAATAAGTTGGAAATTTGGGTTTTTAAATTTCAGCAGTTTGAAAGCTCATATTCTTAGCTTTAAAATGATATATAACTTGTCTTGCATAGACTAAGCAAACCCTTATAGATTACAATGAGAATGTCAGAGTGTAAGACAGGCTACTGATCAAAACAAAAGAGTGACCATTTAAGAGCGCCTAATCGCACAAAAGGTTGAGTCAAAACTCCAAAGCCTACACTGTGAAGTACTCATTGGATTGGGTTGAAACTTTCCATACCTTTAGAAAAGATATATTTCTTTCTGCAGATTTTGAATATTAGACAGTGCATAGTTTTTGAGCTATACCAGAAAAGCGATGTGAAGTACGATCCCAGCAAGCTGACTCACAAAGTTTGAATATCCAGGAAAAAATGGTCATTTTGAATGAGAGTAAAAACATATTTCAGCATGTCTTTTTACCCCGAAATTTTGTCAGATGGTAGATTAATAAATTAACTTTCAGGAGTTACCAAAACTTAAAAAAAGAAATTTCCACCCCAAACAACCTTTTTCAGCTTTTTACTCTAAAACTCCCATTGCGACTCATTGGTCGTTTTGTGGTGGAGGGTCACATATGGTCTTTATTCAGATAATTGGTGATGTGTCTATTTCTTGTAAGTGGGGTCATCTTTTGTTCTGTTTTCTTTAAAAACTTGCCAAGTAAAAACAAAATCTTTTGTATGCAATTAAGTTTATTTGTTATCCAAAGTGAAAGTAATATTCTTTATGCTGTGTATAGTAATTGATTTTGGTTGAAAGGACTGACTACAATTGTATATGGAGAGAGAATAAAAACTATGACTGAATGTAAATTAGCCATTTCTCCATTTCTCTTTCTTTGATGTATGGTGGTACTTCATCAAGTACCATCTTGTGAGAGGCATATTTCTCTTTAATTTGTTTCTTTGAAACTTTCCAATGTGATATACTTGTACTCCCCTTTTATTTGAAAATGTCCAAGTAATCTCCAGTTCTGGAAATAATGGAAAATCAATTCTGCTGAATCAACCAAACTTATACTGAACGTTCAAGACTACAGAGAAATTATATCTGCCTAACCAATTTGATTAGACAAATCCATTAGTTAGAAAAGCTGTGATAAAAAGAGAAAGATAATAAATTGAGCTTGTGTTGGTCATTAGAATGTCCCATGTGCTTATATGATCTTTTCAGTGAATGAGACATCAAGCAAGTTTTTTGTTAGTGTTGTTTTACATTTAACTGGTCCAAACAACTCATATATTGCTTGATGATGAACAATTTGGAATTATATGATGCCAGATTCAAAGTACCAGAATACAAGACCTTTACCTTAACTGGAATTAAGAGTGAAGTATCCTGTGAACAAATGAAAATATTGAGCCTTCAATTTAAATGAATGCAAACCTACCATATTACTGCTGCTTCTTCAGATAATGAATATTACCATCACAAACACAAATGACACATAACAAGATATCCATAGAATCTTTATATATAATCATTTATTTTAAAATATATTTACAATCACCACCACTTCTTGAGTTCAGGTTAACTCAAGAAAACAAAACAGAGGAAATAATGAGTTCTTATTTGTAGAAATACATAGTATGAAAAATTGGTTAAAATATATGTTTCTGAGTATTCTCTGGGGATGCGAGACAAGTCCACTGGAGCTTGATTCCTTTGCACAAATCGTTTCTTCATCCTTACATGTTTTTAACTTTAATTTTGACATGCTATATTTCAAGTGTCATTCAACTGATCGTTCAACTGATCGTTCAACTGATCTCAGTTTCACACAGCCTGAGTAACAGATGGTGGTACAGTCAAATTTTATAAGGGGGTCTACATGACTGCAATAACTTGAATGCTCTGCATTACTACATACATATAACAGTATGAAAGCAATATAGTAATATCTTCCAGCCTTCATTTCTATTTTCATACTAACCTGTTGGGTACGATTTGATTTTGGTATAACATTCATTTTCCATCGAGTCTAGCATCCAACAGGTTAAATGCACTCTGAATTAAGAATACATGAGCATTCATAATAATGCACAAATCTGGGGGGCGTTTCATAAAGCTGTTCGTAAATTTACGAATGACTTTACGAACGACTGGAACATGTTCTTGGGTGCTGTACTAATCAGATTCTCAATCATTTAGCACAAGAACTGATCACCAGTCGTGCATAAAGTTGTGCGTAACTTAGAAACAGCTTTATGAAACACCCCCAGCATTCTTTGTCTGTCTACACCTAATTCACCTTATCATCACTTATTGCATTTGTAAAGTGGAAGTAGCCTGTTCTGCACATACATGTGTACCAAGGCAACAATCTTATCAAATCAAAACTTGGAGATCAAAATAGTGTGTAACAAAGTGACTTGGTAAATAAATATGGTGTTTCGAAGAAGTTCACTATCTTGTAAATATACATGTACCTGCATTATTCATATTTTCTGCAAAGTAACTCTTTATATTAACTTTTCAATAACACATGGTCAGAGCATCAAATAATCAGCTGACAAATTTACCAGCTTTTAAAAAAACTTTTTTTTTTTTAGCTAGGTCACAATTCATTGTTTTCCTTTTTTCTCAATTAATAAAAACCTATATCAACAGCAACGTACAAGGATGACTCTGAACCACATTCTCTTATCATGCTTGTAACATAGATTTTTTTTTTTTTTACCTCCACCAGTTAACACATGCCTCTTCTTTCCCTATCAAATGTAATGCAATACCTTATTAATCATGGGGAAAAAAGCAAAGGCATAGAAACAATACTGTGACATTGGTTCAGTAGGAAGTCAAAGCCATAGACATAGAAAATGAATACAAATAGATGAGGTGTAATCACCCTATTAACCATAGAATATACTAGTCCACATAATAAAATCAAGTAATGGAAAAATTTCAATACATCAATTTACAAGGATATCTCCTTCCAATCGATCTTTTTCACATGCGGGATCTACTCTCTGGAACCAACTGCCACAGCCACTTAGAGATATATCCACTGTAAATTCATTTAAGAATTCCCTGAAAACACATCTGTTCCAAAAAGCATTTGACTAAATGTATGCTGGTTTCCTGGCCATTTCTTCCCATGTTACATACCTTTGTATATATTTTTTTTTTTTTGTATATGGCATTATTATGTATTTGCAACATGTGCTGTAGTGTTTGGACAATTTGCAATTATGTTTTCTATGTGATCTCTATCCTACCTGTGTAACTGTAATTTCTATTTTCCAGCGCCTTGAGCACTGTATTTTAGTGGATGTGGCGCTTTATAAATATTCATTATTATTATTATTTATTAAGTTCCAAGAAAGGTACCGTACTCACACCACTTTAGTTCTTTTACCCTTTCAGTATTCTAATAGGCTAACAGTACATTATAACAAAGAGTTCTGGATGGTAAAATGAACTTTGTCATAATAGGACATCCCTCATCTTGTAAATAGCCGATTACATATGTGCAGGCATTCAAAGAAGAAAATATTATATTTTGTTCTACAAAAAAAGAAATGGTTTCTCATCTCTCTTCTCCAAGCAAAGATATTCCTCAATCAAAATACATGTAGATTTTATATCCTATACGGTAAATGGACCAGTACATCCTTCATGGCAACTTGATTTCCATTTGAACTTTAGCTCTAACTTTCTCTACATCATATACATTGCATTAACTACCGGTATATGAAAAATAGTATGTGCAAAATGAAAAAGTTTTTGTTTCCCTAAAAAGATTTTCATGAAGTACAAATTGATATCATGTCATTCAAGGTACATGTACATTACGATCAGTTATGCTGATCAAGCAAAAATCTCTTCTTTTTCTCTTTGTTTAACATAGAAAATCAATATACAAATCTATAATACTTCTCAATTTGAAAAATAATCCAAGTGACAAGAAGTTCTACTTTATAAACTCAATTAAATTGTAATCCCATTTCCAATATATAAATTAATCACAAACTGTATATTACACATGCTCATGTATAGCACAGTGATTGGATACTATGATTATGAACTACAAAGAGAAAGGAGAGCATTTATCACATTTCTATGTTTGATCAGAATTTTTTTTTTTCAGAATGGAATGGCATCAAAATGTACAAATAGCAATGCATTAGGATTAAAGTCTAGCAAATGAACTAAGGGGGGGGGGGGGGGGGGAGAAGGGGGAGGGGAGTTATCAAAAATTACCATTAGCACACCTAATTTTCCTCTAACTGAATTACCATGGAATGTATTCCAACTACATTTTGCAATGCTGAATGATACTAAAGTATTTAAAGAAGTACTTCTGAAAGAAAAGTTGTGCCATTGTACATACACAAATCTAACTCTCTTTGATGCTTGCCATAAAAACAAAAAGTCACTACCCAACTGAAAAGATATCTTTACAGCAGTGAAGTAAAGTTAATAGAGCAATTAGCTAATACCTATCAGTATAACTTTCCTTGCTGGTAATGAACAAGCTTTTCAAAAGCAAAAGTTGAAGAAAAACGAAAGATTTTGTAGCTATCGCTTCACTAGTACATATTTTTGCAATAATATTCACACAGAAGAAAATGACATGCAGTCACCTATACTTTGTATATAAAATTGTAAAGCATGATTTCTATAATGCTGACATATGAAGTTGTACAGCCCATTCATTGCTTTGTCAAAGCTGAGTCTTATGCATGGTATCTTTCACTTTAAGTAATAATAGAAAACTATAAAATTCTATATATGTACTCTACCATTAACCTTTGGCAAAAGGATCCAGTATATGCCTACCAACAATGTCTCATCTTGCAAGTATTATTTATAGGCCTCTCTGTCATAAGGTGCATGAAGACATTCCAAGGTTCTTGTGTTTCCCTGTTCTATGGCAATGGCAGATCGTGCTAAGAAAACCTCATTAGGAGAACTGTTGAGTGGATCACTGTGATGTACAATTCATTATTTTGGCGAGAACTGTCACATTGATCTGTGCGATGTAGAACTCATCATTCTGGAGGGAGCTTATGAAGGGATCCCAATGATATAGAGTTCAAGAATGTGCAAAAACAGGTTGTGAAAGTCTTTGATGCAACGTTCATTAATTAGTTTGCGGGAAACTGTTGAGGAGGACCCTGAGGGAGTATTGATGTAAAGAATGTTGAGACAAAGATCCAAACTGTCACCAGCATGCCAGGTCTAGGAGGCTCAGCTAGTTCTGCCTCTGTGTTTCCATCAACATCATCACTGGAACTAGTACTGCTCTCTGATTCATCAGGCTGGTAATGAAAAACAACATAGAAACAAAATAATGATAATATTCACAATATTCATAACATGAATAAACAGAATAACGATGATGTTCATAAATAGATTTTAAGAACAATAAGTCAAACTTGACTTGATACTCTTCACCCACAAGGACAAGAAACCTACAGACGCCTACCTGGGAGTTTACAAGATACCATGCCAATGTGGCAAGGTGTACATCGGAGAGACAGGACGCAGTCTCGAAACCAGACTTAAGGAACATCAGACCAGCTTTAAACACAGCGATTGGGACAAGTCGGCAATTGTCAAACATGCCCAGCAACTCAATCACCCTATCAACTGGCCCAATACGAAACTCATCACCTCCATCAAACACTGGCACACCAGACGAGTTCGAGAAGCCATCGAAATACATCAACACAACACAGTACCACAGGACAGCGATTAGTCATCAACGACATTTGGCCTCTCCTAAATAGACTTACATCACAACATTAAAAACTAAACGCCACATAAGTGGGTTATTTTTCACGAAAGAATATATCAACAGCCTTTTCACAGAGGCTCCCACCAGGTGTTACCGAAAACCCCCCAACACAACACACCACTTCACGGCAATCGATAATCTCTATAAACAGATTAACGGACCTGACAGGAAACGACTAACAATAGACTTAGACATTTGCGCTGCAAACTCCAGACACAGACACACATTTAGACCACGCAACTGACCAATCAGAGGCCCGGAATGGCGAACACGGGCTCGCACAGTAACGGTACCCCGGTCCGTACAACTGCATAAATACTCGCCGCACTGCAGTTAATCTCCTGACGATGAACAGAGCACACTGTTCGAAACGCGTTCGGAAACTCTCTTTCAGAACTACTCTACAGAGGAATACAAACAGTTCTTTTCAGAACTACTCTCTCCAAACTTCTGAGACCTGCTCAGAACTTTCCTGATCTCAATCACTCTCTCTTCCTTTTTCTTCTTTCCTCTTTCCATTTCACTCATTTTTGGTGTACAAACACCCAAAACAAAAACCAAAAATACTCCTGTGTAAGTGTTTAATTTAATTTCATTCCAGTTCCATCTCTTTCCTTTCCTTTCACTTCTCCTAAATTCCTCTAAACGCCCCATAAGGGGGCTATTTTTCACGAAAGAATATATCAACAGGCTCCCACATGGTGTTACTAGAAGCCTTCAATTGTGAATAATAAAGTCATCTATTTCCATGTACATGTACATTGCATCATAGTACACCAGACTTGGTGCAATTAAAAGGGAATTACCCCCAAGAAAACCCACGCCTGTGCGTCTGTAAGACCAAACGTTGGAGTACTATGAGGAACAGATGTGGTAAAACTACAGAGGAAACTCTTAACAGACAATATTTTGCACAATCATGCTAAACTGAACATGCATAACCAGGTAATGTATTCTACATATATATAGGGTCCCCATTTCAAAACTGTTTCATGAAATTGTAGATGTTAAAATAAGTTTTTCCTACCTGATACTGAACAAAAAATATCAACGAGAAAGCACTAAGAACACTAGAAAGGCCGTCAAAGGCGGCAGACCCACGCCTTAACCCAATAGGTTTTGTTTTGTTGCGATTATTTTTGTAAGCAGTAGCCATTCAAAGGGGATAACAAGAGGCACATCTCCCCCCCCCCCCCAATAAATTTTGCCATATCCAGGTCATAGCTTTGTGTGTCCCCACCCTTGAAAAAATTCTTCTGAAAAAGATATTTTATTATTGAAACATCCCTCCCCTAAAAGTAATTGATTAGACATGTCAGAGAGCGTGGCGTGGCGAGAAAAAAAATGTTAGCAATTTGTATTCAGTGTTCAGTCATGTAAGTGTTAGTAAATGTATTCATGTTCTATCTTTAAATTACATTGCAATTGGGGTTGTTGTTTTTTTTTCATCGGGCTTGGATAAAATAAATATGACGACAAAATAAGTTGGATCTCGACTTCAAAATGCATGCGAGGCACAGAGCTTACTCACTCAGCTCAGTCACCACCCATCAACAAAGTCAAAGTGGATACTGGCGTGCATATATTCGGCGAACCTCGATCAGCCACCAAATTTTGCAAATCCACACAAATTAAAAAGAAATACAGTGTTTGTATATATTTTACAACTACGAAATCCACTCAAACAGACATAAATGAGTTATAAACTAACTCAAATCTCAAATGACAGGACCGTTATAACCCAAAGAAAAAAGTTCAATCCTACTACAATCAGTAAGGCACAGGCACTGTACTCCCTGGGGTTATGTACTCCCTAGCCCGACCAGATCGCCGTCACTTCGCGACAGCGCTGTGTATAGTTATGTACGTACAGCTAGCTACACAGCCCACTCACTCAGATCAACACACGCGAACGCTCGCGAGTGCGATAGACTCATTCACGTCGAACAAACTCACCAGATTTTCACCGAAAACAATTAAAATCACGTACTACACGTCCACCAGGATAAAATAAATCACAAAAACTTCCACAACAAAGTGGAAAGAACCGGGGAAAATAAACAGAAATGCACAGAAGATAAGAAATAGAGGAGAAGCCGTAGGGCTAGGGTAGCCTGAATCTAAATGAATTTGTAGTTAAAAAAGGTATCGCGCGCAATCCCTGGCCTTGTTGCTGGATACGTTGGCTTTGAATATTCATTGCAGGCTCGTACGGATTTGAAGTGAAATGGCAAATAATGGGTCTAAAAGTCTTCTAAAATTCATAAACCTGAAATAGACTTTTGGTGAGACGAAGTAATGAGTGTTTTGATTGGCCAAAATATTTCTGCATCTGCAGGCGAAGTTTGGGGTCATCAATCTTTCTAGTTTCTTTCCTGTCACTATCTGAACTGAAGTTCCTATACTTTACTACAGGGTCAAAACTTCAAGGTCACACAGAATGTGCAGGGGTCAACCAATCATCACCAAAATCTAATCGATTCTTTCCTGTCACTTTCTGAACATTCCCTGAAAATTTGGTGCAAATCCGTTCACCCGTTCTCTTGTTATCTTGTACACAAACAAACAAACAAACAAACAAACAAACAAACAAACAAACAAACAAAAAAACAAACAAACATACGGAGCCCTTTACATAACCCTGCCGATTTCATCGGCGTGGGTAACAATGTACATCCAAGTAAACGTACCTGATTGTCACTTGGTTCTTGTTCTCCATCCTGGGGCGGGGCTTCCTCATTAGGGGGTTGTTCTTGGGGTGGGGTGACGGGTGGTCTGCCTCTCTGTCTTCGTCTTAGCTGGAAGTATCCTGCTTGGTATCTGGACAGTCAAAATAGCCAGGTACATTACGATTCAGTCATCGATTATATGTTTTTTTATATTGAAGCACTGAATTGACTTCTTCACTGGCAGGTTAATACATCAATAAATAAAGAGTGAATCTTAGATCTTTAAAACATTTGTAAAACATAAGGAAATGGATGAATAGTACGGAAGGTAAAACAATTCACCATTTCTGAATATCAATTCATGTATAAAAGGACAAGTCCAAGGTATTTGTTCGTTTGCTGTACCATATATTCCCAAGAATAAAGAAAAGATAAATAACATTATCTTCCTTGTCATTTGGTCTGATCTAAGTCCCAAGAGGGCTGTGAACTTGAATCATCTGGATCCTGTTCTATAAAGAGGTGCGATCAATTTGAATAGATCAGAGCTTAAAATTAATTGTAACTCCTATCTGTTAAGTACACAATTGCTGTTATTTTTAAAGGGATACGCCACCAGGCGGCCATGGGGAAAGTCAGGATTGCGTAAGCCCCATTCACTTGTACACAAAGTTTGTGCGTCGTTGGACTACTAGGATTACTTTTCGGACTGCACAAAGCCGACCAAATCTCGCACGAGAGCTCGAGATCAAGCGGAGCGTGTATATTGCGCAGTGAACAGTCTGTTCGAAGTTTGCTCCCGCGGGGTAACGGCATGATCAGGTAACTATCACGCGTGCCCTCTCGTGGCATAAAAACCTCCACAATCAATCGCAACTCTTTTTAAGACCGGGCCCGAGTATACTAGAACTTTGATAGAGTCAAATTATCTTGGATTTCCCCGTCCCCCCCCCAAAAAAAAATGAATGGTGATGTTACTTACAGGTACAAGACAAAGACAGCTCCTGTAACCATCAAGAATCTACTGACAGACGAGTAGAAGTAGACGATACTCAGCAAGATACCAAACCGACATAGAGTGAATATCCAATCCAGCCAATCCCTCCTCATACCTTCCTCATCCACATCAGCTGCCTGGCCTCCACCTACATTCATTCTTTGTGGGGGTGGGGCAGCAGCAGGAGCAGCAGCTGGAGCAGCCGCAGCTTGGGGTGCGGCTGGATCTGCTGGTTGGGCAGGCCCGGGGGCGGGATGCGGTTGGTTGATGGAGGTAGCAGGGTGGGGCACTGAGGGTGGTAACCATGGTGATGAAGTCATTGGATAGGCTTGGTTCCAGCCTGCCTGCATGCCACCACTACTTGCTGCCATCATACTCGCACTGTCGTAATCAAAGGTGGAAAATATCTCCATTAACAACTGCCAATATTTACAGCCTTCTGGGTAGGGGCATCCCTAGTGGCGGAAGGTTTTGTAACCCCCCCCCCCCCCCACTTCAGAATATCTGTCAGAAGATTTGAAATTATGGCAACATCCTGCTTTTGTGGCATTTATGACACTTGGGGCTTGGGATTATAATCCTCTCAAGCTCACCCTTTCTTCCCTTGTAAGCTCTCTCTCATTCATTTCATAACTACATCACGTAATTTGCCTTGAAAGTTTACTTTACAAAAAAGAGAGAAGGATATTATCATTAAAAGGTTGGAAAGAGTTCCTTTTGCGACAGCCACCTAAAATTTTTGATGGGGGTTGAGTAAAAAATCTCTGTCTCCTCAGCCTTTTCCATAGTATATCTGTAATTCTGTAGAGAGAAAACATTGGTTAGTAACAAATGAAACAAACGAAAAATGACAAAGCTTGGTATCGAACATGGGTCCTCGATATTGCCAGTCATCCGACTTAACGATGTACCTGCGAGAACAAGTTGACGTCGAAGGTGTTCAAAACATATATATACCCTAACCCTAACCCTATTTCTATAGACATTTTGCACCTTTATATATGTTTTTTCATTTTGGGTGGCTGTCGCAAAAGGAACTCTTCCCAAAAGGTTTGCTTCTGAGACAGAATTTTATATCTAAACCACTGTGTAAACAAAATTATTTTTCTAGGTGTCTTTCAGAAATTCACTACCAACGTGTTAATGTAGACCATTAATTATACATGTACTTACTATTAAGCCTGAGTCATATCGAATATTTCATAATCCGGGATTCGACGGCTTTGATTCGATCGAATACCAGTGCATCGATAAATGATGGGCGGTGAAAACAGAGTTGCACACAGTTGCACGCACCATGCACCGGTGACCGGTCCGCTGGCATCGCGGGCATATGTATGGGCTCTCGCTGCCAATGGCTAGTAAAAATCACAGCGCACGAGCCAAAATCTTAAGTTTCTAGTCCGTGTGGCTCGACAAAATATCACTCTAGTGTTGCACGAAGCGATGCTCATTGTCGACACACCCGACAATGATTCAAATTCAAAGAATTAATAATCTTACTTTGTCTTTGGAGAGCTGAATGGAACAAGTTTGTTCGATGCAAAAAAACAAAACAATACGAAATAAACTTTTCGTCGCTCATGACTCGACTTCATTCAGCTTCAGATCATTCAGAAGTAATTGCCAATTTGATGAGAGTGTGATATTAGTTATTGCGAATTAAGTAGGAACACTCGTAATCATGCCCGTATTTATCATGTTCAATTATACAATTGTCAAATTGACAATGCAGAGAGAGTGCAAGAATATTATCGTAAACTTCAGTTCGTAACGACAAAACAATTTTTCCATAGAGAAAGCACAGGTAAAGCGCAACGTCCTCCGCGAGCGAATTAGCGAAAGTCAGCCAACAGCTTAAAGTCGCCTTCACGTTCTCTGCTAGTATATATGCTGTACGTTACGGAGTTTCTTTTTTTATTTGCTTTTTTCATGGTGGCTACGGTAGTCAAAAATCTGGCGGACTACAAATCGATGCACCGGATTTGCCAAAACGAATTCGGGATTCAATGTCTTCGATCGAACACCGGCTAACCAAGCGATTCGACTCAGGCTTACTTACTATTGCATGTATGCCGCCATCTGTTGGGCATACATGTGCTGCATCCATTGCATCTGTGCTGGAGACATGGAAGAGCTTGGCACTGCGCCAGGATGAGGCACTGGGACTGAGCCAGGTGTTGAAGGCAAAGAGCTGAGCAAACAAAAAAATATAATATAGAAATGACATGTCAAAGGAGATGTCACAGTGATATGAAAATCAATATAAAATTATATGAAACAGAACAGTAGAATGAAATCTGTATACAGTGCATAGGGACATATTGTGATATGCGCTATATAAATATGGTATATTATTATTATTATTATTACATCTTTCTTCACACAAAACTTATCAAGTTTCTCATTTTTGCAGATCCCTAAATGAAGATACAATACAAGGAAATAATTCATTCATGCAATTTATTCCCATTCCCCTTATTATAAAGTAAATGGTCAATTACCATACAAGGAAATAATATACTGTTACATGTATGTCATCATTCCTGAATCCTGTTAATACATTCTGAATGGGTCAGTCAATCAATGTTGTTTCCTTCAAACAGTATGTATATGCAATTTCCTACAAACACTGTTAAAAATGCACATATCACATATCTACATTCTAAAATGAACATTGCTTTACACATAAAGTTTAATTCTACAACACAAGATTCTCAGTATTCCATACATGAAAATATTTTTTTGTGTATTTTCTGATGTTTTTTGTGGAAAGCTTTACACTAACAATACATGTTGGGTAACATGTAACAAAGAAATTCCTTTCAATCTACATAATTTCTATATAATTATTAGTGCTGGGACTAAAAATCGGGTCCCGGGTCAAAATATTACATGCCCGTTTCCCGAAAATAAGTATTTAATGATTACTCATGTATGTAACATGACAAGGCGGTAGATAACGTCGACCAGCCATTCAATATCTACATGTAAATATCCATGTAGCGCCCCACTGCAGTGATGCGCTTTCAAGTTTTTCCCAGTGTTAATAGCTTCTTAAGGGTAAATATAAGCTTGTACATGTAATTTGTGTTATATGATTTTCGGGTAACCGGGAACCCGCCCGAAAAATTGTCGGGTTCCCGAATTGAAAAAATACCCGAAACTCCCACCCCTAATAATTATTATAAAAACAAACTGGAAAGAAATTTTGTAAGGCCCAGTTATAGAGCATTTGGATTACATAATTTTCAGTCGTCCATGAAATTCCTGAAGGCTTACTGTAGATTTGTTTTACCTGGCAACAAAACATGACCACGAATAGACAATTAACAAATGAAAGTAAATGCATAAAGATCCAATGAGGTACTTAACAACAGTTTTTTCTGTACAATCAGAGAAGCAGCTCAAATTGACTGGAATTGATTATGAAACTGGTCTACATGTATTGGCTGGGCACATCATCAAAGTTTAAAAAAAAAAACGCACTACATGATCCACAAACTATTTGGCTATATTAGCCAATATGCCCAGTAATCCCCAAATTGGCAAAAACCCTACCTACACATGTAGGATATCGAAAAAACGGTGAGCAGAACAGATGTACTGAATTTCTATAGAGTGGAGGCATAAAGCCTTAAGAGCAACGAGCTGTACCGTCAACTGCTCGTGGTCTAGTGGTAAAGAAATCTGCATGGTCGAAGTATCCTTATTCTACACCGCATGTTCTACAGTGTTGCTGGTTCGAATCCCGCTCTTCAGTTATGAATTAACAATAGCGTTTATTCCGTTGAAAATGATCAGAATTTCAATAATAAAAACACAAGAAACTTGACTAAATATTCACTTGGTCAGGCGGATTTAATGGTGCCTGGGCATAATAACGCATTTGGCCAACTATTTTGATTAGTATACTTACGTGGCATTAGGAAATACAGTTTGATATGGCTGCTCAGGCTGAGGGACACGTTGCATTGTTGTACGTTGTCTAAGACCATCATTGTTAGGTAGTACTGTTTCTTTACTCTGTCTGTTGAAGCATGCCTCTCTCTTAGCTTGTTCCTCTGGGGATGGTGTACACACCAGGTGAACTGTACATTTCTCATCATGGTCTCTCTAAAGGGACAGATAAGCAGAGTGAAGAAAAGTGACCAAAAAAAAATACATAAGAGAGGAGAGCAATTTAGCCCTGGAAGGATCCAAAAGAGCTCAGGGAAATGAAACTAGAGCCCTATTTTTTTTTTTAAATAGTATAAAAATTACTTGGAGCATTTCTTGCTTTACAACAGAAAATCCAAAATGTGGCGAAGGCACATTCAATCAATAATACACAAAAAATGAATATAACATTAAAAAAAAAAGAATTACAAATCATCAAATGTCATTTTGTTATCAATTGTTTAAAATTTTGACTGTTAAAGTTAAAACCCAGATGATTCCAAACAATTATTTTACCAGTAAGTGTATATTTGAGAAGGATAAGATATAACTGAGTATTTTTTTTAAGCATACAAGTCAAGTACGTACAAATATTTCTTTCATTTTGAATTTCAACCTTTCCCTTTTAATATCACCATCTATTTTGTGCATGATTTTAAATTGTAAACTATTGTACTTCAGCCACGTGGCTATGATATTCATTATCAAACCTTTAGATTTCATCTAATTCAATTGAATATAGGCAGATTGCAAGTACGTACCGGTATGAAAAAGTTACATGTATGTAATTGCTTTTGCAAGCATGAAAAAGGTACATGTTTGACTCACCACAGATAAGACATCCTTCAAAACCAGGTTGTCTTGGAGAAGCTTTCCTGAATATATAATTCTTTGGCTCCTTTCATTCTGTATACACAGAGAAAATAAAAATAAAATTCATGTTTATAAATTATCAAAGCATTAGATTTCAAGAGGGTATAGAATATCATATTCTCATATCTCGGAATATAATGAAAATAATTCATGTACATTAATTGTTTGATTTTCTGAATAAAGGTCATTTGATATCCATTCAGATGTTCACCGAAGAGATGCTTGTCATCCCATTAAGGAAGCCAGCACACACAATGTGCATGACCAATTGATGCAATAAGCATGACTACATATATCTAGTCGAGATGATTGCTGTATTTGACATTATTGCCTAATTTGCCTTAACGGTGAAAATATATAAAACATAATCATACACATAAATGTATGATCAAAACCAAAGTGCAAATGTTAGATTATGGTTATCAGAAATACATTTGCATTCAGGAAGTAAATAATCAACATTTTTCTTTTTGATTCAATGCTCTTTCAAGTTTGACTGGAAAAACACAAACATTCTTTCGACTTCTTGCTCGATAGTGACCACAATCAAATTGCTGATTGTTCTGTCATTATTCTTCTTCCATGCTAAAATGTGTCCTACTGGACAACATATTATTCATATCATGTCAGAATTAACTGTTCCTGTACAAATATGCATCGATTCAGGAATTTGTTGTTAAAGATCAGCTGGGCAGAAAATGATGACAATTATTAAATGAAATTTAAACACGGGCCTCTCTTGTACAAATTTTTAAACTTTCTCTTTTTCTATTTTTTTTTCTTGACTCACAGGATTAGTTGGATAAACAGCAGACAAATGTTTTTTCAGCTTTCTCACAGTCCAGTCCATAAAACATTCCACAGTTTGATCACCAATCTCCTGGTTTGGTGCTTTTACAACAAGAGTCAATGGAGAGCCTGCTAGAGTTTCCATGTTGAATTTAACAGTTTTTAGACCTTAAGAAGTTGAGAGTTTTTCAGTTCCAGAAAATGACAAATCAAGCAAATGCCATCAAGTCAAAATTATAATTTTTAAAACTTCAAAACAAGCAATCTAGATTCCTTTATTTTATACTATTATACTTTATAGAGTCTATATGTTAAATTTGGATAGAAAGAGATAAACCAATGTCATAATAGTGTTCCACTGACGGTGTCTGAAAATTTGAGGTGATGTTGGATGACGTCCCCAAAGCTGGTGGAGGCGGAGTAAGCAGCTTGCACTGCCTTAGCAGTAGTAGTGGCACTGGCAGGTTCGTACTTTCTAAATAAACGCCGGTATCCCCGCGTCGTACATGTACGGACTGTACACTGACCAGCACCTGTCCAAACAATGAAGGAGTAGCAGAAAATGAGACGCAAATAACAGGCCAAAAATCACACCAGTTGTATCATGCAGCGATAAATTGTGCCGTGAAAACAATATACTTCACAATATATGATCTATGGTCCTTCCTTCCTAAAATTACCCTGGTTGATAAACGGCCAGTTCACGTTATCTGCTAGTGTACAATTTTTCGGCAAACAGCGTTTCATTTCAGCAACACGTAAGTTTACGTTTAAGTAACTGAAATAATCGACTAGAGTACTTGTACAGTATATAGTAGACACACTGATCTCTACGGGGAAAAAAATCCGTGGTGATCAGTGAGTACACATCATATATAATGATTGATGCAAAAGGTGTGAATATTTGTCGAATTCTTGTTCAGTGGTACTTTTATTGTAATTTTTATGCAAAAATTATTTTTTAGTCATTCTTAAAAAGCAATAAAATAAATTATAGTATTTTTTTATGATGAGAGCTGTAGGATTTTGCTATACGTGTCAATATGTCTTGTAAACTGGTTTATAACTTCAGTGAATAGATACCACCCAAAATTACGTCATGGTCCGTGTTGCGCATGTCAGGTCGCATGACCCATAATACCTGACAGTCGAGTCGTGTGTGTCCTTGGTTATTTGTTTATTATAGAAAAAGCATGGCTGAGATAAAGATTACAGCGAACGAAGACTGCATGCAGACGGCTTCTAGACAGCATTCGTCAATACGAATTTATTCATATTGACGGAAAAACTTTTTTGAAAAGTCTGTTTCTTAAAAATATAATCTAAAATACGGTAGGCCTACATCATAATTTATTGAAGATGAAGTAGGGAATTTGAAGTCCATCACGGATATTTTTAAAGAATGGGACTAGATGATTATGTCAGCAATAAATGTGTTACAAGATTTTTTTCATTATATTCATTCCATGCACGCGGAAAAAAAAAAAAAATTTTGACTAAGCATGACTATCCTGACGAAGATACTGAATTAAATTTAGAATTTTGCTTTACTGATGAAAGACTCTGTCATTGTGGTGAGTCAACGCGAATATACAAAGTTCTGTTACTAGAACAGAAACATATGCGATGCGTAACTTGAGCAATGCTTCAGGAAAAGAAATTTAAAAAAAAATGAAGGTCCACCCAGAATAGCAGGCTAAGAGAATTCCAATTTAAATTACTTAATAACCCCATTTTAATTATTTACATCATAATCTATCATAAACTCATCATAAAATAGGCAATTTCTAAGCTGGAGAACTTCTCATCTCAGCCGGCAAAATAATTCCTGAGCAACCTATTTTTCACATCCTTTACAAAAGTGGGCCTGCAATGCTCACCCAAGCATGAAATATTTTTGGACTTTTGTGGTGTCATAATTATGATAGAAGAGACCTTCAGCTATCCATACATATAAAAATTTCCCTAAAATTCACTATTTTTTAATTTGGGGGCAATTTTAAAAGTGTATCTTTTTTTTTTTTTTTTTTTTGGGGGGGGGGGGAACAATCGGTATTATACTGTATGGCCGATGGATACCATGATTACATAATCACGTGTTTCATTGTCATGTTGGCCGGGACGATAGTCCCCCAGCAGTGAATCATTATAAATAACCCGACTAGACAACTTTTACTAACTAGACTAGGCGTAAGTAGTCAATCTTGACTACTTACTCATGTTTGAGAGACATAGGGAATACTTGTATTCCTAAGACGCCCTCGAAATGCACCTCGAGCGGGCTTGTCAGGATAACGTTGTAAAATCAGGGCAGGAGTGGCGGTCCTGCATGGTATCCTGGAATCTGTACCTTTCTAACTAAAAGTTAGACCCACGGATCAACAAAGTATAAGTGAAAAGAGCAATTTAGCAAGGCAACAATAGTCAAAATTGACTAGTTTGCCTATTTTAAAACAACAACAACAACATTGACTGAAAGCAAAAAATACCACCACCAACAACAACAACATGTTCGCACATTTCAATAGGTGACTCTCAGGGCTATTGAATTGCCGCAGGCCTTGATTTTTGTGAAAGTCTTTGCGATCGTCTTCTTGTAAAATAGAAGAAAGCGCTAGAATATGTAGTGCGCCGCCTTTTATCCTCTTTAATCAAAGTATCCCCTGCTCGTATCACCGGAGCGCCATCTCATTTGCTTCCGCATCATTATGCATCATTCATAACTGCATCGCTTCCCAACATCCTTGGGCGCTAAGGTAGCGCCACTCCGCTCGGCTCCATCCACCACGTACACCACACCACCACGTAAATTTGTAACGCAATCTTCAATACAAGCCAAGAGCTGAACCTGCTGTGCGTGTTGTGATGTAAGTATCATCATTTTCTAAATTTGTTATATTTTCACCCTCGTTTTAGTCGCTTTATTTTTCCATCTTTTCTGAAACAATCTATTCAGAAGAACCCAGCATTGACATTTCATATACTATCACGCTCTTTGAAAAACATAGAACCGACTTTTAAATCACATTTTGCCATTGCTGTGGTAACGTGTACATGCAAATATATGGCTGTGTATTCGTCGTCGCCTGCTACCGCTGTTGGTAGTAAAGCGGCTTTGGCGCACATCAAACTAACTCCATCGCACGACTCCATAATGTATGGCGGGGTAGTTATGGTGCATAGCTGACATTGCATGCATGCCTTTTGATATGGTCTCTGATCGCTAGGCGAGGACATGATGAAGCCGGTCATAAACATGTATGGCTGAATGATCCATAATGTTGGATCAGTATGCACTGGTAGTGGTAATATTGCAGGCAGCATGGCTGAAATCACTTTAAGCCTTTTAGTTTTACTAGCGCTGAAAAGAAGCATGCATTTCACAGCATGTTTTTCTTTGGCACTTTTTGCAACCTCTCAAATGGGGGGGGGGGGGGGGGGGGGGTGGGGGTGGGGGGGGGGGGGGGGGGTGGATCAATTGAAGTATAACCCCCCCCAAAAAAAAAAAAAAAAAAAAAATCTTATCCTAGTTTAATCCACATCTGTGTTTCAGTTTGGTTGTGTTACCAATGTTCTGAAATATGGTATATGTGGTTTTTAAAAAAAGGGGCATTTGATACAAAAATTAGCTGAATATTCACATTTTTGCAGTTCATACTATTTTCATCTTTTTGAGGATGAAATTGAATATGTGACAAAATCATTGAGCAGTTGTGTAAAGTATAGAGCTTCAATAGAAAAAAAAGAATAAATAGGCCCATGATTATGAGAATGCTATCTATATTAGATGTCGAAGTATCATACAGGATAGCCAAACAGTTCATTCATAATTTATCTACGTAAATATGTGCTGGGCTATAGTGTAACAGTGTCTGTTCTGAGTCATGAAAGCAGTTTTTTGTGTGTTATTTGTTTCATTACAATTGCTATTGAAAACTTTAAATACACAGACAGATTTAGTACAGAACTTAATGTGGAATATAATTTTGTATGTACTACATTTAAATGTTGATGAATTCATAATTCAAGATTATTCATTTGAAGAGAATGTTTGATACTGCTGAGTAAATTATCTGTAATTTAAAAGTGTGTCATGTAGGCCTATTATGTATCAAAGTGAATTTGAAAATAAATTTTAGATAAATTGCTTAAGAGGAATATACCACTTTATAGTAGTATTAAGAGCATATTTATTACAATAATAACTGATAATACTCAGTGGAACTGATTTATATATCCCCATCATCTCGTCAAATCATTAAGAATCGAAAGTTGGTTAAAGACAAGTAGATGAGGTTTGTCTTTCCAATTAGCGCCAAAGAATAAAGATACTTCTATAAATGGAAATGATAATTAGTGTAACTGTATTATGGAAAATGTGTACACATCCATAACCATGATATTATACCGACAATTAAAATGCCGCTATAATCCATCTAAGGTTTCCTGTTGTAGGCTTGTATTTATGAATATAATATCATATAAGGCAAGTTTTGCCTGAAAGTAATGCAATTCTGTACCATTGTTACAATAAAGGGAGATGCTTTGAAAGATGTCACAGAACACTGTCTAGTGTTTGCCAAGAGGCACAAGGATTTTCAATACAAAATAATATGAGTTTAATCAGCTAATGCCTTTCAGTCTCCAGCAGATGAATTTATGCATTGTACTGTATATCAACATATGAATTTCTCACCCCCTGATTTGTTCACATAATTTGAAGGTTTAATTCTGCTTTAGTCAGCTGTGCGCACATACAAACGCGACTCGAGTACGCGCTCGATCAGCTGGGTGGTCCAGGTCATTGCTCTGTATAAATCGGTGTTTTGTTCGCGGCTGTTCTATTATAGCAATGGGGGGAAACGGAGAAGGGAGGGACAGAAGAGCTGCTATTTACGAATCTGACTCCGAGTACACGACAGTGCGTACGCGGGAAGGAAGAATTTTACACTTTCTCATTCGACATGATTCATCCATTTCATCCACGGTATGCAACATATCACTCCACAGCTGTAACGACTGCTCAATTCGCATTCACGGTCGTTCAACACACACATTGGATTGATGCACACCGTTTTACAATGGCACAGTCCAAATCGAGCCTATATACGCAGCATTACATACTGTACGTGCTTTGTATACATGACATCTTTTTTGCTATGTTTCTTTTTAATTATGCAAAATAGACGGCGGTTTTTTTCGACCAATCAGGACGAACCTGATATCACAAGAAAGAGTAACATCTTGGCTATTTGCTAGTCTTTGCCCCCATACATTTTGACACGTAAGTCAGAAGCTATAGGAGGAATACGAGAGCAATGAGTGCAAAAAAGTGCTTCTCCTCACACAAAAAGCATGAAACCATGCATTTTCAGTCGAAAATAGACGGCGGTTTTTTTTATTCAATTAAAAAATAACTGATATCATGAGATGTAGAATTAATCAAAGTTTTATAAACCGTTTGCCCCCATGAAAAATCTTGTGCGGTTCTCGAGATATGATTTAAAATGTGCCGAAAAGGGCCTGTTTTCGCCAAATTTCTGTCGAAAGATCGGGGATCACGACCGGTTCGCGTTAAGTGAACATGACAAATTCATATGGAGCATTGGGCTACTAGTAATTGTTTCATTCATTGCTTTTAAAGGAAAATCCAACCTTGGTAAATAAAATGATTTGTGTGAAAGCAGAAAAATAAGAAAAACTGGATGGTGCAAGTTTGAAAGAAATCGGACAAAGACTAAGAAAGATATGGATGTTTGTAAAAATGAGATCACTAAATCTGTGCGAATGTTAAATTGGCAATTTAGTGAGTTGATTGTGACATCGTGGTGGACCACTTGCCTGTTTGCCGTACACTAAAATACCATTATTTTACAGTTTTCTCTTAAGTACCTTTTCCCGCAGGGCAGTATTCAAAATATATTGTTATTAGCATATTTGTATAGGTCCTCATAAAAAAAAGAAGATCCTACTGAGTAAAACATTTTGACAAAAATGACATTTTAGTCATTTTGTATTTGGAGCAAATGGGGGAATTGTCCGCCACTACATCACAGTGACATTACCGATTTGGCCAATTTGAAACTCCCATATGTATAGTGATGACAACTTTCAAAAATTCATAACTTTCTTATTGCTTGTCTTATTTCGTTCAAACTTAGATTTCACCAATCTGCTTCTCTGATTTTTTCTCTTTCTTTCAGAACAACTTGCCATTGAGGTTGGATTTCCCTGCTCAGGGAATTCTTTTCTTTTCCATATATATATATATATATATATATATATATATATTGAGAATTAAAAATTTGAATTATGAAATTTATGCACACATAATTGCAGATGAAAGATATTTGAAAAGATTATACGACAACAGAATAAGTTACATGTAATCAAGACCAATGGACAATCCCCCCCCCCCTCCAAAAATAACTTTAAAATTAATGAAAAGCCAGGATTAATAATACAATAAGTGTTCTGAATTGCTGTGATTTCACTCTTAGCTGTACCCTGTAGAGCAATTTCTGTCCTTGTCTGAAAATAAATTGCCAGGGAAAGAGGCTGTCATAGTGGAATAAAAGTACTGGCCGTGTTGGGGGTTGTGCTAGTGTAACTGATGATGTGGGACAGACGTCATTTCATGCCGTTTCTGGTCTGGTGTGTTCATGGTTGTCAGACGGCATCCTAGTGGGGGCCTCTACTAATCCAAAGACGTTTCATTGGTCATTGAGCTGTTCACACGGAAACACCTCAAATGTTTCATTGGTCACTGAGCCATTCACACTCAAGAACCAAATATGTTTCATTGGTCACTGAGCTATTTCCACTGAAAAACCCAAAATGTTTCATTAGTCATTAAGGCATTTCATTGCAAGTATAATGATGTTTCATTGGTTATTAAGCTGTTCACATTGTCAATCGAAAGATCTTTCATTGGTCATTAAGACTTTCACACTGAAAACCAAATATGTTTAGTTGGTACGTCATTTAGCAGTTCACATTGCCAATCCAAAGATGTTTCATTGGTTTTTGAGTCCTTCACACTGAAAAAGGCAAAATGTTTCATTGGTCATGGAGCTGTTTACATTGCCAATCTTAAGATTTTTCTTTGAATATTTTGTTGTTCACACTTACAATCTATCAAGACATTTCATTGGATATTGAACTGTTCACACTCAACCCATCTACAGATAGTCAATGTTTTAATTAGCATCTTAAGATTTTTAAAGTACCGGTAGTGGAAATAGCAAAGATGTATATCGTCACATTTTATACTTGTGGTAATTTCTTTGTAATAATTGCGAACAATAGCCACATCAGGTATCAACAGATAATTGTTGAGTTGGTCATGCCAACAGTCCCAGCAAGGAAAATCCCAAATAAATGAAATATCAAATATGTTGTCATCAAAAGGAGAGCAGGAAAGTTATAGTTTAACGTCATATGGAAGACAGATCAAAATATTGTATGCAAAGATATGTAACTAAGATATAACTATATGACATATTTTGTACCATATGTGAATGGGCATCACTGGTAATATACTGAGGGTGAGAGACTCTATGTAGCCTTTGAGCTGATATTCAGGTAATCTATCTTATATGCCATCTAGATCCTCATTAAGTAAGGACTGCATGCTTTCCAGCTAGCCGCAACCTTTCATCGTGGACATGGTAAAAAAGGAAAGAAGATTTAAGTAGTATAAAGCGTCCCATGCCTCGGGTGAAAGACGACTGTGGTGTTGCATGCGTTGGCTGTAGTTGGATTAGAATGTTAATATGCATTTAATAGGGAAGTGTTTGAACACTACTCAATGTAAGAGCCCTTTGCAGTTGAGATAGTAACCGTCTGTTGTGTGGTAGGATGTTGTGTGATATTGATGATGATGGTAAATTGAGTAGGTAGAACATCCATCTGTTCTCTCAATGTATAATTAAGTTAGTTAAGACCAACAGACATCCAAGATTTCTATTTTGTACTGAGTTTTATTCAATTCAGTATCGGTGTCTAAAGATATGACTTAAATTACACAAAGATTAGAATTTAGTGAAATGAAGCATGTCGAGTTTTAAAATTTCTTCATTTTCCCTGCTAGCTTGATCAGATAAAATGCAAGACCACATTTAATAATAATTAAACTCATGTTGGATTAATTTCTTTCTCTTATTTATTCGTTTCCTATTCATTTGTATCTCAACTACCAAACATGTATTTGATATTTGTTTGTGATTCCTTGCAATCTTATTTCATGTTTTCATTATATTTTAATTGTCTCTCTTGTTGTAAAATAAGAAGTAGCCCTGCAGTTTAAAGACCTTTGTCAGATCTTAAAAATTGACCCCTTTGGAGGATCTCCTTCCAAAATATTTTGAGAGATGTTGTTCTTGGAATATATTGTAATCATATGTATAGATCACAGCTATTTTTCATTTTAAAAAAGTAATTATTACTGATAATAGGTTGATCTATAAAACGATTCTAGGATGACTATCCCTGGAAAGTCAACCCTGGATAAAAACCCCACCAAGTCTACGGCACTAGGATACCCCACAACAACTACTCCTAGGACAGCAACCTTATAGGGCAACCAGTCGCTAATCTATATCACGTAATTATTTCTCTGAGGGTAATTGGATTAATTTTTCAAAGGATAGTTATCCTAGGGGATATTTATCAAGAGGGGTAATAGACCGGGGGTTATTTCCTCATGCAGAAAATTTGGGGGTATAATCATCCTGATCGATACACAGTAAAATGTCTTAAAATCTGCATGAAGCAGCAATTCATCTTTGCCTCTTCTGTAATTCATTTCTAATATTTTTGTTTCTATATCTCTACTGACAGACATGTTGAGTGTACAACATTTCTCATCATGACTGGACCTCCCCAACATCATTGAAACCTGGATCCTGCCACTATCTTCCGCCCCCGCCCCAAGGCTCCCCAGCATCGCCACCTGTCCTTGAATGGGGGGCGCTTTGACTTCGACGATGGGGGCTCTTACTACGGCGGCTGGGAAGAGGGCAAGGCCCATGGACATGGCGTCTGCACTGGACCCAAGGGTCAGGGCGAGTACAGCGGCTCGTGGCACTTTGGCTTCGAGGTGTCGGGTGTTTACACCTGGCCCAGCGGGAACACCTTTGAGGGACACTGGGAACATGGGCGGAGGCACGGATTGGGGGTAGAGACTAAAGGGCGATGGTTATATAAGGGGGAATGGACTCAGGGGTACAAGGGGAAATATGGAGTTATACAAAGCTTAGCAAGTGGTGCGAGGTATGAAGGAACCTGGAGCAGTGGCCTTCAAGATGGATATGGACAGGAAACCTATGCAGATGGAGGTAAGGAAAACCTTTTCTCGTGGGTTGGTGAAAGGTTATCATGATTTATAGGATACTGTTAATGGTGTCTATAGATCATGTTCACTCTGTGAATGACAATTTCTGTATATCATGGTTTTACAATGTTTTGCCAAAATCTTGCCTGAAATTTCAAATGCTATATTTATGCAAAATGTCACATTCTCATGAGATCATGTTGCACAGTTCTTTATCATTTATTAATTTTCCATGGCCAATCACTAAATAATACCAGTGTGAATTTGGCAGATGGTGATGAAATTGTGGAGAATCAAACATAATCACATTTACAAAGTAATCCAAAGTTAATTACTTGAAATAAAATATTAGATGATATATATTTAGGTGATATACCATATCTGGAGGGGAACCGGCATATAAATGCAAAATAAAATATTGTTTAAACATGTTTGATATTGCCCACAAATTATAATAAAACAATGTACAAAATATTATTTTAGTATTAATTTTAAGATCCAGATTTAGTCGGACATGATTTTTTAGCAATTTGAAAGAAATTAATGGGTTCGAATAAATGGCAAAACTATTTAGAGACATATATTGGAGGGAAAGAAGAAATAATTGTTTGTTTGTTGTTGTTGTCCCCCCTTTTTTTTGGGAGGGGGGGGGGGGTGGGTGTAGAATTCAGGCATTACATTTGCTTAAGAAGATATATATTTTCTGATGGAGCCACATAATAAAAAGCATTAACATCATACCCTTTCGGCTTCCAGCAGCCAGTGAGTAAATGCATAAATATATTGTACCACAAGTTGAATGCATCCAAAAAATAATCCATCTCTTACATGTTGTTATTACCTATTAATGCTTGAAAAAGTAAGGACAAAAAGTAAGATGTTACTCTTTCATGTGAGTTAGTGAAATGTAATTGTAAATTTGCTGACTAATTAAAATATAAGAGCCAACACAAAAGTGTGTTATTTATTTTCACATTTAAATTGTCTTTTATTGTCTTTTTTATTGTTTTTATATTGATTAAATACAGTCAATTTTTAAAAGATAAGTGAAGAAACGCTTTGTGACTTTAAAAAAACCATTATCCAGTAGATAGGACAATGATAAATATTGATCTAAACTTCCGAGACAAAACTGAGTCTGTCTTTCAGTTTTCTCTTTTAACAAATGTAATGGCACTTAAGCTGTACACAAGCCCCCCACAATGGAATATTGAATTCCAAATGAAGTCGGTCTCTTTAGTAAAATGGAGAAGAATTGCAAGTGGGAATGAAGCCCCTTCTCTATGGCCCCGGCCACAATGCTCCAAACAGTCATGATGCAAGTCAAGCTCTGGTAAACAAGGAGCTAGAATTTCACATTATTGGACACCAGTTGAATCTCTTTAACTCACTCTTCAACACAATGAATATAGGTAGGGGGAAATAAAGAGAGAGACATGTTGAAGAATGGTGTGTTCGATGATGTGGCTTGTGGTTAAAGCACTCAAGAGCTTCAAGCAGTGCTATGCATTAGTTTTTCTCCCTTTAATCACTGTGCTGCTGAATGCACTCGACTTCAGTGTAACCAGTTAACAAATTTGTACGATTACTTGGCTCATGCATGCACTTGATTCTAAATTGTGATCCCAAGGTCTTGTTACGTATAGACTGGACAATACTATGCTCGGCCGTATGCAATTCAGAATTCATTAAAATTCAATTTATGAAATTTGTTTCCAGGTACCTACCAAATATTGGACAGCAGATCTTTTATGCTATGGTTATATTATGACCTATTGTTTCCTTTCTAATCTAGTGGCTATCTGAAGTGGATATGAAAGCATTATTATGAAATTGAGATATCTATATAGGTATTGTATAGTTGTCTTGATTATATCTACAGATTCGCTGTGTAATATTCGCATTCTGTTAGGAAGAATAAGACTGTGTGAGACTTATGCAATCGCAAATTATACCCTATATTTAGCCTTTCAAGCTGGCCTACCTTTAAATGCAGATCAAGTTTTCATTTGCAATGATTTCACCAAGTATAGGTTGCTTTAGTTCATGTTAGCCAACTCTATGTACAATTCTCCTATGAAAGAGGTTAAATATATGATTGCATGAACCTTGCATTTCACGTTTATTTTCTCATCATTTTCCTATATTTTTTTCATCTGGCCAGGCAGTTGAGAATATTTGCAGTATTATAACATTACATCTTGAAATCTAATATTTTTGCTTTTAGCTATATTTATATTGATATGGCACGAAAAAGAGAGATGATAACAAAGCTTTTCGACCTGCACTCATCAGGTTATCACGCAGGTATATAACAAATTACTTGAAATCAACTATATTATACTCGATGAACCGGGACGCAACCCAGACGCCGTAATTTCAGAACAATCGCAAAGCTTGGATGAACTCCTTTTGTCTGCACAATGTTGGCAGCTTCCAGAAAGCGTAAATGCGCTGCGCTTCTGGCCCGGGACATAATTGAGAATTGATCGTCGGCATAGCTTTGTGCGCAAGCTGGATTGTTCAGCAAATGGGGACCAATCGCTGAATCGCATTTGGCTATCTTTGGTCTGTAATTAGTGTGCATTTCAGATTTGCGATTGTTCTGAAATTACGGCGTCTGGGTTGCGTCCGGGTTCATCAAGTAGAATATAGTTGATTTTGAGTAATTTGTTATATACCTGCGTGATAACCTGATGAGTGCAGGTCGAAAAGCTTTGTTATGTCTCTTTTTCGTGCCATATTAAAATTTTGTAGTACCAAGAAATTATTTGTATATTTATATTATCACCTAATGGTCAATTTTAAATGGGGGGGGGGGGGGAACTGTAGACCTAATGGTTAGGCTATGACGTACTTGTGTTCAGCCTGATCAGTTAGACACAGATGGACATTTTGATAAATTTTGAAAGTTTGAAGGCCTGTAGAAAATAAGTATTTAATTGCAGAGAGTTCGGGGATACTATGGATTTGGCAAAATTTTCTTGTGAGCGCTCTACCGGCTGCAGTTTTTGTCGGATCACCTTCAAATTTCGCATGGAGGTGCATTATGGTAAGATGAAGATGCCTATTGTGTTTGGTGTGGGTGGAGTCATCGTTGCCATGGTAACCATATTTTTTAAAGAAATGGTAAAGATTTTCTTGTGAGCGCTCTACCGGCTGCAGTTCTTGTCGGATCATCTTCATATTTCGCATGGAGTTGCATTATGGTAAGATGAAGACGCCTATTGTTTTTGGTGTGGGTGGAGTCATCATTGCCATGGTAACCATATTTTTTAAAGAAATGGTAAAGACTTTCTTGTGAGCTCTCTACCGGCTGCAGTTTTTGTCGGATCACCTTCAATTTCAAAACAACTAAAAAATGGCAAAAGTACAAAAAGGTCATTTTTGTCAGCAGTGATACCCCATGTCCCAAATTGCCACTTTATCCATTTCAGTAACAACACTGATTCAAATGGGGGATGGGTGACGGGTTCGGGGGATACATGTACTCAGACTGGTCCCCCCTCCGAGTGCTCTAGTTTTTCACTGTGAAGGGCATCACTAAAGGAGTTGAAATTTGACAAAATTTGGTTGCCATGATCGTCTAATAAAATCATAATCCACAAAATATTCAATGCCACGGACGGACAAAATGCCTACTCTTAACCGATCAAGCTCTGTTACTTTTATCTAATCCATATCATCTAGTATTTGTAAGCCTATACAGTCATGAAGGCCTATGTATTAATGAAAACATGGAATATTTCGCGATGTGGAAATTTTCACGCATTTGCGCGTGGCATGAAATTTGTGCGAAAATAAAAACACGCAAATATTTTTGGTTATGTATTCTTTTGCCCATGAGCCTAGCGCGTCGGCGAAATAAAAACGTGAAATTCACCTTACTCGGCCGAGCGCAAAAAATTAATCGTGAGAAAATTTCCACTTTTACAGTATGCACATCTACTGTAATAATTTTTATTTATTTATTTATCTACTTTTTATTTTATGGCAAATCAACTTGGCTTTGATTTTGAAAAACAAAGTCCCTGCAGCCCCACACAAATCAATTATTTCTTTCATGCAACATGTAAGAATTATACTGATGCAAAGAAATATATAGTATTAAAATTTGTTGTGAGCCTACACATTGTCAATTGTAAAGGCCTATATTGCATTTGGTTAAAGAATATATATTTGTCATAAATTTAAATACAAATATAAGTATTTGAGTTGCCAAAGAAAATGTGACAAGTTGATGACTGTTATGCCTTAGAAATCCCTATTCCTCAATGATCATGATATCAGGTATTATTGCCACCATATGTACATTTAGTAGGGTTAAAGTATGTAAGCTGGATGAAGGCAGCATGAGACCAGCTTTACAGTGAAGAACATTAGGGAGAGACTTACTCTGCTCTCAAGCCTAGCCATACCTGACATTCTTCTGGTCTAAGATCGGGGTCATTTCAAATGTCATTAAAGCAACAGTCTTGGGTGTGTGTCTGCGACTCTTGTATGTACAGAAAGCTCAGATAAGATGCTCAACAGAAATGCAAATTTACACTGTGCATGCAGAAGATTTAAAGTTTCTAATTCTTATTTGAATTGTCTATATTTACACTTTTTTTCTTCATACAGCAACATCCCTATGTTGTGTTAAAATGAATCTGTAATAAATGTGTCAATATTATTGATTTCTCTTTTCAGTAAATCTAGAGGACATAAATATGATTCCGAGTTTCCAACCAAGTGTAGTCTGCAGTTCCAGTTCTCATACTGAAGCTGAAATAAGAAATATTTCTGATTTATAGAACTGATGTGCATGTATAGTATTTTCCCATGGTGTATGTGTTGCACAGCTGAATGCATTCCATTTTGTTGGTAGGTTGTCTAATAAATGGACAAATTTATATATTTACTTTAATTACCTCCTCCATGTTTAATAACAAACACATGCAATAATTAGGGGATAACATTTGAGAATCTTGTCTCTTTCACAAAACCAATTTGCAATATTACATCTTGCTACTCAACTAGTTATAGGAAAATATATTTATATATCTAAGTTGAAGTGTACTCTCAAGCTGTTCTAGGTCATACTGACCAGTATCTAAATTAATATTTGCTCTTTAATCTACACCTGATCGTAGATGATAAAAAAAACTGCACAATCAAAATTATTGACTGACCGTCCATTGTGTGAGTATCGATGCCGTTTCGTGGTCTCGTGTGAACTGTAAATGGCAGGCCCATTCAATCAGTATTGAGATCAGTGAAAAGGACCAATTACCTGCAGTTTGGTCGGTGTGTAGCAATCAATGGTTACCATGACAACACAATTTAGTGGAATTCAACTGCCATGATTGGTATGAATGGTAAGATTATGGCATATTTCTTGGTAGAAAGATATTAGATCACTTTTGTTCAACTTTCTAGACTGTATGAGAACTCCTTTGATATATAATTTTTCCAATTAAATACAACCCAGATGCGACGATGGTTATCAAATGAAATGTGACCTTTCAATTATTATTTTCCAATCAGTGTTAGCTGAAATAGATAATTATCTTATATATCTATCTTGGTTGATTTACTAGTCAAATATAAACAAAATATTCAGAGTAATCAGAGTGTTATTTTTTTTAAATTTATTTAAGACTTTTCATATTGCGTCATATATCATTTTAATAAGAGGCTGATAGTGCATTGATTTTGATGGGAAATATACATGAAACTAACATGTGCCAAATGCAAATTTATTATATCCATTCCACCCCACAAAGTTAAAAGTAGTGTTATGTTTAATGCTATGTTCACATCTACTGATGATTAGAGTATATCAGCTGCTGAGATCTATTTTGCATAGAGTTATTATACCCCTTCTTGACTTTTAGTAGACAATGTGCTGTATAATGAATACTTTAGTTTAGTGCATTTCAATCATGTACAAACTACAACTATAATTGGCCTATAGAAACCTTTCATTTTGCTAATAATCCCTCCCCAAGAGGACTGGAATACTTAGAATTACACAGTAGGTCAGTAAGGTCACCATTTAAATTGAAAGATTAGCATGCATACTTCAAGGGGTCATGATGCTAGCAAATGTGCATTTCATTGTGTTTTGGTTGTTTACCTGCAAGAGGCAAGTTGGTGAACTGTGATTAAAAAAAAAATCATGTGTTTACTGTTTGATAATATATCTTTTCCACTTGGAAAGAACGATGCTGTCATTAAACATTTTAGGACATGAATCATACTATTTTCAATATTGAATGAAGAAACATATGTTTCAGTTGCCTTTCTTTTTGAAATTGTGGATCATGGACAGTCTGTAAATTATCAACAAGTAATGTAAAATTCACTTATTACTGCCAATGGCTTTAGTGTATACATTTTGTTTCCTCCTAAACTTGAGCATTAATTGTTTCCATGCACTTGTGGTATGGATCTTGAGTAAATTATAGTAATACTTGTGCTTGTCATATTTCACCATCATGATGAAAAAGGGCAAAGGGACATGCGGACATGTCTCCTATATAGACTGTGACAGTCTTACTTAGAGCTGAGTAGCTTGAGGTCAATGGTTTCTATGGGCGGGGTCAACTTTTGATTGACAGGTAAAACAGCTGGTCAAACAAGCTTACAATACACGGCTTTACTATGTGTCAGCCTCACTCAGTGTGCATACAGTGTGTTACAAGATGGCCATCCTGTTCACATCCCAAATACTCTTCATAGCAATTATCATTAGATCAGTGAAAGTAGGCTGTACTCAATACATTTAATTGAGCATTCAGACATTTAAAAACAGCTGTCAGTCGTTCATAATTGATTTTGATCAGTAAATAACACTACTAATTGGTCCCTTTGTTTGCTGTCAGTAATACACAAAGGAGCATGCAAAAATGTTGATATCAGAATAAATTAAGTCATGATCATTTAATACAGAATTTAGAATATCCCATACCAACAATTGTTTAAAAAGCATTATCAAAGACGAGATGCTATTAAAGTGAATGATAGAATCATTGCTGCTTGTTTCAGTATGATTTATTACAGTCCCATGGGATACAACAAGTATAAACAGTGAAACCAAAGGATGCATTATCACAGAGTTGCTATGTGTTTACCCCATTATCAGTGGTACTTATATTTCAAGTGACAGTGCTACTCTGCATGGTCATCAAAGTGGACATTTGAGTGGACATCAGAGGGGCATGACCAGAAGAAAGTATGCTCAAAGTGTGAGGGAGGGGAAAAGGGAGGGGGACTGACAAGTGAAGCTGCTAGTAGGTCATCTATTTTATCCTCTGATTTCAGAGATGAGGTTTAGTGTCTGATGGTTGCTTGATGTCTCAAATTACTAAGCAAAATGATTATCCATCCATTTTGGGGGGTTCAATAAAGAGTAAAGAGGTTTTTTTGTTCAATAAGGAGTAAAGAGTAGTCAGAAACATGAACCCAGTGCATTTTTCCTTTTCTTGTACAAACTTCTTGTTTTCTATTCTTAAAGTGCATAGAGGCATGCAATATGCCTATGTGTTATGCACTATATAAAAATGTTTAATTATTATTATTATTATTAAAGAGATTATGAAATTAACTGGACATGCCTGATATTTTTTGTCTATTTTGACATTATGTTTTATGTTATTCTTTTTAGTTCTATTGAACATACACTTTGTTTTCAATCTGAGTGTCATCACGTCTCAAATAGAAAAAAAAAAGGTTTTCTGTGCCATCCGTTCTAGGTTTCTTGATGTTAATCCAATTTGCTTTTACCCAGTCAAAACTTCAAAGTTGTGTGCATCTAAATAGCGATGTGCTACAGAATTAGATACATGTGTCATATGTATCATATCATAATATAATTATCATAAATAATAGTGGGCTCTTGTATAGCGCACTTGTCTGTCAGACTTGACACTCCTGGGGCTCCATGCACATTTTCTATTGCTGAACAATATCATCTCCTGTGTGCACAGCATTTTTGAATTTTTAATGTCGATAACCAATACAATTACAATAACAGTAAAGGGATATTATAGTTTATTATTTGATGATGGTTGGGACACATGAGCATGTGAAGATGAGAAGATATTCAAGAGTGCGTTTCCTCCAGTTTCATAGTTTTAGAAATGCATCCATCTTCCCCCTGCCGTCAACACCGCAGGCGTCCGATGTGCGTGTGTGTTTGTGTGTATGTGATTATTGAATCTAGTCTTGTTTGTTTTACACTGAGTGTTGACCTGATTCTGCTATTGTCAAAGTAAATATTTAGCCAACAGTGCAACTTGACACAAGTCTGTGCAATGAAATTAGATGCAAAGTGAAATTTCCAAATGCATTCACTATGAGATATATACTGTAACAGCTTAATTGTCATTTGTTAGTGGAAGTGTTTGTAATATCTTTGAAATTATTGCAATGTCAAAAATCATGCGCTGAAAATAATACTTGGAAAAGACGATTGATCTTTGTAGACCGATTTTGTCAGATGTCCTGGACGAGAAATTTATTCATCTTTCCATCTCTCATTTTCTTTTCCCTTTCCAGATTTCCTTATCTCATCTCTCTCTCTCTCTCTCTCTCTAGCTCTGTCGCTTTCTTTTATTTTTTTCCTTTTGTCTCTTTTTGTATCTGCCTCTTCCTGTCATTTTCTCTTTCTCTCTCTTCTCATCTCATTATTCACACTTGCAAAATTCCCAAATAATGTCAATTTCTAAAAAAGTTTATTCTTTTCTTTAGAAATTAGGAATCAAATGTAGGAAATTTATGTAAAATGCAGAGTAATTCATAGACCAATACAGAAAACTTTCATAGGTTGGAGGTAATCATACAGTTGTAGTTTAAGCTTCTACCAACCTTAAAATTTGTTAGCAAGCTTTCGTCCACTCCTGTGGACTTTCTCAAGCCTAATGATCAGTCATACTGTTTCTAATTGCTTTCTACTGTCTTGCGATCACTGGACCGAAGATAGGTGACAATAAATTAGAAACAGTGTGACCAGTCATTTGGCTTGAGAAAGTCCACAGGAGTGGACGAAAGCTTGCTAATAAATTTTAAGGTTGGTAGAAGCTTAAAGTACATTAAAGTACAATTGTAATTCATAGACCCTTTCTGATTTATGAGGGTTCATATTGTATCAACTGCAAGCCTTCATATTTATGTATTTTCAAGTTTGACATAATTTTATCTTCTGTGGAACTTAGGAACCTTAACAATGAATTTACTTGTTCATGTTCGTAATTAGAGAAAAAACAAATTGAAAGGAAACTGGTTTAACTTCCTATGTGCAATCGGCATTGAAAGGGGTAAGTAGAACTACATGTTCCAAATTCATTAGTTTGGTTTGGTTTGGTTTGATGGTTCATTTTACCTGACTGCTAAGAAAGCAATATGGTTGTTAGAATGCAACCATGCAGGGGGACCTTAAAAGAGTAACCATGAAAGATTGACAGGTAGGGTTGTCACAGAGCATATGTAGTAAATGTCAATATCTCTAGAGCAAATTCAAGTTATCACGATAAAAGTTACTTTATTTCTGCTTTCCTACATGACTTAGTGCATTTGATACAGACAATGTAATTTCACGAAAGGTTTAAAATGCTTTGCAAACACCATATTTCTCCTATCCCTGACATTTTCATGCCCTTTTCACTCTTGCCTGAAACCCCTCTGTGTATTTGCGTCTGGCCATTATGAAGGATCTTAGTGAGATATCAAGTTACCGACCAGGCCTAATGTACTTGTTTGCTTTACATCGCAAACCTCCAATTCATATTCCACTGCCCATAGAACAGGCACATATTCTAGTTTACACTGGAGGTGTGTGCCCCCCCCCCTATTGCAATTTCCAATTACTTCATGTAGTCGGGTGCAGGTTAATGGGTATCGTTATCAAATTTGGTTTTAGGAATAATCTCAATTTTTATTGATGATAATGCATTGGTAGCATGACAAGGCAGAAAGGGTTTTTTTCAGGTGTGATTAACCTTAGTGAGTTTAGATTTGCTTTATTCCTTGCTGTTTTCACCAGTTCTATTGAATAGACCGCTTCGGTAATGTATACAAATTTTATGCATACAAATTTTATGCATACCTTTCAAACAAAGGTTGTTCTTGACAACTTGAAAGCTTGCCGGATGCTTGCCGGACATAGCTACAAATAATGTATGCAAAGTGGATTCCAAGCATTGAGGCTCATTTATAAAAAGCAAGTTCATGGAATAGCTCGTCACTAGGTGCTCAGAAAATATATGTGCATAAATTTGTATAAATTACAGAAGCGGTCTATTGATGTCTATAGGTGTAGATTCTTTGTTTGTATTAAACTGATAGTACTATATTACCTGATCTGATTTTTGTAAGACTTGTTACATAATTTTAGTATATCACTTTGGTATATCACTTTATCACTTTACTGCATAGATGCAAATATTTATGTTTTTATATATGGTTATAAAGCTGTTAAACTATTGTGTGGGTCAAATTCGTAAAACGGGTAAAATGTGTAATTCAATATGTATCTGATTTGGTAATTATCTTCCAAAATATCTTTAGAAAAAGACAATCATTCCAAAAATATTCAGCCAGATAGAAATGATCCTATACTGTCTGAATAAAATTGCATTTAATTTTGTTCTGATTTGCAATCTCATTGTTTTAGGGACTTCTTGTTTCCTGTCCTCCACAAATTTTTTTATTCGTTTGACAATCTCATTATTTGTACACCTTTGATGATCATGACATGGAAATGGTGAGAGTGTGCCTAAAATCAGTCCATCAACTCTGCTTCTTGAATATTCTCTGTGTAACATCAAAGTAAGTGTGAATATCATTAATACTGGATATTTTAGAGGACTCATAATGCAGTCTCGGTGCGGACAATGCCCTTGTTGCCATGGCGATCTGTATTTACGTCAGGCCCAAAATCATTCTAGAAACTTTACTACATGACAGGAAAGAAAAAATGGAAATAGATGGATAGATAAATGTTTTATTGATTAAAAAAACAAACATCATTGCGGCAAAGCTGAATTGCAATGAATTTACAAGAAATTGCATAGATATATAAAAGGGGTTACTTAACATTCCAAAAATAACAAAAATAGTATGGTTTTTCATTTGATGTTATAGTTTCTTGATTCAGTATTTTGGAAGTTGTATATATGTGTGAAAGGAAAAGAAAAAAAATACTTGAAACTCTATATAAAAGTTTTAGAAGCAATAATTTGCAATATTAATTGTTATGATAGTATTAATATTGTGATTAATTACAGTTATTACAAGTTGTTCATTATATGCCAAGATTCTACAAAATATATTGATATGGTTCATTGGAATGGAGACAAGAACTTCACAGGCAGGAGTTTATTGGCTTTGCCCTGAAATACAACTGAAATTTCATGGAAAGAAAGACTCTTTATGCAGTATTTACCCCCCCCCCCCCCAAAAAAAAAAAAAAAAAAAAAAAAAAAGAGAAAAAAAAAAAGAGGTATATCGAAATTGAAATCAAGGTACAATAAGTGTCATTATCTTTTTAAAATAGATTAATGCAGACATCAATACATTTGCTCTATTTTTTTTCTGAATTATCCAGAATTCCTGCATGCATTCTTTCCAATTTGAGGGAAGAGAATGCTCTAAATTCATTCAAATCATTCAGAAATGTTATTTAAGCTCCTGCCATTATTCTAACCAATAGCTGAAATAGCATTGTGCTTTTAACTTAATATTCCTATACTAATCCGTCATTGCAAGCTACAAATTCTAAATTCTTGCCCAGGTTTTCTGTATTAGTTAGCTTAGCTAAGTGTGTTTTATTGTAGTCGGCCATCCGTGTGTTGATCGAGAGTGATGTTGCTATAGGTTTAGTTTTCTTATAGCCTCCAGCAAATGTCGAATCTTATTACTATGTGAAAAAATGATGAATAACAGCAGGGTCATGTGTAATAACACAATGCCATTATGACATACACTATGCCATTATGACATACACTATGGATGGCCATTTTGAATGTAATCAAATGCAGGGCCAGCTTTCTCTCTCTCTCTCATTCTAGTTTTTTCTCAATACTCCCTTTCCCTATTTTATTCACTATACTCTACCTGTCCTTCATTCTTTATATATATATCTAATCTATTGTAGCTTTCTGGATGTTTCTGCCAAATCTTCTAACTTTTCTCTTTCTCTTTCTCTGTCTCTGTCTCTGTCTCTGTCTCTGTCTCTGTCTCTGTCTCTCTATCTCTCTCTCTCTCTGTCTCTCTCTCTCTCTGTCTCTGTCTCTGTCTCTGTCTCTGTCTCTTTCATTTTCAGATCTGCCTCTCTTTTTCGCTTTTTAGTTGATATCAAATTTTAATTTAATATCTTTTATAGAGTACCGAAGTGTGACGTCATCAAATTTTGATTTTTGTATTTCAGTATTTTTAGGACCATATTTAGTTAGAGAATGATGGAAAACGTTCACACATCAAATTTGACATGAATCAGTTCATGGTGGCCCAAGGTATGGCTATATGAATATCTAATTAGCCCCATTGAAGTCAGTGTAAATTGGCCTGGTTCTTAACAGTTTAGAACCAGGCCAATTTAACACTGACTTCAATGGGGCTAAGGAGGTATTCATGCGGCCATATCTCGGGGCCCAATGAGCCAATTGCCATAAAATTTGGGCTGTGGATGTTTTTCACCATGTTCCTTTGAGATATGGTATAAAAAATGTCAAAATGAAAAAATAGCTTTTTGTGACGTCATCACTTCGGTACTCTATTTTGAATATAGAAACACAATTCCAATGAATAGACCATTTTTGTAATGCAGTCATTTATTCATGCTTGCCTATAGTAACAAAATAATATGTTCACCTGTTAAAAAGTATTGTATTTCAATATCCAGAATGCTAACTACAAAATTAGTCATTGCTAGGTCACACATTATGACTTGCCTGACATAACAAAATGTAAAGATTGCAGTTCACATTCTGACTATTGAAATGCAATTATTCGTAACAGGTGAATAAAATAATCTGTCCCAATAGGCACTTCACAAAGATGTAGGCATCAAATTTGTATACATAATGAAAACAGCCTATTCTGAATACATTCTGTACACATCAAGGAAGCAATTGTTGAACATTTTTTGTTGTTCTGTAACAAAGAGTTTGGCCTGACAAATTATACTGGTTACAATACCCCTTTCATTCATCAGTGATAATGATGATGAGTGGGGTAACAGTAATGGGAGATTCATTGATCAAATACAAACCAGCTGCTTTAATTAAGCCTCGCTATAATATGACACTGAAAACCGCCTTTAAAAGCCACTGCAACAAAATAAAATGTCACAAGCATAGTGTGCCTCGTTTATTGGCAGATCAGAATATGAAGTGAATTTGGAAAGAATACAGATTCAATTGCATAATTCTAAAGGAATGGTAAGTCAGTGTGTGAGAGGGCTTGCAAGTAAAGGAGATATTTCGTAACTGTTTTCACGAAGTGACGGTTGAGCGTGCAACTAAAAGAAAGTTAGTTTTGAATAAATCGCTTTCAAAGTTTTAAAGCATAATCATCTTTAGTGTATGAAGGTTGAATAAATTTTATATCCTGGGGTAGACCACATTTCAATGTTTAGTTCTATGTTTAATTATTTGCATATTTTTTTATATTATGGGGGAAAATGAGCTGTAAATAATAATAATAATAATAACGTCTATTTATATAGCGCTTTTCAGAAGTGAACTAATATCAAAGCGCTTTACATAATTATAGCATATATTACAATACAATGATAAATCGCATAATATAGGAATTCAAGTAATGATATACAATTGAGCATAATATGGATGTTTGAAACCTATGATAAGAATGCCTCTTTCAGTAGATGGGTTTTTAATTTTGATTTGAACAAATTAAGATCTGTGCTTAAACGGATAGAGGAAGGAAGGGAATTCCATAATAGTGGGGCCGAACACGAAAAAGACCTATCTCCGAAAAATTTTGTTTTTGCTTTTTTGACCATTAACAGATTTTGATTTGAGGAACGCAGGGATCTGCCAGGTGTGTATAATTTGACAATTTCAGAAAGGTATTTTGGAGCAGGACCATGTATGGATTTGAAAGTTAAAAGAAGAATTTTGAACTGGACACGATATTTAACGGGTAGCCAATGCAGATGTTTAAGAATTGGTGTGATATGGTCATGCTTTTTATTGAGTGATACCAGGCGTGCTGCAGAATTTTGAATTCTTTGCAGTTTGGCCATATCTTTATCAGGAATTCCCTGGAGCAGGCTGTTACAACTATCAAGGAGGGAACTAACAAATGCATGTACAAAAATCTCAGTGGACGGCTTAGATAGGAATTTACGAATTTTACCAATTTTTCTGAGGGCAAATGATGCTTTACGACAAATATTATTGACATGAGGGCGCATTGAAAGATTTTGATCAAAAATAACTCCTAGATTAACAACTGATTTTGAAGGATTTATAAAGCCATTGCTAACAAGAATTGGTTGGAGTTCAATGACACTTCTACGATGAGAAAATAGGTGCAACACTTCCATCTTATTGTCATTCAGAAGAAGAAAGTTTTCAGTCATCCAGCAACGTATGGCTTGAAGGCAGTCTTCCAGTCTGTAAACATAACGTCATTTCGTGAAAACACAAAATTCAAGGACGCGCTTATGATTTGTTTTCACGAAGCGACGGCTCTCGGCCGCGCATGTGTAAAACATATGGGACTTGATGACCGCGCATTTAAGCCTCATTGCGCGTAAACACAAATTCAAATTGACGACGCGCTGTTTTTTTGTTTTCACGAAGTGACGGGTCTCAGCCGCGCATGTAAAACAAAACGGGACATCTGTAAGCCGTCACTTCGTGAAAACAGAAAATCCTTTTACTAGGTATTTTCTTGTTGACGTTATCGCCATAGTTACATAATTAGACATTATTATGATCTGAAACTTTGTGAGGTTCAAGATGTTAGTGAATGATGTCCAAAAATGAAAAAAACCCAAATTTGAAAAAATATGCGATTTTCCTCACTTCGTGAAAACAGTAACGATTTGTAGTCCAGTGCCCCTTCTTATAAATGAGTTGCAATTGATTACAAATAATTTGCAATTGATATCAATTGCATGTCCTATCTCTTTGTACTGAGTTGCGATTGATATCAATTGCAAATTATTTGTAATCATCACAACTCTTTATAAGACGGGGCCCAGGTCATTGGTAATGGATTGAAAAAATAATACATATTCTTTTTGTAAATAAATAATGTTAATTGGAATAAGAAGAAGAATATCACTATACTGACAATTAGAAAGTTATAATTGAGTAATGTGGAGGAAAGTCATGACACCCAGTAAGAAATAATTGATACTCTCTAAAAAAATTGATTGATAACTGACGTATAACTCCCTGGGAAGTGATAATATATCGAAAATGAGTAAAAATTCACTCTTTTCTTTTTAAAGAGCACTTTAAGATAAAATTGATATTCACTCTCAAACAAGTGAGCACTGACATGAGAGAGACATTTAGAGAGTAGAAAATAGATATGAATTCCATTTTTGCCTAGTATGAAGATGCATACATATATTGTATTAATGAATTTAGTATTCAACGCTGCAAACACGTAAGAGAATAGTATACCATCCAGCTTCGTCTATTTTATGCAGAATCCTCTCCATTAGATGCTTCAGTACTGTCAGATATATGCATAATGAACATTTCAGTTCAAGCAACCACAATCTACTGAAATTTGTTTTCGGTTACGAGGCATGTTTATTGGTATTCATCTACTAATCAATCATTGTAGGTTAGGTATGTAATCAGAATCACGCTTTGCCATCCCAACAGTCCCTTATCGTCGATCCTTCCCCTTTGTGAGTATATCAAACCCTTATTCACCTGCTGAGAGCCAGAAAGGCATTAACTCATAAACTTTAACAGAGTTAACACCCTTCTGGCTCTCAACACTCCTCATACTACATGTAGTTTGAAGTGTGTTACAAAGAGCATCCATGTAAAATTTATTTGGCATTTTTTTTTTCTTCAGATTCTCTATTGATGGCAATTTGTTTGCTGGTTTTGCAAACTGACATATTTTCTGTACTTATAAGCATTGTTCAAACCTATATGTCTGCACATATATGTATATTTTTTTGAAGCAGGAGTACATAATTCAATCATTTGAACTACTTTGTCACATTTCCAAGATGGAAATATATATATATTAGTTAGAATATGAGCATACATTTCTAGAAACAGTTGGACACTTGTTTCTTTGTTGAAACAAAGATGATATTAGTAAGATGAGGCAGACTGATCATGAAAGATTGCTATTTATTATTACCACATAGAAAAACTAATCTTCTTGCCTATAGCCTGAGAGTAATCATGGTTAGTAATTATATCATGGAAATTGAGGATTTAGATGGAATAATATAAAATAGGACAGATTCCTACAGCTATGATAGGTATGAATAGACATTATTATATTTCTTAGAGGGTTAATTGGAATCTTGGTAACTTTTAAGGGCAAAATTCAAGTTATTAAAATTCAATCTATTTGAAGCTGTATGTGCATGACTCAAAGTCAATCTGAAAGGTTATGTACCATACATACAGAAATAATATTAAGAAAACAACTTAGGAAATAAAACATTTATTTTAATATTTCTGACCAACAAATTTGTCAGTAATTGCTGTCATTCCCTTTTGCGCATTTGCTTCAAAATGTGGGGGGGGGGAATAAAAAGGCAAAAGGGGGGTAAAAAATTATTGACTCACTAAAATAGGATTTATTTCCATGTCTGTCAAAACTATATTCTTGCAAACTCTACCATGTTATTTTCACTTGAAAACACCTCCTTGTAGATATGATCACCTTATTATAAAAAATGCTATCTAATTCATATTGCACCCTGTTATTTATTTTCTGTGCATTGCTATCTTGCCCACCTCATATTTCTTCCTAACACCCTCAATTATCTTGGCTGTTTAGCAATGCAGATTGCTTATATTTCTTCTATACACAATGTACATTCTTATTTTTGTCACTCCTTGCTGGTCACTTTGTCCCACTTCTATTAGGTCAGTATTTTTTTACTTTATCCTGACCTCTTCCTTTCTCACCCCATTGGCTTGTTGTATTTACCCCCATGATACACCTTTCTCTGCCTCTCCCTCTTCTAACTATCGGGGGGGGGGGGGGGGGTACACATTTTTCCAAAGGTTCGTTCTCCCAATGGTTCATAGTTCTGAAACACAAAACTCCCATAACATGAGGTTCATAATTCCAAAGGGTCGTTATTCCAGAGATTTATTTATCCAACCGTTGATAATTCTAAAAATGAAATAGGGTTCATTATTCCATAAGTCCAAAAAAATGTTTAAAGGTTCTATGAAATTTTCAGAATGAGCCTTTGGAGCTATGAACCCTATTTCTTTTTTCGGAACATGGACCTTATTTCATTTTTGGAACGTGAACCTTATTTCATTTTCGAAATTATATCAACCCTATTTCATTTTTAGAATTACGAACCTTTGGAATTATGAAATTTCAGAGTAATGAACCTGCGGAGAAAACAAACCTTCAGAGTAAACAAACTTTCAGAATTATGAACCTTTGGAGAAAAAAAATGACACGTAACCTTCATAGCAACCTCCATGGTGTGTTTCCTCTATCATGCAATTGGTAGAGATCAAAAGCTTCAATAATGCAAGCATCATTACACAGCGATCCCACATAGTCAATGCATCACTGGGTATAGGCCACTTTCAAATCCCAGGACATTTTTTGCCCTGATTCAGAGTGAAAGTGGGTCAGCTTTTGCAAAAATGAGTCAAGAAATGGACACAAAACTGGAAGACTGCTGATTTACTTGTACTTACTGGTTGGGAAGATGTGTTTTGATATTGTCTTTTTACTATTGAGATCATTTCAGATTGGAGCAATGGCGGAGATGTGTTATGCAGTTCTATTCATCGGGGGGGGGGGGGGGGAGGCCTATTGTATTGTCCCCCCCCCCCATGAAAAGAACTCCCTGCATATTTCCGCCCCATGGATTGGAGAATATTGTCGATATAGATGCGAGCTTTATGGTGTCAACCTGTTATGACCACAGACAGATTACCTTATGCTTATGAATATTTCATTATCTTTCTACAAAACCTGTTGGTTGCTATTCAGGGTATTGTGTAATTTGTGAATCTATCATTCTACACAGATTAAAACCCTTCACACTCTCAACAGATAAAGTTTGTCTTCATTTCATGTACAACAAATTGGCCTGCATTTCTGATTGCATTGAAGACAGCTGGACACATGGTCATATTGCCACATTCTTTTATTGGGTAACCTAAGGACCGCTATTCATAAGGATCACTTATTAATAAGGACCGCTATCCATAACGCGTGACTAAATGAATAGCAGTTTTGTATGAATAGCGGCCCTTCTAAATAGAAAGCAAACCATAGAAAGCAAACCATAGACTAATTACCTCGCTATTCATAAAGACCTTCATTCATAAGGACCACTATTCATAACTATTCATAAGGACCGCTATTCATAACGCATGTTAAATGAATAGCGGTCCTTATGAATAGCGAGTGGACCCCCTTTTAATAAAGTGAAGTTTGTATGTATTCATCTGATCAGCATTGTGTCACGACTTACTGCAATTCACTGTGAAATCATTTAAGAATTTAGTGTTTCTACTTGTATCCCCAAGCTCTCTAGTTTGAGTAACACATTTCCCATTCAATTATAAAATAATATAAGGACTTCCCTGGTGTTGTTACACATTGCAACAAGGTATTGTGAGAGCCAGAAGCTTAGACACTAACTAATATAATTTTTTACGTAAAGTTTATGCTCATTTGGCAATCAGTAGATTATGTTGACTTCTAGTTGCAGATATTTTATTAAAAAGTATCATCACTTATTCTTAGCTATTAATAGGCCTCATTTATTATCCTATATGAGTAGAAGAAATGAATACATTCATCAAGTCTGTAATATTCTCTTAGTGATTTGTTTATCAGTGAGCAGCACTATATGCCTGTTTGGTTTTGTTGATGGGGTCATGCTAACTCATGGGTGAAATTGATTCAATATTTCACTTCCTGCTTAATTCCTTGCCATCATACTACCTACCCCGCATCCTCCGTCACTGTGTTTTGCTAGTAGTCTCATCCAGGCCATTTAGTCATACCGAGTCAAAACTAACTTTTACAAATTGTGAAGAATCTTCTGAGACCTTGGCCATATCAGTCTCATGGGCTGTTGGTCTTGTGAGCTATTGGTCTGCTGGATTGTTCCTGAAATGTACAGCCCTTGAAAAGTGAAATGTTCTAATTCACTGCACTATATGGTTGGTTAAGATATACATCTAATGTATTTGGTACTCTAAATAAAAGTGTTTTTTTTCACAGGGCTGATTTCTATTTGCTCTATTGTTTTGCAAATATTCTGTCATATTTTGTCTTTTTTTACGACAGTCTGTGTAAACTCCTGTGCTGACTAACACTTAGTTATTGAATTCATGAATATAAATTGCATGCACTTAAACAAATTACTCATTTAATCTTTATCATACTACATGTCATGGTCCATGTATGAAATGAAGCAGATGATAGAAAATATAGATGGAAGGAGATTGTAAATGGTTATTTGATTGAAATGACTCCCAAAATATCTGTTTTTATTTTCACAATTACTTTCTTGTTCATTGTGTTCAATAACAGCTCGATGCAAACCGTAATGATTTATCTATAATTAGACTAACATTAAAAACAATATTTGTCACACAAAGCAGAGTGAGTCATAACATGTCATGATGCTCATTGCTTGCTAGTTAAGCTGTATCGTGAGCATACATGCACTTAAACAAATTACTTATTTAATCTTTATCATACTACATGTCATGGACCAGGCATGAAATGAAGCAGATGATAGAAAATATAGGGAGATTGTAAATGGTATTTGATCGGAACAGAAAACTTTATGCTACAGTTATTTAGTTAACTTTTTCTGTTCCTGGCAATCCAGTGGTTGCATTATCTTTATCTTTACTTTGTCTAATGTGTTTCTAATTTGTAATGTTTTCTTTGCCAAATGATATAATAATAATAATAGTAATAATGTGTTTATTAAGATATTTTGTTTAAATGAGTGAGATGACATTGATGAGTGTTGAAATTACCTGGAGAAGTATTATTATATGGTCAAAGATGTTGTCTGTTTGGAGGCAAAGGGTTTTAACTCATATACTTTAACTCAGAGTCAATGCCGTTCTGGATCTGAAGAGATGATATACTAGTTGTACATTCATTGTGAACGGGAGAAAGTCGTATGTGTTAATAGATAACTTCAACAAATATGCTAAATTTAACAACAGATATCCTGATTTTCTGATGTGTTTTGTATTCATACTTCATAAGAATTTCTTATCAGAACACTAGCAGTATTAGGATGCGTCTAATTCATCTCTCGCGATAAGATTTCATGCGATTGCTTGGTCAGTGGGAGAAAAAAATGCCAATCTCAGATGAGATTAGGAGTCGGAACACAACTCCCGCAGGCTTATTTTGGGGTTGGTTGTCATGATTAGATAGTAGATGTCTGGAGTTAGGTTATTTAAATCAAAACCAAAATTACATCAGGAGATTTATCTGAGGTGCTGAAAACCAGAAGGTCGTCAATTCAAGGCTGATGAGTAGGGATTATGCCCTTCTTTCTTGAAGTTATGTCAGATTAGTTTGTCTTCCAAAGAATTGAAAAATGACATGGTTTAAGTAGATGCACCAATGGACCATAGATACCCTTGTGAGTTTGAATATCTGCTGCAGCATTTCCCTTAGATTAAGTTATCAGAAGGCCCTTCAGACCAACGTTGTTGGTCTTTTAGGTTGTTGATCCTGTGGGGCATAGCTGCTGTAATAGTCTGTGTAGAAATTATTATATGTGGTTAGTTTTCGGGGGGGGGGTGTCTTTGGAGAGTTTTCTTGATAGTATATACGTGTTATTGATTTTCTTAGGGTTGTGTTTGTTTAATTTGAAGGAATGAATGGGATCTTAATTCCCAAGGAGAATTCAGTATGAGTACCTTGTAGATGCGGCAGGGTCAGATGCCCTCTGTGATTCATGTTGAATGCATGTTTGTAGACAAGCTCTGATGTAGGTAAGGTCTGTATGACGACATCAGGCAGGTCAAGAATACATCATGCTTGCTATCCGATGTCTTATCGGCTTGACGATGACCTTAGCAGGAGGGGGCACAACTAGAGGCAAACCTTGATCACTGATATAATGATATCATGTAGGAACACTTGTAGGCAGACTTTGCCCTTCTTTCAAAACACTTTTTTTCAGCTCATTAGAAAGATCTTAGGAAGCACAATTTATAGTGTGACATCCGTTATACCGAACAGAATACATGTATTATCAACCTCTCTGTATTTTTTTATGAAACAAATATCATTTTTGTACTTGAAGTTTGTCAGATGAAGTTTGTCAGATGTGGTTTTGCCAGTGTGGGTGGGAGCTGCACATTCTCCCTATGCCTTCTGGATCTGTCGTTAGATAGATTATTTCTGTAGGCCAATCTCATATAGTTGTAGGGAAATATTGTTAGGGGGAAAAAAAGAACCTGAGGGTGATTTAAACTAAACCTTGCAGTGCTGTAGGCTGTTTAATCATGATATTGAATCTAAAGTTTAAGCTTTTTTATCTCCTTGAAATGAAAAGAAGAAAAGTGAATTGTGAAGTATGATATTGTGCAACATTTTTATCAAGATAAACAATGAAAAAACATTGCGTAATTCAAGTACCGGTTTTTTCTTTAAGCATATTTTGTCGTCTGACTGGCAGAAGGGCTGTAGCATGCACACATGCCATGAAGCAAATTTCTGGCAACTCGCTTCTAGGTTTTGATTGCATACTCTATATACATGTTATTTTAAAGTTACTGATATTTTGATGCTAACGACCTGCTTCACACAATAGTATGCATCTGCGTTTAGCAGAACTGCACTACATGCTTTTGCCCTCAGCACAACGATTCGTGATATGTGTTTGTGAACTTGGTGGCACTTTAAGGGTTAAGGGGTGAGATCCCCATTGTTTATCTTTTTTAGGTGGTGGCGTTGATGCTACATAAGATGAATAGATAATGAAATTGAATGAAAGGTTTTATCACCATAAATGACAGACCTCGATAGAAGATGGTTTGACTTGCGTAGGATGAGTCCCAAGCGTATGTGGCGAGTCAGCAAATATCATCTAGATTAACAATGTCACCAAGATAAAAAGCGTCACAGTCATAGCGTCTACATCTTATTTAATTACATGATTGTAAATTCCGGTTGTTGAACCAAAAAGCGTGGGCACGATCAAGGCAGGATGCATTACATCTTGTTGTGGAATCATAACAAAATCATGGCATAAAACATTTCATCCTCTTGGTGTGTTTTTTGTCATTATTCCTATGTTCCAAGAAGGTAACAAATAAATTGTCAGATTCAATGCCTTACCTTCAGGTATTATGTATGATATTTGATGAGGGATTTTGAGGCTGCTTCCCAATTCAAAACAACATTTTATATCTGGTTTACCTGAATAGCAGATCTTCACAAATTCCAGGATGGCTGTTATTGATATTTTCATTAGAATAGAATTCTCCTGAGCCTAGGGTAGAAAAATGGAGGAAATGAGATTTTGTGTTACATCCACAATGTAAGGATACGGTATGGAATACACAAAGGGAGAAACGCAGCGAGTATTGTTGAATTGAACTATTTTTGCTCACTAGGATATATTCTATTTGTCTGGGTCACATGATCCACCAAATTTCATTTCACTCTACAGCTTGTGGATAACCCTGCACTCTTGCACAGGTAAACAGGAGTGTCATGAATATTCTGGTAATTGGCCTACCACTAATTCAAGGGAAAAGCTCTGTATTGTGTGATAGGAGGAATATGATTGGCAAGTGAAAGGCAAGTGAAGTGGAATTGATTAAAATGTGGAAATGGTAAAGGCCTCATAGTAACTACACCAAACCACAATGGGTTTTTCACGTTTCTGCTGCAGACACAGACTCACAAACTCATTTGTATTGCAGTATGATTATATTACAAGTTCTGAAATGAGTAATCATGGATTGGAAAAGAAGACCTTCAGGTCATAGTTATTTAGTACCTCTTTTTCCCAGCATCCATGTGACTCTCTTCTGAATCTACTGTTGTTTGTATTCACCGATTTCTTAATTTTGTCTTTGTCGAATAAATACTACTACTACTAATAGTAATATGTCAATATCCACATTAGATGTAGAGTAAGTGGTATGTGCTCACATTGTAAACATAATATACTTATTAACAAACACTGACATGATTTGCATAAGAATCAGATATCTACAAATTAGGTGTAAAATTACTGTAACATTGTTGATATATTATTTACCAAACTCTAAAGTTTAGATATCTTTGTTAGATTTGGACCTACTGCTATAAACACAGTCAATATAGTACATATGTATAATTATTTACAAACTCTGATATGATTTGTTAAAGATTCTGATATTTGCTTTTGTAATACTGCTAACAACAACATATGTTATGGTTGATTGATTATTTACTTACTCTGAAATCATGTATATAATATTATGTTATCTGTATTAGATATAGAATTACTGCTGGTACATAGATATAAGATTTATTTTAAACACTATCACTATAATATGATAATATAGTGAACTTTGAAATGATTAATATAATATTCAGATATCTATATTAAATGTGGACATACTAATAACTGTTTTTCAACTTTATTTACAAGCGCTGAAATAGTTTTTAAGAAATTTTAGTGAGATATAGACCTATTAGCATTTAATTATAATAATATTATTTGTAAGATGTGAAATGATTTATATGAGATATTTATGACGGGTTTTAAGCTAATGCTTGTGTGCTTGCTGGGGGGCACTAAATGCTTTCCATAAATTGATCTATGGTGACTAGTAAGGAGCTGGTAAATCAGTTACCCATCAGCCCATTTAAGAGATTCATGTTAGAGATAGCTCTCTCTCTCTCTCTCTCTCTGTTATCTTTCCCTCCATTTTCTCAATGGACATCCTACTAATAATCAGTTTGCACAGTATGGGATTTCTAGAGAAAACATGTGCTTAAGTTTACATCACAAGTTGATAAACATCACACCTCTTTACAGCCTACCTCACTCAGAAGTGAATTCCATGGATAAAGGATGGGAAAAAGGCTGATCGTATCATCCTTTAGATATGTCATCTCTTGAGAGCTAGAAGGGCATTAACTTAAGTTAATGCCCTTCTGACTCATAGCAGACATTCTATTTATCAGATTTTCCATGTTTCTTTTTCTTTGAAAGGGGATTAAAAATATATATTCAACTTAATGAAAACTTATGCATATTTGCACCTTGTGTAAAGCACACGCTATAACACGGGGAACACATATAAATTATGCAGTTTTCGAAGAAATCCTTCATATCTCTGTAATGCGTGAGTGTTTCACAGTGGGACAAACTGATTCTAAAAGTTTATGTCATTATAGCTTCCCAAATGTTTTACAATTCATCTAATATAAACTAAAATCCATTGATCATTTTTTTCTCAAACAGGTCAATGCAAAGAGGTTTGTCTTTCCTGACCCTGCAACCTATTACCTTTGTATACAGATTGTGCAAAGTCAAAAGTTTGTTGAACCACCGGGTAAATGGTTATTGATAGCTGAATAAATTATCGACTTGATGATATAACCTCTTTTTCATTGGTCAAAACTCCAGGGATCATTCTTTTTCTTTTTCCCCATTCACAAAAGTGCTATAAATCTTGCTAATTATTTCATTTTTGGCGCATGATTGAACAGGCCACATGCCTGCTCTGTTGATGTTCTCTCATGCATTACAAGGTCTTCTCACAAGATGCATGATTTGATTTTTTGCGCATTTTCCCTTAAAACTTTTCATTTTGTTATTTTGTTAATTTGATTCAATTCAGTATAGATAGTTCCCTTTAAATGAGATTGTCTCTCCTGATAATCATGTCATTGACTGGTATTTAATGCCTACGTAAAACCTACATGATTTGATGTCGCTTCAAGGTGCATCCATTGAGAGACACAGGCATATGGCCGAACGTTTCATCACCAACGCGTCAATATAAATTAGGCTCAAATCAAGAATGGGATGAACAGATGTTCAGACATTCTCATGCATGTCTAGAACTTACTCCAAGTCATTAGTATGTGCAGTCTTTAGGATACTAATCAGAGATTAAAGCTGTTCAATAAACGACAAAATCGGCCAGACCGAAGTAGAGTTGGATTAGATAATGACTTACAAATATTTCAGACTTAATAAGAATATATTGTAATATATATATGTGTACACTTGAGGATAATATGCCTTCTCAAGTAATTTATCAAAAATATCAATTGGATTAGTGTAGACTGTAAACTGTTGACGTATAGTATGCCAGATAAAGTTCTATGCGGTTGATTTTATTCTTTCTAGCTGTGCACAAATTATTTTTCCAGGTGATTGGTACACTTTAACAGATATGCCCCCAGCATTTATGAGGTAACATCTGAATGCATAACCTGACGTACAGAAGTAAGCTTAGTCTTTAGTACATGTATTCCAACCATCCGATCTCTCCAACTATTCAAGAACAGCTACAGAAGTCTGGCATTAGCCTAAGTTATACACCTCCAGTCAACAAGATCTATACTTCAGAGAGAAACATCTATTTTTTGTCTCCAGTTATAATCTGGATAGAGCTCCGACAAGATCAATCAAGCAGCCTCGGTTTTCCCATGCGCCTGTGTTTTCCAAATTTTGATCCATAAGGCTTAGAAAAGCAAGATCATCAGACAGGCACTCAGACATTTTCATTGATGTTACAACATGAACATGCTTGATTTGTAAGGCTAGAATAAACCATTAAGAAGCTTTATCCAGTATGTTGATGTCCCATTTGAGGGGCTTTCCAGCTTTCCTGACTGCAATTACTGAGCAATGACAGGTACAGCCTCCTAGCCACCATGTGTTTATCTAAAATTTACGGTCTGTCTCGAAGCAATTATTGCTCACCTTGTGGTGTTATCTAACAGATTCATGCATGGTATACTACACAGACACCCACTCCATCATTACAGTATACTTTTATTGCATATCATGTATCGATGTAAAAAGGAGGAGTGAGTAATAGGAATTCTTTCATGCAGTATAAGAGAACAAGTTTTACCGGTATATAAAATTGAGTGAATAAGAATCTTGAGAATAATCTTATAAATTTACTTATAAGTATAAGTCTTGTAAATACCTTAAAATTTTTACAGGATAGCAGCCTAAAAGTCTGTTATCCTGTTAACCTATAAATCTGGTAGCCTATATACCCTTAAAGATATGTTGAGAATGTAGTTATAGATTTATTTCAAAGTCTGATATCTGGTTGACTCATTGCGTACGGGAACTGGTCGTTCCTGTATTAATCCAATGGGAAGGAGAGTTCAGTAGTCAACCGGTTAACCCTTTGGAGACAATTGACCACATTTTGTGATTTGGCTCAATAACTTTTGATTCAGAGCTCTAAAAAATATACCAGATGCATGAGTAGAAGAGCAAAAATTTCTGCACTCACTGTGTCCATATTTGTTGCATGACCATATTGCGTTTAATGCAAGGAATTTTTTAAATGAGAATAAGCTTTACAATCCCTAAATTGGCAACACATTGAGAGGTTCAAAATCATTGTTTTTTATCCAAATTGGCAATTTTTCAGCTCTTCGACAAAGTTCCCAACCATATATGTTGTTTTCAAAGGCATTACATTTTATTAGAACCTTTTAGCATGAAAAGAAAAATATTACTGTTGCTAATTGAAGAACTCAATGTGATTAATTTAGCCCTTAAATAATTCCTGTCCTGAAAGGGTGAACTTAGTATGTGTATTGACAAACAGAAGCTTTAGTACAATATGATTCATACAAACCTGTTGACATTCTGCTGTTGATGTGTAGTACTAAATGTATGTACGCCATACATGTATACATGTATGAGGGACAATTTGCAGAGAGGAATTTCTAATATGAAAGGTGTCTGTGGTGGTCTGTAATTTGTTTTCTAGCAGGAAGGAAAAGACACTCAGTGAGAAGCTTCAAGTGGACTTCACCTGTTCAGCTGACCACGATCAAGCAACCAATTCTAATCAAACCTAGCCAAATTATTCAAGAGAAGTGGCAAACCCAATGCTCTTAACCACTTCTGTGGTCACCTAGTTTATTAACCGCTTGGTGTTTATATTCATTGTTTTTTAATCAATTTTTAAAAAACTTGTCCAGCTGAAGGAAAAAAAAAAAGTACTTTCAAGTGGTTTATTTTGTTGAATAATCATTTATACAAGCAAACATGGCCTAAATCTTTTTAGAAGGTTCGATTCTTATTTAACTCCTCCTGTGTCACCACAATTTTGTAGTAATTATCATTTCAAGACTTGAACAAAATCAAAACGAAGGTACTTAACACTTATATTCTTAAGTGTGATTTCTCTGCCCACTGCAGCGAAATAGCTAATGTACATTTCCACTAGTTCCATTTTATCTGCCTTGCTCCTCTCCACCCAGGTGTTAAGTGGGTACCCGGTAGGATGTGAAAGTCAATGTAATTGGATTAACATGAGCGAGACTGTAAAAAGGAGACTTGCTGGAATGCTCACAGTGGAGTGGAGAAGGTGCATGCATTGTGTGCAGGCAAGCCTGAATCTGATAGCCAGGGTAATAATATATCTGTAAAGTGCTTCGAACATTGTAGATTTATTAGGTGCTATATATAAATCCAGATTATTATTATTGTTCCTCAAGGAGAGTTCTATAATTAACTATAGTAACATCCACATAATTATCTCTCTATTTCTGCTTAAATACGGAATCAGCCTCTAGCTCTCCCCCCCCCCCCTCTCTCTCTCTCTCTCTCTCTCTCCTATTATACATATATCTCACATGCATATTTAATCTCCTTCATACATATCTCATAGTAACCTATGTACCGGTAGACTTAACGCATCGTAGTATTGAGAGTGTGATATTTTACACCCTGCTTCTCAAAATGCATACTGACAATTCACCTCAAACATTTATGCATGGAGAGTATTCTTTAAAGGCTTCTGAGCACTTTCTGGGAAAACATATATGTATATTTCATGACAAATTTGTCCAGAATTATAGACTTAGAGTTGATAGTATGTCATGTACATGAAGGCAAAAGCAATTTGATAATTTGAGTATGATGAAAAAAAAGTTGACAAGAACTATTGTTGAGAATGCTGCTGTGTGAGTTTTCCATTGACTTTTCTGTGCTGGTATATTTTCACACCATAATTTCAAATTAAGATTGGTGATATTTGAATGGAATTGCAATGGTGAAATGAAACCGAATTTGTATGTACGATGTGATTACTCTATAGCCATGTGATAAGTAATGTTTTGCTTGTGTGTGCATCATGAAATGTTGTATAAGGAAACTTGGGTTTGTGGGAACAACTTTGTATGTGAACTCAATAAAGAATCAGGGTCAACTCACCACATGAACGTTTATGTTAAACATATCCCTCCCAAACGAGTTAACCTTTTTGTCACCTCTTCACATGATATGTAAGCATGTGTACGTCCCCTTTGTGATGCATTTATCGTATCTGTTCTTTATACAATGTTTCTTTATACAATGTTTCTTTATACAATTTTTCCCCTGGTGGGAGTAGGTCCTTGGTGTGTCATCGACTTGAAGATGTCCTCGTGTTTATCAGGAGCAAACTATTTTGTATGCAAGGTTGTCATGATGTGATGAGCATCAAGTATGTGTGCTTCATTCCCTAGGGCTATGTTATGTATGCTTGTCACTCCTATACTAGCTTTGCAAGAAAATTGATCGACATGCATAGGATGTATTTTGATTACTCCTAGGCACACTTGGGATTGAACTACAGGGTAATAAACAATAGTCAAGTAGGTCTATTAATGAATGTAATTAAACATATCAATAATTGTGTTTTTCCAAAAACTCCTTAACTTAAAGAGGTATGCTATCTGAAAGAAATTAGTATCAATCCAAGTGAAGGAGATAAATAGATAAGATATCAAATGGGGTACATTTGTATGGTCATTGCTGATCAACAGTTAGAGTTGTGAAAACTTTGTCAATTCCTTTCTAGAATAGTATGCTTGTGAGCGCTACTGATAAATGGGTTCAACATGAGTCTCAGGAATTGGAAAATTGCTGAAAAAGAACATACATATGCGATGTCTTTTGTCACTAGTATGATGTACTAGTTTTCCTCGCAGCTCTATATACCCACTGTTATTCTACTCCTCTCTCCTCTAGTGGGTGGAGCTGATGGTAAATGCAAGAAAGTGAGAGAATAACATCTTTGCCTAAGTCTATGGATGTGGCACCTGGATAGATAGAATGATAGAAAGGGAGAAAAAAAAGAGAGAGCGTTCACTGAGGAGAATTCGCATGATTTTGAATAATGCATGCATCTTCTATCATCTATGTGGAGCCAGAAGTGCGTTAAGCCCCAAGAGTTAACACCCTTCTGGCTCCAAACACGATATGTTGATGATTTTCGTTGCTTTCATAAAGAGTCTAGACAAGTGTCTGAATTTATTGTATGGTTATTGTCTGGTAATGGTTCAATGTAAAGGGAATGACCAGCAAAGATGTGTGAATAACAGGATAGTGTTCCGTGCGCATGTTTAGTGAGAGTTGTCCAGGTATAATCCTTTGAGACAGACATGATGTGTTATTCCTAGCACTCTGTAGTAGAGGGGGTAGTATTCCCCCCGGAATCCATCAATTGACACAATTTCTCATGGACAGCATTTCTCTTTTTAGCTCCTGTGTGTTTTCTTCCTTTTCTTTATCTCTCTGCCCCCGCTCACTTCCCATCTCTCTCTCTCTCTCTCTCTCTCTTTTGCCTATTTTCCTCTACTCCCCATTCCCTCGCTCTCTTTAGCGTTCTCTTTCTATTTTTCCCTCTCTTTCTATTTTTCCCTCTTCCTCTATCTCTATGGCCGAATTCACAAAGGAGGTTCCAACCATGGCTATGGTTTAAACCTCTGTAAGCGTACTAAATTAAGCGTAAATAAGCGCACATTGCCCTTGCGCGTGCTCAAAGAAAATATATGATTGGATCGGATTCCGTGCGCACATACGCTTAAAAAACCCAGAATTCACAAAGGAAGTTTGGTTTAAACCATGGTTTAGACCAAACTTCCTTTGTGAATTCGGGCCTATTATCTCTCTATTTCCCTTGTCTCTATCTCTCTTTATTTCTCTTTCTTTCTCTCTCTCTCTCTCTCTTTCTCTCTCTTTGTGGCTCCCATTGTCTTTCTGGGTCTGTTTCTCTTCCACTTGTTTTTCTTACCATCTGTTTTAGTTTTGTCTTTCGAAACATCTACCCTATCTCTTTTTATAGTGTCTTTACCTCGTTAAGCCCCCACCCCATGCCTCCGTCTCTTCATTTCTACATACAAGTTTCTTGGATTTTTAAAAATTAAATATGTTTTGTTTGTTTAAGATTCTTGCTTGTCTGTCCTGTTCTTTATTTATTTGATGTGTATTTAGAGTTTCCCTTTTTTTGTTATGTACACTGCACTATTTGTTTACATATTTGTTCTGTTGATGTTTTTGAAAATAGGCAAGGCAAAATAGAAAATAACTACAGTACTCTAGGCCCGGGGGGGTACTCAGATTATAATCGGACGGGGGTGTGCGGCTGAGAACTCCAGACCCATACCCACATCCAAGGGTCCTTTTGCTGTAAATAGGCACCCATGTCTAAGGATTTTTGGGTCTTGTCAGCTTCTCGAAAAGTCGCTCAGTGGGGTGGGGGGGGGGGGGGACAAAAAAAAAAAAATTTCGCCAAACCTTCAAAAACCACCACTGCATAAGAGCCGGGATAAGAAACCCATCTCTAAGGATTTTTTGGGGGAAAATGGGACCCATGTCTAAGGATTTTTTTGGGGAAAATGGGACCCATGTCTAAGGATCTTTTGGGGGAAAATGGGACCCATGTCTAAGGATCTTTTTAATGAAAAGGGGACCCAAGTCTAAGGATCTTTCTTCAAAAAGTCACCCTTCCCAGCGGCACATCCCCGTATACCCAATATACGTGAGTACCCCCCCAGGACTCTAGGAACAACAAAATTTAGAAATCCAGTTGAAAAAAATGATTTCACAAATTTGTAGCCAAATTGTTTGGTTTTCCTTGAAAAAAAATCTGCACTATGTAGCACAGTTACTTATACATTGTCTTTACCCAAATTGGTATGCCTAAACCATGGACCAAACAGTAAGATGTAATTGCCTTTATTTTAAATGCAAAGTAAGAGAGGCATTAGTATAATTAGCCAAAAGAGGCCTGGAGCATGTCATCTCTTAGATCTTTCTGATTTCCCTGTAGATATTCATTTGTAGGTATCTTGATTGATCAGCTATACTGCAACGGCATGACAGGACTTTTACATCATTGCCTGTTCGTTTAATACTGGCTTTGAATACCAAAGAGGGTGCTTTCTAATTTTGTACCCATAAATGCACAATGAGCATCCATTTTTCCTGGAAAATGTCCAATGTTAAATATTTGCTAAACAGGAATAACAAGAAAGCAAATCAACACGTTGTGGGTGAATTTGTAAAGCATTTGTGAAGAAAATGCCCAAAATATGTTGGTTTAATTTTCTCTCCGCACACTCCTTTCTTTGTTGACTCTGCCGTCTCCTACAGCCCGGCCCATTAGGGCCTGTTCACTCTGCCATGAAACTTTATTCCTCACTTTCTTAGATGATATGCATGGTGATCACTCTATCACTCTGTGGGGATAGTCACTATTAATAGCACTGTATAGGACACATGTGGGTTGTTCACATAGATGAACAATACCATTTTACATCACATGTATAGGGAGATGGGTCACTTTTGAGCAGCAGTGTGCATGTTCCTGTTCAGTGCAAGTCAAATTGATTTAACATCGCACACCTGCATAGCATTACTGTCTAAATACATTCTATAGATTAGTGAACTTTAATGTTATTGCACTTTTTTTATAATTCGTTTCCTGCGAAGTGAGAAAGCGTGAAATGAATTTTGCCGACCAGATGAGTATAGCAAGCAAGCAATTAATGGAGGAGGCTGGGAGACGGTCATCTAGTAAAATCAGAGTTCACTATTTATTTTATATTTTGGTTCGACTGCTTATACAAAATGAATTGAAAGTATCTTATTTTTGGTATTGCACATTAATTCCAATTAAAATTTTCTCATTTTGATACTAAGCATTGGAAAATATACAACTTTCTATTGATTTTGCCAAATCTTTTGTAAATTCTCTCTTACGTTTTTTAAAGTATCTGGATAATTTTCTACTTTTACTGAAAAAAATTCCTACAAAGGTCATGTTCTTCTTTAAGAACTCAGGTACCTATAGACTACACATTATATTCATGTAATGCAGCATTCATCAGTGTAAATAATGTTTTTCATATGGGAGCCTTCCATACTTTCTGTAGGAAATGGATTTTCTTGTGATTTTTATGTTGTTTTTAAAAATCTTTCCACACTTCTTTTAGATCTTACCAGAGCTAAATTGCTCATTTCTCCTGTGTATTTTTTTGCTAGCATCCATTATAAATGCATAGAATGGTGGTGTTCTGTTGTTGTGCTAGCTCGATAGCTCGGGTCCGTGTTAAGAACATGTAGGCGTAATGTGGGATGTGAGTGATGCGCCTAAATGAGCCGTAGACAGAGTAATTTGTTGTCATGCTCCCATCCCAATGATCAGGCTCTACTGGGAAACCATACTAATTTGATACCAGGCATGACCTTAGGTCACCAGGGACGTTGCCAATGTGTTTAGCGCTTGATGACTTGTTGGTTTAAAGGAACATCTTGTTCATCAAGTTATCTTCTTTCATAATTTCTTTTGAAAATATGGATATTGAATTAGGTTAAGGTCATCGTCTTCAGACAACGAAATATTTGATAATAATTATACTTAACATTGCATTACATGAATACTTTGATGCGCTATACATTACTATTATTGCCACTGATAACTAGATTTTAGACCTGCATATAGGTAATAAATAATAACAATAATATGGCCTTATTTACAAAGGGTATCCTCTTTAGTGGTAATACTGCTCTTCATGAGGGCTCTGCAATCATTATTACCGTAGCATTGCCAGGTACCCACACCTGGATTGAGAGGGACATATATGGGTAAATACCATAAAATAATAATAATAATAATAATACCTGGCATTTATGAAGCGCCTTTCCCCAAGTACTGGCTCAAAGCGCTATAGATATATTATTACCCCGGTCATTGGATTCTGGCACGCCCGCACACAGTGTATGCACATTCTCCACTCCCTGGGGAGCATTCCAGCCAGTCGCCTGTTAAGCGCACACATGCTAAGCAAAGGACATTACCTTTCGCCATCCTACCGGGTACCCATTTAACACCTGGGTGGAGAGTGGCAAATGTAGATTAACGTCTTGCCAAAGGACGCTAGTGCTGCGGTGGGATTCGAACCCCGGACCTCGTGGTTCACAATCCGGGGACTTATCCACTGATCCACAACACCTCTACGATCCACAACACCTCTACGTGTCCAAGAATGTAAGCATGAAGCGGGGATCGAACCCAGGACCTTGCGTAGGAGAGTCAAGCGTGTTCACCAATATATCACGGTACTCCCACTCTGTTGTCCACCATCTCCACTCCTTGGGAATCATTCCTACCATACTTAATACACCATTCAATGCATGCATTGAGGGTAATAGCAAATTAGCAATCACAATGACGTTAATCAATTCTCCCATGTCCCAGTTCTTAAATTAGTAGAGAATGACAAGTATAGATTTATGTTCTGCCGATTAAAGGACATAAGTGCCACAGCTGGCATTTAAATGAGTTGAGAGATTATATTCTACCTGTTTAAATAAAGAAAGAACCAAATTCTCATAGGTTGTAATAAAAAAATTAATATTGTCTTTTTGGAGCCAGAAAGGCATTGAGTCCCATCATTTGTGCAGAGTTTAACACCCTTTTGGCTTCGAATAGATGATATATAAACTTGACTGCTACTAACTGCAAGTTATTTTAGAAATTTATATTCAATGAACAATATTTCATTGATTATGTATGCACCTTTCTAAAGCATAAACCAAAAATGAAATTATCGAAAGACAAACTTGTACAGCATGTACCAATTCTCTTTAAAGCAAAGACCTGGGCCCCGTTTCATTAAACTTGCTTTCAATATTAATTTACAATAACAGTTATAAGCTACTGAAATCCGTGCATTTGATTGGCTGTCAGCAAATTTGTCATAGAAATGTGACACTTAATTGTTACCGATAAGTAGCTTTATGAAAGACTGCCCTGGTTTCTATTTAAATTGGTTGTCAAGTAGATACGATGATAGATTCATCATTATATTGTGGATGTTCTACCCCAAGAGATTTCAACAAACAGCACACTAGAAAGTACTTAGACAAAAAAGTATGAGTATCAGTTATTTGATGTAGGAGTTGAAGGCTTGGCCTAGATTCTATGTATATTATACATTGCAAACTGAATGCATACAACTACTCTCCATTTATAGATTCTTTAAAAATGTGAAATAAGTATTTGAATTTTTTATTTTGTAAGCTCAGTCCAGTTATATTTGGGAAAAAGTCAATGAAGCTATAAGTCGTTTGACAGAATTTAAAGTATGATAAAAGTTATAATCATGATTCATGGTTAAATGATGTTATTCAATAAATAGGCCTATGATGAAGAATTCTAGATTAAAGAAGAAACTAAGATGGTAGGATGTAAGAGTGCTTTGTGTTTAGATAGAGAAATTTACACTTTATGCACAATGCCTGTATTGCTTAGATAATCTGTTGTTCTGTATTATAATCAAAGAACTCTGTATTATGTGTAAGGAGCACAGATATGATAATTGACACACAACATATCTGTGTGTTGAAGATGGATAACTTGATAGTTGTAGCTCAGTGTTATGAAAGGTTGCTATATGCTTCAATCATGATCCAGTAAGCTTGTGTTGTAGATGATTATCAGAGGGATGTATCGGAGGGATGCAGCAGTTCAACGTGTCCTCGTGGGTGTATCTCTCTCAGCTGGGGGATGCTTGTAGGAGCTCTCATGTTGCATTCCTCAAATGTTACTCACTAGAGCTGCCCTGACAGCCAGGAGACAGCCTGGAGACAATGGTATGCTTTTCTCTACCCCCTCCTCCTGCTCTCTCTCTCTATCTCTCTATCTCTCTCATTCATTCTCTCTCCCTTCCTCTCTCCCTCTTTATTTCTCCCTCTATCTCCCTCTTTATTTCTTCCTCTTTATTTCTTCCTTTCTCCCCCTCTTTATTTCTCCCTTTCTCCCCTCAAAGTCTCATTTACTCTCTCTCACCTCCTTGCTTTATCTGTCCCTTACCCTCTGTGGCTGTTGTCTCTTTCTCTGTCTGTCAAATTTGAATTGAATCTGCCTCTATATTTTCTGTCTGTCTGTCTGTCTCTTAATTTGTATACACACTCTTCCTCAACTCCCCACACTTACTTTCTACATACAATTTATAAATATACATTTTGCTTCTCTCTCCCTCTCACTCTTTCCGTCTCATTCTACTTTCTTACACTCTTCCTCTCTCTCCTTTCTCTGTCTTTCCTTTCCTTTCCTTTATTTCTGTCATTCCTATTCCTGTCAAACTTTTAGTCTTTTTTCTACCTCTACATTGGCCCTATATCATTTCTCCATCTCTTCTTTCTTTTCACTGCCCAGAGATTTCTTTCCCGATTTGTGTCATCTTATATTTCACAATTTTCTCATTTCTTTCTTTATGTTTGTTGATTTTGTATCTTTCCTTCTCGAATCTTGTCATATCCTTCCTTTGTAATTTTGTCCTCCTCCGTCTCCTTGTCACCCCCCCCCCCCATCTTTCCATCTCAATCTCCCTGCCATCCATCCATCCATCCATCTCATGTGTCAACCTTGTTCTGTCTTGCTTCAAATTTCTTCTTGATCGCCTAAAAATAGAGTCTAATGTAAGTCCGCCATGCCTCTCCTTCGATCCTCCTTGCGAGGTGTTAAATATCTGGTATGAAACAGCACACTGTGTAGCTGATAAACGAGTGAGCACATAGCAAGGTGAAGTAAAGGAGAGTTTGCCGGCATCTATGCATGTGTGATGTCTAATACAGATGTGAACCTAGGCTACATCAGATGAATACATGGTATCTACTCATTCACACTACGACCGTCATCTATCTCCGTTGATTTTTACCTTTTAACCTCTTTTACTAGGAAAATACCTCTTTGCATTTTGATTGAGGCAATATATACATATCATTTCATGTACCAAATTACTAACAAATGAATGATAATCTCCTAGATAGTCAGAATCTCCCTGCCCGAAATAAAATAGCCTAAAAATATGGGGAAAATAGTGGAAAAATAGATAGGGAAAATATATTTTTTGACCATTTTTTCAATGGAAAAATAGAGGAAAAATAGAGGAAAAATAACTTGTAAAATAGTGTGAAAATATAGTGGAAAAAATAGTTTAAAAATTTTTTTTTTCATATATTATTGGAACCGAAATCTCTAGTTAAAAAATATATTTTTTTAGTATTTTTCATTTCTACTGAAAAAATAGAAAAAATATATATAGCATAAAATACCCCCTCAAATAGGTAGAAAATATATTTTTGAACTATTTTTTTACTATTTTTTCTTTCTATCAAAAAGAAAAGAAAATGTAATTTGCAATATTAGAAGTACAAAAAATAGCATAAAAATAGTTAAGTAATTTGCAGTCTAAAAATCTATAGTAGACAATGTTTTAAAAATAGTTTTAAAATAGACTATCATGTGTGCAGAAGAAAAAAAATAGGTTAAAAATATCAATATGGCACGAAAAAGAGACTTGATAACGAAGCTTTTCGACCTGCACTCATCAGGTTATCACGCAGGTATATAACAAATTACTTGAAATCAACTATATTATACTCGGTAAACCCGAGTATAGTAAAAAATAGTTAAAAGTTGTCGAAGGTTAAAAAATAGTCCCAAAATAGTTCCGGAAAAATAATATTTTGAAAAAATAGCTTTAAAATAGTTATTAATAAGAAGCTGGCCGGGAAATAGTGAAAAAATAGTCTATTTATTTTCTAGTTTTCAAAAAATAGTCTGTTAGCCGGAAAACGGGCAGGGCTGACTTAGCAACTAAGCATTTGATTTTTGACCTTTCATCCAATTATACTCATACACTGTATTATAGTTTTGTTTATAATTACCTCTATATGTAACACTAAAGATTTTTAAAAATTTTTTTTGACCAGACAATGTTTTCCAATGTTTAAAGGTACAAGAATCGATTAGCATTAGCGATTAGCATGGTATTTTCTTGTTCCTTTTATCCTTTACTTTTTGTGTATAAATTTGTATACCTGTTTGTTATGTGTTTATTACTGGATAATAAATTTCAAGTTCAAGTTCAAGTTCGATTTGTTGATTTGATTTGATTAGATTTGTTTATTCAATAATAAATATTCAACATTGCAGCTAAAATCTGATGCATTTAGTATTTGCATACTAGAAATGCATTAATGCTTAATAGAGTGAAATATGTATGTATGTGTAGGGGTGTTAGTTCATTCAGAGAAGTGTAGTTACACTTCCTTGGTTTATTCATAGCAGAAGTTCTTAATTTTTTTTCTCCAAATGACTTCCAGATTGGGTGTGAGAAATATATTAGAAGCAGCATTCACATGAAGAAAACTTGATATTGGTCTGAAAACTCATACTGGCATTGGAATCAATATTTGCACAATAATATTGCCTTGTACCTAGCCTACCTCGAGCTGATTTCTGAACCTGAAATGAACTTGAACAACGGCATCAATTGGTACTGCATTCTGTAGGTCTGGAGTGTCTGGCAAATATGACAAGCATAATGCAGCATTTGAAGAGCGTAGCCATTCATACATAACTCATGCCAGATTTACATCTCAAGTAACTGAGGATGAAGATATGAGAAAATGCCAGTAAAACATTCTCTGGGTTAACCCTTTTCATGACAGGAATTATTTAAGGTCTAACTTGATCATATTTTGTTCTTCAAATTAGCAACAATAATTTATATTTCTTTTAATGCTACATGGTTTTAATAAAATGTAATTTCTTTGAAAACAAATTAGTCGTAAAGTTGAAAAAATTGCTAATTTTGAGAAAACACAACAATATTGAGCCTCTCAATATGTTACCAATTTAACGATTTTAAATCTTATTCTCCTTTTTAAAATTCTTGGCATCAAATGCTATTTGCTCATGCTACAAAAATGGACACAGTATGTGCAGTCATTGTGTGCTGTAAGTTTTGCTCTTTCTACTCATGCATCTGGTATATTTTTTAGGGCTCTGAATCAAAAGATATTGAGCCAAACCACAAAATGTGGAGTGATGTTGCGAAAGGGTCAAGTATGCTGATATCTTAGGCTATTGTTTTTCTGGTCAGCTCCAGTATGTGAGATTTCTAGACCATTATTCAAACTGCACTTAGCACTGGAGTCTTGGTAGTTCTTCATGTACTGTAAACGTGGAATATTTCGCGGTGTGGAAATTTTCGCGCATTTCGCGCAGTATGAAATGTGCGCGAAAATAAAAACACGTGAATATTTTTGTTCATGTATTCTTTTGCTCATGAGCCTAGCACATCGGCGAAATTAAAAACACGCGAAATTCACTTTACTCAGCCGAGCGCTAAAAATTAATCGCGCAAAAATTTCCACTTTTACAGTAGTCTGTACAAACTACCGATATACATGTGACTCACATCAAAATGAGACAGAAGACACATAGGGAAAAACCTTAACCCCATGACTACTGAGTTCTCTCATTCCCATATGCTTAATACAGGGACCATAGACAATGGGTAAGAAGCTTGGGGAAATTGTAATAAAAAATAATCAAATACAGGGTATATGAATTTTCTAGATGATTTCAATCTTCAATGTTTCATAAATGTTCAGTAAATTAAACATTGGGCCCTAAATATTATGGGAAAGGGTGGTAAAGGCATTCAAGCTTTTTTTTTGGGGGGGAGGGGGTCAGCTCTTTTATAATTTCCCTTATTCATGCTATAAGAGGAAATGGTCCACATCCTTCCTATGATGTAAAATCAGATCAAAACACTTTTCCAGTTTTTATTCCTATGCATCCCAGTGTTCTATCTACAGTCTACCTCTTTTATCTAAGAGCACTGCACTTCAAGATTATACTCTCCCAGTGCTCGATCCAGGATTTTGTGAGAGAGGGGGGACCCAATATATTCTGAAAAATTTTCTGACAAGCAAAAGAAAATGAAGGTCGTCAGTTGGGGTGTCTTTTTTTTTGCCAGGGGATCCGCCCCTGTACTCTCCCCTGAGCCATACTGCCACAAATGATAAGATCATTATTGGTAGCATTGACTCCTAATCCTTTGGGTGCACTGGTAGACACAACTTGGAATAAATCCATTGAAAATGAAGGTTTGATATACATAAAAAAATTATGGAACTGTCTTTTTAACATGAAAACAAGAACTTTTTATGCATTTCAATTGTAGTAAATCAATTCCCCCAACAGGTTAAACTAGCTTTACTAATTATGTACCAGGATAGCTCACTTGAATAGAACTTCCTGAGATGAATTATATAGCTTTACGAGATACTAGGTGTGTTCAAGAGACAAGGAGATACCGTTTTCTAAAGGCTAACACATTTTATTTGACCTATTCTCTTCCTAACACCAAGCTGTACAGTTTTGATGGAATACCTCACAATGTTCCCCTCGCTGGCTGTCAAAACAACACTGTCCGATTTGTCCTCAATCAACCAAAATTCACATTTTCATTTTGGGCAACGATTATTGGGTAGAGGGTAGAAAATCAATAGCAACTACAAGGAAATGAAATGTCATCTGCACCTGTTGATGGCAGGTTTCCATGGTAACGGCATTTTCTGCTTAGTAACCATCTTCTGCTTGGGTTGGGGAGGGGAAAGCATTTCAAGAGGATTTATCTTCAGACACTGAGGTGGAAGTGAATGGCAAACAGACAGGATGCATCAAACACTGGTTGCACAAGAACTTTTTATATTCAGTTCTTTCCCTTCTAAAGATCAGTACATCCTCACTTTCCATTCTGCCATTTTAGTACCTTATGTGATTATGCATTGTAGGAAGTTGATGTTCACATTCGGTGAATATTTTCTTGGGGAAAGATCTTGTTTAACAGACACTAAACTGGATTTAGATTTGATACATATCTCTGACAACAAATATTTTCTATCGAAACTGGATTTTCTAGAGCCCTGCAGGAACCATTTTATTAGAATTCTTTCAATGATTCACATACACCTGTATATAGTAAAGGGTCCTATATCTTTACCAATCCCATTGACTTAGTGTACTTTTCTTTCTCTGTGTCTAAATTTCTTTCTTTCTATTCTATCAAATGTAAATCGCGATTTGTAAATTTTGTATATATTTTTACTAGTACTGGAAAATGAATAAATGAATGAATAAATGAAATGAATTTTGATTCGCTAACGATAGTATTGAATGCATCGAATCAGCGTAATATGCTGTCAGAATTTTCCCAAATATTTTAACACTATTTCATCGCCGGTATTGAAATCTCTTTTGAGAGAAATTGTGCAAGAAATCATTAGAGTTTGGAAGATGGACCATTTAAAAGTCAATACCTGTATTCTCAAGGGGTATATATAGTGAAGATTTTTCATCCCCTTATGAGTGTGATTTCAGGAATGTGACATAAAAGCTGCATAAACAAGACTTCAGAGAAAGACTTAAGAGAGAGAGAGAGAGGGGGGGGCAGACAAACCACAGAACAGACAGAGAAAATGACAGTTAGTGGAGACGAAAGGGAAAGAGAGAGTGAGTCTCAGTGAGAGAAAGAAATAAAGAAAGAAATAGAAGAGGAGGAGGAGAGATGAGAAGGGGGGGGATGATTTGTAATGTTTAAGAGGCTTTTAAAAGGCTTTTAAGAAAAAATGTAAAAAATGATCAAACATGTATCGCTAGTGACAGTCTCTTCAAGAATTAATGAATGGAACAATATCATGATTAATCGGTATTGCCATGAACCTACTAATTTATTCAGAACTTAATAAGAAATCATGAGCTAGAGAGGGAACCAGGGACCTCTCAGCGCTTCAAGTTTTACAAATAATTGAATAAAACGTAAATGTCATGCATCCAGAATTCTAAGAATTTACTGCTTCATGACATTCTAATTGTAACCAGGAGGATGATATCATTGACTGAGAGTCAGAAGGGTGTTGGTTGTGTAAAAGTGTATGAGTCAACGTCCTTTTTACTCTCACCAGGCAATAGGGCAAGGATACTTTTCCTACAGATTACAACAAGATAGACTTACGTTATTATTCCGTACAATGGACTAATTTTTCATGTTGAAACAAATTTGTCATTGGGATTACTGAATGTATAGAGAATATCAGCTTAGCTGAATAGCTCCATCCATCATGATATAATTGCCATGTCTCCACCAGGGAAGTCTAGCCTGTAATTTAAAAGAAACAAAATTTTGAGAGAGGTAAAGGACCTGGGAAAGGATGTTTACATGGAAATTCATAATACATTATTAACTAAACAGAGCTATACATTCTCCTTCCAGGCACAGGAAGAAAAAGGGTATATTTTTTTCTAAATTATTATTAATAGCAGCAGCAGCAGTATTAACTTTTGCATTTTGGTTGATATTTTATGCCTTGTAAGAAATGACAAGGGTTTTCTTTTTGAGGAGAAAAGAATGTTCTAGGATATGGAATATTGAAAGAGAGGTAAATTAACTGAATTTAATTAAAATAATTACACCACCAAATTATATGCATGTGTAGATATGTCACTCAGCAAGTGACATCTCTGAATATAAAATGTTGAATATTTTATGACTGACAGTCATTTACTTATACTTACAAGCATGTTGTAAGACAGATCATCATTTTCCTGCATAAATAAAAGAACATTAATCATTGATGACTGGAGTTCTGCTCATCTGCATTTTGTCATCTAGCAGAAAGATTTGGCTAAGAGATCTATCACGGCAATTCCTATTTTGATTGAAAATTTATTGGCTTGTATTGATTTGTATGACTGGTTGTCATGGAGATGACTCGTACCCTCGACTAAGAGTGAGATGGAGAGGAAGAGAAATAGGGCAGGAAGAGCAGAAAAAGAGAGAGAGAGAGAGGGGGGTGAGACAGAGAAAGAGAGACAGCAAGAGAAGAAGGGAGAGGAGAAGAAAGAGAAGGCCACACATGCAGACAGACAGACAGGACAAGGAAGAATAGCTTAAAGTTAAAGTTTAAATTGGCTAATAAAATGGAGAGAGAAAAGTAAATATTGAGAAAAAGAGGAGAGAGAGAGAGAGAGAAGGGGGGTAGTGAGAGGAGGGGAGGGGCATTTCTTAAATGTGACACATTCATTGCTTACTTCCTAGTCAATACAAAGTAGATTGTGTTGATTAAGTGACCTAGTAGGCATAATTTAATCATATATTAGAGCCTGATCAGTTAAAAAACAGGCATTTTGTCCGTCCGTGACATTGAAAATTTTATGGATTATAGTTTTAGTAGGCGACCATGGCAAGCAAATTTTATCAAATTTCAATTCCTTCAGTGATGCCCTTCACAATGAAACATAAAACAGCTCTCTTTAATAAGATACTTATTTTCTACAGGCCTTCAAACTTTCAGAATTTGTCAAATGTCCATCCGTGACTAACCAATCAGGCTCGTTAGTGATAATATATTTTCCTTTTCCTTTCCCCTTTTTAATGAAAAGATAGTCAAATCCAAATGCATAACCCCTAATTTATGCTATTTAAATTGATAGTGTATTGGGTTGTTAAATGAATACAATATGATGTATGGCATTGTTACAGAAATGCATGTAAAGTTTGTGATCTCCCATTAATCATGCTGTGCTACATTAGACTTATCTATACACCCATCCATCAACTAAAACAACACCAGAAAAATCCAATCATTCCATCCAAATAATGGAAGTGATCAAGGAATGTTGGGGGGGGGGGGGAATGAGACTAGTCTTTTTCATCACATATGATCATGAGATATATTTCCAGAAATATTCAGTTTTAAGCAATATGCTCTAACTTTACTTTAATTACAAAGAATAAAAAGGGAAATGTTTCTCAGGAGAAAAAAGAAAATTTCAAACAAATGATGTTCAAAGTAAATACAAAGTTTTCCATGACAGCAAAGCCAATAAATTTGTCAATTTGAGATTTCCATAAATAGTTGATGATCCTGACTTTCAATATTGCAAAAATGCCATAGACAGCTAACAATAGCACTCAGTTGATCAAGTCATTCTACCTACCAAATCATTGATGCTTTTTAACATTAAAAATAAAATCAGTCTAAATTTTGATAGGTTGTAAGATAACCGATAGAACAAATGTTGAATGAAGTATCTTTCCAAAAATGAGATATCTAATTCTGCATGGATCATGCAAATATAGAATTTCATTCTAAACAAAAGACAAAAGCAGATTTCCCTTTTAATGAACTTGAAGATAAGCATTCAGATGGAAGCACCCCAGCCTACTTCATCCAACATTTTTTATAAAATATGCACAAATCAACCACAGTAGAAGACTGTGAAAATGTTGGACTATATAGTTTCATGAAAGGATAATGGATTATGCATAAGGAAATCTCTTGTTGCATTTATACATAAACTACTACACTATATACCTTCCAACACCCACTATGTAATGTGCTGTATTCAATTCTTATCACGTCAGGAATCACGTCAGGAATCAAGAGAACCTCACTTTATTAACGCCTCACTCATTATCGTATACGTTGCATTAATTCTAGGACATTGCATTGATGGGGGGTATTCTGCTTGTGCAGACACTAGATAGATGGATAGGTGATCAAAATAATTTTGCGGACAAAAAAAAAGAGAGAACAATCCCCAGATGAGTACCATACAATAGCATCCTGTGGGAGGCATATATAATGGGCGATAGTTGACTGATTAATTTGATGAATTACATTCATTAGGGGAACACGCTTTGTGCCGAATGAGTAGATAATAACGCACGGTCATAGTTTACAAACAAACGGCATATTACTGTGTGTGCAGTATGAAGGTGGGTTTGTGATATGTTTGGCATCCACATAGTGATGCTCATTGTGTCTCATAACAGGCGCTCAGGTGGCATCAAGCAGCCACAGACCCTAAGAATTGGATTAATGAGTTGGGTAATGACAAGAATTACCGTAGGGTGTGAGGTAGCAAGGAGTTACAGGACGTCAGACAGCCTTGGGGCTTTCTCTAAAAAGCGGGAAGCTCTCGTTGAAAGTGCCTCGCAAAGGATCCGCCCATGAATAACCTTCCTCTGTTTTTTTTTTATCAGGGTTTAGTTTCTTATATGCAGAGGTGTTATTATGTTCGGATCTGGAGGGTATGATATAATTAGCATGTAGGTTTTTTATTGCTATTTATCTGATGTAAACATTCTTTTTCTGAGAGCTTGTAATACTACACCACTATCGTATAGTGAGGAATAGATGTTAAAGTGTACTCGCCTGAAAAAATAATTTGTGTACAGCTAGAGTGTATAAAACTTACCTCAAAACACTTTACTTGACCTTCTATGAAGAAAATAAAGGAAAACATTTTAAAAAAAAATCGCATGAAACCCAACTTCGTCTTCGGTTCTGCGCGGGCCCTAATTTGTGTGTGTGTGTGTGTGTGTGTGTGTAATTGAGTTTTGACAGATGTGTGTCAATCAAATATGATTATTTACGTCTGGGACCGACCTTTAACGTCACCATCTGAAAGAAGTGACTGAGATTTGAACCTGGGTCCAATCAGAGTCAGTTTGTAGGCGAATACAAACGGCTGCCTGTAAACGTTGCCGCTAGACCAACTCCTGATCCCTGTACGAGCGTCGACTAGTCTAGTCACAAGTCATCGTAATGTTTATTTAGAGTGTATTTAAACTTGTAATAACTCTCCATTGAATTAACATTTGAAGCTCATATTTTGAGTATAGTATAGGGAAATGGAACCACTAACATACAGAGCAAAATATTTTTTGGTAATTGGTTCCCTTTCAATTTGTTTTCTTTAATAAAAGGAGGGCTGAGTTTGTACAGTTGCAGGTCACTTATGTAAATCGGTGCAGATTTACAAAAAAAAAGACAAAGTGTAAAGAGAGATGAGGATTAACAAAAATGCTTCATAAATACTAATTTGCATTCCCTTGATTTGCCACACAATGAAGCACACCATATGTGCTTTTCCATGGATATGAAAATTAACTTAACTATTTAATCATGAAATCAAAATAATTTCATATATTTTTACAGGAAATCAGGGTAGAGGTACTGGTAGTCTAATTTTTGCTCATTTCATGTGGAAAAGATTCTCCAATCAGTGCTCAATGAATATAACAATCTTATACATGTATTCGTTATTTTTTCCTTTAAAAACATAATGTTACACCATGTGGCATCATAAAAGTAGGAATGTGCAGTTATCAGTGACCTGTTTAAAGGTTTGGATTTACTACAATAAATCAATGTACCTACCTATTTGCTAGTCTTCCGACTACGCAAGCCATTCGAGTAATTAAAGTCACGACAGTGCATATACCCCCCTAGGATCACGCCTTCCTCTGTGCACGTACGCATGACGCGCGCACACAATCCTCCTCTTTCCTTCTCGCAGCCTAAAGAGTTGCAGCTAAGTCACTATCTTGCGCAAAAATTCAGAGTTTGCTACTCTTTTAGCGCGGTTTTGGGTGACTTTTGCCAATTTTTCCGTCCTAGACTTGTTTATTATCTGTTTAGTGTCGGTTTATGTCTGTCACGTATTTATTTTGGTGATATTTGAGCTTATATTCATACCTCACTTTTCACCTCTTTCGTATAGTAGCCCAGGGCATTCGCTTTGGCGTTTTGCCGGGCGCTCAGCCCTGTAACGTTTCGTTGGTGTTTCGTGTGTGTGGCTGTTGTGTGCATATACCCTTACAAGAGTGTTCTTTTGTTCGTAGTGTGTGAATGGAATTTTCCACACATTGCGCGGGAAAATTCCATTCCGTTTCACTCTCGCTTTGTACGCCCTTTTCTTTATAATTGTTTATTGTTGACTCTTTTATATCTCCTTACAGGTGATAATGAGTTCTTCGGAGGAAGAGCAATCGAGGTCTTGGTTACCTCCAGGCTCTTCCAATTCTTCTTCCCTCCCGTCCACTACTCTCACTTATAAGGGCGTCAGCCCAGTGAGTGTGTTGGAGACCTCTGTGTTTCGCTCGCCTACCAGCGAGTCAAACACGATGGTTAGGGGAGGTAAGGGCGTCAGTCTGTCTGCTCGCTCTGGTATTTTTGTACCGGGAGCGTCGAGCAAGACAGGCTGTATAGGTAAGTTAGGTGTTCATAAGTCTTCGGACCGAACACCCGTCATTAGCAATTCTAGCTCCCTCCAACTCACGACCACCGCGTCTGCAGTTGGGGGGGCGGTAGCTAGTATTACCGGGTCCTCTCGACCCCCGACCACCGTCGGGAGCCTGGAGGGGGCATTAACTGGTAAGACCGCTAAGCGGTCAGCTAATGATGTTACTGGGTCTTGCCGACCCCCGACCACCGTCGGGGTGCCTAGCGAGATTTCACCCAGTGTTACTGGCTTCCCCCGACATCCGACCACCGTCGGTGTGTCTGGGGGAATTACAGCCGGTAACGTAAATCCGCATCCCGCTAAGAAGACCTCCTCCTCGAGCAGGTTCTCGCAGCGGAAGACTGCTGGTTCCCGCCAGCCAGTGACCAACGTCAGTGCTCCGGGTGCTATTTCCAGCAGTGCTGCAATGCAGCAGCCCGTCCACTCCCCGGCAGTCAATGCGAATCGGGGCTCTGGTCGGGGAAGCACAGTCCCTAGAGTTGCGGCCGAATTACTTCTCCCCACTGGGGAGCCCGGCCCGGACAATTTCGGTAGTGAGGCTTTTATACTGCAGCCTAACACTTCCCGTGCTTCTAAACGGCCTTCTATTACGGTGGCTCACACCCCCGCTAAGAAGCCTAAAGCCAAGAAGGGTAAATCCAAGGATAAACCCAAGTCGGGTAAGAAGGCTCAGCCCTCTCTTCCCCCCGACTCTCAATCTGAGCTGCTCAGATTAATGAGACTCTTTGCTGAGCAGCATGGTTGGGATACTAATCCCCCGACGCTGCCGGCTACTGAGACGGGTTCTCCCCAGTCAGTTGTCACTGTGATGGAGGATGTTCCCGAGTCGGACCCCGGTGTTTTCCCGGTCTCCGATATTCATGAGAACCTGGGACAATTTTGTCCGAATGCGGTTTCTCGACCTACTCCTCCCGTGCCTGCGGCTCTCGGAGCCCCGCCGGGGGAGGAGTCTGTCATTGGTCCGTGGGCATATCCACCCCCATGGGATTTTCCCCACCGGACTACTTCTCCCGAAATTGATTCTGTCTCGCAGGTTTCTACCCCGTCTGTTTCAGAATCTCAGGCCGGCTACGACCCCCAGCCTTGTCAGGCTATGGCGGCAGATGCCAAGGCCCTGTTAGAGAAGTATATGCCAGAAATTTTCCCCCAAGTCCAGTCGGACAGTGATCAGCCATCGCTGTTATTCAGACAGCATGGCCCGTCTCCTGGTATTCCTCTTACAGAGGACTTCAAACAGGAGTATGGGGATAGGGAGGCACTCGCCGATGCGGGTCGGGCTACCCGACGCCCCTTTGGTAGTGCCTTCTCTTTCTATCGGGATGATACCCAGGGCTTCTTTTCAGCCAAGGGTTTATCCCAGGAAATTATGGGTATGGGACAACGTTTGAATATCAATTTCAAGTCTCAGTCCTATAGATCCGCCGAGAAGCCCCTAGTGAACTTTGAAACCAAAGTCAGGTCGGGCTTAAGGCTTTCGGCGTACCTGGGTTCACTGTTACGCCTTCGGGCCAGATCAGTTGAACTGAATGTGACCGAGGGGGACTCCAATTTGTTGGATGAACTCCTGCTTTTGTTAGCTGGACTTCAGTGGTCTCAGCTCTCATCAGCGGCGATTGACATTACGCATCAACGCCGCAAGCTGGCGCTCTCCACACTGGGAGTGCTAGAGAAAGACATCCCGCCTCTCTTGCGGGGTATCCCTTCCTCTCATCCCAAACTCTTTGGGGGCCAGTTTAACGAGGTCTTCCTCAAAGAGATAGAGGGTCGCAAACAGGCAAAAGAGATGGCCAGACAATTCTTGCCCACTCAGCCTGCTCGGTCCTTTCCGAAGTCTAAGTCGGTCTCGACAGGCGCTAACCGCTCAAATCGTCGAGTGACTGTGACTATCCCTCGGGTTGAGACCCCTACCCTGAGCAACCGTGGTAGAGGCTCGGCGAGAGGAAGAGGGGGGCGTAAGACCGCCGCCAAGGGCACGGTCAGGCCCAAGTCGGCCTTTTGATACCTTACCCCGAGTGCTTGTGGACAGTGTAGGCGGGCGGCTCCAGAGATTCCTCCCAGTTTGGGAGGCAATCTCGGCGACGCCTTCGTACTATCCGTCGTGCGCGACGGCTTTTACATAGATCTGATAAAGCCGATTCCAAACGGCGCCATCAGAATCCGCCCGCCTCCAATGTCAGCCCTTTTCCAGCAGCACATCTCCTCAGAGATCACCACGCTGCTGGGAAAGGGCGCTGTAGAAAGGGCGAGAGATCATCCTCATCTCTGTCTCTCCCCAATTTTTGTCATTCCCAAGCGCTCGGGAAGTTTACGTATGATTCTAAACATGAAAAGAATCAACAGGTTTATACCTCCAGTGCATTTTCGCATGGAGACCTTGGCATCTATTCTGCCCTTGATCAAGCGGGACGACCTTGCGATCTCCCTCGATCTCAAAGACGCGTACTTTCACATTCCCATTCACTCTCTGTCGAGAAATTTGCTGGGATTCGCGTTCCAGGGCGAAACGTTTCGATTTCGTGCCCTGCCCTTTGGGCTGAGGCCGGCCCCTCGAGTCTTTACTCGAATAGTGTCGGCCCTGGCCGCGTTTCTACGGAATCGCGGCCTCCGATTATTCGTCTGTCTAGACGATTGGCTCCTAGTTGCAAACTCAGAGTCCCTCCTGTTGGATCAGTTATGCCTTTTACTGCGACTAACGCAAGACTTAGGCTTTCTGATAAACTGGGAAAAATCGGAATTATCTCCCACACGTACCCCGGTGTACTTGGGTGCGGAGATAGATATCCCGAATCAGTTTGCCCGCCCCAGTCGGGACAGAATTCGGACTATCACCATGACCGCACGGTCATTGCGAGTAGCCCGCAGGGTCAGAGCCAGACAATGGCTTCAATTCCTGGGCTATCTGGCCAGTCTAGTCGACGTCTTACCAGACTGCAGGCTGTTGATGAGGCCCTTTCAGAGGCACCTCCTCAAGTTTTACAGACCGGGCAAAGATTCTCTTTTGGGGTGGATTCCACTCCCAAGAGATATCAAGCTCCTTCTCGCCCCCTGGTCGAACAGTTCGTTTCTTGCCCAAGGCAAGCCTCTCTGTACACCTCTTCCGTCAGTTTCTCTGACGACAGACGCCTCCCTTCTCGGTTGGGGCGGTCATTGCCGGGGCGAGATGATTTCAGGGGACTGGTCTCACTTGAGAGTTATGCCCCATATCAATGTTTTGGAAATGATGGCGGTCAGCCTGTCTCTTCATCATTTCAGGCCCGGTCTTGTTGGTCGCACTGTACTCGTTCTTACGGACAATGTCACAGTAGCTGCCTATATCAATCGCCAAGGCGGCACTCGGTCTTCCTCTCTGAACACCTTAGCTGCCCAGTTGTGGAGGTGGTGCCGGTCTATGAACATTATTCCGGTAGCCTCCTACATTCCCGGTCAGGAAAATCTGATCGCGGATTTTCTGTCGCGGGGCAAATGCCTCCCGTCAGAGTGGACTCTTCATCCGGAGGTGTTTGCTCTTCTCCAAGAGGTGTGGGGTCCTCTGGAGATCGATCTGTTCGCCTCCACCCTCAATCACCGACTCCCGAGGTATTGCTCGCGGGTTCGGGATCAGGAGGCGTGGGCGATGGATGCCTTTTCCCTCCATTGGGGAGCTATCCGGGGGTACGCTTTTCCCCCCATTCCTCTGATCCCTCAGGTCTTGAGGAAGGTCAAGGAGGACAGGGCTTGGCTCTTGCTGATAGCTCCACATTGGCCAGCGAGACATTGGTTTCCAGACCTGCTGAGTCTCCTGGCCGGCCAGCCGTTTCCCCTTCCTCTCAGGGAGGATTTGATAATTCAACCCCTCTCGGGGATTGTTCATCAACGCCCAGCGGTCCTCCACTTGACTGCCTGGCCGTTGTTGGGGAAGACGCCAGAAACTCGGGGCTCTCCGATAGGGCCTCCCAGTTTGTAATGAGAAGCCGTAGAGACTCCACTAGAGATCTCTACAACTCTCGTCTAGGGGCCTTCTTTTCTTGGTGCGAGAATCAGGGTGTCTCGCCACGTGAAGCCCCTATCGGTGTTATTGCCGATTTTTTGATCTCCCTTTTCGATAAGGGTAGATCGATTTCAACCATACGTGGCTATCGTTCGGCTATTGCCGCCGTCCACGTTGGTTTTGCTGATGGTTCGGGAGTCTCCAACTCCCCTCTTTTGGCTAGGTTGACTCGCTCCTTCTTCTTGCAGCGTCCATCAACTCGTAGCCTGACTCCTTCTTGGAGTCTACCCAAGGTCCTTGACGTGCTTGCGAAGCCACCTTTTGAACCTTTGGGTAAAGCGTCCTTTCACCATTTAACGGTCAAGACGCTATTTTTAGTCGCTATTGCTTCGGCACAGAGGAGGAGTACTCTTCATGCTCTGTGTATAACACCGGGTCACATCCGTTGGGAAAACCATGGTGTGCGACTTATACCCAAGCCCTCCTTTATTGCCAAAAATCAGACTGCTTCCTCTGGACCAGTTGAGATTTTTCTTAGACCGCTGTCGGACCATTCCTCAGTGCAGGAGGATAAGGTCTGGTGTCCGGTGAGGGCCTTGAAATGGTATTTAGATAGGACTAAGACTCTTCGTAAGAGTGATCAGCTTTTTGTCATCACTCGAGAGCCCTTTTCCGCCGCTTCCAGAGAATCCATTTCTAGATGGATAGTCGAAGCGATCCAGGCAGCTGGGCCGGAGGCCCTATTGACTGATGGGAAGCCCCGTGCTCACGATACCAGGGGCATCAGTGCCTCTTGGGCTCTTTTCCAAGGGGTGCCCCTAGTGGACATTATGAGGGCAGCCTACTGGCGTTCCTCCACGTCCTTCACATCTTTTTATTTAAAAGATGTTCTGTCTGAAGAGTCTTTTTCTAACAAGACGTTGCAAGCTGCAACGTCATCCTTGGGTTCCTGTTGACCTTCCTCTTGGGACATGCCCCCCATTTGAATCTGTGCTGGTCTAGCAAATAGGTAGGTACATTGATTTATTGTAGTAAATCAGTAAAATCAGAATTGATTTTATTATTTGCTAGATAAATCTATGTACCTACCTATGTCCCACCCTCCTACCCCACTCCTTGCCTAGCAACATGTCAAAGTTTGTCTGAGGCTGCTCGTAAAGAGGAGGATTGTGTGCGCGCGTCATGCGTACGTGCACAGAGGAAGGCGTGATCCTAGGGGGGTATATGCACTGTCGTGACTTTAATTACTCGAATGGCTTGCGTAGTCGGAAGACTAGCAAATAGGTAGGTACATAGATTTATCTAGCAAATAATAAAATCAATTCTGATTTTACTGTTTTGGCCTATTCTTATTCAGAAAGGATGGGGAACACACAAATTTACCATTGTAATCTAGAGAGTATTGTTTTATCATCAAGTAGTTGCAATTCTCGCCACCTCAAATATGCAATTTTTCGACGTAGAGGGCAATATTATGCATGGAAATCTTCATTAACTTCACTTCCGGTCCGTATTGAAATACTACGGCTTATGAATAAAATGAGTGCTAAAATGCTTAATTTTTGGATCGCATGACATAAACCACTCAAATTTTGAAAATGCAACCAATTGTCTCAATAAATGATGGTATCTTTTCAAACATGTCGGTTAATTTATACTCAAACGCGAGGATTTTTGTAATACCTGTGTACATTTTCAATGCAAAAAGACAAACACTTGTCGACCCAATCGGGATATTGTCAGCACTGCGCATGCGTGGTTTGCATGACAAACGCCATCTGTTGGCGAAATTGCGTATTTGGGGTAGCGAGAATTTAGCGATGGCATTTCCCTTTAATGCTTCCAGACCATCTCTTGAATGTTTGCCTGGAAAGAGAGATTGTCCTATTGGGGAAAGGTATTTGTATAATAGTGCAGAAACTACCATAGCATATGCAGCAAAGGTGCAGCTTGTAAGCAGGCTATTGAATTTCACACTCCCTGTGTATTAGGTCCTCCAGTAAGTATGTATATCAGATGGTTCAATAAAAAAAATCAACAGTTTCAGTAGAAATCTTTCTTTTATTACATGCAGAGATCCATTAACGCTAACACATTCTTATTACAGCTAGGTACAGTTTGTTTGTGTTTACTGAATACAAAAAGGAATGTAAAAATAGCAATTTAGCCAATAAAAGGAAAATATACTGACTCCATTCATGATCCTCGAAAGTAGGTGGGAAGATGATAATCAAGTAATTTCAAAAGCATTAACCATTGGAAAGTTTTATACTTGAATTATGGCCTATTTTGATAGTTATTTGCACATTTCCTTGATTTCATCTTCTAAGGAAATCACCAACGCAAGCACCAAAAAAAAATAGAACTAGAAATTTGAATTTTACTTTTTTATCATCAAGTTCTGATGCTGTTATTTAACAATTTCGAGAAAATTCAATTTTCATTTTACTTCCGTTTCCAACTGGTTTAACATTGACTATTTTTCTGGCCTTATTCAAAGGGTGAATTTATTTGGGGATAAGAGCCTTCGGGTGAAGACATCATTAAAATGTGATATACTGTAGACAAGTTTTGCCCAGTCACGAAATGTTAATGTAGAGATATTATCATCCATATGTAATAATAACAACAGCATATACATGTTGTTGATTACTGTATCTTACTTGAAGACTGTTAGGGGACTAATAAAAACTTCCAATATGAGACGTGACAGACTACTAGCTAGACATGGATAGAATTAGCCTTGTGCGGTAGAGATTATTTTAGAGATGTTACCTTACCAGACTTCCTCCTGCAGGAAAGTGACAATATGGAAATCATCGAAATACTGGAAAGTTGATTTTTCATTCTGGGTAATTCCATGTACATAACCAGGGGCAGATACAGGATTTTCAGAAAGGGGGGGGGGCGCACTGAGGAACCCTCCGTTTGACAAAACCAAACGGCCATCTAGGGGGTCTGGGTCATACTTTGTCAGACAAAACGGGGGGGGGGGCACACGCCCCTTGCGCCCCCCACCCCCCCCCCCCCCTCTGGATCCGCGCCTGATACCGCACCCATAACCGGAGAGAAGAAACTAAAGTGATAGAATTCAGGGATATCCTGTTTCAAATATTCATCCTATTCTTTTGATTTTTAAGTACATATGTAAGGATGGATTCTGTCTTTTCCTATGAATTTTCTTTTTAATACACCAATTTGACAATAAGAAGCATTACTTTGAAATATGATACGAGTGCAGAAAACGAGTTGATGCAGCAACAGGGAACATATCATATTTGATTACATTCACACATGAAAACTTATTTAGATGAATTAAAGAAACAAAGTGTATGGGTAGGCCTACATAAAAGTCAGATTTGACAAAATTATGCATTTGTAGAAATAATAAAAGAAATGTTGATATTTAAAGGAAGAAAGCAAATGTTGAAAAGATGAGAAGTGGAAATATCAAGAAAAGACAAGTTGTTTTAAATGTTGATGATCAACATAAAAGAGACGTTTGGGATGGGATGGGTGTAATTGTAATTGGATGGAGACTCAACTTTGCTTAGGATCTGTTTATACTAACAATTGATACAATACACAATAAAACTGACTTTAATGTGCCACCAAGTTTAATGTACAATTATTTTTCTGAGATGAGATTTCACAAGACAAGCTTTCATCATGGCTCATGTTTTTGTTTATCATCTCAATAAAAGTAATGTCAATACTATCAAACTACTCAATTTATAAATGCAATTTGAAGTTCAAGAAGAAAAGCAAGCTGCCTTAGACAAAGAGTATTAAATATAATGATACAATATTACCATGTGGATGATTAAAACCACCCTACATACATTATAATTTAGTTCTTGACTAGTTTCACATAACATCTATGGTTTCCTTACATCCAGATGAGGCGATATGGCTCCCTTCCATATGTTTCATTCTATACTTAGCTCATGAACCCCTGAGCAGAATGAAGTGAAGTATAGGTTGTGAAACCTTTTTCTTCAAACATTACTTTCCTTCAATGCAGTATATTCCACTCTTTATAAAGCAACATACTCAGTAATCTAATTACCATTGAATGTTATCCTTAGTTTATCCAAGAAACTAAGCATATTAGATTAATGCCAGATTGGGTAGAAGGAAATATCCAGGACTCAATCTTGTCTTCTTTTTTTTAGGATTTACGGGAGAAATTTTTTTAGATGTACACTGTATATGCGTAAATTATATTTTGATTTCAAGACCAGGCATATAAGGGTATATATCTTGAGCCATTGTTTGAAGTATAAAGTAATCATTAAATACTGTCCTTAATGATAATCTATTTGAAGATATAACACAATTATAAACATTTTCATGAAATTTACTTTTATTTATTTATTTATTTCTGATATTTAGACAGAGTGACTGATTATCACCAATAGTGGTGGTTTTCCACGAGGCCCTGTTAACAATAATAAGAAACAATAGTAAAAAAAAACGCCCCAACACAACAAATCATGAATATAAACTCACAACAGCAACAAAAAAATAAATAAGAACATGTATAAACATATATACAATGTATTTGGTATCCTCGTAATAAATGTTTTGTTATGTTTTGTTTTTGTTTACGTTTTTTTCCATATATATATATATAAAATATCTTAATATATCATCATAATAAAGATGGTAATTAGTTTTAAATCCAATGAAAATTGACTATTAGCATATTTAGGTATGTATTAGACTTTGAAAAAAGGCATCATATACTTATGAGAGTTCATAAACAAAGTATAGAAACTACTTAGGCTCAGTTAAGAAAGACATTAGGGATACCAAATTTGTTATATACATATTTACGTAAAATATTACAGGATAGTATTAAATTACTAGATATTATACACAAATATTGCATGTAATCTAGTATAGCGATTGATTATACACTCTTCAAACATCTATAATCCAAACATAATACCATAGAGAATTACCATAAAGGTAATTGGCCCAGAGTTGATTTCTGGAAAGTGTTTGTAATTTGTTTGTCCTCGGCTCTTAATCATTTTAGATTTTGGAATATTTCCATAAGGTGAAGAAGATTACTTTTGATCTACAGCAAGAGGGCTACATATCTACTTTGCCTTTAAATTGAATGTTCTGATACAGACATCTCTTTTATTTTACATTGCAGGTATATACCAAGGTCAATGGACGGGAGGCATGCGACATGGCTACGGAATCAGAAATAGCGTTCCATATGGCATGGCTTCCATCGTTAGACCATCACTGCGAACATCCCTCACATCGTTACGGAGCGAGCATGAAAACGGTTCCATCGCGAGCTCGCCAGAAAACTTTGGGCAGCGGGGAGGGTTTGCAATGGACGTTTCCGACGATTGTACCTCGGACTTGGAAAGCAACAAGAGTGCCACACTGAGGCGGAATGAGACCTCACGCAGGAGTAGGACACTCATGGGTGGGTTCAGGAGCAAACGTAGGAAAGACAGGAACAGGGATTCTTTGGTAGAAAGTGGGGGCAGTGTGGCTTCTCTTAGACACAACCTTAAACACCAAGACTCACTAAAGAGTAACGAAAGTACTATGAGCACCAGTTCTGTGCAATCGTCATGTTTTGAGAGCGACATGGGCCACATGCATGAGGAGGAGGCTTCACACGATGTGACAGAAGTGTACATGGGGGAGTGGAAACAGGACAAGAGGGCGGGCTATGGTACAAGTCAGAGATCCGATGGCTACCATTATGCAGGAGAGTGGCACAACAATAAGAGACACGGCTATGGGTCATTGACATACCCCAATGGACAGAAAGAGGAAGGAAAGTGGAAACAGAATATGTTAGTTGCATCAGGAAAAAAGAAACTTTTTGTTATTGGATCAAAAAAGATAAGTGACCGAGTAGAGCATGCTGTGGATTTGGCAGGGCAGGCTGCTAACCTGGCGAGAGCTAAGGCTGACCTGGCAATATCAAGGTAAGATGTGAAATCACTATTCAATTCTTTCATTGGAGTGTGGATTCTAGGACAACTAACCCCCAGACTACAATCCCTAGACAATTCCTCAATGGAAAACAAATGAAACAAATGTGGAATACCCCACCAAACACTAAACTCTATTAAACCCTAATACTTACCCTAGGCCAAGGCCCTAACCCTAACCCTGACCCCCCTTGTAAAAAAGTACCATAGTATCCATGGTAATTTGACAGTAATTTGACCAAATTAACACCAAATGATGGTAATTTGATAGTACTTTGCATGATTTGATGGTAATTTGGTCAAATTACTGTCAAATTACTGTCAAATTACCATGGCTACTATAGCACTTATTTTTTACAAGGGCCTAACTCTAACCCTGATCATAACCCTCACCCTTACCCTAATCCTACTCCATACATAACTGTAAATAACTGTATATAACCCTAATATATTGTAGTGAAGCTTGGTGGGATATTTTGCAGTAAAGCCTAACTACCTCGCACACCCCCCCCCCCCCCCAACAAATTGATATCTACCTCCAAGAAAACTACCCCAGGACAGGTAGCGCCCTGTAAGGAGTTGTATTCATTAACACAAGTTAATCCATTTAAGGCTATTTTTCCTACAAGGGTAGTTAATTATCCGGGGATGATAGTCCAGGGGTTGTCATCCTGTTAAGGAAATGAATGATCGAATTATGTATGAAATGGCTGGGGTTGGAATTTCAAATCAAACTTTCATTTCTGTATTAAGCAGTGGAATGTATTCATCATCCTCCTGGTTATAATGTTAAAGGTTAAAATAACAAGCGATTTTGTTCTATAAGAAATTCAGCGAATCAGTTGGTATAAACTGTGCCGTTCAGATTTCTTTGTCTCAAGTACAAAAATAAAAAGTCATATACTATTCTTCTGCCTCCTAAAATCAGGAGCATAGTTCATGAATGCATTAATCCACCACCTTTTAATATATGTGGAATGTGTCAGAAATAAGAATATTTTGTATTCAGGCAAGGTGAAAGAGATTCTAGTAGCGCTGTATCTTTATTGTTGATATGAGGCTGTATTATTCTAAAAAGTGGAAAATGAGGAAGCCTACTATTGAAGAGACCTTGGAATATATCTAGGAAACTAAAATGGAAATGGATTTGTTCTGGAAAAAACCCTGGGAAAACCTCCCCGGGGACAATGCTCTATGAAGATTACGGTATTCTAGAACTCTTTCCCACGAATCAGTTAAAGGCCTCAATTTGAAGGTAGCATCGTTTTAGATAAATAAATATGATATATGATTTCAAGACTGTTTTCGTATTGGCAAATGATATGTTCATGCATGAATATTGCTTTGTGTCATTAGCTTATGCTGTGAAGATATCCATGGGCATTATTTTGTTACAACGGCACTTTGTAGATTCTGCTGCATTTAAGAAAAACCATGAACATATACATTTTAAAGTTCTCCACTGTGTATCTCCAGTACATGAATGCAATGACGCACATACGTATTCATATGAATGATAGAATAAAGCAAAAGTTCAACACAGTTTGTTTTTGTTTTTTGTGAGAAGACAGGATATGAGTTGAACAACTAAAAAAAGGCAATATTTAACAAAGTACATGTCAGTACCTGGCTTGAAACCTTGAGGTCTACTTTTCTTAGCATTTCCAATAGATGAATACTCAATTCAACCAACAGGCAACCATTCTCTGTGAATATGTTACCATTTACCTTTAAGGATCTCATGCACGTCGTTATTGTACTCCTCAAGCGGTGTTGTGTATCAGGGTCAAAGTAAGATATGGCATATTGATGGTGCTTTATGCACCAACAAAGAGGCACTGAGGATAGCTTAGTTTGTGAAAAGTGAACTGGTATTTTTTTACGTCGTTCATTTTCTTTTCATATATGTTACCATCATGATTCCTCTATTGCTATTTTTTGTGAAATTTGAGCAATAAAGTATTTGAATGGCATGTTGAGATCTTTTGAGATATATTAGTTGTTACAATGAGTCTTTTGGTTCATTTTATTTTTGGGTCAGTATTGCCATACATATTTAGTCAGTTAGTTTTCTTTTCATATCGTCTATTTGGAGCCAGAAGGCAATTAACTCTGTGTTAAAGCATATAAGCTAACGCCCTTCTGGCTCCAAACAAACGATATGTATTCACGTTTCTTTCATGTCTTCTTGATTGCTCCCTTGTGGTAAATTTGAGCATTGAAAGTTTGGAATGGCCTATTTAGCATGCCAGATTATCTGCCCTTTTCTTCCAATGATTAATATATTTCATCAATATGACTACTTTTCAAATGCAATAAAGCATTTACACATATATGTAGCCATTTTATTAGATGTATTAATAAAATGATTGTAACAATGATATGAAAGGTTTTTATTTTTATCATGATCAGCTCTAATAATATTGGAGGAGAATCTAAATATTGGACTTAACTGAAATACAATATTTCATTTGCATTATAGTTTCCTAGATATATTCCAAGTTTGGCAACTTTAGCTCTCACAGTTTTATCATCTCCTTCACTGGATAGGTGAAAAAAGGTTATCATTCTAAGGTCTGACCTTTCATTCTAACTTTCCACTGACTGGGTATCATGAAGTCCAGCAGAGGGCATGCAACATTTTAATCCCATGCAGATATTGGAGCCCTAGCTGTTAATGAAGAATGTTCTTGAGTCAACTTATTCTCACTTGTCTATGCAGCCAAGTTCGCAGATATGTAGTCCATAGACAATCTAATTGGAGAAATATCTTAATTGTTCGTTTTGTTGTTCATGTTGTTGTTTAATTGTTAAGATCACGTCAAACTTTGCAATCTATCAACGACTACTTATCTGTATTCATTATTGTTATTGTTATTATTATTATGTATGAGTTTTTATTTTGATGTCTATTCCCCACATAATGAGCTTGTCTATGGCACTGACAGATGTGCTAAAGGTTTGTTTATGCATTACATGTTTATTATATCATATGTTCTTATACATTTAGGTATTATTTACTTTAATTGTGCTTGGGTGGATACACACATCTGACGAAAAATGACATAACAGTATAATTATGAAGTTTTCAAGTGCTTTTCTGTTCAAAATCAAAAGAAAAACAAAGTATACTTTGAAATTGTCCAAAGTAGCCATTGTTTGGTTATTGACTTTCAAATTTAATATATTCCTTTAATGAATTATCGGAATTATTAATTGAAATGTCCATTCAGTATTCTAGCACAACTGTTCAGGAATGTTGCTTAGAGCTTCCTTTTCAACTCGTCCAACACAAAACTGTTTGGGGTTAGGTTTCAGAGACAGAACATGCCAAACCATTGGAATGATTTAACCTTTGTATATCTTTCAATTACACATAATTTTTGCATAGCTTACATTTGTCCTTGGGTCACTCTATTGTTGCATTGTAAAAGAAAAATCCCATTTATGCATTTCCCAAAGAGAAATAATGCTGGTATATTTTACTGAGGGAAAATAGTTTGTAAGTTTCATGTCGAACTCACATGTGTTTCATGCCCATAGTGATGGTGAACAATTATCTCCTGCTTGCAATTTCCCCACTATCAAGCATTGATGGTGAGAAATGTGTATATTAAATATCCTATTTCTGTTTTTATGGTGATTAAGCTGGTGTTTTATACAAGATCAATGATATTCCTGACCACCATGGATGCCACAACTATTTGCCAAAACAAGCAATCATAATGCTACTTAGTCTGTCTTTAATCAGGGAACATCTCACACAATATCACTTAACAACTGCAAACATAATTGTATAATATGTAGGACCATTGGTTGCAAAAAAAATGTGATAGCATGAAATTAAAGCCTGTGTGAGCTTATAGTTTCTGTACATGCATTAACCCTAAATGGCATATGTGGGACGAGTTGAAAAGTAGTGGCAAAGAGACATATTTGGACTGTTCCTGCAAAAACACTGGATTGATATTCCATGTAAATTACTAATGTAAGTAATCATGTGAATATGGTAAATATATTTAATTTACAAGACTATAACCAAATCAAGCTGTGGTAAATTTGGGGAATCTCTAATGCATGGGTCGGTTTTTTATTGATTTTGGACATAAACAGTGTGTTATAATTTGTGCCTGTTTCAGGTTTTAAATCCAAACTGAGAAAGAAAATACACCTTAGAGTATCAAAACATTACAGGTATATTATCTATTTATAGTATCCAGACCTGTAAATTGCTTTGGAAAGCCTAGAGAAAGTCATTACATTGGAAGTAAAAAGTGACCTAAAAACTCGTCGCAAAATCTAAGGTGTGCCAAAACTTAAGACCAGCACTGTCAATTCAATCTGAACCTTTTGAATTATAGACTTATTCATAGTCCAACAAGGAACTAGAACCTTTTCTCTAGAGTAGTTTAATTCATCATCAGTGTGGTGATAAAACTGAGCTTGTAACTCAATTTCTATTGATTGTTTTCCCATAATTTTTGTAGTTAAGGTCCTAGTAAGGCATAGTTACAAAACTAATGCCACAAGCAACCCGTATAAGGAAGGTCGCCGATGAAGTTATCATTTCGGCAGCAGGTGGGTGTGTTGCCGGCTTCTTCTTGGTGACCTTCTTGGTGCTATCCTTCTCAGCCATCTTGGTAAACGTTGCGTCGCGAAGTGAACAAAAATTAATTTTCACTCTCTTGAAAATTTGACATGTTGTGTTACAAGGTTTTATCACTCCAACAGTAAGTTTTCACAGGTAGACTGTATGATCTTTTACCTTCAACCTTTACCCTTTTTTCTGTCTGGTCACAGAGCTGCATATGCCAAGGAGAAGGCAGAGATGTCAGATGTAGAAGCCTCTGAGGCCAGGGAGGAGTCCATCAAGGCTAGATCTAGGGCCAAAGAACTTGCCTCAACGTTACCACCAAGAGGTATGTATGTCATTGAATCAAATCAAAATCAAATCAAATATATCATATCAAATCAATTTAAATCAGAATCAAGTTAAATCAAATATCCTCTGTCAAGCTAGGTCATGAGGTCTATTCCCAGGACTTGTTGATATTCAGAACCATGGATTGTAAGGTCATTAGTAGGCGTTGTTTATGGGTTGACCCAATTATTTGAAGATGATCAGGAGGGATTGAATGCTAGATTAGAAGGCCCCACTCTCTACCATAAATTTGTCATTGTCTGACTTAGGATAGAAATGAAATCCTTAGATGCACACAGTGGCTGTAATTGTTCTCATATTTTCTTGAACTTAGGAACTTGAATGCATTAAATGATTCTTCAGAGAGAAAAAAAACTACAATTCATCAGTGATAGAATTTGAAAGATTTTTGATTAATGATTTAAATTGAGAACATGGTAGAATTCCCTTTCTGATGTGCACTTATTCATTATCCATGATCTGGAAAGGAGTACTGTATGTATTTATATTTGTTGTTTCATCTATATATAAAGTATCTCTCTCTCTCTATTGAAGTGGAAAAATAACCTTTGAAATGCATTCACAGTTTTAACCTTTGGGATATTGATGCCTATTTTGAAGCCATTCAAAACAGAAATCATGATGTAGGTCAGCAGTGTATAAAATGCTACATTTAATACCCTCATCCAAGAAGAATCCATATATTTGCACACCGTTGCATCTGTTACAGTTTATCTTCTGTGCCGATGTGTTGTGCATTAATTATCATAAGCACAAAAAGGTGCACAAACATCACCGGAGGGGACAGGCATCATCCTTCAAATCACAATTCTCCCCACTTCAAATGGAAGCTTGACTTTAAATGGCGTCAGGAGTGGGATAGGTACATGTGATTGCCCTTCTCTTATCAGACTCAAACCTAGATATGCCCCGGTTTGCTAAATACCAAGCCACTACAAATAACTGCCTCATCATTGTCTGACATTTCATCCAGTTTATTTGTAAGGATGCTCTTTAGGAATTGTTCGTTGGGATTGATTGTGACAAACAAGCATAAATCAATCCATAGGAGGCATTCTAGATTTAGCTCCACTTTCAAAATCATTCACTTAATTTGCATGACATTTTGTGTGCCTAATGAGAAAATGGTTTCCAATTTCTGTAATTGAATGTATGATAGTATGGTTTTGCCTCGTTATACTGTATGCCATTCCCATGCCAGGAATAGCTATAATCATGATATTTATCTGTGGTATATATAAATGTCTTTCTTTCTCCACTCATAGAAGAATATTTCTATATATATATTTGTTGATTTGAAGTTTCTGATAATATCAAATTTTCTGATAATTTTTGTAAATTCAACTGTACATGTATATACAGTGTAGTATCTTTTATGTGTAACATTTTGGGAAAAGGAGTATTATGATCCTTTACTTGGTTTGCTGTTCTGTTGATGTTTTTGCAGTTTTTTATGTGATACTTTAGAAGTGGGCATCATTTTATCTCATTTTATTAAATGTGAGGCATTTGTCTTACATTGTAGAACTTCTTTTTACATGCTTTTTGTCCCATGCAGTGCTATACAGGGTTGCTGTTGCTGCTGTAAATTTTTGTCTTCTAACACTTTGTACTAATATTGAATTAATGTGTAGAATGATATCTCTCACTTTTAATCCATTCCAAAGGCAAATTAGGTGTACTAGACTTGTATCTATAGAGTTTAAAATTTTTGTAAAAAGTTTTTTTTTTAAAGCAGACTTGTGTAGAACATATTAAACAAGGGCAGTGTAACACAAAGCTTTAGACTGATTGTACAATTGATTTTTACGATCAATCTCATTGACTACAATGTACAATCAATCGTAAGATCAATTTCAAACTTTATGTTACAGGACCTAGGCCTACATCAAAATGTACTGTGAAGTATGAATAGAAATATGAAAGTTTGTTATCCTAGATGGCAACATAGATGAAGATAACTTCTTTCTCCAATCATGGTAGTTATGATTTTGTCATGTTTCAGTTGGTATGATCTGGTCATGTCAGTTATGAATTGGTCATATGATGCAGTCATGTCCAGTATTTAACTTATCTTGTAGATAATCTATCTGTGGAACAGGATATCAACTAAAGCAGGGCTCTGTCTTTTAAAACTTTAGTTTGATATTGCTTGCAAATCCCAAAATAACAAAAAAGCCAAACAATCATAACATTGAGAGTGGTTGCAGAATTTCATTTATAATTGACCCTATTGGATAACAAACAGATTATCAACATGATATCAATGCTTTCTGTGTGTATGAGCAGTTGGACTTTTGTATATATCATTTTAAAAACTTGAACCAGATTTTCATTGCCAATTGATTTATGATAAAATGTTTCAGAAAAATGACAATGTAGTATCGGGGTGTATTAAGAGAGACTACTCATTCAGTACATTCAAGGCTGGTGAAGTGGAGGACAAAATATAATTTGTTGTGATAATCCTACTACATCATTAATAAAAAGGAATGTAAACCTGTCAATAATATCTCCATTTAGACGATATATCTACCAAAACCTCACAGTCTTCATATATTGTGTTCTCTATCATCATCTTATTTAACAAGTGAAAGTGGGTGGTGTAAGAGTTCATTTTACTCTGAAATTCAACAATTTTGTCAATTTTTTTTGGAAATCTCTCAACTTTACAATTGCAAGTCTACATGTTTCTTGTTTCAGACAATAAGTTGTATATAACAATTTTTCTATATGTAGTGATTACTGAAGTAGTACAAAGAAAAACATATTTTCATTTACACACACATAAAGCATGTCATATGCTAATTAATCAAGGAACTAAACTAAAACACCCCTAGATAACTTACAACTGAAATTACTATTTATTTATGAAAGTAACACTGTGAGCAGATGTTTGAAAAGATATAATGGGCAGCATTTTCTGCCTTGTATAAGCAAAAGTTTTAAATTGTAAATCAAGCAGTTGTTATTTATAGATTTTTTAAAAACTTCTTTTGGAAAAAATAAAAAAAATCTACTTTAAATACAACCTAGGTACACAAGGCTGTGAATATATGTACCTACATTGTAGGTTTAATGAAATGTGGAAAATAATTCAAATTTATGGTGGTTTGTGCATGAATAATGAGTCTGTGATGTGCTGCTAATGCCTTTCTTGTGTTGTTTTACTTAACCAAAGAATACTAATGAAATTTTGTATTTTTTCAGGCATGTCCATGATGAATGACTATGGTAAGATGATCCATTATCTAACTCTCTGGTGCACAGCTCACGATAATCCTTCTTTCTATATGCAGATCTTTCTCTATCTCTGTCTCTCTGTCTCTTTCTGTATGTTTCTGTATGTATCTCTCTCTCTCTCTCTCTTCATTGGTCTCTCCCTCTCTTTTTTTCTCTGTCTTTGTCCCTCCCTCCCCCCCCCCCCTCTCTCTCTCTCTCTCCCTCTACTGTATTTTTCTGTCTTTCTTTCTCCTTGGCTCTAATACACTTTTGTTTTATGTTTGTGTCACCTTTCTTTCTTTTTTGTTGTTGCCTGGTTTCTCTCAGTCAGTACCCTCTCATTGTGACCCCTCTCTCTATTTCTTTTTTTTCACTCACACCTCTCGCTCTCATCTTATCTCTTACTCTGTTTCTCACTCTCCGCCTCTCTGACTCTCTTTATTAATCTCTCTCAAACACATTATCTTTCTCTCTCTCTTTCTCTCTCTCTGTCTTTCTTTTCTTTGAGGCTGAATCACACTGAGTACTTGTTGCATGCCCTGAAGCATAGCAATTCGCTAGTCACGTAGGAAATGCAGATCTCTTCTCCGCATACATAAGTAAGCAAGGGGCCTTGCTAAAGTAAAAAGCTTGCGATCACGATTGTGTAATCTTTTTACGTCTTGGTGAATGCCAGGGGATAAACACTCTTCTACCAGCTTAATTTCTCTATGCCACCAGGAGTCATAAGTGCTCTCTTAGTAATCGTTGTTTCTGATCAGATGAAAAGGCATAATGTGATAGCTTTTTATTGCATTTTCCTCTCTCTCTCTGCCACTCACTCAGTCACTTATGTATTACAACTAGTAAGACATTGGTTGATTAACACAGAGCACTTAACAAATGTTGCACAATGGTGTTGGCATTAATTCTCTATATTGCACTTTTTATATTATAATTTCCAGTGTTCATCAAAGAAGCAGATGATAATAGATTAACTTAGATATACAGGGTTGTAAAGAGCCCTGGGAAATGAAACAGAAAGTGTCAAATATTGTGTTGGTGGGGTGGTTTGCACAGATGAGCTGAATGATATTTGTTACAGAATTGTTTATATATGAAACTGTCCCATTGCTTTAAAAAAAATATGTTCTGTAGAAAACTTCATTTACTTCAAAAAAAGTAATGGTGGTATGGTCTACAATATATTTTGTAAAAATAGCATGTACGTCAGTATTGATATATGATGCTCAATTTACAGTACACTTTTATGGGATTGGTTTGTCTATCTTGTAACTGCCTTGTCGACATTTTCATTATTCCTAAGAAATCCTCTAAAATATTCTTGTTCAGCAAACTCAAAAGATGCATTTTTGTTTAAAATAGAATGTGTTCTCCTGTGGAAAGCTGTTATTTTTAGCCTTGTTCAGTGGGTTGATATTGGTGCGAGCATTATAGCTCTAATGAGCATGGAGGTTCATGTAAATATGTCAAAGCTGGCTTTTGTTGCCTAATAGTTCATTCTAATAAACCAGGTTTTAGTGGTATTTTTAGAATGAGCTACTCTATTTTAGCTTGTCTAAGGGGATTGCTATATATAATACTAGTGGCAAAACAGTGAAGATTGATGTTTTAAAAATAACTAACCATACAGTTTTCACCTTTTACCTTATAGTTACAGCAGTGATGTATTTTAAAATTATTTTGCAGGAAGGTGAGGAATACAAGACAAAAAGTGACAAATTTAGCTTCAGTGTTCTGTCTCAATGTGCTTGAGGCACCAGTAACCACAGAGAGAGAGACAGACAGAGACAGAGAGAAAGAGACAGAAAGAGAGAGAGAGAGAGAGCCAGAGAGAGAAAGAGACAGAGAAGATGTGTGGTAAAAGATATAAATAGACAAAAACAGTGTAGGGTTAAGCAAGACATTGGGGATTTAAACAGATAGGCAGCAGGGCAGGAGAGAAAATGAAAGAGAGACAAATATTATTATGAGATACAAAAAAAAGAAAGAAAGTAAGGGAAGAGTGAAACATACCTTAAGTATCTTTCAGATGTTTAGAGCATCAAAGAATAAGACACAAAATTATATGTGTGAAATGAATGAAGAGAAAGGTACATCAACAAATTATACATTATTATATCAATGAATTAAGAAGGGTAATTCTATTGAATTTAAGGTCTTTAATTTTTGGAAAATAAAATAAAAGATGTTACTTTCGATGGAAAGAACATGATAAAATATCGAAGAAGGATGTGTGTGTGTAAGAGTAAAAAAACAGTGATAAAGGGGAGGGTGAAAGAAAACAGCCTAAGGAAAATAAAATGAAGTAGAGAGAGAGAGAGAGAGCCTTAGCCAACTGTGACAAGCAATTACCTGCGGCTTGACGTTGAAAAACAAGATTCACGCAAATAGAACCTGATCTTGATACAAGGGGGATCTCCTTTTTGGCGCATGCTAATAATGATGCTGTATATGGCAGAGACAAGTGCAGCTCCCTCGCTAGTCAGTATAGTGTTGCCGGCACAAACCCTGTGAAGTCATTCTTTAAACAAATATGAGGATCTAACTGGAATATATATGGTATGGGTTTAGCATTACATAAAAGCCCTTCACTGCTGTTTGAATGCAGTAAAGAAAAATTGTGAGAGGAAAAGATGTAGCCATAATTTAAATATTAAGCTGTTACCAAGGTCAAGTTGGTTGTAAACAAATAATTTGATATTGTTATAGACAAAAATACATGATTTGGTTTTTAAAAAAAGGTTGGTTGAATCAAGGGGTTATCACATAACTCTGTGATAACACCTTGGTTGAATTGGCTCCATTCCACTTGAATGCCTTCACTAATAATGAAAGTGACTCCTGAACACCATTCATTCAGCCAAAAATTGGGCAAAGAAAATTTTGACGTGATTTTCAGAAATGGCCAGTGCTCAGTCATCCATGATCACATTTTGGCGTGCAGCCTATCGACACATTAAAGGAGACATTAACCATCATACCATTATAACATATTTCAGCAATATCATTTGCTTTTTAAGATATTGGGCTTGAATATGGATTACCTTTTTATTGACTCACACCTTACAACAAAGTCTGTTAATCAATCAGTAAGTTAAAAAAAAGTTTAATGGTAAGATACCTTGCAGTTTACTTAAATAAGTATAAATTAGTAATAATAAGTAAGAGGAACATGCAAACAACATATAGTAGGTCCAGTTCTTTTTTCTTCTAAATACTGGGCGTTTAAAAAAAAAGGAAACCCAACTTTGAAAACTTTCTGTAAATGAACTATATGTCTACCGATAATAAAATTCATATCATATGAAAGAGTAATTCATATTCTTTCCAATGGTAACTTGTCTAGGTTTCCAGGATCATGCATCACTGAACATCATTGTCTTCAAAATTTTGTGCAAGAATGTAGTTGGTTCACATTCTTGTAAAATACGATAGTCATGATGTTAAAGAGATCCCTTTTGTGAGAGCTCCAATTCTCATTTTGGATGATATTCTCCTTCAAATTTGTGTTAATGGGATGTTACTCACACATGCTTCAGGATATTTGCATTGTAAAACCTTTTTCATGTAGGAAACATTTCACAAAGAGGACAGTGGGGGTGAATTTCAACAAGGTTGCATGCCAAAGAACCAGTACAAACCAGAATGAATGCAAGATCACAAAGCAACGCAAATCAAAGACAAAGACTGGAAAACCTAAACAACTTACCATTGAAAAGCAAATGAATTACTCTTTCATATGATATGAAATTCAATGCCGGTAAATGTATAGTCCATTTGCAAGAAATTTTCAAAGTTGTGTTTCCTTTTTTTTTTAAACGCCCAGTATATCCTCCCAACTGTAACAAAATATACAAATTTTGAAATTGTTGAAATTAATGGGCATAATGATTAAAGGGCAATCCAACCTTTGTAAAAAGCTGATTTGTGTAATAGGAGAAAAGAACAGAAAATGGACGATGAAATTTTGAAAGAAATTGGACGACGAATAAGAAAGTTATGCATGTTTGAAAAATGAGATCACTGCAAATCTCAAATTGGCAATTTGGTGAATCGATTGTCACCTCTCCCATTTGTCGTACAGCAAAATATCATGAAATTCCGGTTTTCTGCTAGGCTCCTTATCCATCAGGGCAGTACTAAAAATATATTGTAGATATTGTTATAGGTCCTCCAAAAAGAAAAAAAATCCTACTGAGTTATACATTTTGAAAAGTTGACATTTTGGTCATTTTGTGTGTTGGAGCGAATGGGAAAGTTGACTGCTACATCACAGTGACCGCATCGATATGGCCAATTTGAAATCACCCTATGTATAGTGAATACAACTTTTTAGAAAATCATAATTTTCTTATTGCTTGCCCGATTTCGTTCAAACTTTCACCAATCTGCTTTTCTGATTTTTCTTCATTCACACTAATCAAATTATTAAAAAGGTTGGATAGCCCTTTAATTAGACACATAATTTATTGAAACACTATCAAATGTAACTTTTCAATATTGTAAAGCAGTTTCATTCTCTACCCATGTCCGAAGTATGATAATAGAACTTACCCTCCAGTGCATTACACTGTTTCCAAGTTTAAAGTTACCGCTGTCCCAATCCCGTAATAAAATGTCTGGGTTGCCATGGAAACTAGTGTGCTTTTGTAAGAAGGAAACCAATGCTGGTACATTAGCATCTTATACAATATAAACTTCTGGAAAGGTTGTGTGGGATACTTTCCATAAATAGATATTATTTTGAGGCAGAGGTAAGAAGTCTGCTTGAAAATAAGAGCATGCAATGCATCGTGGGTGATGCCTGCAGGTCGAAAGCAAGAGTTAACTACATTGCCAAAGCCTACAATGTGCAGTTAAAACAGTGAGCCCAAATTGTTGAAAGTTGTTGAAATAGGAAACGGGATGAGTTAATTATACCAGTGTCCATTTGATAAGAATATTTCTTTTTTCATTGTAATAAATCATATTTTTAAGGCACATGACTTTGTCTCTACTAAGTAATATTTCACCTGCTAGACAAAATATTTCATACGTTTAGAGTAACCTAATATTTAGCTCACCCAAAAGTAGAATTATCTAGAGCATTTACATGTGTGGTAGTATAGTCAAATGTGTCATATGAATAGAAATTTAAGACTATTTCATACAAAGTTCATTATTTGCTGATTCATGACTTTTCTGCTATTTTATTTGACATCCACTCTTGCTGAATCACACACACACACACACTCTCTCTCTCTCTCACACACACACACACACACACCCACACATATGCACACACTCTCTCTCAATATTCATATAAAATGGACACTGGTATAATAAACTCATCCCGTTTCGTTTTCTCTCTCTACTCTCTCTCTCTCTCTCTCACTCACACACAACATGCACACACACACACACACACACACACACACACACACACTTTAGTTTAGGGGAAAGTAGTGATGATGTTCTTTTGTAACTGCTGTTATCTTTTTACGATATTGGTGTGTTCTCGATCATAACATACATATCCCTCAGTCTACTGCAGACATAACTTTCCATTGTTTCGAAATGTGGCTTTTATGCGATCCATAAGATGATAGATGAAAGATTATTTCCACTTTGCATGCAATGTAACCCAGTTAGTTTAATAAGAGGCACAGAAATTTCACTGGTTTTAGAAGAGATTTGAAAGCACACTACCTATAACGTTGTCTACAGGTTGATGTGAGTTTGGCACATTTTCTGTGCATGGATTGAAGAAGGAATAGTCTGTTGTGATTATTATTCTTGAAGTTTCAGGTTTCTTCACAACCCTATTGGTAAGAGATAGTAGGTATCTTTCCACTTTGTTGTTTTCTCTTCCTTGGTATATTCTGAAAGCATTATTTGGTGTGATGTGCATGGTGTGTAGCGTTTTAGATTTTGTAGATTCAAATGTAAGTATATTCAAGTCAAGTGTTACCCATTGTATTCCAAATTACATGGTCTAAAAACTCATAATGTAATTGAACTCAATTTCCAAATTTTTAGTAAAGATTACAAAGAAAGTGCTTTATAACTTCTGTTTAAAACCTGTTACATATTTTTTTTTATTATTTCTTATCTGGTACACGTACAATATCATCTCACTTCATTCTGGAAATTTTATCTTAATTATTTTTTTTTAAAGTACAATAATGTACACTGGGGCCATGAATAGTTCCATGCAATTTGTATGCACTGTGGTTAAATGCTAGAGATGCTGTTTTCTTTCCCCGGTTGCAAAGTTTTTTGAGCAAGGCACCACTCCACATTTATGCATGGTGTGCAGTGGTTAGCCAACTTCAGTGTTGAAGAGGTCGTTGATGAATGAGATGCTCATGTTATATCTTCTAGCATCAGACGGGATGGCTACCAGGAAGATGGGAGTCAGGATACAGGTGCCTGGTGATGGTGATGGTGGTGTTGGTGTTGGTAGTGGAGGTGGTGGTGGAGGTAGGTTATACCATCACCCCTGTATCTCTTCAATCCTCCTATTTACAGCACTCTCCCAGAAATAGATTCACATCGTAAAGTGTGTATTTCACCCTTAACAAAATTACTGAGAGCATAAAATGAAGATGTTACCATACCAATATTAGGCACATATTATAATTCTGCAATTTTCGGCAATGTTCATGAATGTTGATATAGGCCTCCACCCCTCTGTCTACCCTTCTCTCTCTCTCTCTCTCTCTCTCTGTATCTGTGTTTCTCTATTTTCTTTCCACCTCCATCTCTGTCACATGTATTTTTGCACATTATTCTCTCATCCTTTCTTTTCTTTCCTGTTCTAACTCCCTAAATGCCTCTTTTCCATCATGCCTGGAATTATATCTTCTATCCCTCACTTAATTTTTCCTATCTCCTAAAGATACTATTTAGCTTCATTTAGGGTATGATACACTACTAATCCAAAGAATAAAGAATGGCAAGATAAACAAGAAATATGAATGTGCAGTGAAAAATATATTTTTAATTGAATTTGTAGATAAAGCACCATTTTTATCTGTTAATTTTCTTGTATTGCTTAATAAGATAAGAATAAAATGTTTCTTTTAACGCATTTTTGAATAAGGACTCATTTTTTTTTCTTGGAGCTTTCCAATCAAATCAAACAATTTAATTTTCACTCTGAAAATGCCTGACAATACCTTTGCATAAAAATCCTTCTCCCTCAAACATCAATATGCATGTTGTTGTATTAAACATGGCTCAATTGGAATCAAATCAGTATAAGCTATTCTACCCCGCTCTCACGGTGACATTTTCATATGCCATTTTAGTCAAGATTAGATTACACCCATCACTCGTACCAGTTATTGCAAGCACCTGGGCCATGTCAATGCCCTCGTTTATTCTAGGGAAGACAGAATCATAGGAAATTGGTTTGTAGGAGGATGGAGAGAAATCAGAGGAGTTACTATGACAACTAAATATTATGTAGGGGAGATACGTTTAGGATCAGATGAACATGTGAAAATGCTAATAGACAGGACATCGTTTTGTCTCAATAGACAAGTCCTTTCATCTATCATAAAAAGTGGTAATTTTAATGTGCATGGGTTTCCAATGTGTTGATAAAAGTTGATGAGGTAAATAGGGAGGTTTTCTTATTTTGGGGGTGGTAATTTTCTAATTCACATATGACAGAAGAACACAATCCTCTAAATTTTTGCTCTGGAATGACTCCATATTTGAAAACTCATAGGTTTAGTTTTTGAAAGGATAAATAGGCTGCCAATTTTATGAGTAAATTTGGATACCTACAGGTATATAAATATTTTATTGTTTCAGAAAGCAATGAAATATCTTATATTCATTATTTTTTCCTAGATATCTGCAGCAATTTGTTTGGATAGTGTTGCCTACTTTGAATAAACATAAATGCAATGACAATGTTATGGCCAAGCAATATTTGGACTGTTTGCCGTATGTGAGTGTTATATAGGGCAATGTATAGTAGTGTCTTGAACCTAAATGTTTTCATTGCATAGACTCCCTCTAGTGTTTATTACAACACATCCGCCATCAGCCAACACATGTCTGCCATGTAATTGGCTTGTAAAAACAAACTCTGGTGTATAATTGCATTAACTTGCCTCGCTAGCCTTCACGTATCAAGTCATCTTTTTCACATTTCTCTACAGTCCATTCAAAGAGGAAAATAAATGATTTTCCTTTACTTTAGATCTATCATTTGGATTAACTACCAATAGTGAACCATATTCATCTTATCATATGTAAATTATATCTAGTTATGTTAGAATCTCAGATTCATTTGTATTTAGTACTAATAAAGAAGTCTGCTCATAAGTTACATAATAGAAGCGTAAAATTTGACATTACATATCAACCATTTAATGGCAAAAATCAATTAGATTTTATGAAATAAAAACATGACAAGAAAATTGTCACTTTGTGCACATCTTTACATTATTTTTTGTACAAATGTGTGACTATATCATAGTTGTTTGTCATATTTATGCAGTCATATAATACTGCTGATCACAGTTAGATATCTGTCATTATAGCTAGAGATTGAAAATGCAATAAATTCATTATTTAACCTTTAAAGATAAATTGAAAGTCTTACATCATAATTTTCGGGGGAGAAACGAAAATTGTGCGATTTAATAAGTCCACATCTTCTGCTGATGTACCATATCTCATGTACCTGCTGTGGAGTGTATGTACCCATTTGATTAGATAAAAAGTGTCATAGAAGAATGAGAGATTCTAGATATCAATTGTCTTTCCAGAGAATGTGAAAGGCCATTGTCGTCATTCTTTGATGACGTACAACATTTTGGTACTCCAGCAAGTCCACATCTTCATCTGATAATAGACATATAATTATCTTTCCTGTATCATATCTTTTATATGATTGACTGTTCTGTCAGCCACCCAAATTGATGTGTGACCAGCTGACTTTGTCTTTCTAATACTTTTTTATCATATGAGGCAGTAGACAAGCTCATAAAATGCCCCCACTGCAAATATACATCCCACCGCTGACACCACTTTAACAAATGAGATTTTATGCATCATTTGCATATTGATTACAGGTCATTTACATCTCTTAAATCCCACCGCTGCCACCATATTGATGAAGGGGAATTTACGCATGACTTACATTCGTTTATATGTCACTTACAACTTCATTTACATGTCACTTGCATCTTACCACTGCCCCCTTTTAAATGAAGGAGAATTTAAATATAATTTACATCTTATTTGTATTCGCATGCCACATGCTGCCACTGTGTTACTGAAGGACAATTTACTGTTGGATTCAAGGTTAAAGTGAAACAATTTTTGTCTATTGAAATCAAGCCTAAACATGAACAGACCCAAACAATTGCAGGCTACTAGATACCACAATACTTAATTGTTGAGTGAAATGGTTTTTATTGACCACAGGGATATTTTGGAGTTGTTTTACTGCCCCATGTAGCCCTAAGTTATGACAAAGCACTGCAACTTGGACGGAGTTGACTATCTCTGCTAGTATTACTTCTACTTCTGTTGCTACGTTGTTGTTCCTAACATGCACTATTATTACTCTCGCTGTTATTACTAATTCATGAACTATCGATTTTTACCTGTTTTTTTTCTGATATTACAATTGTTGACTCATGTGCTACTCTTATGTATAGGCTCCCTTCCATAATTTTTACCTGTACTTCACCTAGCAAAGTGATTTACTTCTCTATTAAATATTGAAAGGAAATTAAATATATTCTTGTCACTATGACTTGTAATAGAAACTTGATAGTGAGTAAAAGTTTGACATCATGCGACTTTGTATGTATTGTAGGTTTTCTTTCCATGTTGAAATATTTGTTTATGTAATACTATGCTATGATGAATGTATCAAATCAAGTATGCATGCCTTTAATGATATCATTTTATGATGCACATATTCTATGCGACATTAAATATCAATCTTAATCTCTTGACTCATAAAAATGTTCTAATATGGATCTGCTGTATGACAATGACATATTGAATGGTTAACCCTATCAGCACCAATCATAGACATCACTTGTAATATCAATGACATTTGGGGCTTTTGGTAAGCAGAACGTTAACCCAGTAAGTTTCATGTCCATGTATATCATGTGTATAATCAATGGCATGCAGGGCTTGTGGTAAGAAGGGGCTTAAATAGATTCTTTTCTCCACCCGTGATGGAGGTCAGTGTTGTCCAAATCAAATGTCACATGCTACTGTCAAATCCTGGCCCACTTATACAAGGTCATCGTTAAATCTAGCAGGCATGGTGACATTTACAGGCACCAGCCAATCCTGTGTTAAATGAACATGATTTAGGTATGCTGGTATGAGAGTGTATCCAGTCTAGATCATTAGCATGTGATTATGATGAGGGAAGATTTTATACAATGATCTGTGCTGGTATATATTCAAGTTGCCAAATGATACAAATTTCAAAGATTTTCCTAACTTTGTTAACAAATTAAAGCATATTTTCTCAGAATATTTATAACCCCTTTTTTATATTTTCATCTGTAAGTATTCAGAATTGTCTGTGCCCCTTAAATGAATTAAGATTTATTTATAACTTTAGTGGTTAATGATTTTCTATGTTTTCAAATTTTTTAATTCAGTCATTGTTTAATAAATTCAAATAAACTTGAATTTATCAACAAAATTCATTTGAAAGAGAAAGTAATATTCTATGGCCATAATACAGTAATTTCCATCAATACATTATAGAATACAAGATGATTGAATAACTTTTCTTTTCTATAATATCCTTGAACCCATTTTCCTCAAAGCAAAGCCACACTTACTAAATTGCTTGAAACCATTCATTTTAGAAAGAATCCAAAATGTTCTAAGTAATTTTTTCATTGTTTTACAGCTGGAGAAGGCGGTGACATTAAGCTGGACAGGAAAAAGAGCTTCTTTGGTCGTCACTTAGGCGGCTTTGATCGTAAGAATCGGATGCGAGGTACTATCGTGAAGTCTCGAAGTGGGAGCCGGTCGGAGCGTGGCGAGGGCTCCCATCCCTCTTCTCAGTCCAGTGACCGTTCCATTCCAAGCGGACTTTCCAATGAGTGGGATGGTCGTGGGGCTAGCCCACAGAGTGACAGTCAAATGAGAGAGGCTCGATCTACGGGGAATCTCTGTGACGGTAGTCCAGTCCCTAGGAGGCATCTTAGATCCCTGGACAGGATGGGCAACTCTCAGCAGAGCAACCCTTCAGACTCCAGTCCTCAGATGGACAGAAGGATGCTTACTATGAGGGAGTATCATCAGAGAGAGTACCACAGCATGGATGAGAGGTATGGACCTGATGGTAGAGAGTACCACATGGATAGGAACAGGCACTACAGTGACAGATCCTTAGCAGATCTCACTCCTGATTCCGGGATCAGCACCACATCAGACTCTGATCGACTTAGGCGAGAGGCCATCAGATCCAATCAAAGGAAAGGACCACCAAGGAGACAACTCACCAGACAAGAGGGCTTGGATGATGCTTATCACAGTAGTCATGGTAACCATCATGATCGCTATGATGCTCACTACAATGACTACGGTGATGACTATTACGAAGATGACTCTGTGTACGACAAGGACGAGGATCCATACCTCGATGACCGAATGGTCGATGAAGAGGATCCAGAGAAACTAAAACAGCAGCAGTTGAAGCAGAAGAAGAAGATTAAGATCACTGAACTAGCTACCAAAGTGGATGCTGCTCCTGCAGGCCATTACAGGACCTTCCAGGGAAGGTTCCCAGCAACGTGTGGCATCAAGTACCAACCTAAACCAGAAGGAGAGGAGGATGATGTCAGAGACCCGGAGCTAGATGGAGAAGGAGCTCTAGTTGTACATTCTGCGAAAATGGTAATTATATAACTTTTTCTTTTCTTCTACAACTCTGAGTGATCTAGGGGCTTCTGTCATAAAAAAGTTGCAATCAAATGCACCTTGATGTTCATTTGATCAGAAATGTGTATTTAGGACTTAATTGCAATGTTTAATGCAAGAGGCCATGGATCATTCCTGGATCAGCTTGGTAAAAGTAGAAATTTCCCTTCAAGATGCCCTTTTTGTACAATAAATGAATATGAAGCATGAATATTGAATCCAGATATCTGACTATTGCTTCTGTTTGCTTAATTAGTTATAGAGAATAGTATATATCCTTATCATAATTAGTATTATAGGGCATTATTTGCATAATTTCTTTTAATAGTAGCAAGATCACTTATGCAAGATGTGTATTATGATCTGATGATTTACATACCTCCTTTCTGAAATACTGCTATTACCCAGACTAAGAGATGGCAGCAAACAGTTTTGTTAGGCTCTTATATCTCTTACTGCATGTGCATTAGCATTGTTCAGAATATTACAGAAATATAAAAGGTATATATTCATGATTAAATTATTAGTGGAATAGAAATAGTTTTTTTGTAATTTGAAAGACATCCATATTGAAATGGAGTTTGAGTGATTTTTCACTTATCTTATGTATGATTTTTAAGAACAGGTTATTTCAATATTGTTGATTAATCGGTGGTAGATCTTGATGCTGTTGGAAAACATGTTAGATGATGATAAAACGTATTTATAAAAATCATCTCAAATGCCCTTTTAATATCTTGTGCTTACATATAGTTTACTCTTGCATCTATCTATAAGAATCTTTTATGTTTCTTTTGGTATTTGTTGTAATCATATCTGCTTTTTTTATTCATTCATTTCTTTGTTAAACCTTTTATTTCATCATCCATTTGTAAAAATATTCGCTTTTCCATCAACTATACAATATTTTATTATTATATAATTATACCATTCATGTGTTCACTTTACTCCTCTCTATCCCTTCCTTTTATTTGTTCTTGAGCCATTTCATTAATGTTACCTGTCAAAACTTCTTGCATGTGCAATTTTTTAAATATTGTTCTTGCATTCTTTTTTCCTTCCCTTTATTTATCATTTATGTATTTACTTGTTATTTACCTACCCTACTCCACTATGTATTCCTGTTGACGTTATTTTCAGACCTCCTAAACATAATGATCGTTTCAGTCTAAAATATTCTATTTATGAAGGCTAGGATATTCTCACTTTTCCAGACACATTTGCAGACACATTTGCATACATGTCCTCTAGGTGTCACTTTGTCCTACATCACTATGGAAACTTGTAACCCTTTTTTAATTCTAACTTCTCAAGCCTCTTAACTTCAAATATATTTACCGATATCCACCTTATTTCTGTTTTGTTTTCTCCTGTTCCATTGTGGTCCTCAGATGTGCAGTCTTCTTGGATTCACTTTTCCTTTTCTTGTCTTTTGTATTCACTTCCACAGTATCTTTATGTACCTGTGCTTTATGTTTTAATGGAGAATATTCAATCACATGTGAATTTTAAGAGTTGTTTTATCACCTGTCTATTTCTAGCTTTGTATCATTCTTTGTTGTGTTCATACTCAGAGAACCATTTTAAATAACATTTACCTGTATCTGTGCAAAGGTAATGCAATTTGATGTTTATGATGATATAAGGTGAATGAGTAAGAGAGAGAGAAAGTTATCATTTAAATTAATTATATTCATAGATAATAGAAACATGTAAATATAGCCAGAGTTAGAACATACTATGTTTATTAACAGGCAAGTGACATTCCTTTTTTTCTTTCTTTGCTCTTTCTCTGTATTTTGCATCTTGTTCTTCTGCCACAGAACTGGGCTGCAAGCAAAGGTCTAACAGTTCTAGTCCTGGTGCTCAACGTGGGCTTCACGGTCCTATTCACAAGTCTCTTCTTACAGATGGAAGAAGAAGGGAACTGGGACAGCTGGCCCTAGCCCTGGTCCTAGCTCTAGTCCTCAAAACACAAACATGTACATATTGTTTGTTTCTTCATGATTTTCTGCTTGTCTGCAGTGTGGGGCTGGATTAAGACAGCAAGCATGGCCTTAAATTTTGTTTTTGGAAGCCCTGATTGAGTTGCAGCAATCGTCACTGGCCTTGAGTTGTAGCCTCTTTCACCTTGCATGATCTGTATATACACAAAATTTGCATATTGTTTCGAAGGGAGCACTGAACTAGAAGAGCAAATAGAGGATACTTTGATGTCGTAGGAGCTGGGCTCCTATGGGTTCCACGTAGAAGACACAGAAGATATTAGTTTACTTGGCGGTAGTGTACTCTACTAGAAGTTTGAGAGGAGCAGGAATCCTGAAAATTGCAACAAAACTTTGGATAATGGAGCAAGGGCTTAATATTGCATGCAGCATATATATACTTGTAAGTTAAATGAACTATTATGTGTATCTTTTAATTTTAATTTTCAGTATTTGACAAGCATCATAGATGTTTTACCATAATCTTTAGCACTCTTGTAAACTTATCCTAGCATAAAATATTCATCAGGTGCAGCTATTTTCAAACTTAGTGTAAAGTTGCCAAGTTGATGTTTTATAAATACTTTATGTCAGGTATTATTTCAAAGATATGTGAAATAGAAGTTTCACTCATTGAAAGATAGTATGCTGCATCATCTTCAAATAAATCATTTGACCTTGAATTTTAGCATAACAAAGAAAAAAAAAGTTGAAATAATCAAAGCATGGACTGACTTTTTCACAAGTTATGTAAATTATTCTCAATTCTTTGTAATGTTTGTCATAATTTGAAGTGACATTCCTGTCATAAATCTGTCCTCTTATAGCCATATTACCTTCTTAATACCACAAGCATAAAATGTAATTGTCTTAACATGTAACTGCCTCACTGCTTATGGAAATATCAGGGTAAAAATGGATTCAATCAAGATTGCTCTTTCATATTATTTTTATTTTTATTTTAAAATCCTCTTTTCTGCTTCTTTTATCCCTTTTAATTTGCATTTTTTTTCTTCGCTCCACTTTCTTCATTTATTAGTTTCCTTATTTTCACCCACCTCATTTCCCCCACCTCTATTTTATCACAGAGTTGATTTTGACAGCTTCACCATAACTGTACACCTGTCTACAAGCACCCATCATTTTACATTCCAATTATGTGCATGACGGTTCATTTAACATTGTAAACATTATTCATTGACCTTGCCCTTGAAGAACGATGTACTTGTAGGGATGTTCATCATCATTTTAAAGATAAATTTGAGTTCTGGTCATGAGATTGAATTGTCAAAGAAACTGTCTCAAAGCAATTGGGAAAGGTTGATTATATAACAAATAAAAATTGGTGTATGCTGTAATTAAGGTCTTGGAATCACTGGAATGATAAGAAATAGACTCCATCCTGCTGAGAGTCACATGCACTGAACACAGAAATGTGTATATGGGACTACACACAAATGTTCGGGCCAAACATTTCAGCTGTTTCTTGACATATTTTGAATGTGAGAGCATTTGAAGAGCAATCCTTTTCAAGGGACATATCTACTGTGATACTCTTCCAAACTAACATAAAGAGAATGAGAAAGCTCACAAATTATTTTCTTACCTTTCCAAGAACTCAAGCTCCCCTTTTACCAAGAGAGTGTATCCACTAAGATAATAATTAGATGAAATGATAACAGTTATTATTATTAGTAGTAATTGATATCATTATTAAGAAAAGATATATGTGATAGAAAGAGAAACTTGTCCTTTTAGGGAACTATCTGTTTAGGACCTATTTCTTTGCATATTTGGTTGTTGCTTCAACTTTAAAGGGTTCTATAAAGAATCTAGTTGTTTTGTACATTGAATATGAATTCATCAATCATTTGTAGTTTATTAATGTTCATTGATGTAACTTGATTTGACAAACCTGCCAGAAGATTGTAACTATATCATGATACATGATAAAGCTTTTTGTTCTATTTCCCTTTCTTATTTTCCTTCTTTTCTTGTTCTTTTCTTCTTCTAAATAGTTCTCTTTTTATTCTTCCTTTATTGTAGACCTGGTCTGCCAGCAAAGGTCTAATTCTTCTGGTCCTGGTCCTGAATGTAGGCTTTACAGTCCTTTTCACAAGCCTGTTCCTACAGATAGAAGAAGAAGGAGAGTGGGAGAACTGGCCCTGACACTCAAAAGACAATTAGACCTGAAGAACTAGACCTGTAGAACTAGACCTGTATCCATACATCTTGTACCTGGATTTCATGATGTTCAGACAGAGACGATGAAAAAGAGGATGAAAAGAAGAAGATAGATGACCTTGCGAGGTCAAGGGTACCACTGAAAACCATGTATTCAGTGACAAGTGAATGTTGGAAGTTAGAATGACAGATGAAACATCTCGTATGGGAAATTAGATCGAAAGTGAATCAGATTGGTATTTATATGTTCTCTCATCTGAAAATACATTGGCCGTGTTGCAACATTCATTCATTCATTCATTAATTGGCCTTTAAAACATTTATATTTGTAGAGAACATGCCGTGCATTACATAGATATATTTATTATAAAAGGCTGCTACATGAATATAAGTGATTATAGTAAATACACAATATCGCATAAGGGATTCACAATTTGAACAATTTATGATAATAAAAAGGTTCTACCACTTGACAAGTTAAAGCAGCACCCTTAATTCTGATTGGCTGTATAAGAAGGTTGTCATGACATCTTACATTCATTTGGTTTGTGAGGGCTACTGTTTTGTCCTTACTCTGGGCATTGTGGGTGGGTGGATAGGAGGATAGATTACTCATTTACTCTGTTGCTCTCATGGCTAGGGCTGGACCATTCCATTCTCATAACATTTCTCCTTGCAGAAGACTATAATAATGAGGAAATTAAGAAGGATGGGAATTGCCACACAAAAGAAACCATACCAGGATAGTCATATCACGGTGTGTTTATCAAATTATTTAGAAAGAGAATGTTATTTTAATATGTTTTATCGTTGACTATGCTTTTCAGAAAGCTTTATCCCATTTATCGTAGAGATAGAGACAGAAAGTTACACACTAACACCTCAAATACAGGGGTACACTGACACCATGTAATGGTTTGTCCTCCTTGCTGTCAATCAAAAGGTTGTTTGTTTGATTCTCAGATCTTTAAGCCTCAGCACAGCATTTTACCTGCAATTGTTTCTCTTCACCCAAGTGTTGTTGATGGATACCTGATAGGATATTATTCTCTGAATGTTGTGAGTGCTTTTTAATAGCGGCCAAGCCCATGTCAGGGTAATAACTTTCAAAGTGCGTAATGACAATTTGGTGTGCATATTATGCACTATACAGAAACAGAATTTCGTCATACTGTTCATGAATATCAACATGCAACTCTGGAAATATTATAATATATATACATGTACAGCAGTTTAAACAGTGTCTTAATTAAGGACAAGGGTGCAGTAGGATATTACAAATTCCATCTTGAATATATTCTGTTTAGAGCAAGATGGGTATTAATTCATATCATAATATAGAGTAAACACCTCCTGTGTTTGTTTTTCAGACCTGTTTCAAGTTTAGGTTTAAGTTCAAGTTCAAGTTCGAGTTCAAGGCATTTATTTTTGCAGTGTGTGAAGATATGTACACATATACTTTTTGAAGTTTATCATGCACCCTAAAAAGTGGGGAAGGAATTTAGAATAAGTCTTGGTGAATAAACCAGTTCATGGTTTGCATGTGCAGATAAAGGTCATTTTTACCAGGTAAATTTGACCTTTATATGCTGTCATTTGGACACACCACAATGCGTGCACAGTATGATTTATACTAGTTAAACAATTAGTGCATCTACGAATTGGGGTAATTTCAGGTTGATTTGTACCATGTGTTAATTACGAACTGGCTTGTAAGGCAGGGGCATCAGAGATCAATACAAGTTTAAATGTAAAAGATGTATGTTTCATTCTTATAAAAAAAGGAGAAAACTGTTTTCAGAAATGGTTCATCAATATTTTAGCTCTTTTTAATTTTGTTTTGATCTACATTGCAATACATTGCAATACATTTTAAAGAGAAAATAAAGAAAGTAGTTTACCAGTAGTTTAAATAGATATCCCAAGCTCAAAAATATATTTCACTTTGAATTTAAACGATTCATAAGTAGTGTTTCCTTCACCACAAAGGGAATTTATGTGCAATGAAGCTTGTATGTTCTTGCTTGTTAAGGAAAGTTTGTTTGAAAAAAATGAATATGGCTTTATCTTCCCCGAGACAGTATGTTACCCCAAAAAAGTTACTATTTCATAATAGTTTTATTTTTATTCTCCCAAATCTAATCTACTGATGGAAGCTAGTTGTATTGATAGGAAGCTTTAGTGTTGGCTTGTTTGAAGTTTTTGTGAATTTTGCTCCATAGCCAGTTTATGTATCTCTCAAGCAGTAGTGAGTCTATATTGGTTTTTATTTAAGTTTAATGAGAATAGTCCTTAAATAGAGTTTGAACTTTAAAAACTGGACAGTATTACGTAAAGGTGAGATGATATATTGTTGAGAGAGAATATCAGTCATAAGGCCCAGTCAGTCTGGCGGTGTGGAATATGATTCAGATCAGTTAAGTGAAAGGAATCTTTCTTGAAAGGTTGAGAGAGGGCCGGCTCCTCCCATCAGTTTGCTTTGTTGGTTGCGAAGCTTCCAACCGTGGTGGTGATGTGGCAGAGTTCCATGTGAGCCCATAGTTGCAGATAATTTTGCTTTTCTAAGAAAACCAGAAGAGAATCACTACTCTCTTAATTTCCAACTCTCTCTCTCTTTCTCCCTTTCTCCCTCTCTTTCTCCCTTTCTCCCTCTCATCCTCTCTCCCTTTCTTAGTTTTCTTATACATTATTTATCTGTCCATTTTATTCTTAATCTTCAAGTCTTTTCACCGTGCTTACCCCCAATTGTCTCTTTCTGAATATTGATTTTATATGTCTCTCTTTCTCCCTTTTCTTGCTGTTTCCAGATGTATATTTTCTCTTCTTCTTAACCCCTATTCATTTCACCCTCTCCTTCCACATCTTCCTCCCATCGTATGTTCCTATCTTCCTTTTGTCTTTTGTTTCTCTTTGGTATATTCCAGGGGCAACCCTTGTAAATGAAACCTAGCCATTTTAGAGTCAGACCGCTGCTTGAGGACTGGTAAAAGTGTGTGGCTTGCAAAGAGATAAGACTTGTTGAAGTAGTGAAAAAAGCAATGTAAAGGTTATCAACTATATATTCACAGTGGTTTATTTATCATTGTTGCTGCCCTATAATGCCTATTTCATATTTGACAGAAAACTTCTGGAACAAGACTTCCCATCATGTTTCACAAAGTGCTAAGAGAATCAAGTATGGAACGACTGTTAAAGTACAATATTACAAAAGTTCACAAGTTATTAAGAAGACAGAATCCAAGAGTTACTCTGTAATCTCCTTATTTAGATTTGCTCCATAATGGAAGCAAAATTTTTTTGATGAGTGAGATGGTTTTTGATTATCCACTACATATTTTCCATTGATTCAAACTCTAAATTGGCAGTAGCACATGGAAACATGAAAAAGGATGGTAAAGAACCTTTAAATCTTTGGAAAATGGTGGTGAATTGAGAGCAAAGTATCTAAACTTTATTGCAAGACACAATCATGTGCAACACTCCATAGTTTCAAGATATTCAGTTACTCCATAATATCAACCTTGATGTTTTGGGGCGAAAAATTCCTTGTAACCATTTGACGTGTGTATCATCATTACTTGTTTTCTGTAAAGAAAGTAATTTAGCTTTAGATTCTTTTCATGCCATTTTGTTGTGCAATAATTTTTTTCTGTTCACTATTTATTTCATTTTTATTATGTTACCATGGCAATATGGTAATCACTGATCTAATGAAGATAGAGATTCCTGAGGATCATTTATTTGATTCTGTATTGTAATTGACCACCATTGTTTTCCATTAACCAGTATCGTTTTTGTTTCTTTTTTCTTTATCAAAGCGCAGTCAGATATAATCTTTAAATAATATTTATTTTTGGATAAAGTTAATACTGCCAATGATTTCACACACTGTTGTGTTGGTATTAAGATGGTTTGAGAAGACAGTTTGTTTATAGTGCAGAATTTATTCTCCTGTTAAAAACCTCCATCTGCTGAATGCACAGTGTTGGTAAATTTCAGGGGATAAATTCATAAATTTCTCAAATTATCTTTTTTGGTTACACCCATGAGTATAGATTATCACCCAAAATTATTTGCTCTGAAATTATATACCTACATTTTCCAATAAATCACATATTTGATGTGAATATTTCCAATATGGTAGCTCTACAGCTTGTTCACTTGATAAAGAATATCTCATTGGCAACATTGTTTGTGAGCGTACAGTCATTACAGATGAGGTTCATTCATGTTGTTTACTTTCAAAATATTGAACAATTTGGAATTCCTGATTTTGGATATTATATTTAAAGAGAAGAACAGAATTTGATAGGTTTCAAGGCTTATTGGTGAAAAATTAACTGTCAATATCATCTAGTCATCGAGAAAAAAGGTGATTTCAGAAAGTCAATCATCTTGGTGACACACTTTGGATCAGCTGTTGATATCAAACATACAGTATTGTATTTTTTCTGTTGATAGGTGCAATGTGTGAGAAAATTAGATATCTTTATATTTCTCTTGAATTCATTTATGCAAACGAGTAGCTGATCTTGATCAAATGTGAGATCAGGAAGGGCCACTCATCTGATTCAGCATAAAGCTCATCATATAATTATCTATCATGAACATTTAATTGTACTTGTAGCATTTCTTGTTGTCTACGATTCTTCTCTCATCTTTTTCCTTCTTTGATTCATCTGCCTTCCTTCTTCTTATTTTTGTTGCTTATCTTATCTATTTTATATTATTTTCAAAGTACTTCCTCCCTCTGTTAACTCTCTTCCTCTGTAATGTTTGATCTGAAATGTTCTATATCTGTCTTAGATAACCAAATCTGCATTCTTGCCATCTCGTTCAATCTGTATATAATCAGACCGTGTATGGTTCATGATGATGCCTAATAAGGGCAACTATTCTAGATTTGTCTTGTGTCTTGCATGCTGATAGTGAATTATACAGCTGTACATTTCTTTGAATATATAAACTTCTTAGGAATATAGAAATCATATTCATACATTTGTTGTGTGTGTGTGCAATAGTTTAAAGATATCTTGAAAAGAAAATGAAACTTATATCGAAAAAAAAGTTAACATCTTGTAGTAATGCCAGCTCACGGAAGGAACTGTTGCTGTTATTTTTATTTACCTTCATGTTTCTCACCTTTCAGGCAGATTAAAATGAACTTAGAGATGATTTTTCTAATCTCTCTTTTAGGTAAAATCATAGGTGTGGTGCATCACCATTTATATCTATTGAAGCCTTCAGAATTTGAACATCTATAAAGACACAAATGATTTATTTATTACTATGTACATAAAATACAGAAGTGCCAGTTTTTATGATTAAGCAACGAATTGTACATTACGAAGCATTCAAACAGTATTTTAATTTTGGTTACCATTTGTAGAAAATAATTGTAAGATTTAAAGGATTAGAGAGATGGTGTATCTATGCTGTGGATAATATGATACATGAAAATTGAAGGAAAAAAAATGAGATTATATAAATGTAAAAATGTATCTATATATGAGTGTAAAGCTGAGTGTATAATAGAAAACTGACAAAGCACCTGCACTTTAGATTATTTGACATAGAAAGAAGATACTGTGAAGTTTTAATAATTCTGCTCTGTTAAGAGAGTGAGCATTACAGTTTTTATATTTAAGGAAGAAAATCAGCTCTTTGCAAAGACCAGACTTGAGACAGCAGATACTGTGACTCGTAAACCTGACATCATGAAATACACATTTTTGTTTTTATTATGTATTAGAAATAATTGAAATACACGTTATATTTAAAGAAAATCATATTGTTATGCAAAGACAAATATTATATATAAGTGTAGCATTGTGTTTGATGTGAAAGAGAAGGTGCCATGGCTTGGTGGTAGACCAGTGCATGGTCTCATAATCAGGAGGTCCCTGGTTCAAAACAACATCATTACCGGTAAGGCATTAATCCTTATTTTCCAAATCCCTTGGATAATACTTAAAACTGGCTGCTTATCCACAAATATATACTTGCATTCTTCGCAGTCAAGTAAAACAATCAAATAAATATGCCACTCTTGGATTACATTTGAAAAACTACTGTTTAGAGAATCATGATACAGAGAGGTTGAAAGAAAGAAACAATTAAAACTAGACCGAGTTGGATAAGTAAAATCTTCAAAAAGAAATCAGCCACTGGTTCTGTTTCATTGTAATTCATCAAGCCAGAGCCTGCAGGGGAGCATTTCATCAAGTGTTTTGTCAGTGATTTTTACTGACAAATTTGCTCTCAGCCAATCAGATGCAAGGATTTCAGTAGCTTATAACAGTTGGCGGTAAAAATCACTGACAAACCGCTTGATGAAACGCGCTCCCCTTGATCTTGGAAATGAGTTAACCTGTTGACTACTGAATTTTCCCATTCCCATAGGCTTAATACAGGGACCAGGGGAGCGTTTCATCAAGCGTTTTGTCAGTGAGTTTTACCGACAACTGGTATAAGCTACTGAAATCCTTGCATCTGATTGGCTGAGAGCAAATTTGTCGGTAAAAATCACTGACAAAACACTTGATGAAACGCTCCCCAGCTGGTTGAAGTAAGATATGGGTTCAGGTTATTGTTACACAGTCTACAGAGAGTGATATTGCACAATATAATACATATATAGAGTAAATAAGCATTAGCTTGTAATCTGATAGAACCCATTTTAAACATGTTCATAATATACTCAATGCAACTAGAATACAGAGGATTTGAAGTGAAAAGGTTATACCTGCCATTCAACTATCTCATAATGTTATTTAGTGTGATCTTTTTTTTTCTTGATAAGAAAAATGGGTTTTGAGTGAATTCTTGAGGTTCTATCAAACAAATAATAGCAATGTTTTGTGTAGAATTATGTTGTGTTACTTCATATGGTTCTCAGAGTATGAGATGATCCAAGCTATGCAGAAGAAAGGCTGGACATTGGATGTAGTGATGAATACACAACAATGACTACAATTTTGATTAAATTTTAATGTCTAATTTTCGCTACAATATCAGACTATTTTATGATAAAAAGAAAGTTCAATTGTATTGTAATCAAATGTAAGATTAATGGCAAGTAAAGCAGTTTTAAACAGATAGATAATTCCATTGTTCAGGCAATGGCCAAGATACTGGATAACAGTGACCTCAAAAATGTTTGAAGTAGTGCTTATTTGAAAATTCTTACCTGTAATCTAAGGCATATAGAATGGATGGATAGAGCTTCAAATTTCTGGTCTATTTCTCTTGTTTTAATAAGCCTGCTTGGCCAACCTTTCGTGTTAATGTCAGATCTGTGGACCATGTTGTTATTATCAATGTATGTCATTAAAGTGTGTACATTTCATAGTCTGTCTTAAAGATGATGATTGTAAAAGAAATACAGTAAGTATATATGTGTACTTCATTGGGTTACATTCTCGTCTTTATGTATGTGCTGCAGATAATATTGGTGCAAAGTGGGCAAAGTTGGGAATCAAGGGGCTTAACATGACTTATTGGAGTTATCATAAATTTTGGTAATTTGTCCTAACAAGCTAGGACATTTTGTTTCATATTTCTATTCAATCTTTGTAGAAAATAACAAGCTAGCAGTTGGACATGCAAATATGCAAGCAGAAGCCTATAAGAATAATTTGACAGTTATAAGTGTTCTGCCCATTAAGTTTAATGCTTGAATTTGGAATGCTAGGTAATTACAAATACCATTTAATGATGCATGTATACAATCTATCACATTTGGCTTAAATGAGGTATACTGATCAACTTTCATGATGAGAATGTTATTTTCCTTTGACGTACCCTTGTTTCTTTGGTTTATTGTTTCCCCCGTCTATACATACCAAGCTGACATCTCATTGGGAGGGTGACTGATAAAACTCAAACTAAACGTGCCTAAAAGAGTTGTTATTTTAATGTCTATAGTCGCCATGTGTTCATACAATGCTATGTATAAATGGTCAATGATATTAACAGTGTCATGTACATGTACTCTCTCCTTTGATTTGAATTTAAGTTTTTTTTTTGTTTTTGTTGATTGATGGGACAGAGGAGATAGATAAACAAGTTTGGCGATTTATGTTTGTCACCATTAAAAAAATGACACAAAAATTGACAAACCCTGTATGGCGGGATCTTGTGTTATTTGTTTTTCAGTGGTAATGATATTTGTTGTGAGGAGGAGGAGGATATTGATGGCTATAATGATGATAATGCTAATAAGGATGATAGTAATGATTATGATGTTGATAATGATGGTGATGTTTGTAAATATAATAATGAAGATGATGGTATAGGCCAGGAGCCTGTCCCGAAATAGTCGCCCCATTTTACCCATAAGATTTGACCTCTTAAAGTTACTATTGAAGTCATAGACAAAACGGTTGTCAGCCTGACCATAGCTGTCGGGTTTAGCCCCCATGCAGAGCCCCCCAAAGAGACCCCAAAGTCGGGTCGATTTCACCCCATCTCCCTCATGCACCAAACTTTGTCAGTAGGAAGTAGTATGACTGGACATTACAAAACAAAACAAAAATGACAAAAATTCCCGTCGGGATGGGGTGTCAGACAGCCCCTAAAAATTGGGGTAAATTTTTCCCCTTGAAGCCCAGGACCAAATTTGTCAGAAGGAAGAGCTATGGATGTACATTCCAAAATATAAAAACTGACAAAATTATCTATCGGGAAGGGGGTGTCAGACCCCCTGAAATGAAAACCCCAAAGTGCCCTTTGACCACCTTTGCCCTCCAAATAAATTCTCTGTATGTAAAGAAAAACCATTTTCTTACCTTCTGACTATGATAACTCGTGTTTTATTCAATTCAATTCAAATTTACATAATGCAATTTTTAGTATACTAATTTTCTTGGGGTGCAATTTGGTGTTAATTGGTCTTTTCATTAATAAGTTATTAAAGTAGAACTTTAATGATTTTAAATATTGGCTTAATACTTATTATTGCATAGATGGCATAAATTAAACAAGGTTATCCAAATTCAAAGCTTGGAAACATTTGAAGTAATGATTATTATCAATTATAAAACGGTAAAATAAGCCCCCGATATAGCAGCTGAAGAGCTCCTCGAACGCTGCTGAGATATGTGACGACACACCATGGACCAGTCCTGTCTAAGCAGACGATGTCCCATAACATCTTACACATTTTTCAGAGCCTATTTTGTCATCTCCTCTTCACTTATTTCTCTTCCTTCACTAGCGTCAGTCTTAATGTTAGTCTGTTGCCTCACTCTTAACTTCGTGTCTGGTATTATTTTGATGAAAAATGCAGCGTTAAAAAATAAAGGAATCAGTCACTTGTAAACAAAATAAGACGCCATTGTATTTTCAGCTGCTTGCACCGGGGCATGTTCGGCGTTTCAAGAGGGAACGAATACCATCCTGCTATTATTCGGAGGGCTTTTCAATTTGAAAGTGGGGTTTATTTCATTGATCATTGACCCTTCTCCTGTGTATTTACAATCAAACGGTTTTAGCTATCAGAATCAGTTTCACTTTCCCTTTATAATGGTGTGAAATAAGGTCATGTTTAAATACACCAAACTCTTTATAATTTGATAAATAATTGCATTGCAATTACGTTCATTCATTATAGGACGTCGTCTGCTTAAGCAGGATCGATCCCGAGTGTGACGACATCAAAACATCGCTATATTTCTGGCGAATCCTCGGATATTCCAAATGCTGAGAAGAGCTTTTATTTGTGTTGTTTTTATAATCATCAGATACGCAGTTGACATAAAACTTATACGATTGCCATCTGTAAGCTTCCCAGTTTCTAGTGATACATTAATTGCCATATTTGTGATTTTCTTTGAATATCTACTTTAAATTGTAAAAAAAAATGTATTGCTTTCTCAATGACAATGTCTAATCAAATTTCACACATGTGCAGATCAATTAGATACCAGTTGCGTAACATAGGTTTTATTAGGAAATATTTGTCTAAGTCGGCAACCGAAAAGTTAGTTCATGCCCTGATTTCATCCCGGTTAGATTTTGGAAATGCCCTTCTTGTCAATTTACCCAGACTTTACTATCCAAGCTCCAGAAACTGCAAAATGCTGCAGCACGCATTGTGTCGTTATCCTCCAAACGCACTCACATTACTCCAATTTTACGCTCCTTACATTGGCTACCTGTGAAGGACCGCATCACCTTTAAGATTCTGCTGCTTACCTTTCATTGTATTCATGGCACTGCTCCTCAATATAATATTTCACTTATTAAGCGCTACACCCCAACAAGATCACTTCGTTCTTCCTCTTCTGGCCTTCTCAATATACCCAAAGTATCTAAAACCTGGGGGAACGATCATATACATTCACAAGCCCGACCTTTTGGAATAGCCTACCTGAAGACATAAAAAGTTGCTCGACCTCATTGTCCTTTAAAAAACTTCTAAAAACTTTGCTATTCTCTTCTTAGCTACTTTTCTTCTTGAATGCGCCTAGAGCACTCCACAGAGTGGATTTGGCGCTATATAAATCACATTATTATTTATTATTATTATTAAAAGTAGCCAAAAATATTGTCAGGATTATGTAAACACATCCATTGTCGATCTGACAAAGCATTAGAGAAGCTTGCTTGGTATCTCTGCAATTAACATGAATAGTACATTTCAGCCTGGCAGTCACATACCACAGATACCTGAAAGGCTCTTTTATTATGCTTTGTCAAACAGGTGAAGATGGACAATGGGTGTGTTTACATAATCCTGACAATATCTTTTGGGAACTTTTGAGGAGGGGGCGGCGGCAATCACATCACTCGTAAACTTAACTAAACGACCCATAGGACCACCCTCTTGATCGACGCCTCTGGTTGGCGTTCGTATTAATTTGTGTTTTTCAGAAATATACAATTTCTCTTTCTTATCAATTGATCATTATCATCCAAGGAAGACCTCACTCTGGTCAGTGCTAACATATACATGTCGCCCTCTTGGTCGTTGTCTGCATGCCAAATAATGTTAGCAATTCATTTATGCATGCAGGGATCAGGATCGCTTATACCCTGTCAAGTCGTCAATGGACATGTTTCCCCCACGTATCCATCCTAAATTATTGGGGATAATACCTTAGCCCCCTGTTCTTATATCATTTTAGGGAACTGCTCCTCCTTCCTGTATATTATATCTAAATGAATGAAAACATTGATTTTATACTCTGTTGATGTACAGACCTCTCTTGCTTCCTCTTTCTTTGATTCTCTCACTATTCCTCTCATTCTCCCTCTGACTCCTCTCTCTCTCTCTCCTCTGTGTGTCTCTCTCTCTCTCTCTCTATTTATATATGTATCTCGGACTCTAAACTATCTGACCCCGATATTATCTGTCTCTATTTCTAGCCTCTTGTGAGGAATTCGCAGTCTCTTGGTGCTGTAAAATGATATCGTGCAAGGCTAGACAAGGAATGCCTCTGTTGAACTGTGTCTGATCATCAATGTCGTATGATAGCAAGACATATATTTGCGTTATTCTGTGCACTTGTTACTGAAATTTATTCTTTTTAAAGAGTATGTAAATCGACTGACTTAAACTGCTTAGAAAGGCGAGAGAATGAATCAAATATTGCGCGTTGTGGCTTCGAAACAAATCAGATCTCATTATTGCGAATAAGACATTAATTTTCTGTAAATGCCCTTTATGTCATATGCAGTTCTGTAAATGCCATTTGTATGTTGTCTGTCTGAATGAGCAAGTTTTTAAATTATTAATTTTTCTTCAATAGTGGTAATATCAGTTTATACTGAGTTTATTTTTGAGTTGCACACCCGAGACTTGACACACTGTACTGCGTCCTGACTTCTCCTTGTATTTAGTGTGGTGACAACCGCTTACGTAAAATGTAAATAAAAATCTAAGGGAGGATGATGTGTTATAAAATCAGCCATTACAAACGTTTTGCGGTATAGTTAACACCGTTTTTATTTATTTATCAAACAAACAATAAGAGCACAATACATCTAAATACACCCTGATAGTAAAGTATCTACTTATAAAGATACACAATGCTGCCCGATGTACTTGTACATAAGTTCTATTATATAGTAATACAATCAGTGCAAAATACTCAGCAAATATATAGTTCCTATGTAATCTAAGGATTCTTTATACAACTTTTTATACACATCAGGTACCACTTTAGGATAGAGTACCGAAGTGATGACGTCACAAAAAGCTATTTTTTTTTCATTTTGACATTTTTTATACCATATCTCAAAGGAACATGGTGAAAAACATCCAGAGCCCAAATTTTATGGCAATTGGCTCATTGGGCCCCGAGATATGGCCGCATGAATACCTCCTTAGCCCCATTGAAGTCAGTGTTAAATTGGCCTGGTTCTAAACTGTTAAGAACCAGGCCAATTTATACACTGACTTCAATGGGGCTAATTAGATATTCATATAGCCATAACTTGGGCCACCATGAACTGATTCATGTCAAATTTGATGTGTGAACGTTTTCCATCATGCTCTACCTAAATATGGTCATAAAAATACTGAAATACAAAAATCAAAATTTGATGACGTCACACTTCGGTACTCTATATAGCATTTGATATAGACCATATAGATAAAACAAAGGCATAAACTTGGTAAAAGCAAAAAGCATGACTTCATTAGTCGTTGTCTTTTCATGAAGTGTTCGATGTTAACGCGAGGACTATAATTACATCATCTCAAAGCTTTCATGTTCAACATAATTTGATTACGTTAGCACAAGCTACCCATATCAAAATACACGATCACATGTATCTCAATAATGGAAATACATTCATTCGTTTACGTGAAGATTTGCGAGATTCAGTCAATCACGTATTTCTTCAATGTTCGACGTTTCCTGAAGAAGTATCGAAATAATGTGTGTAAAACGTACTCATTTCGATGAAATACAATATGAATTTATGATTGTATGTTACTATAGGTTTCATTAATTCTCTGATATTGTATTATAATCCCACCACATTGGAATCTATTGACGCCAATGTATAACAAAAATTAAGATTAGGACATAAACGTTTGTTTAGCTTGCGAAGCAAATTCTCACTTGTTAACGATACGTGACCCACTAACTCACAACGCTTTCCACTTACATGTAAGGTGTTATTAAATATAAGACTGCATGGGAACACGTAATATCATATCATCGCATATCCCTATCAAGGGGAAGACCGCTACTGCATGATAAGTATTAAACTACTCCCTAATCAATTAACACGTTGCAGGCTGTGGTCAACCTACGGAACAAACAGGGGATTACCACAGACAACTTTTGGCACAGGTACAGCATACAGATTATGTCAGAGGCCGCGGAACGTTTTTGAAAGTGGGAGGGGGGCTGATTTGATTTCACTGGAATAATGACAATTTCGCACCTTTTTCCGGTGATTTTATGCAACGTGTCTACTTTCCCAAGGTTGAAGCAATGTTGCAAATATCATTTGGTATAATAATTATAATCTAATTTCTTACAAGTAATAAAATAAGATTTCATACATGACGGTGTCTCTGCCAAACGAATGAAGCATGTGATATCGATATCTTTCAACCAGTTAGTGACACAACAAAATTGTTTCAAGAGTATTGAGTAATTTCCCTTGTTCCGACAACTTTGAATATAGATGAATATAAAAACACTTCTTATACCACAGTCACACCGCCGAACCGACCCCACACCGACTCCACACCGACCCCACACCGACCCACACCGACCCCACACCGACCCCACACCGACCCCACACCGACTCCAAACCGACTGATTCTTGGCCATTGGTGGCAATGTAACTTTTTGTTCGGTCTGTTGTCGGTCTGGCGTCGGTCTTGTTGGTCTGTCTGTGGTATTACAATGCATAACTATCTACAACATTATATACAAGTTTTGTTAGCAGCCAGTGCGTTGAATTACTTATCAGAATTATTTACAGCTACATCTTCCCATAAAGTTTTTTTGAAAAAAGTTTTAACCTATATATGCTACAACTTTAAACTGCTTTCTACACCTATCTTATTCACTGATATATGAAAACAAGAAGATATATATTTGTCATTGATTCACAAAATCAAAGCATCGTATTCTTGAAACTAGCGGTGTAAGGGCCGTTGCTCCACCTACCGAATGACAAAAATGGAAGAAAGTGTGAGTGGGTGAGTGTGTGTGTGTGTGTGAGAGAGAGAGAGAGAGAGAGATAAGGAGAGTGAGAGAGGCATGAAGAATGGATGAGGAGGAAGAGGAAGGAAGAGGATATAGAAGACCTTTTCCCTTCCTATGGATTTGACAAACGCTATGCCATTCGATGTTTCATCAGTAATCAGATATTTATTTGTTTTATTTTTATTTGCAGTTTTATTTATACAAGGTAACATTGTCAGTCTCAGAACTGCTTTCCACAACGGCCCTGTCATCCTTTACTATGTACATGACAATATTTTTAAAGATTGACATACAGAAAAGAGAATATTATCCCTTGTAGAAATAAGAAACAAAGAAATATATTAATTTACGCATATAAAGAAATACAGATTTTAAGACAAACTAAGAATAATTAGATTGAAGAAAAAAATTAAAGTTTTGAAAAACACAAAACAAAACCAAGATAAAAACAAAAACAAAAAACAATAAAAAGAAAAAATAGAACCGATTTAACAGTTAACTTGAACTTATTGTTTAATAATATTCAGTAATAATTTCCTGACTAACAGCCTTGTCTCATGTCAAAGTGTGTAATACTTTACATATTCAAAATATGTTTCTTTAAATTGCTATTTTTCCCTCAAGTAAAATCAGAAATAGGCAAATTATTGTGTTTTCAGATTGCAAAAGAAACTTGAAGTCATCATATAACATATTGATGCAAAATGTCTCGTCAAATGCTATCCGCCTGTACAATTTGCATCATTCATCATTCAAATTCATTATATCTAAATGCCTTGTTTAGCAGTGGGGGAGGATCACGGTAGTGCAGTATTCTTTTGCACACTTTCTCCATAAATAACGTCATAGTACTTTATAACAACATGCATCCGAAACAAAGAAAAATACATCATGATTCTTCAAAACTGGTTCTGGTGTTATCAGAGTATCAAATGAAAGCCATATATCTGTTGTGAGAATTCTACTGATATTCTTTTGACGAAATGGTGAGCACGTTGCTAGAAATGCGCCGAGACCGAAACTTCCCTTTTCTTGAAAAAAATACCATAGTTCTGGGCCCCGTCTTATAAAGAGTTGCGATTGATTCGAATCAATCGCAAATTAAAATTAATCGCAACTCCCATCTCTTAAGTACACAGTTGTGATTAATTTCAAGTTGCGGTCGATTCGAATCAATCACAACTCGACCATTATAAGACAGGGCTCACGTATTAACTTGCCAGTTAATTTCTTCTCCCTTCCTAGATCATTCCTCCTTAACTTTGGTGTCAACATCGAAACAAATCCAGACGAATATTTCGTTTCATGTCGTGTTTCATTTTCTTTACCTGGACGTTCTTCTCTTTTCTATCGCTTTCCTTGCGTTCCTCCAAGGCCCCCCACAAGTGGATCTCTCTTGATGAAATCAGTGATTTAGCAAAACAACAATAAAAATAATAATACAATAATAACAATAATCATAATAATAATAATGATAATAATAATGATAATAATAATAGTAATAATAGGCCTAATAATAATAATACTACTAATAATAATACTAATAATAATAATAATAACAATGATAATAATGATTATAATAATGATTATAATAATGATAATATGATAATAATAATAATAATAATAATAATGATAATAATTGATATTTATATAGCGCTCATACACGCAATGTGCTTGAGGCGCTCCAGTATTACCCCGGGTCTAGCTGGGCTACCGGTTTTGGCGCTAGCGGCAGTTAAGGAATTCCTTCCTGCCGGAACCCATTTAACACCTGGGTAGAGAGAAGCAAATGTAGATTAATGTTTTGCCAAAGGACAGTAGTGAAGCGCCTGGGTTAGAAAACACGACTTTCCCATCTTCAGTCAAGTGTGTAAACCACTCGACTACGACTCCTCTGCAAGACTCACCCTATTCACAAACTATTCACAAAATGCCAAAAGTTATCACCATAGGGGAAAAACGGAGAATATTTAAGTATCAAAAGAGTAAAGATGCTGACTACATTATAGTTACACAAAAAGAGAGATGGGGGTTGAATTCGATGGTTTAACTTCGTTTAAACCATCAATAGATTCCAACAATATACGGGAAATAAATCAAACTAATTTGTATTGGATTACCAGCCTTCTTTACGGGGTGAAAATGCAACAGCGGATTAAAAAAAAAAGACCTACGACTGGCAAAGATCATTCTACAGAAAAATAAATCGCACCATGGTCTTCGGTGACGTCATAGCATGTATAGTAGACTAGAATGTAGAACTATGCCGAGGTGTGAAGATGCCGTGGAATCGATCAGTAGTGAAGATGTACGTGATGAGTAAGGCTAAGACCAATCCCATAGTCGGACTTCCACAAAGATGGGAGGATCCGCTGTCTGGAAGCATAGAATATAGAGAAAATGAATATCGAATATACAAATTCAATCATACATCTTCAAAAAGGTGTAAGATGTTTTATTTCAAAGGATTGTTTTCCTGAATATTATATATGCATGATATAATACAGAAAATATTTGTGATTTTATTTTCGACATTAAAAGAAGCCCGCCACTTTACAATGACTTGTTTCGTTACATTATTTGTTGGGATTTATTCTTTAAATTAATCATAATCAGATGAGCAAGTTCCGGATTTTCGGGGGGGGGGGGGACAACATTTCATTGGTTATGAGGAGCATTAAAATTAAATGCATTTGGAAAATACATACAAATGTTCGGCTTTATCTACTTCTTGGCAACAAATCTACAGATACAAATGTAATCTTATAAATTTCACCAACCATGATTGGCACTACAATTTCCAGCACCCCCCCCCCCAACCCTCTCCCCCAAAATATGCCCTCTCAAGAAACAATACCGGAGGTTAGTTGAAAAGGGCATCAAATTGTGGGAGCATGCACTTTGGTATATTGTGAGGGTTGTTGGCGTTCATGTGAGAAGCACTGGATTTGATCCCTTCTCGGTGCGTACATCCTTGAACAAGATGTTTCGTGAACATTGATTTCGTCGCTCTCGATCCAGGTGTATTAAAAGGGTCTCTGGCAAAGTTGAGGTAATATTAATTGTTGGACCCTCAGCAAGATGAGGCTACGATGGGCAAAAAAAAGACAACCGTAATTATATCATCATCATAATAGAGTGGACTTATTCTTACTACATGCAGTAACACCCGGTTCATCCGATGAATCTTCGCACTGATGCACCTTGTTACAGTATGCATCTCGAGTAAAGCATTTCCCACTAAGCCTGCACGTCATTTCATCCTCGGTGCAATTCTCTCCTGAAAAGAAACGAAAAGGGGATATCAAGAAAACATTATCGTGTCAAACTAAACAGGTTTTTTGTTAAAGATAGGATTCTAGATTTAAGATTGAAGTTTTATTTTCAAAAGTAAAGATAAATAAATTTGCTTTCCATGCAATGGAACAGCCTGGATAACAAACTGGTAGATAGAAGGGAAAAAATATGTTAAAGTGGAACAAATAAAATTCAGCTTCAAACTTCAAATGTGAATTTAAACAAAACATTGTATGGAGTGCCATGCAGAGGGACGTCAACACTACAATATGTCACATCGTCCGCTTAGAGCCAGATGGGTGTTGACTCATATATTTAACACAGAGTTGAAGTCCTTCTGCCTCTCATCAGACGACATTTCTTTAACAAAAATGTAGGCAACATCCCAAAGAATTAAATCAGATATACTAAACAAACGAATAATAATAATAATAATAATAATTGCATTTATATGGCGCTTTATACGGGCGTTTCTAAGCGCACTGGTTGTCTGTCTAAGTAAGTAAACTAGTAAACACGATAACATAAAAGCAAAACAGTACCTACATGTACGCGCCTCCATAAAATTACAACTGCTTAAAAAGATGGGTTTTTAGGAGGATTTTAAATGATTCGATAGATGTGGCATTCTGAATATGGGATGGGAGTTTGTTCCAATATAAAACGTTTATTTTTTTCAAGGTTATTCTTGTGGATTATAGGTATATCTTTTTAGATTTCATTCACAATATCTATAAGATTACCCTATTATAAGATCTCTAAATGTGATAACAAACGTGACAGTAACAATCAGATAATTTACGTGTGGGATGACCTTTAACGACACCATCCGAAAGCTGTGACTCATTTTTTCCTGGGTCCGATCACAGGCGGTTTGTAGGCGAAGACAGAGAGTTCACCCTGAACATTTTCGCTAGACCAACTCACAACCTTTTCCCCAACTTTTTAGAGATTCTTTTTCGGAATTGTGCCCCTTTGATTTGATTTTATTTTATTTTATTCGTCAGGTATATTGCAATACAAACGTAACCAGGTACCATGACAGGATAGCCCATGAAAGCCGAAATGGCTTATTTCCAATGGGGTCCTTATACCTAAATAACTGATTAAAAAATACACTAAGAAAACACATTAGTACGGCTACAAGACTATCGTACACGTACGACAGGTAATAAGAATGTACTAAAGTAGCAAAATAAAACATAATAACATTTTTATAAAGTAGGCGAAGATTACATAAATGTGAAAACAAGACTTACTCAACGGAAAAAACTATATACAGAAAATCATAATGAAACTATCGATAATAAACGTTGGTTACATAAGTCATATAATATAGGAAAAAACCATCTGAGCTACAAAAAGGAGAGGAGAAATATAGTTATGGAGTATACACATTTTTCAGATGATGCTTCAACACCCTTTTAAAATGTAAAAAAATCTTAACTGACTTAACATGATTTGGGAGGGAATTCCAGAAAAGAATACCGTTAAAATAAAAGGAATTTCCAATTTTACCTTTCCGCTTAGGCACTACGAAATTAAATTGACTATTTCTAGTGTCATGCCCATGAACACTTGAAGAGCGAGTAAAATTATTTGAAATATAGTGATCTGCATTAGAGTAAAAAATCTTATGTACATGGTGAATTAAAAGTTGTTGTGATCTAAGGTTTACATGAAGAAGACCAGCTGTCTTCTTTAATTTTCCTAAGTTCCTGGATCCCTCTCTGGACGTATACTTACCATTAGCAGGAATCCGGTACGGGGTAAGGAGCATCACAAAACCGCTATAGCTGTTATTTTCAGCATTCGTCTTAAATTTGACTGTAACGTCCCTCCCTTTCGAATAGAAGTAGTTTGGTAGTGATAATGTTCGACCACATAATCCGTTCGGTCCTTGGTTCTTTATCAGCCCCGACTCACTGGAACTTGCACCATCGTACATTACTAGCGCGTCATTTTCACAGAGTCTGCAAAGAAAAAGTTATTCATTGTTGATATTATCATCATTATAATTACTTTTAACATTTTCTATTACCGCTTCTATTACGAATTATGAAAAACAACCACGCGACACGTTGAAATGTACAAATATGTCTATATACAGTCATGTATAAAGGTATACAAAAATGATATATTGTTTTAGCTATCATTATCAATTTTATTACAATTTTCTTACTTTTATTTGAATCACAATCAACAGATTTTAACGATAATAGGCTGCCATAGGAAGCAGGAGAAGTTTGAAACATAGTCGAGGAACCGACACCTCGAGCAGCGAAGTAGTCTTTGTGAATCGTACAACTTTTCTATTCTATTTTATTGACAAAATGACACAAAAAAGCTTTGAGAACGCGGCCACTTTTCCCATCAATGAAGCATTATAACTAAAGCGAAATGTTTTTTTTATAAATTTATTTGTATCATACAGGGTCGGAAAAAAGTTTGGAATATTTTTGTCGATGAGTATGTCTGATTTTAAATGCTAGTTTCTACTATATTCTGATGAATAATTCATCCAAATCGGATTAACTGTGTTGAATGAGGTCTACTGTTCCATCTTGTACCAAAGATTACGTAATATTGTTAAACATGTTACAATGGCTGACCAATGAACCACATGTTGTCAGATTTGCTCTATTTGTGTTTGAACATCTTGTTATACATTTCTGTACTTCACGTGGAATTTTGAAAAAGCTACGTGCAGTTTGCAGTCATTTTGAGGACTTCGGTATAGCAATTAAACTGTATCTGATTATTTAACTTTTTCGTTAGACATTTGCAAAAACAGCAAATATACGCTTCCGAATTCCAAGTGGACCTCTGCACTGTGTGATAAGCCTGATTTTTAATGTTGTGCTTTTAAAGTTAAAAAGGGACACATATCTTTTATTTGAACCTCAAAGAAGAACTTAAAATGACGAGGGATATGTTTAAGACAAGAAATAATTCTTGGAATAAAAATATTCCAAACTTTTTTCCAACCCTGCAAATACTATTTTATGATTAGTCATATTTACCCGTGTCACACTTATGATGATTTATTTTACTGCTAAGAAGGCATACAGGGGACCGACGGTTTTATGTCCTCTCTAAGGGACTTGGTAATGAGGATTCATATGCCTTACCAAAGGCTTTAGCGTATCCACTTGGTTTCGAACCCGGATCCTCCCAATTACGAGACTACTGCTCTACCACTGAGCCATCGCGCCTCCCCTTGTTCTTTGGCTTGTTGGAAGAAAAAATAAATGGCATACGCAGTCAGTGGCGTATTTGAGGGCAGGGGGCACATGCTCCGGGCGGCACTTTGAGGGGGCGCAAAAAACGCAAAAGAGAGAAAGAAAAAGAAAGGGGGGGTGAAAAGAAATCATAATCCTTAAGGATTATGCGCCCCCCCCCCCCCAATCTGAAGGGTAAATGCATTAGAAATACAGTTTTTGAGGGTTTAAAATGCGAAAATCTATTTGAAAGCTCTGTCGCTTTGCTCCCTCGCATAATTATTTTCTTTCAGGATCTCGTAATTTCGCGCCCCCAGTACATAGTTCTTAACTAGCTTTTTGTTAAGGGTTTACAAAAATAAAGATGTAATTGTCGTTGCTTGGCTCGCTGTCATCTAAGTTTTATCTGCCTCTTGCTAAATATTGCGCACCCATTATAGGATAAAGTACATAAAACGGCATTTGTAGAGGTTCAACATTTAAAAGAGATCTAAACTTTCGGTCGTCTTGCTAAATCTCTCGACTACTTCTCAAGGGTCAAGGGTATTCGTTACATCGGTTCCCAATTTTAGAAGGGAGTGAATAGAAAACCATTTATCAACGTACCAAATTCGAACTTCTCTACCGGTCAGTTGCACTCAATAGCAACATTTCCTGGGTAAAATGCGCAGGAAATTGGGTTATTAGGGTTAAAACTGCAACAACAACAAATGTGCCGCTAGGTCGCTTTGCTCCCTCGCTTGTACAATAACGTAGATAGGTTTAGGCAGGGGGGGGGGGGGCGCAACTTCATTATTTGCCCCGGGCGCCATAATCCATACGCCATTGTACGCAGTTAATATTCCTCTGACGGTGTAGAAAATTTTTCATTATTGATAAGTAGACATAGTACTCACGATGAAGGCTCGAGCTCGAAATGGGTAATCCTTATGAAAAACTTTTTGTCTGGAGTGGTTCTGAAAGAGATTTCACAGTTGACGCTGTCTGGATATGAAGGTACGTAGGGTGCCACTGCATTGTCACTGGTGGTGATGTCTGGTGGTCCAATATTATCTGATGATAACTTGAATTGGTCACCTCTATCTACGATATACGAGCACGTCTCACTAGGCATCACAACTGGAACGATAAGAAATCATACATGATGGTTAATTGGTTATCCCAAAAAATGTCAACATATCAAATAATTCGTTTTTTAAACAAATAATTTAAAAACTGTAATCCGAAACATGGTCTTGTGAAAGTTGCTCCGCGCTTTACTTCGTCAAAGATAATGCATGATTATAGGGACTGAGATGAAATTGGGTTTTAGGTTAGGTTTATATAGGGTCGGGTACTAGACTACTAGTCTTTGGTCCAGGCTGGGTTATAGGAAATATAATACCGTCAAAGCATGTGACGTGCTATCAATAAATCTCACTAGAAATATCTTGATTTATAGTTATTTCGAAAAAGTTGTTTATATAAACAGCACTTTCGAAGTATATAAAACGTTCAAAAGAAATCATAAATTTGTTCAGGGTTTTCATTTATTTTGCGCCCCCAAAATAGGAATGTTCAAAATTTTAAAAATATCTTTTGCTAGTTCGCTGTATTGCCTTGGGGTTTTTTTTTTTGTAAAGGTAAATTACATCAAAAATTTTAATTTGAGGGGTCAAAAGGAAAAAAAATCTGCAGCTCGGTCGCGTTGCTCTCTCGCTCATACAATAACTCATCAAATTTGGGCTAATAACACCGGGTTATGTGCATCAAAATTCATTTTCACCATCAAACGCTCATTAATCTGATTTTGGGCATGGTTGGGGGGGGGGGGGGGCTCAGATTTGATAGTTTGCCCCGGGCGCCAGAATACGCCACTGATCAAGAGATACACAACAGCTCAAAATTTCCAAGTTTACAAATAATATGTATACATTAAAACATCAGAGTAACGTGCGCACTAAGTAATAAAGGTTCAAAATAACACCCTAATATTCTGGGGGCAATAAATTGAACTATTAACATATTTACGGGTGCAACTCTTACATCCTGCACCCTTTAGGTTTCAGTGTAGCACCCTTTTTTAGTCTAGGGTGCCAATTTGCACCAGTAATGCTGTTATTGTTCTATGCGTTGGTGCAACAATAATTATGTAAGATTTAACATCCATTCTGACAACACGGTTGATGAAGATCGCCATCAAATTCATCTATATAAGGCTCGCAAACAGGAGTGTCGATCCGTGTTCACGATTTGGGGGGGGGGGGGGTGACCGGCAAGGGAGCGAAGGCCTAGTGGGGTATCTAGGGATTATATAGCGCCCGGGGTACAAAATGAAGTTACAAAGGTCCCCCCCCCCCCCCCGTGTCCAAACTTATTTATGTTAGCTAGGGAGCAAAGCGACCGAGCGGCATATTTTTCAATTTTTAACCCTAAAAAACGCAATTTTACCCAGGAGATTTTGCAATTGACCACCGCAACTGAGCGGTAGAGAAGCTCGAATTTTAAACATTGATAAACGGATTTCTATCCACTCACTTATACAATCTGGAGCAAAACTAACGAAAACCCTATATAGGCTTGAGAAAGAGTCGAAAAATTCAGCAAGGCTACCTGAAGTTGAGATATCTTTCAAAAGTTGAACCTTTGCAAATACACTTTATCCTATATTGGGGGCGCAATAGTGAGCAGGAGTTATATGAAACTTACATGATATAGCGAGCAAAGCAATTACATCTTTATTTTTTCAAATTTTGAACCCTTTAAGCTATTTAAGAAAGATATAGGCCTACTAGGGGCGCGAAATTACGAGATCCTGAAAGAAAATGATGCGAGGGAGCAAAGCTTTGGGGAATTTTCGCATTTCAAACCAGTCCTTCAAAAACTAGATTTCTAGTGCAATTACCCTGCGGATTTGGGGGCGCATAATCCTCATTTCCCCTTTTTTTTTCTTTCTCTCCTTTGCGTTTTTTGCGCCCCCTCCAAATGCCCCGTCCCCTAGATACGTCACTGAGCGAAGCCACCGCGCGGAGCAGGATACCCCCGTCCCACACCAGGAACGTTTTCAAAAATCTGTCTATAAAACTTGCATTTTAGAGCATCCCAAAATGTTTTTTTTTTAATAAAAAGAAGGAATGCACGGATCTACGCCAATGGACGGAACCCCACAAGTGAGAATAACAATGCGAGCGAACGAATTTTCTTCGATATTTTGAAATTATGGCATTTCTTGAAGAATTTGATGGTATTCCAAGATCAAACGTAATGAGTTTGGATAATTATTAGTTTTGTTGTTAATGTAACATAATTCTTATTTATTTCATAAAAAAATATTGGGGATGATAATACAGGCCATCCCCCACCTCAAATTTGGAGGGATATATATATACCCCCCACCCCCCCCCCCCCCCGATCGACAACCATGCTCGCCAAAAAAATCTCTCCTGCTTTCTCGTACGCGACAATATGCCAACAAACCAACAATAAAACGTGAGTATGAGAAGCGATTCCATTCTCTCCTAGTCATATTTAATGCGAACAAGTGCTTCATTCTGAATTCAGTATGGATATCAAGTACTGGTTTGCACTATGGTGAATATTTCAGCTACGACTTCCAAAGCACGGCTGGTAAATATTGATTCCTGTGTAATGTGACGTAGCAGATAATTAGATGAATAGAAATAATACTTGCGAGAAAAAACACAGCTTTATTAGATATTCTCGAAGGATCACGAAGAGACACATTTCTGTAATATTTCCTTGAAAATTCTGAGAAGCAAACAAGCGAAAAAAGAAAGTATCACTTTTTTTCTGTGTTAGTATACTTTAAAACTCTCTGACAAGCAGGCAAAAAGAAGGGGACAAATGTAAATGGGGCACATTTGGTTTTTTTTGTGTGTACTTAAGGCATTCCAGTAGGCAAAGACCGCCCCTCCCCCATTAATCCGACAGTGGCGATTAGAACTTGGAATGATGAGCGAGTAGAGAAACGCTCATCATTCAAGACATGCAGCGCTTCGAATAGATCTCGAGGCCTATTCAAGATGGCGGTGCTAATAAACTTAATTCGATATCTCGTCAAGAAATTAGAAACAGATGAACAAACATTGCACGATCATGCCCTATTCCCTTTCAATCTTCCCCCTTCCATCCCTTTAGTATTTATAAACATTAGATGTTGGGTAATCCAATCAAGTTCTTGTTTCCTCTAGCTCTGTATATCACTTTGGTTTTCTTGTGTGTATTCACTCTTACCTCATTCTACAATCTATCGCCCCTTTCCAAAATCGTAAAATTTTCTTTCATTGCCCCGATCTCTGAATGACATATTCATCCTGTTACCACTTCATTTGATGCATCTCTCCTACAGTCGTCCTCAAAATTATTCATACCCCTTGGAAAATTGGAGATTTTTGCATTTTTCTCAAAAATGAAAGGGGAACTGGATTTACTTGCACATCACTTGAATACATTTAGTTATCATCTAAAAATGAATGCTGTTTCTGGTTTCACCTCATTTGCATAACAATAGAAAAAGTGTGTTATCCAAATTTGGTGATGTTCAAAATTATTCATACCCTTGGTGATTCATTGACTTTGCTGATCATTATGAATTAAATCCTTTGTGATTACAGCTTGTATTACCCTTCAGTAACACTGTCCCAATTCTTCTGGAAATGTCTACTGAGATAGCAGGCCAATACCTGGTACCCAATCCATTAATTTCTTTGAAGATGTTGTCCAGATATGCCTTGACCTGGTCTTCAAGGCATTCCTTGGATTTAAAGGAGATTTAATGTATACAAAAAGTGTAATTATTGACTAAGTGGTTACGGGACTATGATACTGCTATTTTCATTCAGTATTCTGCTTATTTTGATGAAAATATTATTCTGAAGGCGAAGTAAAACACTCTTCCTGGAGAGACCTTCCCTGGAGCCCTTCCCTGTTGCACTGTCTGAGAGTGAGTTTTCCTTCATACTTTTGCTCCATTCTCATTAAAAATGTTTAGGAAGGCCATGGTAGAGGTCTAAATGTTAGAATCTGGTGCCATTTTAATCAGTTTGTTCAGTTATACAAACTGACACACTTGGATATGGACACCTGCTATAAGGTCCTTCACAAGTGGGTACTCTGATGAAGCTTAAGATACTGTCTTCATTTTCCTGTGTGCCGTCTAAGTGGTATATTTTTAACATTTTGTGCTCTGCAGCTGGTACCATTGAGGGAATATGGTATAAATTTAGTGCCCAGTGATATCAAGGCTTGTACCCACCATAACAAGGATAGTATCAAAAATATGAAAATTGGCACAATAAAAATTAAATTTGGGATGTGTAAGGTGCTAACAGGATACATACTGTAATCAATGGTGACCTGGCATCAGGGTCATGAAGTGACTTAAACATCACTAACATGGCCTTCCCGAGCACTCTAATTGAGAATGGAACCAAAGGATGAGGGCGAACCCCATCTAAGACAGTGCAACAGGGAAGGGCTCTAGGGAAGGGCTCTCCAGGAAGAGCTCTCCAGGAAGAGTGTTTTACTTCATCTTAAGCAAAAAATTTTCATTAACGTAAATGAAAAACTGCATGAAAATATTAATATCATAGTCCCGTAACCACAAAATCAATAACCACACATCTTGTATACATTAAATCTCCTTTAAATCCAAGAAATGCCCTGAAGACCAGTTGAAGGCATCCCTGGACAACATCCTCAAGGAAATTAAGCCATTGCATACCAGGTATTGGCCTGCAATCCCAGTATAGACCTCCAGAAGCATTGTGACAGTGTACTGCAAGGCTACAAGCTTTAATCACATAGGATTTGATTCACGTTGATCGGCAAAGGCAATGAATCACCAACGGTATGAATAATTTTGAACATCACAAAATTTGGATAAAAACTCACTTTTTCTATTGTTATGCTAATGAGTTGAAACCAGAAACGGCATTCATTTGTAGATGAAAACTAAATGCATTCAAGTGATGTGCAAGTAAATCCAGTTCCCCTTTCATTTTTGCGAAAAATGCAAAAATCTCCAATTTTCCAAGGGGTATGAATAATTTTGAAAACAACTGTATATCTCCATAATATTGAAGTGTATCACCCCAGTTCTTTATTCCATGGTGCTCGTTCGCCTGATGATAATCAAGATGATGACAGCATTATATGATTCAGTTTCAGTTTCAGTTTTATTTTTATTTCCAATAGAGCAGTGATTTTTACAAGAAATCAAATATTCAATAATATATTACGTTTTACATGGTTTAAAGTTATAAAATAGAAAGTATACATAAACATCCAGTGTAATAGTTCTTTTTTATTTTTTAAGTTAAACCTGTAGAAATGGTGGGATCCACTGAAAAGCAGAGCTTGTGGAAATGTGGATCCCTTTAAATGATGACAAACATAATTTTTGAAACATGTTAATATATTGACTAGAAAAAAAATATGATTACATGAGGAAGAGTGATAAGTCTTTGTATGGATAGGGTACAGAACTATTATTAATCACAGAAGGAGGGCTTAGACAAATACATTTTTAAGGATGGTTTTAAGCTTCTTAAAAGCTAAAATTAACCCTTTTTATATCCGAAAGGTAACAGTTTCAAGCGCGCCTTTTTTGTGTGTATAATGGTGACTTCTTCGCCACCCCCCCCCCCCCCTGCAGGCATGTTGCAGAAGGCAAGTAAGATAGCCAATTTCACGGCATAATGCACTAATGGAATGAATTCAGATAGCAGTACACAGCGGTCATCTCAGAGGGTACGACTCGATGTACAGAGTAACACAAGAAGGGCAGAGGCGACTTCCAAGAGATACATTATTTATCTCAATCTAGCTAGACGGAGTGCATGTAGTGGCAGTCTATATCCCATCACACCATATCTTATAATCAAGATTACAATGTGAGCTTGTTGAACGTGTATAGACTCTGAGCAGCTTCAAACAAATCAGAAGATAACTGAACGTTGTTTTCGTAGTGTCTTGTCATGTTTTTAGGGAAGAATTGTTACTCGTAGACACAGTTCTTACCATGATTCTTTTCTTGTCAAGCCCCAGTTTATCAATAACTGCTATTCCGACTGAATTTCAACAAAACATTATTGAATCTTAAGGGAGTAAATCAGATTTAGGCTTTCTACATAGAAGCAACGAGTTGTTACTGCCTAATATTTAAGGGAATTGTTTCCTATACTAGACATCATCATTTACGTAGACACGTTTCTTGTTGTTTGTGTGTTTGTTTTTGTCTTCAAGGAAATACCAACTAGAAAGGGTTATGGGACTTGTTCGATCATAAATGTAAATGTTGATTACTTTTCATTTCTTTATTCATTCGAGAAGTTTACTCAACGTTAATCTATTGCTCTTTCCTCTAAAGCACAGGTAATCTAGCTTGAAAAAGCTAGTGGGTGTGTGGATGGAATATTGTATCTGCATAATCTCGTGCAGAAATTTAGTTTTCCTCTATACATGCAGCAGGTGACATGAATTGTGTGAGTTACATATATACTTTGTTGAAACTCAGACTGATGGTTATAATTACAGTGATATACTGAGTTATATAAACAACTATATTGGAAAAAATATTCCATGCACCGTGTTTGCTGTACATGTACATGTATTAATTCATCAATGCAAAAACATTGTTATCATTATTTTTATTGTATTTATTTTATGTTATGCACCAATAGTATGTTTATATGATTGAAAATGGTTAAAAAGCGAAATCTGAAATTTGAATCTACAAACTAGAATGTTCCTCGAAAGACATAATCATGTAAAACCTAGGAATCTGAAAACTATACAGAATTTGATGTTCACCCAACTACTACTGAAAATAAGAGTTGGGCTGAGGATACAGAACAACGACAATTATTTCCCCGGCTCTAGCCGAGCTTCCCCATGATAAGTTTTTTTCTGATTGGATATCCTCTGGACTGCTGTATAGTCGAATGCTAATTAATTCAGTTCGTCTGTTCTTGTTGAAAGGTCGGCTTGTAGAAGACGTCGCTGCAATGACATCTTCTGTAGATTCGGAGGAAAATTGAGGGGGCGGTTTCACAAAGCTTGTTAACATTGTGAACGATTTGTACTTATGGTAGAATGACTTTCACATTATTTCGTTTGACCCAAATGAACGGCAATTTTCATAAATCGGGTAACAAAATGCGATGACAAAAGAATGAGTGGAATAATTAAAGAATCATTATTTTGCAATCATTCAACATAGCTTGATACAAAAATTAAACATAATATATCCTTTAAGGGGCCGTCACATATCCAAAACAGAGCCCGCCCGACTTCTCTGCGAGCTCAAAATGGCATTTTCGCCCGGAATACAGCCGGAATGCGGCCGGTGTCTGCTCGATCACTACGGGCTCCGCCACGTTTTTTAGGGGTCGGCCGACGTCCGCAGGTCACCGAAACCTGCTCCTAATTCAGCCACTTTCCAATGGCGAATTTTGAGGTCGCAGAGCTCGTAAACAGGTCGCCCGGAGATCGCTCGGGCATCGGAAAACATTCAATTGATATCCGGGCGGCAATCCGACGATTTTAGACCATTGTTTGGCTTTAAAATTCGGACGGAGGTCGGCAGAGCTGCGCGGCCGCCGCACGAGCTCCCTATATACGATACTCGAACGACCCCATTCCGTATCCCGCCCGACTTCTACAAAATCGGGCGTGCTTCGAGCGCGCTCCGTGCTGGTGTCGGGTCAGCGTCGGGCGGCTTTTTCGGGCCCCGGCCGGGCTCCTCCTGTCAACTCAGCAATTTTGCCCCTTGGGTATACTCGTATACTCATATACTTTAAAATTTTAATCAATGCCTTCTGGCACTAAACAGACAATATTTCCGAGGCCACGGTCATATGAATTCACATAAAAATCCCAAAGTTGTAGAACTTAACCCGTTGACTACTGAATTCTCTCATTCCCATAGACTTAATACAGGGACCACCCGGTTCTCGTATGCAATGAGTTCAAACCCTCGCCATATTCCCTCCGTAATCAACATAATCTCTCTTTACCTAAGCTAAGAACAAAATTGTAAAAGATCATTCTTGTACAGAGCTTCTTCTCAATATAATGAATTATCCTATGATTGTCGTTAAATACTCACTTTGTCGTTAAATACTCACTTTTGCCACCTTTAAGATTAACTTAAACAGAAAATAAATCTCCTATTGTTGTACCTCTTTATATCATTATTATGTATGCCCTATGTATATATTTATATAATTTGTCTTTGCTTTTTGTCTATTTCATTTTCGATTGATGCTAAAATTATTTATTTCGTTTTCATTTCTTGTATTGCGTAAATATATATTATTGTTGTACATTATTATAAATTGGCCCCATGGAAGACCAGCAGCAACAATAATAGTTCGCTGCTGAAAATGGGCTACCAGTCGTATTTCTTTTTATGTATATTTTACTCTGTATGTATTTTATTTTATTATACGGAAATAAAAAAAACAACAAACAACGACAGGCGTGGATGCGTCGGAGGACGCGAGACAGGAAGTCGGGCGGACACCGACAGAACTAGTGATTATCTACCGAAACTCGGACGGCGTCCGCCCTTATGTCGAGCGGGCGTCGTCGGACTCCCGTTGTTACTGACGGGCATCGGGCGACTTCTGATCACTAGTGTTCAAGGGGCTCCGCCTGAGGCCCGTCCAATATGCGACAGGGTAAATTTAAAGCAAAAAATACGCTCGACTCCCGGTCGGATTTGAAATTCGGCGACTTTGTGGCGATCTACAAATTCGGCCGGAGATCGCTGGATATGTGGAGCAGGCAAATGTGCATTTTATTATTGTATCATTCGGACATCAGTGCATTGCTTCATGTATCCTGTGATAGGGTGCTATCAATTTTGAAAGCAACTAAATTAATGCCATTATTTTTCCTGAAAAGGCACTTCCAATTTCATAAACATAATTCTAAGGTTCATATAATATATTCCTGTTTAATCTAGCTACATAATCCATAGGGGCCGAATATTGAGGCTTACGATCCATTACAGTCAGCCAAAAAATTAAAGCTAGGTTTCAAAAAAGGATTATTTTATTATAACATAAATCCCTGCTATCTATATCTTCAGGGATCTAAATTGTTCCTAACGAGATAATCGTCCCGTCCACGTCAATGACCGTTGTAAATAATTTTATTAGAAAAGTCTTGCTTGGTGCCAACTATCTTGGTCCTCTGACAACTCAGTGAAAGCGACCCTTAGCAGTAATGGCGACTCAGGCTCTAGCCAAGCTCAGTCATGTAAGCTGTGAAATGATGAGAATCCTATGTGTATACACTACCCTCAGTCCGGTGAGGACAAGAGAAAGAGAGAGAGAGAGAGGGAGTCTCGGTGTTACAAGCATCTCGAAAAACATCTTCCCATCAAAATTGCATAGCCCATTCCAGACAATGGTGCGGGCATAAAACTCTAGTTACCTGTATAGATATTAACGTCCCCCCAAAAAAAAATTAAAAAAGAACTGGGCTGTCTTTAAAGGGAAATCCAACCTTAATCATTTTTTTAATTGATATCATTTGAAGCGTAACTTTCTGATTAATTAGATACGAAATTTATCAGAACTGGATAGCTATGAAGAACGTTTTAGAATGTTTTAGATCCCCGAACACGTCTTTCGCCCGTTGTCTGCTGCACATGGAGCCCGTCATTTGCAGTGGACCCCCCCCCCCCCCCCCCCCCCGCAAACTAGATGCGGGTTGCAGCAGTAAAAGTGGAAGCATATCTTGACCAAAATAATATACTACTTCTGCAGAAACTTTTCCATTTTTACCGCTACAGTCCATTTTTGAAAATGTTCCGGTCTCTCTTACTGCTCTCTTTCCACTGCTGAATTTCCCACTTCTATTCCGGCATCCACACGCTTGACAATAAATACACCATGATTGCTGCTTCCAATGCACAGTAAACCACCTGACCGCTGTCGTCTGCTGCGCATGCGAATAATTTCGTTTTCAGGCCAGTTGTCCGCAGATACGTCATTCGTTGCGCGGAGGTCCACTGCAAATGGCGGCCCCATGTGCAGCAGACGACGGGCGAAAATGTATTTGGGGATATAAAACATTCTATAACTTTCTTAATGGCTGTCCAATTTTGGTAAATTATGGCATCAAATTAATCAGAAAGTTACGCTTCATAATATATAGTATCAATAGCAAAGAAATAAGGTTGGATTTCCCTTTAACTCGAAAATGTAAGAATAAATTATTTGAATTGAAATTTAATGTATATCTGTGTACACAGTAAAAACGCTGTTTTAAAAGTTTGTTTAAAACTTATACAACCTGTTTAATATTTAAACGAATTGTTTACAATATGAACTGTACAACGGGTTGTTCAGTTCATACTGTAAACATCTGTTTGCATTTTTAAACAGCGTTTTCTCTGTGATATTCAAACAATATATTTTAGTATTTTTTGTCTTGTTTACCTAAGGTGAAATAGAATAGAATAGTATTACTATATAATTAACAATAAGTTATTGAAAGTGGGTGTAATTTAATGCTTAACATAGCATTGTATAGGGGGAAATGTTACGTGCCTGTTCATAGCAAGAGATTGGAGAAACAAAATTAATATTGATCATGTCATACACAATCCTCACAGAAGCATTGATAATGGAAACACTTTATACAACATTTCATACAAAGACATAATCATCACATAGAGGGTGAAACAATCATAAAATTGAAATAACTATTTATTGCCTATACTGGAACTCTTGAACCCCGGCTGAGCGGTCTCCACAATTTACGGTTATACAGAAACTGTTATCCTCTTTCATTTTAGTCCGTACGCCGAAGATGGATGTAGATGTTGTTACCTTTGTTCTGTTCTTTTTACTTGGTCCATCTTCATTGATTGTCGTTTGTAAAAGTAATGTGTTGTGCAGCCAACCAATAATGTGTATAATTTATTGAGTAGAAATGTTTGACTTTCCTTTCGCTGAAACAAGTGATATTGACTTAGATATACTTTTTCATAGTTTGAAAACTGTTGACTCTTCTTCATTATCTGATAACCAATACGAGAAATATATTTCAGAGGCTCTTAATAATAAGTTTGATGAAATATTATTTCAGTTCGACCCCAATGATATCAATTCTGTAAGTAAATCTAAATATCATACCCAAAATCAATTCATACAAAACTTTCAAAACACACCAAATTGTGATTTAAATTTTTTAAACTTGAATATACGTAGTTTGAATAAAAATTTTGAACAGTTGACCCTATTGTTGGACAACATTGACATCCGTAACTTTATTATTGGTCTTACTGAAACATGGCTGCAAGACCAGCCTCACTCGTTTTGTTCTCTTTCTCAACATAATCTTATTTTTAATAACCGTATGAATAGAAAAGGAGGTGGCGTTGCAATGTATGTCCCAAAACATTTGAATTTTAAAGTTCTTACTGACTTAAACACAATGAATGTATGCATGGAAGTTGTTTTTATAGAAGTATTATTACAAAATAAGAAAAACATCGTAGTTGGTACTATTTATCGCCCCCCCCCCCCTCTTCCAATCACAACGAATTTTTAGTTGAATTGCAGCGTCTATTAGTTCACCCTCTCCTTCAAAACAAACATTGCGTTATTATGGGAGACTACAATGTCGATTTGTTAAAATGCAATGATAATCACTTTTCCCGTGATTTTTTGGACACCTTTCTCTCTTACTCTTTTGTTCCAGTAATATCAAGACCCACTCGGTTGTCTAATCAGTCGTTTTCTCTCATTGATAATATCTTTACAAATCTTGATCACTTACAAATTGAATGTGGCATTATACTTTCAGATATATCCGACCATTGTCCAGTTTATTGTAAAATCCAAAACATTTTAGATATTGTTAAATCACATCCTCCTTCAAAAATGATACGGAAATTTACTGACGCCAAAATAAATAAACTAAAGGAAAAGCTTGGGTCGATTAATTGGACAGAGATTGTATCCGAATCCGATGTCAATGTGTCCTACGATATGTTTATTCAAGTCCTAAATAGATCTCTTGATGAATGCATTCCACTGGAGAGATGTAAATTTTTCAATTATAGACATGAACCACGTAATCCTTGGGTTTCCAAGTCCTTATTAAGATCCATTAATAGGAAAAACAACTTGTATTATAAATTCCGTGCGAATCCCACTCCCCAAAATCGTGATAAATATACCAAATACAAAAACTTATTGACGAAAATTTTACGACTTGAGAAACAGAAGTATTATTGTTCCCAGTTTGAAAAAAAGAGATGTAACTTAAAGGAAACGTGGGGAGTTATTAATGAAGCCCTGAACAAAAAAAGTAATCTAAAAAGCATAAATCAAATTCGCGAAGATAATAAGATCGTCAATAACGAAGAATCCATTGCTAACGTCTTTAATAATTACTTTTCAAATATTGGACCCGATCTTTCCAAGAAAATTAATGCAAGTAATAAACCATTTCATTCTTTTTTGCAGAACAAAAATCAGAATTCTATATTTTTCAATCCTACTAACTCAACTGAAATCTTAAAAATTGTAAAAAACTTCAAAGATAAAAGAAGTTCGGGCCATGATGGCGTTAGTAATTTTTTATTGAAAAAAATCATAAACGAAGTTGCTGTACCCTTAGAACACATTTTTAATCTATCCATGACCCAGGGTACTGTACCTGATAGCATGAAAATTGCAAAAGTTGTTCCGATCTTCAAAAAGGGCGACCCCTTAGATGCATGTAATTATAGGCCAATATCTCTCTTGTCTTCTATTTCTAAAGTTTTAGAAAAACTTATCTATGATCGCACATTAACATTTTTAACAATTAATAACATATTCTCCAATTCTCAATTTGGTTTCAGACAAAAGCACTCGACAGTTCACGCTATTTTAAATTTCATAAATCATGTTGCTTCTGCAATTGATGATAACTGTCATACCCTTGGGATGTTTTTGGACCTTTCCAAGGCCTTTGATACAATTGATCATCAAATCCTATTATATAAACTCTCTCATTATGGTATGCGTGGAAGGGCCTTGGAGTGGTTCGAAAGCTATCTCAGGGGTAGGACTCAATATGTATCCATTAATGGTGTAAACTCTTCTTTTCAACAGTTAGTTTGTGGAGTTCCGCAAGGGTCCCTGCTGGGGCCCCTTTTATTTATTTTGTACATGAATGATTTTCAAAATTCATCTCACATTCTGTCATTCATACTATTCGCTGACGATTCTTCTGTCTTTTATTCACACAAAAATCCCAATGAACTTCTTGAAACCGTAAATCTCGAACTGAAGCGTGTTGAGGAGTGGATACGTGCAAATAAACTGTCTTTGAATTTAAATAAAACGCAGTCCATGCTTTTTAGCAACTCTGTTTCAAAGTTACCAGGCAATGTCCTTATTCATGACACAGTTATAAAGTTAGTCAAGTCACTAAAATTTCTTGGTCTTACTATTGATAATAAACTCTCTTGGAAAGAACATAACATATTTTTAACTAAAGCTATTTCAAGGAACATTGGAATAATTAATAAACTAAAAATGTCGTTTCCGAAATATATTTTGAAAAGTTTGTACTCTACTCTTATCTTGCCCTACCTCAACTATGGGATACTTGCATGGGGAAATTCTTATGATTATCAGCTGGACAAATTACTGATACTTCAAAAGCGCGTTATACGAATAATCAACCACACTGATAGGCTTAGCCACACTGATAGCCTTTTTTCAGACAATAAGATATTAAAGGTTCAGGATTTATACAATTTCTTTTTAGGATGTTTTATGTTTCAGTTAAATTCAAACGATCTTCCTCATGCTATCAAATCAATATTCATAAAGAATCAAGAAATTCACAATTACCCAACCCGACAGTCCTCATCTTTTCATTTATATAAACTCAGAACCTTAATGAGGAAAAAGACATTGATTTATACTGGTCCTGTATACTGGCACTCCCTAAATATGTCACTCAAAGTACTTCCTAATTTAAAAACGTTTAAATATCACTTGAAACGAAATCTCCTACTCATGTATAATGAAGGTTAAACATGGAAGCTTAAGTTGTTCGTTTATTCTCTTTTAGTCATTGCAGAATCTTTAGTAAGTACAACAATGGGTTGGCTGCACCGCACACTCACACCCCCCGGTTTGTTTTATGTTATAGTTACGCAATTACGTTTTGTAAAGGGAACCTTATTTACAAGCTGATGCTTCCAAGGTTTCCTCCCCATCGCTGCTTGTAGTTCGTCTATATATATATATACATATATATGTGCTCTAAAATAGTTTTTCACTTATTTGGAGATTATTAATGGAGATCTTCATTTGTTCAATTATTTCATATGTATACTTTTGATGCAGTTGATGTGGAAATAAAACCTAAATGAAAAATGAAATGAAATGCCAAATTTCTACCTTCCATATCCAAAGAGCATGGGTAAGTTAACATCTTAGTTAGATGGCATCTTAGCAATCCATATTAACATTTCTAATTGAACGTAACATCTGCATGCATGTAGAGCATGCAAGAAATAAAAGATCGTTTGGATATATTAATAGCGATCGGATTTCTTCATTCCCCGGGCTTTTTTTTTCAATAAGCCAGTTCGGGGTTGCGCATGGTACAAATGACCCCAAATATCCACAGATATTTTAGACATGGAGGGTCCCTTTATGTGCACTTGAGAAAAATAACTCTGGGAGTGATAGAGGTGCCTCATGAATAGCTTTTGTTTCCCCCTTTAAAAAGAATACTTCCACCTGGATATCATGGAATGCACCATTAGTGCATAATTGAATAATGATTACATGACATTCATGAGCACATATCGAATATTAGTGTCAGTGGGTTTTAGAATTTTGTACAGATGACCTTTATCTGCTCATGCTCAGATTGCATCTCCGAAGTGGCTCATTAGACTGAATGTTGTGATGGCTGCGTGTCGATCACGTGACCACATCACGTGACCTGAGGAAGGATGCTGACCTCGACACGACACTTCCTGTTTTGTATTGGTGTCACCTGGCTAGCTTGTAAGCCGATCAATAATTAAGAGTCTTGGTTGGTCGGCGATTCGTCCACTCATCGCCTGATTGCAGTAATGGATATTGGATTGACATGTACAGGCTTCATGGCTATATAGCTTCGATTCAGCGGGGGGGGGGGGGGGGGGGGGGGGGAGAGCGTGCCCCCACAGCTATGTCACTGTATATACCGACATGTTAGTGCATACAACATCTACTTTGCCGGACGTACGACGTACATGTCGCATATTAGGGGAGGGGGTGAGTGAAATAAATTACATGACTAGGATGGGCAATATTTCATCACTCTCAAGCATTGCCCCTCGTTTACTATCACTCAATGTCATGTTAATGTTTTCTTAGCAGATTACAGTATGCATACTACTTGGAAACATGGATCATCGCATAATGTGTTTGAGGGAGTGCGTGAAAGCGTGAGTGCGGGTGTGTGTGTGTGTGTGTGTGTGTGTGTTTCTATATTATCACTCGTCATTTTGTGTGGGATACGATACTCTTGAGACTAATTAATTAATAGCGAGGTCAATTATTATTACCATCTCTTTCGGTTTCTCACTCTTGCCTACACGATCTTATCCGCCCCTAGCTCTCTCTCTCTCTCTCTGTCTATCTGTTTCTCTCCTTCCTTCTCTCTCTTTCTTTCTCCTTCCTTCTCTCTTTCTTGCCTGCACTCTCCCTCTCTCTCTATCTTTGAGCTTTAATTTCCAACATCAAATCACCCTTTCTGAACTTTTTTCATCCGTTGTTAACCCAGTGCTAACCCTGCCTCATAAAAAGTATCCATCATCATGGCAGTTTATTGGCCATTTCAAAGTACTATCTCTCCCATTATTCAGGTCATGTATTGTAATGGCCGATTTATGAGATCTATAGATGAAAGTCAACCGATAAATCAGCCGTTTTAACTCATTGTTTTTATCACAGCTGGCATCACACTGTCACATAATGAACAAAATATGTTATCAAGTTTATTATTAACTATATACTCTCTACGTCAGAACTTTGTCGTGAGCGGAAATCATCGACCAAAATAAATCATCGAGCTATCCACTTTCCCGTATATGTTGGTAACTAACATGATTATGATGATTATGCAAATATTTAGTTCGAAATAACTTTATTAGCACTATAACAGGCGGGGATATGAATTTATTTTCACAATCTTTGCATCAGCCAGTTATCATCATAGTTATAACTAAGTTTAATATCGCTCGATAATACACAAATATTATTTCCTGGAGGTCCTCTTTCCATGCTGTTCCTCTGACTTTTTCAGATGAGCATGCAATAAGAAAAGGCCATTCTTTGTCAATGTCAAGCTTTGATTTACTCTCCGTTATGTTCCGATCGTTATTTTGACATCTAATCGAAAAGGCCCACAGGCTTTCACATCACTCTAGAACCACAATCAACAATTCGGTATCAATAGTACCATTCAATTTCAAATATTCCAATCATTATTTTGACAACCCTGCAGCTGCCTTGCTCGTTGTCTCATATGATTACCATCATAACATCATTGAATTTTAGAACTGCACGCGTTATGTCGGCCAGAAGTTGATCAATATCTAGGCTTTTATCCACCACCGAACAAGAAGGTATGTGAACTGGCAACAGGAAATCTATGTACACCTATTTTACAATCGGCTCAGATTTAAACTTGGCCACCGCACACACCGTACCCGTTTGCGGTGTAAGATCATAAATGGGACATAACCATATGCGGCGAACAACCATTAAGCGTTTGCTTTATGGTGTCCACGCATATTATTTCCATAATACAAGCCACAGAACATCTATGCAAACGAGCTGCCTTTTCTCCTAGCAACGGTGCGTTGCCCAGTCGCCTGTACTTTTCGAGACATAATGTGGAAATCGAAGAAGCCCTCTGAGTGAGATACTGAATAGGAGAGAGGTTGGAGAGAGGAAAGGGAGAAAAGCAATAATGCTATACAAGGCCACTCGTCTGCCTTGACTTTCATAAGATCCCAATCTGAGGAGGCATTCGAGGAAATCAAATATTGGATACATAACAAGAAGAGCCGCTCTGATGATGAATGAATAAAACTCGAGATATTCGATATTGGATTGCTTTCACCAACAAACAAAACAATCAAATTTACATTCATGGGTCAAAAACACAGTAAATATTTTGATACATGTTTACGTCTTTTACCTTCATACAACCATGCCTAACAGGAAAACGAATGAAAGAAAGTAGTGTGTATGGGATATTGTGTCATTGTACTGGTACTGCAGGTAATCTAAGATGGTTGCCTTGAAAATCTTCGTCCTTTTTTTAAAACCGTAACTATTAATTTGAACACGACAGCCAGTCATGTGTGACAATATACGCTTTAAACGTTATTGACCGGTCGCCATAACGGTTATTTTTCCAAGGCAGCATTTTCTTTTTAAGATTTGACATTTGTCAATTCATCTCTTTGGGTTTTTATTCATTACCCCTCTATTTTCATTGTTTTTCTTAAACGCCTTTCCTTTTCTTATACGATTGGCCCCTCCGCATGAAGCATGAAATACATTCCTTAATAACATTTTTTTTTTAATCAGTAAACGCTCTATGTGTGTTTATACTCAGTGATGCTTGTTTTTTTCTTTCCACAGTTCACATGACGCAATTTTGTATATGAAAGAAATAATTGGTACGCTAAGTCGATTTTCGAAGAATTTCATATTAAAATAGATAATTATGAATTATAAGCTAATGAACCACAAAGAGGGTTGTCAAAATAACCTAATTCATAAACATCTGCTAGAATTATGAGATCAGTTACTTATATTCCTTGTTCTGACACGGCGTACTAACTGGTAAATTCAATTAAGAATGTAATCGACCATGTACTGGCACCAAAATAATGAGTCCATCTGCTTTTTAGGTGATTAAAGACAAATTATGAACTTCTAGTCTATTAATCGCAGGTGTGATATACATTGGAGCTCTTTTATGCATGCGGTACATTAAACATCGATTGAAAACAATGCAGTTTCCAATTTCCTTTAGCCTCTTTTTGGCAGGCGAATCACTCTTTAATCTTGTTTTTACATTAAAGGTGGGGAAACGGCTTCAGCAGTTCACTAACACATAAAGCTATAAAGTGATGTAGCGGGAACATTTTTCCGGTCTCGGGTTTTCGAAGTTTCGTTCTTGGTCTTGCGTCTCCGGGCCCCAAGACCTAATTTACTGCTCTTTGTCTCATTCATTAAATCATTAGGTAAAATATAACAGTTTTAAAAACCAACTAATTATAAATATTTTGTAAATTTTGTAAATTTTGCTTAAAGGGAAAGTCCACCCTGATATCAAGTTGGTTTTAAAGGAAAATCAGTGAAGGTTTGAGCAAAATCCGATAAGAAATAAGAAAATTATGTACTTTTGAAGTTGTAATCAACAAACACAAATAATTGGCAACTCTGGTGACGTATCTTGCGAATTCCTCTCCCATTCGCCCTGTACCCAAAATATCAATGTTGTCTATGTCAATATCAAGTAATCACTATCATTCTTATAATCGAGGATTCAGTATAATTTGTAATGCTTGTTAGCAAACCTACAGCAAATTATGAACGAAACATTTCCAATGAAAGGTTCCTATCATATAGCGGCGTAGAATAGAGCGTAGAGTCACTGTCAACTGGGCTGATAGTTACTCTTAATTACCCAGGAGATTTTATCCGGCAAACTCTTGACACTTACACCTAGACCTAATATTGACCAAAGTACCTAGGGGAAAGATGTCTTAGGCAGTTGAGAGATAGTTACTTGGAAGGATGAAAGGAGGTGTAATGAATGTTGACTGTGGAGAGATGGAGCGGTGGAGAGGAGAGGTAAGCAGAAAAAAAGGAATTAGTTCAAACGGTGCATAATGGGTAACAGGGTGACAGCTACAGCAAGCAACAGAGGGAGATGTGTGCGAGTGCGTGCGTACGTGTGGGTTATCGCGTGAGGGTTATTGCGTGTGGGTTATCGAGTGTGGGTTATCGCGTGTGGGTTATTGCATGTGGGTTATTGCATGTGGGTTATTTCATGTGGGATAGTATGGAAGAGTCGGGGTAAGAAGGACAGATAGGCGGAAGGGTAGGATGGGGAAGGAGGGATAGAGATGGAGGGGAGAGATGGAGGGAGGGAAAGAGAGAGAGAGAAAAAAAACCCTCAAATGTTGCATCAACATTTCAAAAGTTTCGAGGAGTAACATCATTTTGAAAAATGGTAAATTAATAATTTCAACATGCTGGATAAAACGTTTATACAGTTAGATCCAGCATGTTAAAAGTGTCAATCTAATATTTTGAAAATGTTGTCACTCGAACCTTTTGACTGTTGATAGAATGACAGAGAGAGGGAACACCGAGAAAGAGGGAGAGGGAGAGATAGGGAGGGGGAGAGCGAGAGGGAGAAACAAAAATTATCAAAAATAATAAGGGGGGATAGAGAAGAAGATATAGAAAGTTATGTTCAGATAGGAGAGACGGGAAAGATAAGAAAGAACAAGTGAAGATTCAGCACACAACGAAGCGAGTAAAGTCATGGCTGCTCGGTAAATATAATAAGCCAGAGAGATATAGGGGCCTACAGCATACATGCAGAGTACATAAGCGGAAAGAAATTGCTTTTTCGAGGGGAAAGTAATGACGGAAGTTGAATGTCACACAAATCCCGACTGGCATGTAGAAAGCTATAAAGAATGAGATTGTACCTCCATTCAAGTGCATAATTCATAAGATTTCAGATTACTTTAATGATCAGCATCCATCATGAACATCACGTGATCATGGGTAGAATGTGTCGGGTAAAATCTCTTTTATTTTATATGGCAAGAAAGCTGCTGATTTTGTTTCAGAAGTTTTTTCAGAGATAGCAATATATCACAGAGAATACAAATTTGTTAGAAGTAAAAATGATTAACATTTTAAAATACTTGTCTATTTTCGATTAGAGGAAATATACAAGTACTCCTGACTAATTGATCATGGCCGGAGTAGAGAAGACACATAACACACATTCGAAATATTGCACGAGGACATTTACGAACGATGACCATTTCAAGAGTTCAAAGAATTAATGACTGTAGAAACAAATTATACCCACTCAATTAGAATAAACGAATAAGTGGTGAAAAGAGTATGGGCTTTTTGCATGATCAAATCGATGACCATGATTTGGTTGTATGAATATAGGCAATATTATGCAAATTACACTTTTGGTGTTTTTTAGTTAAAATAAAGAAGACATGCATAAAAGATGGGGCGCATCCATGAACGTAGCTGTTGATCACTGCGTTATAAAGGTCATCGGGTCACATCGGGCGCTAAAGGGTGTGAGCCTATTCCCTGTGTCGCATTATCTCACTTCGCTTCCTCACCTTCTACCAATGTGGAAGAAATAGAGGGTTGGGATGGCAGCGTTCACCATCATCCTCCTGAGGGTTTTCATCTTACTAGACCTGACAATGACTGGATGAGATGCGAAGTATATAGGTCACTTTGAATAGCCATGTACAGTAATACATTGCCCACAGGCGCGCTTTCTTCTCCGGTCTACATCACGAAATACCATATGCAACGCCATGCTGCCTTTCACTAATAATACATCGGTGATGGGGCGAATTAATCAACCGCAAAACCTCTCCCATCTAGCAATCAGATTTCTAGAATATTACAGATCCGAAGGCAATGGAAGCCAATATGTGGGACTATACAGACTTTCTTCTGTCGAGCCATGGTATACACTTTCTCGCATTAATATGATTCTAATTAATATAGCTGTATTTTTGGAAACAAAAAGCCGGACATTTTTTAGAAGAATAACATATTTTCTTTAAAATATATGACTTTTAACAGTTAGACAAACATTATTCAGTGTTTCTTCGAGATCTTTTCTGACATGAGCTTTATTTTTAAAATAAAATTGCGTATTTCCATGAGCCTATTGATTTTAATTCCTCATTTCTGTATCATATACAGCCTGGAAAAAAATTATTAGACCAGCTCCTTATAAAGGTCTATATGGCAAATGTTGGCTATATGAAAAATTGGATTTTCAGAATGATTTCTACTAGCTAACTCATAATGAGTGAATGAATACTCCCCAAAACAATTAGCTTGTGTAATAACTAGTCCCTCGGACAATTACCGCCAGGGTAATTGCCCCTAGGATAATTAACCCCGGACAAGTACTTCTAAGGGCACCCCAACGGATATAACTTTCAGAACAACTAACAGAATGTAAATATCCTGGATGGTAACTGTCCTCAGGGATATTCTCCAGGGGTAGGGGTTTTGGAAAAAAAATGTCCTGACAGAAGTGGTCTGGGGATAATTGTCCAAGGGGTATGCCTGATTTTCTCGTAAAGCCATGTCCACTCCTCTGGAGGCAGTTTGTTCAGTTCTTGGTTGAAAATTGCTACATTTGATGATAGCAGCCATGCCTTGTGGCATTCTGTCAACAAGATGTTGCCCTTTTTCCCCTCACAGCAGCTCATTCATGCTGCAAGAATGTTTATTTGTTTCATGAAATTAATTTTGTAATACCTTTAATTTTTATGTCACATGCAATGGTCTCAGTAGAATAATGAGCAGGCCACGGTGCTCAGACCAAGAGTAGTAACACTTGAAATTCATCCTCTCAGACATTTATTGTCTATTAGGTGGTCCAAACACTCTTTCTCATGGGAAAATAGGGGTGTTGTAATTGTCTGGGGAAATTTGTCCTGGCTGTAGTCGTCCTAGTGGTAACTGTGCTGGGGTAAAAGTCATAGGGGTAATTGTTCTAGTTAGTAGTAGTCCATTAATCATGCATCAGCTGTTGATAATCATTTTCCTACTTCCATAGACAATGGACTTAACACTACTCACATACCCCAAAATGGAGCTGGTCTAATATTTTTTTCCAGGGCTGTATAAGGGAACATGAAATGAAACCTTTCTGGAAATCTAAAGTGATTCTGAAGTCTTATCTTTTAGGGCTATTCTGGGTGTGTATTTAAAGTATATAAGATGTATGCACTTACTTAAAGGGAAAGTCCACTCTCGTATTTAGTTTATTTGAATAAAAGCAGAAAAAATGAGAGAAACAGATTAGTAATAATTTGTGCAAAATCCGATAAGAAATAAGAAAGTTATGAATTTTTAAAATTGTAATTAATCAAACACAAATTAGTAACTCGGTGAGGTATCTTGCGAGCTCCTCTCCCATTTGCTCAGTACAGAGAATTTCATAAATTGTCATTTGTTAGTTTCTGATGACGTAATAGATTAGTTTCATACAGGTTTTGTGTAAAAAAAAATAAGGGGGGATTATTATATCTAAGGTGCATGCATGTATGCTTGAATATTTTCTTTAGAGAAAATGGAAATTAATGACTTTGGGGTACGGGGCAAATGGGAGAGGGGCTCGCAAGATACGTCACGGAGTTGCCAATTTGTGTTTGACTGATTACAACATCAAAAATTAATATCTATCTTATTTATTATCGTCTTTTGCTCAAACCTTCACTGATCTGTTTCCTCATTTGAAGCTTTTTTTAAAACCAACTTATAATCAGGATGGACTTTCCCTTTAACAGTTACTTAAACGTTCTTCTTTTACATCATCAAATAGACACTTAGCGAAAGTAAAATGATCGTATTTCTTTTGAAGAAACAGGGCATGATTGTACACACCCATGGCTATTACTTTCACGTAACTGAATAACTCTGTTTTCGCTTAACTTGGTCTAGACTTTTAAAACATGATAGCCCTGATGCTCTGTCACAAACACAATTACATCTTGATCCATGTTATATCACAGTATGGCTGAAAATAAAACGAATCTGTCTGACATGGTTGCAAACATTTCCAAAAGGTCATCAATGGTGAGGGACCTATCAAAATATACCACCGTCATATTATTCTTTTGCCATAGTCTCAACCTATTCATACATGCTCCTCAACAAGGAAAAAACGGTATGCCTGATGGAACGCAATTGGTAACGATTGCTATAATGAAAATCATATAAGTATAAAAGTAACGAGAGTGGGTGAGTCAGAATCCAAACCACTTGGGCTTTGCGGAAAGAACAAAATCATAATACCAGAGCCTGACAAAAAGCTGCATTAAACAATACTTTCTTTTCGAATTGACATACAGGGACATCTCAGTATAGATCGACTGGGCACGAGATCAAAAATTTCGGTCTCGCGAACCCTTAGAAAAATAGTCAGAAGGCCTGCGAAATGATCATGTCGGTCTCGTGGGCTGTTGGTCTCTTTCGCCGTCGGTCTCGTAACCCCCAAGATAACCTTTCTGAAATTTTCATTATTATTGTCAGTTTCATAGGTTGTAGCCCTGACCACCTGACCACTGCATCGAGACTCTTGCAAATCAACTGTCATACTAAAAAAAAAGGACGCGTTCATTGCAATAAGGTTACGTAAGATAATTAAAGTTTAAAGGAGAATGAAACTCAACATATACATTAGCTGATAATCATGTGGAAAATTGTCAGCCTGTTCAAAATATATTGAAAATACTCTGATTTGATTACTCAGTAAAGAGAACAGTCTCTCTAAAGTTTGCAGATTTCTTGCTAGATATTATCCCATGGGGGCTGCCATTTTGAAAAAAAAACTGTGATGTCATTGCGGTACATGTCCATTTACCTGTACACAATGGATAAGATGTTGCATAATGAATAGCTATTGTATAACTAAAGCCACCCACGCAAAATGGCAGCCATCTTGGTACCCCCATTGTCTCGCACAGGTGATATCTAAGAGCAGTTGTAGGTCTTTGTCACTTCTTTGAAGAATTGACAAACCTTTGTCAGACCAAGCAACTTACAAGTGCTTGCCAAATCCTGCTTAACAAAAGAAAGAGCTGAACCAAATATCTTGACACAAATAGGTTATATGACAGGATAAAAGTATCTTCATTTGAATGTAAATGACTACAAAATGGTTTATTATAAGCAAATCCAGTGTCATGCATTCCACAGCTGATCATGAGTGTCACGGTAGCTATAGTGTATAGGTCAGTGGTTATCTCACAAATAGAACTGCTCTGAGATAACTTTGTAAAGAAAATGGCAGCCCCCATGGGATAATGTCAAGCAAGGAAACTGCAACTTTTGGAGACACTGTTCTCCTTCTTAAATAATCAAATAGGAGTAATTTCAAGATATTTGTAATAGGCTGAAAATTATCTACGTGATTATAGGCTAATGTTTGTTGCCTTTCATTCCCCTTTAATAAACAGTATAGGTTTCATTAATGAAACATTATGGTTGGATGGTTAATAAGGTTATTGTAACAGAGAAATGCCATTAGTAAGACCACATGGTTAATCAATAAGGTTAATGTGACATTACGATGTCATTAATGACACAGAATAATTTGCTATCAGCCTGTATGTCTCACCAATCAGATTCATTCAATAGGGACCAAGTCGTTAAAATGTACTATCAACCACTCTTTATTACTTGCCCAGGCTTTCATATATATAAACACCTACTTTTTTTCTTATTTCCTTATACACATGATACACGAGCAGTAAGCTTATTGTTTTACTCATCTTTAGTGTTCTCATGACCATGTATAAAGGGAAACAGGGTGTGGTTGAAATGAAATCAAAGCATATTCATTTCTGACATTTTGATATAAAACTATTATACCGTGATGAAGAATTTAAAATCAAGAAAACCTGGCTCTTGATGTAATGTACCGTATCTCCCTTTTCTTTATTTCTTTCATATTATTCTGATAATAGGTTACATATATCTGACTTCCTCATCAACATTTTCAAATGAATTTTCCATTAAATTAAATCACACAAAGCAACTCAAAAAGCTGCACGACCTATAATCTTATTCCACAATATTTTGATAACATCGTTGAAAACCTAAGCAATAAAACTGTTTGCTTTTCATCATACAGCCAGCGCAGACGTGTAATGCATTAATGGGTATCATACCATAAGCAATGCGGTCTACACTAACATCATACCTGCGTAATATGCTCGAAATTGGTATCACGTTTCTACCGCGAGACGATTTTGAGTATCTAACCAGCTATGAAATCGACCAATCATGTTAATTCATCCATTTTCCCGCTCATCTGTCTGTTCTTATCACGTGACCAAGCTCCAAAAGACGCCGTGGCAGAGAAATACTCGGTCGCCATTTCGTTGGTTATCAAGTACAGGTTCATGTCAGTTCAATCCTACAGTGGCGGATCCAAGGAACACGGGGATGGGGGGGGGGGGGGGGGGGGGTGGGACACGTAACGCCCACAAATTACACACGCAGAAAAACTGCTTGTCCCCCAGCAAAATAACAAATTAGGACTGAGAGATACCTGAAAAAGATAGATAATGATTTTATTACATGTCAGAGATCGATGTAAGATATAGAAGGCACTTAAAATGTGATAAAGTTATGTTAATTTCTTGCTTTTTTTTTGCTTGTCAGAGATCTTACTCTCTGAGGCATACAACCAACAAGCTTTGCTTTTACCTAATAGGCTCCTTCTTATCCTCATTTCCAATCTTGTAAGTCATTATTTGTAAACCAAAGTGATGTAATATATTTTGTGTACTTATGTTTATTGATATATTTTTACGTACATATGTTTACTGAAAACACCCTGTATCATTCCTATCATTATTATTTCTTGTAAACAAAAAACATGAAATAAATGTGAAATGTGAAATGTAAAATAATTAAAAACTTTGCACCCCCTGCAAAAGTATGCTGAATTTGCCCCAATGTCCTTTTATTACACGAATCCTTTCTCCCCCAAAATAGGAATAGCAGCGTTCCCAAAACTTTGAGGGCTTACCCGTCTGTGCCGAGTAACGTTCTCAAAGATTTTTTTGAAACCTTGTTCATCAATAAATTGCCAGAAGTGCTTATCAATATTTACTGCATGGAAGGTCGTTTTATACTTTATTCAGCTGCGGGGAATAATAAGAATGATAAAAGAAATAACTCACAAACAAGCACGACTGTTAGTCTCATCGACTAGTTACGTAAATACTTTCTCTGGTCGCCATGGCAACATCATTAAGCATTCAAGGATGCTGGGAACATGGATGAAAGATTTTTTATTCCATATGAACACATACACGTTTGTACCGAATTCAATAACAGGATAAAGACTGAGTGCGTCTTATCGCAATGACATCTTTAATCTTATGTCTATAATCTTGGCGCGATTTAATGAATATTTCTGACAAAGTTATTGTTTGATTTGTTGCTAGCTTACTCGAAATCCCACCTTATCTTCCCTACATAAGTCGTTAAGTACATTGTTGTCATAATCATGAATAGAGATGACGAACTGATTCAGTTTATAGATGAACTGAAATAAAGTCAGACCAAGAAACCTGAATTAAAGGATAATTAACCTCAAACAATAAAGACGATAGTGTTCAAAGGTGTTATTTATTCCTACTTGTTAGACTATATGGCTTCGCGTCAAAATATACGAGATCGATACGAATCAAGATTTTCTGAGCAAAATTTATCATCTGCTAGCAATATGTATCGTCTGCTAGCAATACATGGGGGCTGCCATTTTTTTTATGTGTACAAGAAGATTTTCCTAATCCAAATGCCATATTGCCTTTTTCAAAATTAAAAACCCATTTGAGATTAAAAATATAGAATAGATATGTCAATTTATTTTTAAACTGAAGATTTCCTTATATATTTCTGTTGAAAATCGATATTCGCTTAATAGAAATCTATTTTCTCGATCTTGGACGTATGGGACGGAGCAAATTTATTCAAATTTTATGGATGCTTCTTCCCTGAGCATCTATAGCGGCAAACTATGCATTCACCTGCTTTCGGATAATGGGACTTGAAAAGTCAGAATGCATGCTGCATATATTATGTTCTGCTCTGTTTGGCAAACCCAAGAAAATAGATTTTTGTTAAGCAAAACCAGACAATTTAAAAGTATCATTATAAAGATTTAATTTTTATAATACATGTAAACACCCACTTTATATTTTCCGTCACATATGGGATTTTAGGTAATGAAGAAAATCAATTTAGGTCTTGGATTCAAAATATCTTCTTGACTGGAACATTTCTCAATGGTTCATGTACAACTCCAAATCAGCAAGAAAATGGCAGCCCCCATGTAAATGAGTAGGAGACGATACCGGGTGTTGGAATATCTTTATTTATACCCTTTTCTGATATCTTATTAGAAAATGATTTAGGCCAATAAGTAGGAATATATTACACCTTCCAATATAAGTAAATTTGTCATCAGGGGGTAATTCTCATGAATTTACATAACATAGTGAAAGTGGGAAGGTTTTATAGGTACAAAATAACAAAATTTAATGCAATTGGCCTGTAGAAGTTCACATGATTCAACTTAATATAACTATGATTTTAAAAATATAAATTCTAAGTAGCATTCCAAGTAGGCTTCAGATTTAGTATTTGACGAATTAAACAAGTGCTTCTCTCATAAGAAATTAAAAAGAGGCTATACCGGTACACAAGGCGAATCTGTATTTTGTGACAGCGGAAGATGATACATGCAGAAACAGATGTCTAAAACATGACCTAGGGGAAACAAGAAGAAATTATTTACGAATGTTATTTGATATGGTCAGACGGTATTCTCTAAACATACATTACGTCATACTCTATTATGGTTGTCTTGCAATATTCACAACATATCTATAACACCCAGATGCTTTATGCATCCTATCACTCCGTCGCCAGTGAAATCCAGGTTCTATGACGTCAACGCTAATGGTGGAACGTCCAAGCAACAATGTTGTACATAGGATGTAATGAGTGATGTGGTCGCCTACCTCACCATCATGTTTTCATGAGATGGAAAGATATGCTATATTCCCATCGATTAATTCAATAACATTTGTTGATTAATAGGTACTAAACAGTGACTATGAGATATTTATACTGCTTAGCGGGCAGACATATAATTTAAAGCTGGTGAAATCAAAATACAATTTATAAACTCTAACTGAGATTTGAACTGATATACAAACAGCAGTTACATGAGTGTATGTAAGTGGAATATATCGAATTTGGTAAGCATAGAAAGATGTGTTTTATAACAGGCTATCAAATAATAATTAACACGGTAAAAACTACTTTCGAAAAATAAACTCAAGGGCGATTTCAAAAGCATATTGTACTGCCTATAGAAATCAGGTTCGGATTATGTAATACGTAATGTTCGCACATTTCTAAAGGTGATAGACAGGGTTATTGAAACTGCCTTCAGTTGATTTTTCGAAAGTAGTTTTTATCGTGTTAATATTTAAACCCAGAGCAATATAATTAGTGAAAGCCAATAAGGATACACAAAAGGGGCACGGCACATTGTCGGCCTTGGTTGACTTTATTCACAAAGTATCGAATACACTGGATACCAAACAATCAACAATAGGTTTATTTTTAGATCTGAACAAAGCCCTTACTACCTTAGATCGGTGTAAATTATTAAATAGATTAGAAACATACATAAAACGAGGGTTGATATTGAATCGGTTTGAGCTCTATATCAAATAGAAAATAGTCTGACGGTGGAGAAAAAAAGTGGCTTATTTGCTAATGAGAAATCGGAGGCCATTCAGGCAGTCTCGGACTGATGAACCTCCCCCCGCCCCCTCTCTCGAGAGCATACCAGCATGATCGTATATGATGTCTACCCCAGCCCTATCCTTGTTCACTAACCCCTTCAAAGTACACTCGATCCTCTCTCTAACTATTCATGCTCTAACCAAGGCCAGAACGCGTACGTGGGAGGGAATCAATTAGTCAAAAGCTTCTATATTCAAGGGCGTGAATACAAGGGTAGGCTTGTTAAAATGTTCCATTAATGCGGAGTGACCTTCTGACCCCGAATGACATTCGAAACAATTATGTAAATGACAAAGGAAGAGTATGGCAATAGCAATTACTTCAGGGCCCTGTTTCATAAAACTTGTCATCAATGACAACTTGCAATAACTGTAAAAAGCTACTGAAATCCTTGCATCTGATTGGCTGAGAACAAATAATAGTGATAATAATTAAACATTTTTATATAGCGCATAACACATAGGCAAAAATTGCATGTCTCTAGGCACTTTAAGAATAGAAAACGAGAAGTTTGTACAAGAAAAGGAAAAATGCACTGGATTCATGTTTCTGACTACTCATAAGTGGTAAAAAAAAACGTTTTCAAGGTACTGATGAAGGTGTCATAGGTTCCTATAATTTTGAGTTGTTCTGGCAATTTGTTCCACAGAATAGTGGCTGCGTATGAGAAGGACCTTTCCCCGTATGACTTTGTCATGGTTTGTGGAACACAAAGCAGAGACTTGGCACTGGCACGTAGCATTCTTTCTGGTTTATATGGAGTTAACAATTCAGTAAGATAAGATGGAGCTAGCTGTTGTATACATTGATAGATTAATAAAAGTATCTTGAACTGGCTACGAGACCTAATGGGTAACCAATGCAGATCTCTTAAGACTGGTGATATTGACTGATGCTTCTTTGTCCGTGTAACAAGTCGCGCTGCAGAATTTTGAAGGAGTTGTAATCTTTGTATTTGAGAAGATGGAAGACCAAAAAGCAAACTATTACAGAAATCGAAATGGCACATAACGAAAGCATGAATTAATCGTTCAGTGGTTGATTTCTCAAAAAAACTTCGAATTTTACCAATTTTATATAACCCAATGATGCTGATCGACATTTATGTGAGACAAAATTTTCAAATGTAAACTTATCGTCAAAAATAACACCTAGATTTCTGCATGTTTTAGTTGCATGAACAGGAGTGCCATTTATGTTCAATGTTGATATTGGATTGCTTGATCTATGGCGCGAAGACAGATGAACAAATTCAGTCTTAGTATCATTGAGCTTTAACCCATTTACTTGAGACCACTCTTTGACTGATTGCACATAATTTGATATTTGTGCAGTAACATGAACAACATTATTTCTCTTAAATGCAATGTACAGTTGTGTGTCATCTGCATAAAACATCTTATATGGATGTTATGAGTATCAATTATGCTTTCTAATGGAGATGAATAAAGAGTGAATAGGATCGGGCCTAATACGGACCCTTGAGGGACCCCTTGAGAGATGGTTTTTGTGGATGACCGTTCTTTTCCAATCACTACAGTTTGAGTGCGCTGGGATAGATATGACTCTATCCAAGCAAGTGCTTGACCACTGATTCCAAAACGAATTCTCAAACGTTGCAACAAGATATCATGCTTAATGGTATCGAACGCGCTTGAATAGTCTAGCAGTACCAAGATGACTTCTTCTCCTTTGTCATGGGATAAAAGGATGTCATCAGTTAATCGCAAAAGAGCAGTTTCAACGCTATGAAATGAGCGGTAACCAGATTGTGACTTTGCATGTAAACTGAATGTATTCAAATACTGATGAAGCTGAAAAGAAGCAATTTTTCAAAAAGTTTGCCAAAGAATCTCAAGTTCGCAATTGGACGATAACTTTTTAAAACTTCAACATAAGAAGCTGAACTTTTCAGTCTAGGTATAATATTTGCATGCTATTCTGGGAACCAGTCATGAAAGAATCATTAATGACTTGTGTCATAAATGGTAATAGTTCTACTAGCATTTTCTTCATAAATGAAGTTGGGACCGGGTCAAGTTGACATGTTGCGAAAGAAGAAGTAGTAATGAACCTGACAACCTCATCTTCAGACACTGACCTAAATTGGGTGAATGATAAGGTTGCAGGTTCCTCAGAAAATTCCCTACTGTTATCAGCCACTGATGACTGCAATTCATTAGTGATCAAATGAACTTTCTCAGCAAAGTATTTCAAGAAACGCTCTGACAGAGATATTTCAAAATTGACATTATTTGGAACGGTTTTGGATGACTGGGGCCGTAACAGGTGTTTGACCTTCCTGAAGAGCTCTTTCGAAGAGCAGTCTTTCAGCTGATTGCGATGGTAAGTCCGTTTGGCTGAAGTGAGTTGATTATTATAATGATGGCACGCTTTCGTATAGATAACCAATTCGTCGGGAATAATCACTGACAAGACACTTGATGAAACGGCCCCGGGTTTTAAAATACTATTTTAAATGCAATAACGCTTTTTATACCTGAAAGGTAAAGTACTATCTAACTTTTGAAACCAGTCCAAAAGATGGTTATGGAATCAGCAAGATTATGGATGCCGACAATAGCATGGTATATTACTTTGAATTTACTCCCATGGTAATTATGATGATTATGACTTACTAGTTATTCGTACGAATGAATGCCTTTTTACTATAATTGAAAATGGACATTAAAAATATATCTTCGACTGCTAAAGGGGCTGAAATTGTTTTTTCCAGATGGTCTTTAACTATAGTGTTCCATCGGAAGGCTCACTCAAATAGTCATAAAAACTAAATTTCCTTTTAAAATAGTTTTCATTCATGATTTTTGCGTTTATTTGTGCAAGTGCACTCAATAGCCCATAAGTATAGATTTCCTCACAAAAATGGGGCTTCATAAGAAATGAAAACTGTGTCTGAGGCAATTGTAATTTATGAATAACTCAGCCTAACATACACTCAGTGCTTATTCTATAATATTAGTATGATTTGTGCACATATTTGCGACTGAATCAATATTTTCACATTGGCATTACAGTTGAGCTAGTTTACTCATATTTGTTTATTTTTCAAATGAGTATTCGTTTGCGCCACGTCTATTATTGCTTTGTTTGCACTCTCTAATTTTACTGAGGATTTTTTATTTTGAACTATTATGTATATACGTTATGCATTTTGATGTAAATATGTTTATTATTATTCAGGGCCCCATGGAAGACCACTACTTAATGGTGAATGGGCTACCCTGACAAAAGATCAGAAATAAATAAATAAATAAATAAATTGCATTTTTAAAATTTTGTATAAAAGCAATGACTAAGATTGGATATAGTAACCTTTCTCCATAAGAAGGGTAAATCATGAATGTTGGAATGTAGACTCATTATGATTATGTGATTAATGTTTTTCTTGAAGACATGTAGACATAAAAAGTAGACATAAAAGTGGTTTACAAACGATAATACATATTTTGAGAAAATAAGGGATGTGATTATCAGAATCCCGCCTATACTGGTTCGCATGATAAATGTTGGAATATGAGTATGGATGAAGACATTGGCGTACAGTTGGTACGGTCACGAGGGAGGATCAGTCTAGTTTACCAGATAGGTGGATGAAATGGGAGCCGGAAGGGATCTGGAAGGGAGTTTTTATTATCTTCTGCTTTTAAACGTTCTTCTTCTCCCTAGCTCTGTCCCTTTCTATTTATCTTTCTCTTGATGAGGGGAGGGGGATACCCCTGATCCCCGCTATTACCACACTGGTTATAGAAGTGTGAGTGAATGATCGATGAGTACTATATGAAGACTAGTCAGTGTTATGATGGATTCGATCTGTTCATGATATTCACGTAAATACCTGATTGTATGTCAGGCATGCGAACCTGGGGTTTAAAGGTCAATGTTTCACCACTTCAGGGGACAGACCAACCCCAACTATATAACACCAGGGGCCTTTAACATAAGACCAACCCCAACTATATAACACCAGGGACCTTTAACATAAATAGATACAATCAATCTTATGATCAATTGTAACTCTTCAGTATATGGTTTGCCATAGACTTACGATTGATATCAATCGTAAGATTGATTGTACCCCTTTATGTTACAGGCCCCAGAGCTAGAAGCATGGCTCAAATGTTTGGGGAATGAGTGTCTTTTCACTAATAAAGGCAAATTAATTTCTAAATGAAATTATTCAGCGTCAGATTATACACACTCCGATGTTGTATGACCTGTTGTACACAAAATGGTACTGAAATCACTAAAGCTGACAAACAGTAATGATTTCGATGTATCTTTTGTTCTTTGATAATGTAATTTAATATGCCATTATTATTCCTGGTAGTAGACGTTAAAGAATAGTAAAGGGCGTGTTGCACGACAAATATTGGTTAACGCAATCTACGTGTTTTTTGGACAACTGCACGTAAACGAATGGACCTCAGCTAACGACTTAATCTCTACATGGTCAGCGTTTGAAACAGACCGAAGTTACCCTTACTCTTCGGTTTCGCGTATATTGCACGCACGTACGTACGTGAGGGAATAGCATGGCCCGTCCGAAGAGTTGCGGATAAACCCGATTGGCCCCGAGTTAGGCCACGGGAAAGACACATAGTCTCATCAGTTTACACACCCTTTAACGTTGATTTATTACTCCAATTTAATGCGTGAAATTCCCTACGGATTTCAAAATAGGAAATATCAATTTATAAGTAGATTCAAACGAATACCATTTAAAGGGTCACTAAAATAAAAAAATAATTGCCCATTTTTCGTAGGAAGGTGTCATCAGGAGCCAAAAAATATCCATCACACAATTTTTTATGCATTCAGTCATATTTTATAATCATTTGAAAAGTACATTTTTGCTGATTTACACAGTCATAAGCCCCGCCCCTAAAAAAACCCATCGAAGCAACATCGTGATCACGTGATCTGTGACGCATGAAAAGTAAGTGAAAATATTCCACTAACCTATACCGTGCGCGCCCGGAGGCCCCCGGCAGGCCCAGCCCGGTGCCAAGCATGATATTCACCGCATCGACCATTTGCATTGCGTATTTTCGTGTGTTTAATTCCTCACAATAACTTTGATTTTGGGACACAGTTTCATCAATAATGCCTAATCGGTGTATAGTTGCGGACTGTAGCAATTATAGACCCCTAAAGATGGTGTAAGCCTACATCATTTTCCTAAAGATGAAAATCTACCGAAATTGTGGGTCGCAAAGGTAAAGCTCACGCGGGCAGAGTGGCAAGGGCCGGCAAAGTGAGTGGAGTACAATCTGCAGCGATCACAACGCGTTGGAGCTCCCTGGAGTTACTCCACCCACGGCCCTTCACCGCATTCTGCGAGGGATTCAAACATATAACTGGTCGAATTTCCCCTTGCCACTCGAGCTTCTTTGCCTTCGGGGTCTGATAAATCATCTGATAAATCAGAGTTCGTATCTGCATGGCTCAGAAAAGTCCTCCAACTCGGAATCGCGGGCACTTTTCCTCTCTCTATATAAGTTACTCGAATTCAGCCAAAATCTAAGTCAGTACTAACGTACTATGTAAAGCGAAGTAAAAAAAAAAGCCGTGAGTGAAATAAACAAAACAAAAGCGTTCACCAGTCGCTATGTACGAGGGGAACATAGATGTGTATGACATTGTACATACAGACGCATAAAACGGCTGTGCACGCGTTTATGACCAATGCAAAACTTTCGTTCGGCAAGCTCAGATGGATGAGAACATTGTTCAAAAGAAAAGCTAAAAACAAAACAAGAGCTGTATATTTGGGTAAAATCGTTTTCTGATCTTGTGGAAAATATATTGCTAATAATTATTCACTCCTAAGATTATATTGATTAATTTCCTTTTTTCATAAATTGTCCGTTGAACAGAGTGGTCAAACACCGCATTCTGTGTACAATATTATATGCTGCAGCCTGCAGATCTTGTGCCTCTTACTTTTCATACGTCACATGGGGGTTAGCCAATCAGCTCACGAATTTTAAGGAACGGTCCCAAAACCTCTACTTTTCCCCCTTTTTCGCCAAAACGAGGCATAATTTGGACAATCGATTGGCAGATTCGTGATTAGAAGGCAAAACTACATGGAAAGAGCACCCATTTTCTCTCTAATTTAGTCAACCGAATACCATTTAAAAAGGAGGATGAATTAAACAGAAAATGCAAATATGAACGTCTTGTAATAAATAGAATGATACCATAAACAGAATACTGTTTCGGGGGGCAATTTGGACAAATTTTTAGTTCAAGAATAGTTCATACTCGAGTCAAATAAAATGTTTTCCTTTAAAAATGGTGACAAATGTGCTTCGTGACATCACCTCAAAGAAATTTAAAGTGGAATGGGGCATTCCTCAAGGTTCAAGACTCGGTCCCCTCCTATTCTTCCTATATTCCAGTAGGCTCTTTGCAATCATCAAAGCATATTCTCAGAACATATCCTGTCACTGCTATGCAGACGATACGCAATCTCATTTAGCCCAGTAAAGGACCAAGAGCAGTCCTGTGTTTAAGCATTTGAACACTGCATTAAGGATCTTAATTTTAGTCAATAAGTTGAAGCTCAACGACAGTAAAACAGAATTTCGTATCACTGGAACACCCAGACAGCTGTCAAAGCTGATTATCGATTGATCAAGGTTGGCAATAATGAAATCAAACAGTCTGTAGTTGCAAAACATCTTGGTGTCTGGTTTGACTCTCAGCTGAGTATGCAAACCCAAGAGATGTAAAGCAGCCTTTTATCCCCTATACATGTATAACCTTCGCCACATTCGTAAATACCTAACATGTAATTGCACGGAAATATTGGTTCATGCCTTTATAGCAAGATATATTATTGTAATGGCCTGCTGTATAGTTTTCCTGAATCTCAAATATGTAAAGTACAACGTGTACAAAATGCATGTGCCAGAATCATTTATAACTGCCCTAAATTTTCACATGTTCTGATGTTAGTCCTTTACTGTATGATTTACATTGGCTAAGGTGGGTCAGAGAATTGAATTTAAGCTGTTTCTTATTACCTATAAAGCACTTCACGACATGGCCCTCATCTATCTCAGCAAACTAAAAATCGATCCCAGTCTTACAGACTTCGTAGTTCCCATGATACCATGCTCCTCAGCTATCCGTTTTATAAGACAAAGATTACTCTAAGAGATCGTAACTTTGCAATGATCTTCCTCCCTCAATTAGATATGCATCTTCAATTGACATATTCAAAAACCTTCTAAAGACTCATTCTGGACACATTTACACCAGACATGTTTTTTGCTGTAACCCGTTCTGATTATCATTCTCCATAAATAAATATGATTTAAAACATGTTACTACTAGTTTAAATTCTGCCTTTGCTTCAGTATAAATTTACAATATTTATTATATTATTATGCGCTGTTGAGTATAGATAGATAATAGATTGTTTAGAAAAACGTTCCTATCTACAAAAAATTAAATAATAACCTCTCACATAAATTTTTCATTGGAATATGATTATATTGAAACCCGAGCACAGATCCTTACATTTTAACCATAATTGTCGGCGAGCAGTGTGGGAGGGAATGGAGAAAATATTTTAACCTTAAGGCTGGTTGTTGAAACATGACGGCAGACTCTCTGTAAATAGGGCAAAAACGTGCATTATTGCCAACTGCTCGAGTATCTTAAAAGCGAATTCTACTCCTTCAACTAGATTGTGTTTGGGTTAAGGTGATACCCCATGTGAGTTAAACGACCTTTCGATGAAGGCGTTGAAATCTATCATTGACAATGAAACGGTTCCCAGTAATTTATTTATTTGGTTGACATTTCATTCATTTCCTGCAGTTCACTATTCAGAATGCTGCCTTGCTACTCTGTCATATTCACTTTCTTCTTTGTCCACTTTAAGCAAAGTTAACATGAGTTATGCTTGAGAGACAAGAACGGACTGTTTGAGCTATTGATATTGTAATCCGTGAGTGTATACGACATCATCTTGCAGATATTTTGCGTGTTCATTACCATTTCCCAAGTACAAGAAAGGTGACAATCTCTAATATAGAACGCCATTTTATTTGCTCGCCGGAAAAGTATATGCACTTTTTATCACATGATTCTTGAGCTACATGAGTTTTTCATACTGCTCTGTTAAAAAAATAGGCAATTATTATGTGACTTTGATGGAGTCATGGAGGCCTGAGGTTTGTCTTGATTATCTGCCTGTCTAGAGGGACGCTATAAATAAAGCAAAAGTGAGCTCCAAGCTCCTCCAACACAAGGTCTGGTGATGGATGAATCGTTATTACCCGTCACGGCATGTCAAATGAAAATGCTTTCACAGTGCACTTAAGTATAGCGCATCACCAATTACTAAGGACGACAGCGACAGAGGCTTATTCACAAAATATTTGTTGTACGCATTTCGCAATGAATGCTAAATAGTGGGTTCGTATGTCTAGCTAGTCGTGAATGGGAAAGCAATACCTTAAAAGGAATCGAAATTGCACTGGAATTACTCTCCTCCGTTACCATTTCATGTTGAAACAGCCACATTGACATTTTACTCATCAGCCAAAAGCATGCATTTGGAGTCGACTGGTCGGGTTAGATGCATATGCAATGCTCCACGGAATCGTAACGATGACATTAGCGGCTATTCACGACGTGATTAAATAGAAATGACACGATACTTACTTTCATGGAAGTCAGCTCCAAAGAATGGTACATTTAACTAGTGTATACGAGGTAAGGCAATTTATGGTTTGAGCAATGATGTATTTACGAGCATGACGAGTAACAACCCATCGTTGAAAGTATATAGATTGTTCGTTATTCTCTTTTATACACACGAAGAAATACAAAATACTATAATGAAGGTATAACATAGTGCATTGTTGTATATAGTTTAGGCCTCCTGAGACAAAGACCTGGGGAGCGTTTCATCAAGCGTTTGTCAGTGATTTTTACCGACAACTGTTATAAGCTACTGAAATCCTTGCATCTGATTGGCTGAGAGCAAATTTGTCAGTAAAAATCACTGACAAGACACTTGATGAAACGCTCCCCAGGGAAGAAACTGATGATGACGCTCATTTTCATTTTAAAGTCTCCGGGACGAGACCAAGACCAAGATACCGAAAATTCGAGACCGAGATTGCCGTCTCGGCTCCATCACTGATATATTGTTCGATAATCAGATTAATCAGTAACGACATGGAATCATGATTCCACAAGATATTAGCTGGGATATAGCCTATACATGTATGTTAATAACAAATTTGGACGTAATGTAAAATAATGTAAAGATTACTCAGTTTGTATATAAGGCCTAATTGATAAAGAAATACCAGTCGATCAATAAATAAAAAGGGAAAAATATTGAATTCGAAATATGGATTTGTGAAGATTATTTTGTTTCGATTAAATACGTAACTTTTTTTCTTTCTTTTCTTTTCTTTTCTTTTCAAACAGGACGACATCGCAAGACAGATGAATTATTGTCCCAATAATGAAGCCAAAAGAAATGACCATCTTCTTTAACAAAATTAACCGAACCAAATCACACGCATGTTTTCTTTCTTTTCATCCATCTACATATTACTGTCACTCACAACATCAATTAAGCTCTAATACTGATTGAGTACGGTGTAAAACGAATTAATCACTTTAATCCAATAACTGTAAATCAACGAGCCACTAAAATTTTTGGCGCCACCCTTACAGCAAGGCCAAGCATGTGGAGAGCTCTAATTCAGCGTACTCTTCGGTGATTTAAACGTCCTCTGATGGTAACGACACCGTTAACATTCATTGGTGAGGGCATGTTACGGGATACTCTTGAATGTTGTCATCAGTGTGGCGGCGGAAATTGTCAGTGGGGAAACTGAATTCTTGTGAATGGAAGACGGTGTGGTGGAGGGTGGAATGGAGTATGGACCGACCTGGCATGTTCTATACCATGTTTTCAGTCTTTCGAAAGAGAAACCTGACATCCTATGTTTCAAGCCAAGATGGAGATGGGGGTATGCTTTGAAAGGCGAGCAAAGACTTCTTCTTTTGAATCACGCATCGGACCTACCCATCTATCGAAAGACAAAACTATCCGAAGATCAAGAGAAGAATCATCGATTCAAAACAATTGGAAGCCTCTTTTGAAAGATAGTTGATTCTCTCCATACTGACCTAAGGCTCTTTCCCATCATGCTTCCGGTCTCACTGTCTATCGAAAGAGGAAAATTGACATTCTATGTAGAGCATGCGGATAATACCCGATCCAAAACAAGAATGGAGAAGCCTCTTCTGAAACAGGGTTCTGCTTTAAACGGAGCTTCTCTCTTTCTAACCGCGCTCTGCACCACGTCGTCTCACAAAAGAGGAAAACTGACACCCATCAAGATTCAATTAAGTTTAGAAAGCCTCTTCTGAAACATCGTTCTGTGGCGTAGACTTCATCTGTCGAGTCACGCTTATGGTCTCACCGTCTATTGAAAGAGGAAACCTAACATCCTACGAAGATAAAGTGAGGAATCCCTGATTCAAAACAAGATCTAAAAGCTCTCCTCTTTCCAATCACAAATCTGGATCGGGATTCAAAGTTTGGAAAGTCTCTTTCGAATTTGCAGTTCTGTTCACACCACCTTCCTCCTTTTACAACCTCATTGCGGACCCCATCAACTTCTACAAGCCTTAGGCAGAATCAGTGATTTCAGTACTCTTGAAAGCCTCTTTTGAAGTAACCTGTTTTCTTCTGAAGATCCGCAGGCATTAGTTGGTGTTTTTTTTTCTTCTTCATTCTTTCTTTGCCTCCTCTATAAGGTAAAGTTGAGTTCTGGTCATGAGACTGAATTGTCAAATAAACTGTCTCAAAGCCATTGGGAAATGCTGATTATATGGCACATAATATATCCCCCCCCCCCTAGATAACATGCGACGTTGGTGCATGCTGTGAGGTTTTGGAATCACCAAAATGATAGGAAATTGACTAATTCCTGCTGATAGTCACATGCACTGCACACAGAAATATGAATATGGGACTACACACAAATGTTCGGCCCGAACATTTCAGCCGTTTCTTGTCATATTTTGAAAGTGAGGGCCTTTGAAGAGCAATCCTTTTCAGGGCACATTTCTACTATGATAATCTTCCAAACTATAAAAAGAATGAGAGAGCTCACAAATTTTTATTTACCTTTCCCAGAACTCAACCTTCTCTTTAATATTGTACTTCGTATTTTGTATTCTTTGTTATTTTTATTCGTGAAAATGAAATAAAATGAATAAAACAAGCGGTGCGATTGGAAGGATGGATTTCTCTTCGAAATTCATGCTTAAAATCACCGATTAGGAGGAGACTTTAGAATTATAGAAGGAAATAAAACAGCGTAGGCTGAATGCTCTCTTTTGAATGAAGTAACAAAAAAAAAAGAAGAAGAAAAGAACAACTGCTATTCTTCAATATTAAATGCGATGACATAAAGTTGGAATGATTCAATTTAATGCATTTTGGAAGCCGGAAGTGTAATGCGAATTCGAGACGAAGGGGATGTTCAAAGCTACTGTATTCAAATTTCTAACTGACTGTAAAATAAGTAATAAAAAGAGCTGGATGTGAAAGGAAGAAGGATTATGAGGGACCGATGCAGACAGGAAAACCCAGAAAAAATATGAAAATATAACGGGGGAGGTGGCACTCGACCCCAAAAGTGGCAGGTATGTGCCACTGGCAATAGAAAAAATGGGGGCTTCGGAACTAGCGTGTCATGAAAAGGATGGTCTTCGAAACTACTAAAATTTTGGGAAAAGCGGGTCTGTATAGAACTGGATTACAATATAAATATGATGCTACGGAACTGGTTGTTATTGAAATATAAGGATCATCAGAACCATGTTTTTTTTTTTTTTTTTTTTTTTTTATTCATTTATTTTTTTTTATTTATTAATTTACTTATTTATTTTTATTTTATTATTATTACTATTATTATTATTTATTTATTTATTATTGGGGGTGAAAACTGCATGCCTTGGAAATAGTTTAATTTTCAAGGGGGTTGATCAAACGGCCGGAATGACGGAATGAAAAAAAAGCGGTGCTTTGCAACGGTTTTCTCTGTTCTTTTTCTCAGCAAGAACAAAATGGTATATGCTTTGGAACGGAAATTTGAGTGTAAAAATGGGGGTCTTCTCCGCGGCACATACCCACCGCACACTATATACTGAGTGCCCCCCCCCCCCCTAGATAACATGCGACGTTGGCTATTCATGAAAGGAAGAAGGATTATGAGGAACCGATGAATACTGGAAAACCCAGATAAGATATGAACATATAACGCCCAGGGCCTCGTTTCATAAAACATATTATCAATAATCAACTGACACATATATATGACAAATTTACTCTCAGCCAATCAGATGCAAGTATTTCAGTAGATTGTAAATGTTATTGTAACTTGTCATGGATATCAAATTTTATGAAACGGGGCCCTGGTTCCACGTATCGAATCACGATAAATAACTCTATTTATGGTTAAGGATATGTGCGTTTCTATAATGAACGATTTGAAACAGAAATAGTATTGTTTTGTGTCTCTGGCGCACTTGGGAGGGGAATACAAAAATTACCCATAAATGACATCTTGAAAGATTAAAAAAAAATTCTTATTGGACAGTTTGATTTCCCCAAAACTTTGGATATTTTGACATAGCCCAAACAAATCTAAATGGAACTTTTAAACTATCGTTGCTGGATACATGGGTCCGTACTACACGTTTTACAGCCTGCGTCATACGAGGCATCATTAATTGTTGTGCTGACGTAAGGACCGCGTCAGTAACTGATACGGTCTTTCGCGCGTTAATAAATAATGATATGATATCGTATAAAAAGTGACTGCTAAATGAAGAGTACAAACAATACTTTTAATAACTGACGTATGTGGTAATTGCCTACACAGGCGGCTCGATTGGCGCAGGTAATGACGCAATCGAAATCGCGTGAGCCGGGCCTAACCTTAAAGACCAGGAGCCAGTCCCGAAATAGTCACCCCATTTTATCCATAAGATTTGACATCTTAAAGTTACTGAGACCGTCTAAGTCATTGACAAAAAGTTTGTCAGCCTGACCGTAGCCGTCGGGTGTATCCCCCGGAGGCCCCCCCCCCCCCCCAAGAAACCCCAGATTCGGGTCCATTTCACCCCATCTCCCCCATGCACCAAAATTTGTCAGTAGGAAGTACAAGTATGACTAGACATTACAAAACACAAAAAAGTGACAAAAATTTCTGTCGGGATGGGGTGTCAGATGGCCCCTACAAATTTGGAGAAATTTTCCCCCTTGAAGCCAAGGGACCAAATTCTGTCAGAAGGAAGAGCTATGGATGTATATTCCAAAAATTTAAAAACTGACAAAATTATCTATCGGGAAGGGGTGTCATACCCCCTGAAATGAAAACCCCAAAGTGCCCTTCGACAACGCTTTGCCCCCCCCCCTGCTCTATCTTCTTACTATGATGACTCAAAAGCTTCCGATGGCTACAGTCAGGCTGACAAAATGTTTGTCAATGACTTAGATGGTCTAAATAACTTTTACGGGATCAAATCTTATAGGTAAAATGGGGTGATTGTTTCGGGACAGGCTCCCAGACAATTATTTTAACAAAGAATTCGTAGTTAATTATTATATGGCAGTCGAGAGTCAGATAAAAAGAACACACTGAATACGTACCGAAAAATTAGATATATTTCTCTCAAATAAAACTTGAACTGAAAAGCTAACGAGCTGCTTAAAACCATAAAAATTAACACTTTTAATAGAAAAGAATGCTCGAATTACAAAACGTAAATGATATTGTTAACATAATCTGTGTTCACTGATGCTTAAAATCAGGAGAAAAAATGATGCTTTTTCGATTCTTTATATTTGTAAGTTTTAATAAAAATCGAGGCATGCTCCCCCCCCCCCCCCAAAAAAAAAAAAAAGAAAAGAAAAGAAAAGAAAAGTTGAGACAATCAAAAATAAGGTACAACACGATCGCAAAGACTTTCGTAAAATCGACTTAAGGGCAAATTTCAATACTCTATTGTATTTCCTATAGAAATCATGTTCAGATAAATCAATATTATGATTGTCGTATAGCCGCACAAAAGGTGATGCACAAAGCTTTTGAAATTGTCTTAGCTTGATTTTTGGAAGGTCTTTGCGATTGTGTACTACCTTCTTTTTAAAAATTCCAGCGACTTATACTAGGCTGTATATAATCAGATTTTAAAAAAAATCGAACGTGTGTCATTACAACACAGCACGGAATGATGGTTGTTCCATGCACTGTTTAATTACAGTACAGTTATTAAAAAAACATGTCGTCGTGAAATGACGGTTAAAGCAGTTTGGAATTATTAGCAGTTTCAACACTTATATAAGTAATTAAATGGAAAATTAAGAGTGCTTCAACTCGTAAAACGTCCATTCGAATTTACACATACACTCCAAATAGAAAATCGATACAAGTGGCAGTGGTGTTAAGTTTTATATTTCTTTTACGTTGGCTATCTACATTATTTTTAGCAGTTTGAAAGACATGCGTCTCCATTCAATCTGTATGACTGTGTGGGAGTAAGCCTTAATGGAAAATCTTGTTGAAGAAACTGCTAAAATAATGTCTAAAACACCTCGAAATTGTTTACATTTTCAAAATCAGTCATTAAAAACAGATTCCAAAGTAAATGCAAATACACAAAAGGGGCATAAAGAGAAGACGAAGAAGGAGCAGAGAGAGAGAGAGAAAGATTATATCATTTCTATGATAAGTATCAAAGTGTACAAATTGGAAAATAGGAACCAAAATCTGTCATTATTTTAGCTTTCTTATAATGAATTGGATGTTTATATATTAAAGTCGCCTTTATCAACCTCATATATCTGACGATGATGGGCTGACTCTGCTGAAATAAAATGGGATCTGAGAATATCCAGAATTCAGAATCTACTTACATTCTTTAAGTTCTCCCGAGTATACAGATAGAGATAATCCTAATATGAGGAGAGTAAGGCATTCCATGCCTCGCAATAGGCTGGCAACAACTCGAGCTATCTCCATTTTTACCATTTTCCTCTCGCTTCCAAAATGAAACCACAGTGCAGTCGACTAAGGCGACGTAAAAGGGTGAAATATGAAAGAATGTTCACGGCAATATTTCCCTCGCTTCGTCGTTTTAAATGATAAAAAGTAAGCGTCAGTAAAGCATCGTTATTTCGTGTGTTGTATGCTATGCATGATGCGTCTGCTTGCTTGGTTGTATGTGACTGAAAATGCACGGTAGCGAAGAGCGACGCCTTTTCTCTGTCGCTTCTTGCCTTATTAACCGTTGTCTGCTTCACTCAGCCAATATGCATCTCATCATAGCTCTCTTTTCCCGCCAAGCCACTGTTAAACCCGCAGATGCCGTCTCTGTCTCTAGCGATTCCAAACAAATTAAGGGTTAATGAAGTGCTTAATTCCGTTCCGAGTCTTTCAACATTAACCATCCACTCAACACATAATTCATGCAAGTGATGGAGATGCTCCAGCGTGTATACACTGTGTACAGATGCAATGCTACTGTGTGAGACTGAGTGAGCCTCCGAAACAGACGGTATAGGAGTATTCAATGAGAGGAAGAGAGAGAGAGAGAGAGAGAGAGAGAGAGAGAGAGAGAAAGTGAGTGAGAGTGAGTGAGATTGAAGCAAAACGGGTTGAATTCCAACTCCTTTGTGATTTAAGAAGACTCACTCGTCCGATCGTTCAGGTTACAGGAAAACATGGAAGGTGAGATCGCGTTACCATGACAACATTCCAGACCTTGACATTAAAAAGATGAAGACAGTAATTGAATAGGATTAAGTACGATTAAACATGATTTTCGAGATGTAAAATTGTCATGCTTTGCTTCAAATGCACTTAATTCCTAGCCTAAAACACAGCGTTCATCCTATTATGTTTACGTACGTAGGCACATCCGAATTATTTGGGCATTAATAAAACCAGATTCCATGCGGACAGGAAATCAGAAAACTTGTTGGGATAACCACCACAATTACATTAGAGAACAGTTATCCAACGACCCCCCCCCCCCCCCCCTTACAAATTTTCCTTCAGCAAAGCCCATATTTTGTAGGCTGCATCTAATCTAAAAAACTGAAAAATGGATTAGGAATTATTTTTTTTGCTTGTTTTTCAGCTAACTTTTCGGCAAAGTTGGTCCGTTCCACTCGCCTCCCCACCCAACCCCCATCAATAATTATAGACTACCCACGCCCCCAGTAGGTATCTATTACGACTCGTGCTTACTTTAACCAAAATATAAATGAGTACACGTCCGCCGTATATCATTAGTAGAAAACCAGCAAGGGAGATCAACTTTGGTCTGGAAAAAAAGAGACGGGTTATTGCTATTTTGAGGAAACGGGAGCCAGGAGCACCAAACATAACATTTTGCTTATCAATTAAATCTCTCTCTCAGAGAATGGGATCAAAATGTATGGTTCGAATGAGAGAAAGTGTCCTCCAAATTCACATCAATATGATACAGCAGATTAAAGATGAATAAATGAACAAAATTAAAAGATGAAGCTCCTGTGCACAAGCTGGTGCATGACAATCGCCTCTTTCTATATATAGTGTGATGACAAATAGTTTTTGAATGTATTTTTCTTTAAAAACTTAATACATTTGCATTCTGCAATTACCGTTACTGAGATAAACTTGATTATTTCCATTCGATCTCACCAATTGGATGCGAGTGATCTGCTGAAATTGAATATGTTGTCCAAGTAATTTCATAAAACACTCACGAACAATGTGACCTCGCAAACAACCTTTCTCCATTGTACATTTTAATCCATGCCTGAAGTAGTAAATAATGACCTGTACTACCGTATCGTTGACTTATTATTGAACAATTTCCTTTGTCACTGTTACGTGTACAATGTCACGTATGTAAGGTTATGTAAAGGGCTCCGTATGCTTGTTTGTTTGTTTGTTTGTTTGTGTACAAGATAACTAGAGAACGGGTGAACGAATTTGCACCAAATTTTCAGGGAATGTTCGGATAGTAACAGAAAAGAATCGAGTAGATTTTGGTGATGATCGGTTGACGCCTGCAAATTCTGTGTAACCGTGTAGTTTTGACCCCATAGTTAGTAAGGTATTGCAACTACTCTGTAGCGCCGCTAAGGCGTGGGTCTGCCGCCTTTGACGGCCGTTCTAGTTTTTTAATTATTTGATGATGAAATTAAATAAAACTAACATGAATTTAATTAAATTACAGAATGATTATTATATTATATATGTTACCGCTGTGCTGCACAATGGTAACATAATGTAATAAGTCTTTTGAAATGTGCGTTGAAACATAAAATTGCGATTTTTGCAAGATCAAATTGGTTTGTTCATGTTTGTATTCCTTTTTACATCTGTTGCCAAATAACTTTGGAATAACTTACTTTTTGTGAAAATATGATCACGGACTCTGAACAATTCAGTGTGACTTGATTGCCATGCAGAGTAAACAGGGGCGGATACAGGATTTTCAGAAAGGGGGCGCATTTTAGAAAGGGGGGCGCACACTGAGGAACCCTCCGTTTGACGAAGCCAAACGGCCATCTAGGGGGTCCGGTGGCATACTTTGTCAGACAAAAGGGGGGGGGGGCGCACGCCCTTTGCGCCCCCTCTAGATCCGCGCCTGGTAAACGCCCTAGTTTGATCTAGTCAACATCAGGGCCCTGTTTCATAAAACCTGTCATCAATGACAAGTTGCAATAACTGTTTTAAGCTAATGAAATCCTTGCATCTGATTGGCTGAGAGCAAATTTGTCGGTAAAAACCACGGACAAGGACACTTGATGAAACGCCCCAGGCCCCCGTGAATGTGGGCTGGAGATAAATAGAAGCGTCGTAATGATGGGGGGGGGGGGGGGGGGGTGCTGCAGCAATACGTTCCGAAACACCCTACCCCCAAAAGAAGACAAAAATTGTATAGTATCGTAATAATTGAATCGTCATAAGACTTTTTTTTTCATTGCACAATGGTAATTAACATTTCAAGGAATCACAAAACATATCTAAATAAGTTTGTATTTCTTAATGTAGTTGTTTTTGTTGCTTTTTGGGCGTTGTTTTTGTTTTGTTTTTTGGATCGTCATGTATTTTGTATACACGATTCCGCCCCCCCCCCCCCCTTTCAAAATAATAATTAATAGTGTGTATTTTCGAACATTAGCCACTTCAGGGGAGCGTTTCATCAAGTGTTTTGTCAGTGATTTTTATCGACAACTATTATAAGCTACTGACATTCTTGCATCTGATTGGCTGAGAGCAAATTTGTCTGTAAAAAATTACTGACAAAACAATTGATGAAACACTCCCCTGATATCATCATAATTATTGAAAGCTGATCATGTCAGCAGTCCATGTAAGCTAGGATAGCCAATCAAATTGATTCGCTGCAGCTCAGATAATTTCAAACAGGTTTTATTAAATAAAAAAAAGAACTAAAGCAAGAAAGGTTTTGTATGATCTGAAACATAAATTTGGAGCACACAAATACATAAATTATTCGAGAAGTGCAACACTATTTGGCATCGAAAGCAGTGCCAAGTGTTATTGCACCGTAATGCAGTTCAATTACAGCCAGCTCATAAATCATAAGTGCTCGAGTAAACCACGTGATTCACCAATACATTCAAACCCAGCCATGCATACAGCTGCTTACCGCCCCTACATAGAGATTGTATCATGCCCAAGAAAGAATTTTATTAGATTCGATTAAATTTGGTATTTTTCTGTTTTGCTTTTCAGATATTTTGAAGACGTGATTATGCCCCTCGTGAGATTGGGTGATTTTTCGTTTTCTTTTTCATTGTTCAGGAAAATATACACTATTCCTTGTCACCGGGGGCCTGCATGGGACACAATGTTGCTATTATCAATTAAGCGACGTACACAGAACAGGAGCAAGTCCATTAATTGGTAGGGGGGGGGGGGCACAAATCCGAAAAATCTCTGACAGGTAAAAAAAAAACCTGGGGAGGGGATATACACTAAAAATCTCTGATTAGCCAAAAACAAAAATGGTCATCACATTTTCAGGTACATTTTGGTGGAAAATTTGAAGAAAAAATGTTAGCGGGCACACTAGACTTATTTTGAGTTGTGTACTTAGGGTATGCCAGTTGGGTCTTAGAAGGGGAACACGGCCGGTTGTGTGCCACCCCCCCCCCCCCCAATCCGCCAATGACAGAGTAAAGTCTTCACGTCTACCTCTCTATCTGTTTTGAAGTCAACTTGATGTCCAGAGCCTATAGAGAAAGTTAATGAGTTACATTCCTGCCGTCTGTTTTCATTACACGATGTTTTCAGCTAGGGCTGATAAAATAACCATTCTTGTATATAGCATTATGCAGTAAGCATAGCTAACCTTCAGCGCGTGTTTCCATGATAAGTACCCATCATGTCTGTTGTGAACAGATGGAAACAAGAAGAGGAGAAATAGTTAATATTGGTAAAAGTTTTAAAAATAGATCGTCCCACATTCTGAATTGTTCTAAAATGGTAATCATTAAGTACTAATTGTGAGGAATGTTCTTATTACTCCCACACAATATCATTGGCCTATACTAACATCACTCGCACGTTTCTTTCACCTATACGGTACACTCATTTTTTTATAAGCGCTTCTGATTGTATATTTTACCTTTCAATTCAATTCGATTCAATTTCAAAACATTTATTTCCAACTTTTCAATATAAGTGTACAAAGTAATAATGTTTTTTTTTTTAAATACGACATAATACACATTCATATGGTACATACATAGTTGGAGGACACACCTCTAAAAGCAAAAGCTTGAGGCGAGGGTGCCCTTAGTAATATAATACATATAATATTACATAATAAATATATAAAAAGACAATAACTACATATAAAAAAAAAGAAAAAAAGATAACATTCCTTAACCGCTGAGCTTAATTGGAGGGAAAAAAGAAAAAAGGAAAGAGAGAGAAAAAAAGAGGGAAAAAGGGGGAAGGATGGAGGTGCAACATACAATGAGTACGGATAAATATAATTGACAAAAGCGTTTGAAAACAATTAAAATTTATTTAAAAAATTACATATAGGTCCCAAAATGACAGAACGAACCATAATAAGTAATAGCAAGTTTGAAGGCGGCAAAACAGTAAAGTTTCCTTTGACATTATTTTGAACTCCTAAACCTCGCGTGGGTCGCCAGCTCCAGGGCCTAGCCTATGCAGGATACACCTCTGGCGGTGGTGGTGGTGGTGGTGGTGGTGATGGTGATGGTGGTGTTGGTGTTGTTGTTGTTGGTGGTGGTGATGGTGATGGGGATGGTGGTGGTGGTGCTGTTGGTGATGGGGATGGTGGTGGTGGTGGTGGTGTTGGTGATGGTGGTGGTGGTGGTGGTGGTGGTGGAGGTGATGGTGATGGGGATGGTGGTGGTGGTGGTGGTGGTGGTGATGGTGATGGTGATGGGGATGGTGGTGGTGGTGGTGGTGATGGTGATGGGGATGGTGGTGGTGGTGGTGGTGATGGTGGTTTTGGTAGTGGTGGTGGTGATGAGGATGGCGATGGGGATCATGGTGGTGGTAGTGGTAGTGATGGTGATGGTGGTGGTGGTGGTGCATGTTCGGGGTGGTAGTGGTGGTAGATATGTGAGTGCAGTGGGAGAGGGGGTCATCCGACTTTTTCTCTGGGCTGTATATTTCGTTAACTGGTGGAGAGGATAGAGACGTTGGTTTCAAGTTCAATATTTAGGGTTAGGGTGAGGTTAGGATCATAGACTATACCCATAAGCTAGGAATTCGATAAGTGTTGCACGGAGAACATTATTGTCGCCGGAGCAGGATGTATCGCAGATGGGGTGATTATTGATGATTGAGATGGCGCTCTTGAATCCGGGATGCTGAACCAGTTAGAGGGAAGAGGTCAGCTTAGAGCCGTGCAGTTTTATTTCGACATCGTAGCACTAATTGCAGTTGAAGAGACTGCTCCACCACGAAGCCTTGTAACAACCGTTTTATAACATAATTTATTTGCAAATACATTTAAACGAATATTGATACTGAGCAAAATCATGCCTACAGCAAATTTAAAAAGAATAAAACTGTCACTGAGAAAAACAGAAAGAATTTAATAGATAATCAATCTCAATCTCAAGGGGAGGGAGCGATCGGTTGAAATATCGATTCAGTAAAGGCAGAAATTTGTAAAGCCCCTATCACACCAAACTCCACGACTGCTACGACCGTCCCGACAACGCCGATTCTATAATTTTTGAAACATTTGTATGAGTCGGGGTAGAATCGTGTAAAAATACCCGAATCCCGGTTAAAAAAATTATACATTCCCGTTGCTGCCACGACTCTCCCCGATTGTGCCACGACTGATTCCCGACAGTCTCGATCCAGCCATGTACCAGCCACGACAGCACCCCGATTATACCCACGACTCTCACGACTGAGTCCCGACAGTACCCGTTTGTGCCACGTTCTCGCCAAGACAGCGCCACGATCTATCCGATTGCGCCACGACTAAGCCACGCCACAGCCCCGATCTATCACCTTCTCTACCACGTCCGCGCCAAGACCTATAAATACAGCCGATTTGCAAGCAGACCTCACTTTCATTTTGACTGGGCCACGACCAATCCGACTGCACCACGACTGAGCCAAGACTGTGCCCCGACTATCCCGACCGCGCCACGTCCTCACGACGTTATAGTCACGATTTCTTAGAATCGTGAGAGTTTCCCGATTATTAAGCTCCGACCTAAAAAGTCGTGACAGCCCTCCCGACCGTTCCCGACCCTCACGAACATGCCACGACTAACCCCGATCACGCCACGACCTTCCCGACTTGGCCACGACTTTTCACCCGATTTTCCATATTTTTGAGTCGGGACTGTCGTGGCACGGTCGGGAAGCCCGGTGTGATAGTACAGTAAGTAAGATCAGTGGAAGTTTGATAAAAAGTTGAATAAAAATTTACATTGATCAAACGTACACAAACTCAGCCTTGAATTTTCCCTTGTGAGCTTTACAGAGCCTATATAAAAAGAAAACTGTTTGAAAATCAAAATTTCACTGTATGCCGATGATTAAGGGTGAGAGGGGTGAGAGTATAATTATATTCATATGACATTAGTCAAGGTATTCTCCACATTAGTTTGTATGTATCACCAATGAGTTTATTGGCCTCACTCGTATGACTTAGCACACTAATGACAAATCTTCCTCTTCGCGGCGTGGTTGGGGGGGGGGGGGGGAGCCGGGCTACAGTTCAGCGCGTTCATCCCTTCTATAGTGGCAGGGCGGCATAGCGACACATTTTAGGCCAATTGTGCATTTTATGATAAAAGCACCAGATTTGGCACACAGATAGATGAATATGTTCTAAGCAAATGTGGATATTGAGCCACCTGGAATTGGGGCCCTGGGGCCCGTTGTGCCCGGTTTTTTTAAATGGCTGCCACAGGTTACTTTTGTCTGTATGTTTGATCCAAAATTGATATATTTTTACAAAATATTTGTTTAATGAAATATATTGTAGTCATATTTTAATTTTCCAGCCCTCAAAATTCTGGAAAGTAGCTTTAGGTGCTCATTTGTTTTAAAAGGGCCATTTTATACATAAAATTTTTGATAAAATTATTGAATTGTAGAATTTATTTGAAATGATCCTAGTTGTGATCAGGAGAACATTACTCTATTTAGAATCGACAGAAATGGTGGCACAGGTTCCCATTGTAAAAAAGGGCCCAAAGTATGTGTTTAAAATAAAATATTACCTCAATCTTAATAGTGCATTTTGTGATAAAATTACCAAACTTGGCACACATGAGGATACATTTGAATGTGTTATGAGAGAAAGTGTATAGGCCTATTGAGCCATCTCAAAGTCGGTCCCTTAGGCCTGTGGTGCCCATTTTTTTTTTTTTTTTTTTTTTACTGGCTGCCACATGGTATTTTTCGTGTATAATTATTTTGTCAAATATCAACATAATTAGAGCCAATTTAAATTTAATAATGAAATATTTTTAATTCATATTTGAAATTTCCAGGCCTCCATATTCTTGGAAGGTGCTTCTTGTGCCCATTTTTAAACTAAGGGCCCACTTGAACATCACTGTAAGATAAAGTCATGAATCGTAGACTATGTGAAAATTACTCTGATTGTGATTAGGCAAAGACAGTCTTCTTTAAAATTGTCAAAATACATGGCACAGTCACACAGGTGCCATTCTGAAAAAGAGCCCAAAATATACAAATGTGTAAAATAAGATTTCAAAACTGTGATTTCATTTTTAAATCAGTAGACAACTACATTGTGTAGTTTTTAATTCAATATCACAGGACATGCCTTCTTTAAATTGGGCACATGGGTCCATGTGATAGATCATGAAATACAAATCTTGTTCAGTTTGACTTAACCTCATAGCTTGTCATCGAAAAGTTAAGGATTGTTAATGCATATAAGATGTACTACACTGTATGCCAATGTTGCTCTCTGTGCTAGTTCGCCTATAAGAATGTTACTTATCTGGCACTATGACATAATTAGTAATTGATTTAATATATGTACGTCTATGCAGGATACTCTCTCTTTCTTCATTTCACTTGTTTAATCAGCTGTGCCGACCCCGTTGCTATGCCAGTGCCTGGGTACTAGCTTGTAATACCAAGATAGACAAATAATAGAGCCCACAGACAGGGCCTAATAATTTCGCGGCTCTATTATACTTTGGGGAACTAATTCTTTCGTTCAGATTTTACTCAGGGCCATGAAATACTACAATACTACAACTATTATCAGAGGCACGAAGATTCTGGGTAAGGGCCACCCTCAAGAGATGCTGGGACGGACATTTTTCACCGTCAAGAGGTCAGCTTAGAGCCGTGCAGTTTTATTTCGACATCGTAGCACTAATTGCAGTTGGGCCACCCTCAAGAGATGCTGGGACGGACATTTTTCACCGTCAACAGGATACTCAACTAGTCGCAGAATATTTGCGACGTTTTGCTGATTCCACGATGTAGGCACTCCAATATTAAGACCCCCTGATATTACAAGCGGCACCTAGATATTACTAATTGGTCACCTGTTCGCCACCATGGGGCACTCAACCGAGGCCCAAGGTACAAGGTAAACTTGGAGAGACACCTTTGAACAGAAGATATCGTGGAGATCCTTTCTTTTCGTGAAAACTGCTTAATATTTCATTCTATCCAGTGCGATATGGTCAACGCATTTTCATTTTGGATAAATGGCGATGAGATAATTTCATTAGCTTTGGACATAATGATGTGCATACTATGGGATATTTGTAAAAAATGGGCACCTGCGCAGTACAACTTCACAACATGCAATGTATCTTCTAGATTACGCTTTGAAATATTTCACACGTAGTTGACAGCTTAATGTCCTTCCTCCATTAAAAAGGCCCATTATTCACGAAACGGGGACCCAAACCATTTTTCTTCAGGTCAATATGGGCCCTCATAAGCTTAGTTATGTATTCTCTCTGTCACATCACACCTGAATATAAATTGATATTACTTATAACACTTCAGATTTGACTTTTTTGACAAGGGCCCTTACATCGCAAAAGGGCACCTTAGCCACATTGCATGATATTTGATGTCCTGAGAACCTGTAAATTTCAGAATGAAATTAGCATACTTCATTACGTCCGATTTATATTTGATAGGTCTTATTGTGTCTTGACTCGGACTAATTATTCATGAAAAGTACAAGATGCAGACACTTATAAAAGATTGCCGCCATGGGCTCCTGGGCAGAATTTTAGATGGCGCAGTATCCAGTTTTGCATGTAACATGCATCTACCTTTTACCTTTTATCACAAAATAAACAAATAAGATTAACATCTAATACTTAACTTTACAAATAAGTTTTTTAGCGGTCCCTTTTCAATATTGGGCACCCGTATGTCAACTATTGAGGTCTTTTGAGGTCTAAATATATAAAATATTATTCACTGTGGTTTTTTTCCGAACCTAAATTTAGTAAAATATCCCAATTTTAGATTAAGATATGGAGGAAAAAGTACCCTGTCGTGGACATTTTAAAAATTGGGCACGATGGGCCCCAGGGCCCGAATTCCAGGTGGCTCAATATCCAGTTTTACGTATAGAACATATTCATCTACCTGTGTCACTGTGTGCCAAATTTGGTGCGTTTATCAAAAAATGCACAATTAAATGGTTATGCCAATGTCTGTCAATGGGTAAGTCCTACACATTTCCCTGTGGTACAAAAACGACGGTTTGTTAAAATCTCACTTATTCATCGGGATTGATTAATCAGAAGGACCGTATGTCCTTCAGCTTGTTCTAATTAGACTTGGGCGAGTGCTACCCTGTTCCATCCGATCCCCAGGAACCCCTTACTCCGCCTCTCCACCACGCCACCACACCTGCCTGCCAGTTTGAACAGGAGTTGGACGGTTTATCGAAAGCGGATTAGGTGAATGAACTCTTTCTTCGGCACATTCTGAAAATGGCACTCACGGCGTTTACACGGTGTCTCTCTTCTGAACTACGATCAACTTTTCGTGTTTTAGAAAAGTATCGATCTTTGTCTAAAGCTCTGCACTCAAACATCACATTTTCAAGACCCCTCACAATCAGTGCTGTGCTAAATGGTGGTAAGAAAATGCATTATTTTTGTGTAAAATCTTGTGTAATGAGGTTAAGTGTGCGCCCATGCGTTTGATTCTGTGTTATGAAAAATTGTCATGTTTGCCACTGCCGCTGCATGCAAAGTGCAAGTGCAACAGCTCAGACCGCAGGCTTTCGTAGTGGATAGTTGCAGTGCTGCAGCTGCAGTGGGTGTGTCGGGGGTGTGTCGTAGGTGTGTTGTTGACTGTTGTTGTTGTTGTTGTTGTTGTTGCTGCTGTTGTTGCAGTGTGTAAGACAGTGCGTCAGATGGTCTTGTGGAAGTTGAGCTTTTTGGCAAATCGAATTGTCACATTGTGTGCTAAAATAAATTGAGTTTGGACTTGGAAGCCGTCCAATTTCATAAAGATCTGCACTGTACTATACACTACTAGATCTAGACTATAAAGAGTCTAGTAGTAGTACGTAGTATATTCATTTCAGATTTGTGGCTGATGATTGACATTTCATGGTTGATGGCGTATTAAATGTCTTGGATATTCTCTCATCTGTTTTGAGATAGAGCACACATACCAAAATCTGTCTCTGATGCTTAACTGCTAAATTAAACTTAAAGGGTAATCCAACCTTGCCCTTGGTAATAAAATGCTTTGTGTGAAAGTAGAAAAATAAGAGAGACAGGATGGTGAAAGTTTAAAAGAAACCAGACAAGGAATAATCTAGAAAGTTATGGATGTTTGAAAAATGAGATCACTAAATCTGTGCAGATCTCAAATTGTCAATTTGATGAGTAAATTGTGACATACTTGCAGACAACTCTCCCGTTTGTTGTACAGTACACAAAAATATTCATTTGCGTTTTTTTCTGAAGCACCTTGCCCTCAGGGCAATACTCAAAATATATTGGAGATTGCATATTTTTATAGGTCCTTATGAAAGAAAAAGATCCTACTGAGTAATACATTTTGAAATTTTTTTTAGTCATTTTGTGTGTTAGAGCAAATGGGGGAGTTGTCCACAACTACATCACAGTGACATTGTGTGTTCGGCCAATTTGAAATTCCCATATGTATAGTGATTACAACTTTCAAAAATTCATAAATTTCTTATTGCTTGTCCGATTTCTTTCAAACTTTCACCAATCTTCTTCTCTGATTTTTCCTCTTTCTTTCAGAGCAACTTGCTATTAAGGTTGGATTTCCCTTTAAAATTAAGCAATGTTGAACAACAAGAAGAAATATTTGTGAGACAAAGAATTGACAGAAAATCTGGACATAATTTTAAAGTATTCTGCCCATTGCTCTTTAGTAATTTTAGTCTTGTTAATGTTTTTTACATCTATAATTCTATTAATGGGAATATATTTATTTTCATTCCAATATTCTTTTCTCATTACCAGCACTTGTCCTTACATTTCTGCCCCCCCCCCCCAATTTGTATGTGGGGCTGTGTCAATCTTGATGGCAGTCTTAGTTAAAGTGGTAAAAACACCACAAAAATCACACAAATTCAGGAAAAATACTTCCCTATTCATGTTCTTAGGATGATAAGATATCTTATTTCCACACAATTCCTTCACCTGGATCTCTATCAGCTTGATAAAGTAAAATTTTTAGGGTGTTTTTTGCTGGCAATTTTGCTCCCTTAAGATCAGGAAAGCTGAATGTCTTCTTACTCCACTGTCCATTCATTTGTTCAGAAATCAAGCATGCTTTCATTTTCCTTTTTCTCTGGCATGCACCATTCATTTTTTACACATGAGGCGTCATATAAAAGAGAAAATTATGACTTTTTATGCGATGTTTTCTTTTTTCCGAAATAATTTGTTTGCTACCCTAAAAACTTACAGTTGCCATTTGTGCTTGTAAATGAAATTTTGGTAGCACCACTTTCCATTCTTTTAATTCAATCATTAATGAACTACGGATAATAAGTTGAGCATCAAATGAAAGAAGAAAAGCAGAGCTTGCCATACATGTATATGTATTTTCTTGATAAGATATATCTGATCAAGAAAATGATTCCTTATGATAGATAATTTCTGCTATGAAATCCAATTTCCTTTTTCTGGGACACACTGTATAGGCAAAATTCCTAATCATTTAGAATCCTGTGAATGCATGTGATTTCCCTTTCAGACAAGAAATTCAGCAAAGACCATGAATGGATCACACCAGAAGGAGGGAATGGAACCATAGGAATCACAGACTATGCACAGGTAAACTGCATAAGAAAAACAGGGGGCGGGATGAGGGAAGAGCAGTGTAAGAGGAGACGCTTTTTACCTTGTAGAAATAATCCCATCAGCATCTCACTAGGATGAAGAATGATAATAATCATAATCGTAATCATAATCATAATAATATGTCTTGTAACCCAGGGTAGCCTCATCAGTATTATACAGTGGAAACTCTCGATGAAGAGCTCCGGTATAACGAGATTACTTATATAATAATGTAATTTTGCTGAGTAACAGGTCTTCATGTTCTTTTGTGTTTTACCCTGATAATGAGATATAACAAGGTAATTTTCATAGTCACAAGGTCTCATTATAGTGAGTTTCCACTGTATACTGTTCTCCCTGATGGCCCTGCAATCATACTATTACCCTGGCTTTAGCCAAGCGACCATGATAAGGTGCCGTGGCAGGGAATCGAACCTGTACCTTGTGATCTGCAGTCCTGTGACATATCTCCTAGACCACAACACCTTTACATACAGAATAATGTAATGAACATAATTTGTATAGTATGCAAGTAAACTTCTACAATTAGATTAGAAATTTATATTTTCAACTTTTCATCTAAGGAAAATGTGGCCCATCAAATTTTTACAAATGTTGTCGAGGTATCCGAATGAAACATTTCAATTTTGAACATGATGGACACATTTTTAGATTGATCAACCATGGTATATTTTGCATTGAACATGACACGTAGGCCTGTTTTAGTCGATGATCTTTTTTACATGTTGGGTAATGATACCATTGTACCATGGTTTACAGAAGTGTTACGTCATTTCAGGGTTTTCCTATGTTGCATAATAGGTTACTTGGTTAATCGCTGATTGATATCCCAGGAAAAAAAAACAACTTTTACGCCGAATGATATCATACAGCCCTGGAAAAAATTATTAGACCAAGCTTCTGTAATAAAGGTACTATGATATGCAATCAAACTAATGAAAATGATTTGTCTTTGTATTTCATTGAATGAATAACAAATTCCAGCAATTGTACCTTGCTTTTATGATATTTCATTTCCGTCTTACCACAAATATAACACTTTCAGTAACCATGTTTGGTCTAATAATTTTTTCCGTGGCTGTATTGTTGTTGAAACCCTTTTTTACAGGAAAAACTTGGCGATATTGTGTACGTTCAGATGCCTGAAGTTGGAGACAGTTTTGAAAAGGATGGTAAGTAGAATGCAGATTGAATTGAAAAAAAAAAATAGAATTTTGTCTTCTTTCATGTCTTATAAATATTCTTTGAATTTTCTGAGGTATTCTCAATTCATTATGTCTTACGTGCTATGATAAATTTAGGATTTGTTGAATACATGTATTTATGATCTTTTCATATCCTTAGGTGAGTTCGGAGCTTTAGAGAGTGTGAAGGCAGCTAGTGATCTCTTTTCCCCTGCATCTGGTGAGATCATTGAGATCAATTCAGAACTAGAAGCTAATCCAGCCTTAGTCAATAGTGATCCATATGGAGAAGGTAAGAAGTTTACAAAAAGACTAGTTATTATATAAATGTATATTGCTGTTATGATGTAAAAAAAGTCTGACATTTCAATGGTACACATTTACAAATATCTAGCACTGTATTTAATGGTGTATAACAGTACTTTGTACTTCAAATTCAAATGAAAAATTGTGATGTCATAATTATTCACACTGACTGTGGTCATGTTCAAGGTCTTAAAGGGAAATATCAATTAAATGTGTATCAGTGTTGCATGGGTACTTATTTCCCACATCAAGATCAACAAATTAGGTCAAATCATCAAGTTACTTTTAAATTATTGCCAACCTGATGGAGGTGCTTATTGAAAGGAATGAGGCCATTTTTATATATGTGCATGGTGTGTTCAACATTCTTGAAAAAAAAATTGTTGAAAGACCACATTCTTGTTGCCCAACGTTTTTGGCAAACTGTATTATAAGCCTCCCAGCCTTTCTGTCATTTTGATAAATGTATATTTATCATGAACTGCATGATTCATTTGATCTTGCAGAATAAAATGTTTACCGTAGTTCTGGTAGCAAAACGAAAAATTGAATTAAATTTTCAAGATATATTATTCCACTTGCATCAAACAGTCTATGCATCCAACATTTGGATGCTCATTCCATTATTCAGATGAGTATATACCCTTTCAGAGAGCTGAACCTGAAAGTGTTCAGCTGCTGTTACTGAGGGCCATGCTAAATGATATTTACAATATTCCCACTTTAGTCCAGGGATGGCCATGCACCTGTCTGACTACATAAGACACTGGGTCATATCAGATTCTATAAAACTAGCAAAAGCCTAGGAAATGCTAGCAAGAAAAGGAATGACGTTCTTGCAAGAAAATGCTTCCCTATGACTAGCAAATATTTGCTTGAATAACAGAAATTATGTTTCATCATCAAGCATTTGCTTAATATTTTCAAGCTCCTCACATACATACTTGATTTTTTATTTATCAGAGAAGATCAGCCATTATTCTTGCATCTTTAACTGTTTCATTTTTCTTTGAGTCTCTTCAATAGATTATAATTCACAGCACTTACAGAATTAAAAACAAATCAAATAAATCAATCATGAACTATTTTACTATGTATCAACAGCATTATAAAATACCTCAATTCGGAAAGTGTACGGGATGAAAAACCGTTGCACGGATGCCTCAGAGTATGCATAATAGGCCAGTTTCGGCGATGCGAGCGCAATGACGTAATGCCTGGTAATAGTAACCAGGTTGGCCAAGCTTTGACATACCGCCATATTGCACTCGTGCTTTTGGTATTACTCCGCGCCGATTTCCGTTACCTCATATTTTTATTTCATTCGTATTTTCACTATTAGTCTACGATTACCTTGCTCAACTTTTGTTTTGATGGCTTCCTTACTCTCTTTTGACAAGTTTAGCGTGAAGAATTTTCAAGATTTTCTTCGAGAAAGAGGAGATTATACCGTAGGATACAACAAGCAGAGACTTGCTATCTATCATCCACCCGTTTTGACAGTCCCAGAATGGGAGGGAAAGTTAGAAATAAGAGATTTAAAAGTTAGTTACAATATTCTCCAAACGCATTTTGTGGTACTTTGCTTTTGTCAATATTGGCTTCATTTTCTGGTACCACGCCATCGACCTCGGGCGCAAGTTTCGCTTCTGTGGCCGAGGTGCTATCGACTGTCTATTGCATGGACTTGGGCGGACGGCTGTAGCAGCCAGTCGCTGCTCAAGCTCCGTTGCTGCAGCAGACAGTGGAGGTGGGTGCTCAGGTACCGGGTAGGCCCTGCTCCCCAGAAAAAATGTTTTGAACAGACGTATGTAGATTTTTAAATGTTATCCACTCCGAAGTCTTTCCTTCCACATACTTTCAACCAAATTTTGTATTTGTCCATTGTTTTCTGTTTTGGAAGGGGGATGAAAAAAAAACTCTTGCATGCATGTGGACATTGCTGTTGGTCATAGCTGTTACACGTCCCATTAAACAGCAATGTTTTCCCATTTTCCGACCTTTGTTTGAACCGTTAGTATGCTTGAAATATTGAATAGTATGTTGAAAAATATATCCAAACTTTTCTTTAATAATCTGTTCGAATAATAATGCAACAAACAGTTCAATAGCGAACAAAGGGTAGTACATGTAGTTGCACAGTGAAACATGATGTACAATAGCAGCTTCGCACTGCCGATCACCGTTGTTTGTCCAACCTTCCGATTACGTTATCGGGTTTAAAGGTCTGTGCATACATTACGAAACTGGCCTATTGTTCAAGTACCGCACATAACAGTGCTTCTTCGCACATGACTAGAACTGTTGTTCTCATCTAAGCATTTGCTTGAGCTCTAGCTTGTTTTTATAGATACGGGCCACTGAATGAATCATCTCTTTTGGATGGCCCCCATCTATGGTGGATGAAGTACTACAGTGTTCTCAGAAACCATGGAAACAGAATCGGTCTATAGTGTCAATTTCTGGAAGGAAATCCTAATTGAGATCAGGGGCCTGTAACACAAAGAGATATAATCAATCTTACAATTGATATCAATCATAAGTCTATGGCAAACCATGTACTTAAGAGTTACAATTGATCATAAGATTTATTGTATCTCTTTATGTTACAGGCCCCAGAGTGTATAAAGTGTGATGTACTCTATTGTTTTCTGCTTTCAGGTTGGATAATTAAGATAAAGCTAAGTGAACCATCAGAACTAGATGATCTCATGACTGAAGAACAATACAACAAATTTGTCCAAGATTTGGATGAATGATCACAAATCTCCATCCGTGCTCCCACAGGGACCTTGTATCTCTGTGAACTTTCACCTCAGGAATTTCATGACACGCATCCAGAGGAAGGCGCACCAAACATCATAATTCAGTGTATTCTTGCTAATAGTAAGTTACAATGAAACTACTTGTGAACAAGATGGAAAGAAGAATAGAAGACTGTTAGAGATACTCTACCCTTATGTCATTAACTTTAAGTAAGGAGAGATGTAAAGTTATATAGATAGTGCCTTTGTTTCCAAATTCTTTGGCTGTCTGCTATTCCCCTTACAGAAAGCATCTTTTCAGATTATACTGGTGTTAGTACACATGTTTCAAGATGTAATGTATTACTACCAATATTCAATACTAATTCCATTTAACAAGTCAATAAGCCAGTTCATAATTAGTACATAATAATGACCCTGTAATGACCCCAATTTGTACGCGCACACGCATCTATTTTGGTGGACGCGCTACTCGTTTAACATGTGAAATCATACTGGCGCGTGAATCAGGCTGCGCACAAAATGACAGCGTATAAAGGTCAATTGTACTCCGTACACATGTCCTTTTTGTGCACAAGCGCAAATTGTAATAACAAACTGGCTTATTAATTGTTAGAATATATAGGAGGTGTAGTATGTACTGCAGAGGGAATAATCTGGAACTCTATTGTTCCTATAGCTTGCCTTCTACATGTATCCCCTTCTATGAAATAGAAGAGCAAATGAAATGAGCAGTTGGTTCCACTTTTAATGAGAGGTGGATTCTTTTAATTTAAGACAGAACATTTAAAACTCGAAATGTTACTCCTTTCATCAGAATAGGCAAGAAAACATATTGCGAATAATTTTTTTTATACTTGATATAAATCTTCAATCATAAATGCAGGACCCTGTCTTCCAAAATCCCTTTTAATTTATAAAACAAATAAGGATAGAATGTGTTTGATGATGATCAGTGGTCAAAATCAATCCAACGTTGAATATAGTATGCTTTAGTAAGCTTAGTGTGCTTCAGGAGATCATTTCAAAAGTGTGTCTCTTCATTACATCGTTCTCTTGTAGTTTGTGTTAAAATGCATTATCTAAATATAATTTTCTGCATTCAAAGAATTCAAGTTTGCAATAGCTAGCCCTACAAAGGGATGTAGGGATTTTATTCATCACAAACTTTCATTAATGCTACGCCTTCTTCATCAGAATTTCAACTGTAGGTTGTTATAAATGTTTATTTTGAATGTGTTTTGTGGTCAGAGGCCTGTAGGTATATAATGTGTAAATGATACATCAAGTCGTGGGATAAATTTACCATGTTAAAACTCAGCTCTTCCGAACCAAAGGCACATTGTTTTTTTCTTGGGGTAGGCCCATCTGTCAGATCGAGACGTAAAATCATGAGAGTTGGACATTGTTTTGATCATTCTATTTTATTTATAGAGTGGAAGCTTGTTATAAAAAACACTGTTATGACAGCCTCTTATTATAACAAGATTATTTTGCAGGTCCTGCTTATTTGTATTCCGTTGTTGTTATTGTTGTTGTTGTTGTCATTCTGCTAAATTCTTAAGATTTAAAGTGATTTGGTAACTTTGTAGAGGCTTAATAAAATCTGAGCTGCCTGGCCTTACATGCTATCAGTGTATGTAATATGGTGTAAAAATGAAGCACAGGAAAAAAAAAAGCACTTCAAAATCATGTGCTTCACAAAAGTAAACATATGCAAGTGACCAGAAATGCCAGACTCATTTTCCCCCATAGATGCTGTGTTAAGACTAAAGCGTATGGCTATACGCTTTCGTAAATAGGAGTATTCAGTCATAGATATCTTAATAATAGCATTATATATTTGAAGACCTTTATATGCCTGGCTATTTATTTATCCTTCTGAACATTATTATACAAGACAGATATCAAAATTCAACAGTTTATTAAATCAAGCCTCCACAAAGTTACCGAATCTCTTTAAGGAGTACATTACAGCAAGGTTCTACTGTACCAGTCTGTGAAAATCTTAGAAAATGAAGCATTGAAGTTACATGTGTACAGAACTGTCACTGCATGTATCCAAAGCATTTCAACGAGCGCAAATAATGAGTGGACAAATATACTGCCCTAAATAATAGCTCGTCAATGAGCAGGTATACACGTGACAGATTTCAAGTGTGAATACATACATTATCAGTCAGACATGTAGTGGAGTACTTGTGCATATTTTATCTGGCATGTGTTTTCATTGGTATAGTTACTGTTTCATTTACATGTATATTATTTGGTTTTATGCACCTGAATACTTCACCCATTACTATGTACTGTAAAACCAAATACTTTCGTGAATTGTTAATGACAGTGAATTTTGCAGCAAGAAACTTTCGTGAATTGCAATAATTTCATGTTGTTTCAATCATGATCTTTTCGCAACATAAAACTTTTGCGAATCTCGACCCCTCGCGAAAATTTGCGAAAGTTTCATGCACGCTAAAATTTCTGGCTTTACAGTAATTAAGATCTTCATTTCAGTCTGTATTACCTGAATGTTGACTTCATGTATTTGTAGACAAATCAAAGACCTGTTTAATGTACATGTAGTTAGGAAATTATAGAAATAAGAAAGTGAAATTAACATGCAGTATATTTTGGTCCAAGTCCAAGGTATTTGATCATTTGCTGTTCCATATGTCATCCAGAATAAAGAAAAATTAACAAAGATAATACCGCAAAATTATCCTTGTTAATTGGTCTGATCCAAACTGTAGTAGGTCTATTAACTTGATAAAAGCGCTGGGTATTCTAAAAAAAATTATGATGTTGGTAATGTATGGGACAAAATTCCTTTGCCTTGTTCTTTATCATGTAGAGTGGTACTTAAAACAGCTTAATTCCATGATAGAGATTTATTGAGATTGAATTGACGTGCTGCATCTTTTTTTGAGATGATGATTGACAGAGCATCACCCCCTGAATGCAAAGTGAGTCCATCATATTTAATGGTGAATGAAATAGCTCATCACCACAGCTTCTTAGAAGTTTTCTTAGAAAAGAATAGAATAGTAAGAAATCATAAAGCTTAAAGCTTATATTTGTATAATTCTGTCAGAATTATTTTCATTTGCATTTGCATAGTCCTATCTTTTGATTATGTGAACAAAAGTTCAGACAGTTCATGTATGTTTGTAATATGTTAAGTTCATCTTGTTGACGCCCCGCACTTTGACAAATGTCATGAATACTTAACAAGCTTTTTACCATTCATAATGGTAAAGTAGGATAATGCTTATTTTAACAAAATGTCTTAAGTGACTATGAGACATATATGTTCATGTTTTCATTTTCTAATTGCGCAGTTTATTTCTCCGAATGTTTGTACAAAATCATGCAACTGACAAAGCTGATCAGTCCATTTATGTTTCAGGGTATCTGTATACAGATTACTGGATAAAATCTATGTAACATTAAGAGGCAGTAGTAGTAGATGTGTATTCCTTTGTGTATGAAACTTCACGAAGCTCAACGTTTGATTGGGAAAACAACATCTTGTTTTCTTTCATGACGAAAGGGGTCTTGATTGTGTGTCAAAAAGGAAGAGGTAAGGAAAGATGTTGGGAAATACATGAGGAGGGAGAGAGAGGAGAAAGAGAGTGCGTGTGTGCGTGTGTGTGTGCGTGTACATGTTTACGCATTCAAACCGATGACATCAAACAAAGAGAACAATGGGTCATCGGTAGTAATTCAATAGGTCATCGGTTGTCAACAATTGGTTTATTCCGTCAATTAATTTTGTGACACAATTCAATAGTGGAGTCATTGGTTGAAATTCGAACAATAGAAAACATAGATGTGTGCGTGTATGTGTGTGTGTGTGTGTGTGTGTATGTGTGTGAGTGAAAGACAGAGAGAGGGGGGGGGGGGAGAAGGGGAAGGGGTAAATAGAAGGAAAGGGGAGAGAGATTGTGGGTTTTAGAGATAGAAACAGAAGAAAAAGTGGTAAAGACAGACAGGGAGAGAGGGGAAGAGAGACACGAGTTTGAAAAACAGAAACAGAGGAGGGGAAGAGAGACCAGAGAAAGAAACAGACAATGAGACAGAGAGACAGCGAGAGAGAGTTTGAGAAAGATAGTAACAGATAAGGGAAGAGGGATATTGCATGAGATCAATTGAAACAAAACATCAAGAAATACCAGAACACATCTTGTCCTAATTGCTGTATGTCCAAAAGCCTTCACATGCAGATTCCATATATTTTACATATATATCAAATATATTTTTCCATCCTAAGTAATTTTAGTATAGCTGGAAACCATGTGTTCTGAACCTTTCAATCAGTTATGCAGGGAGGACAGACCCCAAGTGTCTCTTCCCCCCCCCCCCCCCAGATGTGGGTGAATACTGAATTAAGCATTACATCATTTCTGCCAGAAAAAAAAAATTATAATCGTGAATACTAGCATTGCTACATCAGTGATCACTCCATAAACTCTGACATTAATGCCTGCATAGATGGCAATGTTGTTTTTTTTTTTCATCTATCAAGATTAGAGAGAGGGAACGACAGAGGGAAAGACCTAAATAAAAGGAGTCAAGTGCACAGATGTAATTTTCTGCACAGGTAGAAATCGGGATAAAGACAAATTGATTTTGTTGCAGGATAAAACAATCAACTATTTAAGTACCAATATGAACCCTTCCAAAAAGTTTGGAAACTTGATCGATTATATCCCTCTTGTCGTGGCATAATCATCACTTTGTTATCATTAGTAAGTGTGTCTATTCCTCTCTAAAATGATACCATATCCGTTATGATTTTGCAGTCATGGAATGAGCATTACATCAGAATACGGGGCAGGGTCAAAAGTGAAAAGTTGCAATGAGCACTGGTATCGTCTCCTTTCTTTGACATAACAGAGTGTGATTTTTGTAAATGAATGCAGGGTTATTATTCCCAAGTAGTCATGCTCGTGAAAATGAAATTATTCACTGTCTAGGTTTCAAACATGAAAATACAGAAAAATTAATTCAAGCCTCGCAGTTTCTCTCATGCTTTTAATTTTTTTTTTACAGAGATGAATTCATGTGAAATGAAGTTTATTGGTTGTTTGTTTGAATGCTCTTGCATATTTGTTTGAGTGATAACATATGATTGTTTTAGTGCTAGCATCACTATGAACACGGCGAACAAAGAAGCGGACAAAATATACAGCTCCTCATTGTACCTTCCACAATTGCCCTGGTAGACAAAAGAACATCCCTTCATTGCTATTATGTAAAAATATGTAGAACGGGTGTCACATGCATATTCACCTGTTCTGCTTATTTTACATATAGTAATGAAGGGATGTTCTTTTGTCTACCAGAGCAATTGTGGAGGGTACAATGAGGAGCTGTATATTTTGTCCGCTCTCTTTGTCATCGTGTTCATAGTGCATGTTTGTTTCAGTGCAGTGTGTATGTTGTGCATAGAGATAATCTGAAAAAACATCAGCCCAATTCTTCAAAGGTAGAAGAATGCCCACCCGAACAAGAGCAGCGCAACTTTTCACTTTTGACCTCCTCCCTTATTTTGATGTACTGCACATTCCATGACTGCAAAATCCTAACAAATGGGGTATTATTTTAAAGAGGAATAAACACTCTTTCTAATGATACTAAACATAGTGACGATTATGCCATGAGAAGAGAGATATAATCAATCATACTTGAGTTTCCAAACCCCTTTATTTTATAAAGAGGTTTAGTTAATAACAGGACAACATTTTACAAAAAGCAAATGTCAATAGTAGTTTTTGTACACACTTATAAGCAGAATTTTATTCACATTGATAAACAAAGATGTTTTTCAAAGCAACAACATTTTACATATTTTCTATAATTCAAGTTTTTACAAATATTTACAGTGAATAAATGTGTACAGTTAATTAAACTTAAATACTTTTACAGTGTACTACGCTGCTTCCAATACATGTACCATCATTTCTATGTTATTGTCATACCTCCAGACTCTTTATAAGTCTTCCATTAATATTACATCAGGTGTTCAAGATCTAGAACTCACTTATGACAAAGTGTGAAGCAGGTTTACTTCACTCTGTCTATAGTCTATTGAAATACAGAATGACCTGGGCCCTGTTTCATAAAACTTGCTGTTAATAACAACTAGCACAAATCTATGACAAAGTTGCTCTCAGCCAATCAAATTCAATGATTTTAGTAGCTTATAACAGCTATTGTGATTTGTTATTGATAACAAGTTTTATGAAACAGGGCCCAGAACTCTGTAACTCATATAAGGTAATGCCCTTCTGGCTCTGAATGAACGATAAGCAGGGCCTCGTTTCATAAAAGTTATCAATAACAAGTTGCAGTAACTGTTATAAGCTACTGAAATCCTTGCATCTGATTGGCTGACAGCAAATTTGTCATAGAAATGTTTTATGAAATGTGACCCAGTATTGTAATAAATTACTGTGGAATTCTTGCCAAGAAAAATCTCCACCTATCAATCCCTACAACACCAAATAAACCTGTCTAGACATGAAACATGAAAGGCCAATTTTATCCCCCCCCCCTTAAAAATTAATGGAACAGGAGTAACAAATACAGAGATACAAATGAGAAACGTAAATTATTATAACTGAACTTTCCATAATAATCTATATTCCATGAGCAGAGCAAGGTTACTAGTTTCTGGACGGAAACAAACTTTAACACAGTACAATAAACAACAGCATTCCATTTTTTCCCCTTGATGGCATTGCCTAGATCATAACACCATTTATGAGCTTTGTGTAAAACTGACACAGACTAATATCATTTGTCTATTAGGATTTTTTTCTTCTAAATGTGGATTAGCCAGAACTGACACAGTACAGAAAAATATTACATTATTCTGTAATCCGTTGCTGGCAATGAGACGTATCAGATATTCCGATCAATGCACAATTCAATGGTTCGCTTCAGTAGCTACAGCAACAATTACACATGACAGACTATTTTGTGTAAGTGAGGGTGTCCTAAAATACATTTCAAACCAATAAGATAGCGTTGTACTGGCAGAAGTGTGATGGGTCGCGAAGGGAGTCCATAAAATGAGTGTTTTTCAATGTTTCTGGAACTATGGGACTATGAAGTGACCATATGAAGATTATGTAGGGGCAGCCACCAATCCTGCTGCACCCTGCCCAAGCTGCTGGCCTCCTATTGTGCTCTCAAGGGGCTTGAACCCTAGTTCTTCAGTTGGAACGCCAAACGCCTGCAGCTTGGCCTCGTATGTACGTAATAAGTCATTGTGTGCCTGCAGGGTAGAGGAAAACAGAAAGTGACTTACTGGTTGTGAGTTAAGGCGGCGCACACTGCACGATCTGACTACGATGCGATTTTGGGAAAAGTTGTTATTACATTTGATATGAATCTTCAAACATGTAAAATCTTCGTGATCAAAGGTCCGAATAGTAGTATGAATACTAAAATTGAAATTCCGGGCTACTGGGAGCCCCCATGTAGGAATAAAAGCGAATTCAATTCCAAATCGTAGTGACGTCATACCAATCTTGCGATCGACTAAGATTTGAAGCCGATTTGGCCTTTACTCTTACCAGAAGAATTGCAGTTAACCAAAATTTCGATATTAGTATTCGTATCATTATTCCGAACTTCAAATGAGATAATTTCACTTTTTAAAACTTTCACAGTTAATGCAAAATGCAATTTGTTCGAAAATCGGGTCGCAGTCGGATCGTATAGTGTGCGCCGGGCTTAATAAGCAGAGTTCTTCGATAGTGACATGTACGACATTAAATAACTATTTTTGAAACCACAGTATGTGTTACAGTTTGGGATAAATTATCAAGCCATGTTAATATAAATGTAAAGTAAACTACCGTTAATAAAGACAGGATCACAATGGTATGTGGCAATCTCATTTATCCATCCTTAACATTTAGGATTAACAATAAATCATTATGAACAAAATTCAAAAAATAAACAAATCAGCCATCATTAAGATTCTAAATAAACTTAAGTAAAACACCCATTGTTGTAAAGTAAACTACTGTTAATAAAGACAGTAAAACACCCATTGTTGTACTATTACTTGTTCCTCTGTTATTTAGTCTTACCTTGCAGACTCGAGCCAGCTCATACTGCAGATCTTTGATGGCACTGTTCTTGGAGTCCAATACATCCTACAGGAAAAAAAAACAAAGCATTCATCAGTTTTAAATCATATTCACATCTCATATGATATTTATCACCACCAATTGTAATTAACATCACTGTCATGACAATCACAGTTATCATCACTTTAGTGACCACGTCACCATCATCATCAACATCACCATCATCATCATCACCACCACCATCATCAACACCACCATCATCACCACCACCATCATCACCATCACCACCACCATCATCATCATCATCATCATCATCATCATCATCATCACGTACCTCCAGTTTTCTTGTAACCACGGTGAGAGCTGTAGGATCCAGATTGGAAGCAGAGAGAACCTCGTTGAGCTGTGCCTCCTTCTTCTCCAGTGTATCAGCGAGGGCACCTAGCTTCTTCTCCAAAAGCAGATTCTTAAACGAGCTCTTCTGCTGCACCTCATGAATGGCCTTCACAAACTTGGCATACAGTTCATCTCTTTCACTCTGCAACTGTAAGCGAAGGAACAATCAATTTATTATCTCATCCACAAATAACAATTGAAGTTAAAACCAGAGAGAAATATATTACCCAGAATCAGTTGAAAGCTCAATTCTCTAACTAAATCTCTCCTCTGAAAAAAGAAAGAGAAAAGAGTCTGCTTGATGGTCTAAATCATACTTCAGATTCAGGTCATATTTGATAATGTTTTGTGTGATGAGATGTTATGTATGAAGCAAAAGAAATAAAAATTACTACAAAAAAACCAGGAAGATACAAGAATTTGCAAAAGAAGAATTGGAGCACACACTCTACAGGATTTATTTCATGATTGTGTCATGCTTACCTGTTCAAACCTCTGTTCTAGTACATCATGCTCCCATTGAAGATCTTTGTATTCCTTGTCCATGATCTTTAACCTTGCCTTAGCACTCTGTAAGAAAACAAAACAGGATCAAAGACATGACAACCCATAAGATATCAGTTTCAGTTTTCAGTTCAGTTTATTTATTTCAATCATAACAATATAAAAGTTAGTAAACGAAGAAGCTTGACTGGGAGGAATTTTTAATTTGTAAACAAATCTTTCGGCATATTACTCCCAGTGTTAAAGATCGTATGCTCAATCTGTTATGAAAAAATTGGAACCAGCGGGATCCGGCAAGTAGTAGATGACAGGTTCGAATCCTGCTGGTTCCAATTTTTTCTGACTTGTGTTTTTCATTACAGATCGAGCATACGATCTTTAACACTGGGAGTAATATGCCGAAAGATTTGTTTACAAATTAAAAATATAAAAGTTGAATATAAAAGTAACATGAGTCAATCATAATTATACATATGGAAATCATGATGAAATGGGAGAATATAAGGAAGTTTCAAAAACTTGTAATCAATAGTCCCCTGATGTACTTAATGAATAAACTGAACTGAAACTGAAACTGAAGATTCACTATGAGGACGACTGTTTCATCAAAACCGTCACTGACATGTCTCAGATATCACTGTTGATGATGGCATTCAAACTAAACTTGCGGAGTGAACCAAATTTAGAAGAAAAAAACAAAACAAACACCAACCGTCCAAAGTACTTTCATTTTTTCGTAAAAAGAAGATAAAATATAGTTTACCTTTCTTAAAGGAGAATTAACCCCTGAGTACAAATTTACTTATATTGAAAGGTGTAGTATATTCCTACTTATTGGCCTAAATCATTTTCTAATAAGATATCAGAAAAGGGTATAAATAAAGATATTCCAACACCCGGTATCGTCTCCTACTAATTTACATGGGGGCTGCCATTTTCTTGCTGATTTGGATTTGTACATGAACCATTGAGAAATGTTCCGGTCAGGAAGATATTTTGCATCCAAGACCTAAATTGATTTTCTTCATTACCTAAAATCCCATATGTGACGAAAAATATAAAGTGGGTGTTTACATGATTTATAAAAATTAAATCTTTATAATGATACTTTTAAATTGTCTGGTTTTGCTTAACAAAAATCTATTTTCTTGGGTTTGCCAAACAGAGCAGAGCATAATATATGCAGCATGCATTCTGACTTTTCAAGTCCCATTATCCGAAAGCAGGTGAATGCATAGTTTGCCGCTATAGATGCTCAGGGAAGAAGCATCCATAAAATTTGAATTAATTTGCTCCGTCCATTGCGTCACAGTATCTAGAAAATAGATTTATATTAAGCGAATATCGATTTTCAACAGAAATATATAAGGAAATCTTCAGTTTAAAAATAAATTGACATATCTATTCTATATTTTTAATCTCAAATGGGTTTTTAATTTTGAAAAAGGCAATTGGGCATTTGGATTAAGAAAATCTTCTTGTACACATAAAAAAAATGGCAGCCCCCATGTATTGCTAGCAGACGATACATATTGCTAGCAGATGATAAATTTTGCTCAGAAAATCTTGATTCGTATCGATCTCGTATATTTTGACGCGAAGCCATATAGTCTAACAAGTAGGAATAATTAACACCTTTGAACACTATCGTCTTTATTGTTTGAGGTTAATTCTCCTTTAATAATAACACGACATTGCCAAACCTAGAAAAGGCACCTTCTGAAAAGGCCTATCAATTTCTCCTTTTTAAACTTTCTCTTATATTTTTCTCAGAACAAAATAATTGTTTATTCTTATTGCACATGCATCGCATTCTTTTGTAACTATAAGCACGCTGGGCAACGTAACTCTATATCTCTATATATCACACTGGGCATTCATTGAATAGTCACATAGCAGAATAAAACAAGGGATTCAAACTATAAGCTATGCACTATCAGCTACCATTACACTAAAATTCATTGGCCCGTATTCTGAACTCCGGTTTAACTTAAACCATGGTTTAAATCTGTGGTTTAACTATGGGTAGCCAAAAATGTCAAAACTTTGTTTACACTGTATGTTCCTTATGTTTACTGGATTCTGGTCTCATGCTTTAGTGGTCAAGAAAACTATTGTACTTATCATTCCCAGACAATTTTTAAAAGTTTGAGTACCATAAATGCTGATAAATTGAATATCTCCTGTTACAGATTTGTGTCACATTTGGCTGCCCATAGTGAAACCACACGTTTAAGTTAAACCTGAGTTCAGAATACGGGCCATTATTTCCATCACATCATATTGTCCATCATGAAAAGATAACTACCAGGTAGTCAGTGCATATCAACTATTTCAAACTTATTGAAAGTATACATGGATTGAAGAATCAAGTTTCTTCACAAAGGAGCTATCTAACATTCAGAATGACGTGATACAACATCAGTGTAAACTTCACATGCTATAAGGTTAACCAAGAAAAAACAATAGCAAAAACACTGGATGATATTTTTTTTTGTGGTTACAATAGATACATATAATTAACATCAAGTTTCATGAATCATTCCAAACATGAATTCATCAAATGAACTTTAAAGAAAGAGAAGAAGAGAAATAAAATATTTACATAATTATTTTGCTAGAAAAGGGGCGAAGACAAATTGTCAAGCAACAATACTGTAAACGTGGAATATTTTGCGGTGTGGAAATTTTCGCACTTTTCGCGCAGCATGAAATGTGCGCGAAAATAAAAACACGCTAATATTTTTGTTTATGTATTCTTTTGCCCACCGAGCCTAGTGTGTCGGCGAAATTAAAAACATGTGAAATTCACTTTACTCAGCCGAGGGCGAAAAATTAATCGCGCAAAAATTTCCACTTTTAAACAGTAGCTTTTTGCAAACTTTACAATTTATATCAAGTGTAAATGGGGACAAATATATATGTAGATTGACCAGGGGCCGTATTCTGAAAACGATGTTATCTTTTATGTTAGTAAAACGATGTTAATTGTCATAACAAATCAAAATCAGGACAAGTCATTGGTTAATGATTGCGCAAAGATGGCTGTGCTCGCGTAAAGTTAACAGAGAAATCTGCGCAAGCACCAATGATTAGAGTTTATTGCGCGCAATTTCAGTTTGTTATGACAATTAACATAGTTTTCCTTAACATAAAAGATAACATAGATTTCAGAATACTGCCCCAAGAATGTTACTGTCGGAGCTGGAATTTTTAAAGCCAATATCACTTGTTCAAAAGTCTGTTTAGCTATCTTGTAGATAACAAGACCTCTATTTTCCCCAGGTGTTTTATTATAATACTTACAGCCAATGAAGCTTTGTCTTTCTCATAGTTAGCCAGTTGTCTGGTAAGTTCTGCCACCTCCTCCCGGGCTTTCTCCAGTGGCTCTTTCAGACGTCTGTTCTCCGCCTGGATCTCGTTCATGTGTTTCTCCATCCTCTCCTCCTTCTTCTTCATTTCCTCCACTTGTTCCTATGGCAAGAAAAATAGCAAGATATAAACTAAGAAAACATTGTGCAAAAAAAATTAATTTATCAAAAAGTTTAACTTATCCGTTTCAAGTCCAAGTACAAACAAAGACTACATCATAGAAAGCAGATTAAAAAACAAACACCCACCTACAATAACAAACACATTTATTTAATAATATAATGATAGTATAACTGATATCTGTATATAGATTAATATACCTTTGAAAAAGGTCTGAATGTAAGAAGCAACTGGTTAAAAAAGCGACAATACAATAAAGGAGCACTGAAGGAAAACATTGGTGTGTATAAATATTGATGAATCTAAACATCCATAGTAAATTCCAAAATGATTTATGGTCTACCTTGAGTGAATTGATAAGAGCAAGGTTATTGAGTGTGATGTCATTGTAGTAGTTCTTGATATCACTGAAAGCTTTTTCATGATTCCTCATCAGTGTGTTAATCTGACTGTTCTTCCTCTCCTCAATCTCATGGATTTCTGTCTTCCGCCGGAGTTCAAGCTCTTCCCTCAAAGAACGCATCTTCCTCTCGTACTTAGCCTCAATTTCTAGCAGACAAGAAACACAGTAAAGGCTATGTTAGTATTCACACTATCTCCTCAAGAGTTTCATTATGGGGAAAGGTTCAGTGGAATTCCATTTTCATGTCAAGTCAAGGTAATATCAGTAAAATCAGGCAATGCACCTGTCGAGGTAGATTCATAATAATGTACAGTAATTTTTATATACTTATACTGCTTGTATTGAATCATGGTTCAACTTTTGCATTTACAACACAAAGGTAATAGAAAAATCTATACAGTGTAATTACTTTATGATATAATAAGAAATATAATGCAATTTTCAAAGAATGGTTATATGTTATTCTTTCAAAGCCTAATTACCCAAATATTTAGACTTTTTAAACACGTGTAGTTCATAATTGCAATTATATTTTCTACACGCATTATAACTGTATGAATGTATAATCACATGGATTGGAGAAGACCAATGGTACATAGTTTTTCAGTTCATTTTACTTTTCAAAGCATCCATTCAGTTATCTATATTGAACAAAAACATGTCAACATATTGATTGGTGTATTGCTTCTTTACTCTGTTCACAATTTGAGTAGGGTAGGAATATTCTTAGGACTGTAACGAAAATGGGAATCCAGTCTTGGTCTAACCTCTTGCCTCTCTTTCAAAATCAGCTCTCAGATTTGTCACCAGCTCATCATTTTTCTAAGGAGAAATACAAAGATTAAATAAGTATATTAAAACATGAAACTAAATACTATGGGAAATCACTGTAGATATGAAAGATTCAACTTACTGTTTGTCAAACTTAATTTTTCAGCAATTCATATTCCAGTAGAAAAATTCTGATAAAAGCAATAGTTGAAGATGTAATATAAAATGGCTTGAAGAAAAAAGGTTTTCATTACTTAATTAGAGAACCAGAAAGATATTGTAAATCCTTGAAAGTGAATATCATATACAGTTCAATTGGGGGGAAAAAATACATGTTGAAACTCCACTTCCAATATGAACTTACACTTTAAGACTTGAATGCAATCTCTATTTCAAGTAAAATATCCAAAAGTTGTCAATAAATTTATCAAATCATTTTATATCCCAAAATAAAAGCTACAGGTACACTCATTTCTTAAATAAATAATTGAAATTGAAATCTCCTGATGCAGATGTTACTGCAACTTTTAGTTTCTTTTATCTAAGTATTTCATTGTAATGCTGTTTAAAATCAATTACAAAACCTTCAATCCCCGAATGATCAGGTCTTACCATTTTGAGATCTTTGATGATATCTTCATGAGCTAACTCCTGTTCCTTGAGAGAAACCTTGAGATTACGTTTATCTTTCCTAAGATCACCCTCTTGTGAACGATTGTCATCCTGAGCTAGCTTCAATGCCACTCCACTTTCTGCTTTCAGTTCAGAGATGTTGTTTTGATGCTCATATAACAAGTGCTTGACTTTTTGCTTGTAAACCTAAGCAAAGGAAAGCCAAAGTAATGCGTTTACTAATTAGTTTATGCCAAGAGTTACAACAATATAAAAATACAAATTGATCATGTGATTCATTTGAATATACCTTCTAAAATGTTATCAAATTCAAATCCACTGTGTGAAACTTTGTCAGGGAATACAAGAACAAGGTTTAACAATTGGATTATAACCATGCAAGGCTCTGCATTCTTTACAGTAGATTGGGGGTTATCTTTGTAAAGTATCAACTAATATCAAAAGTTTCATAATAATGGCTTTAAAAAGTTTATGTGTACTTTCACACATCAAAAAAACCCTTCAGGTTTCTGTTGATTTTCAGCACATATCATTTTCAGTAATAAGTTTATTTCATACATTCTGAGATATTGAAACAACCAAACAACATCATCATGACTGAAGATAGACATTGATACCAACAGATATGATCTCACTAGGCAAATTGTATTCTTGCAGTTTGCATGGTGAGACTAGTTCTATCTTATGTTTGCTGTCACTGTTATTACTATCTTATTTATTTATTTTTTTCTTGAGGGGAGAGGGGTATGATATTAATGTTTGCATACAACTCAAAAATAAATTTGCAACATTGATGATAGCCTATTATAAATGTTACAGAACTATGAGAAGTATGAGACTTACCTTGATTTCAACTTGATGCCTCTCTTCTGCATCCTCCATCTCTCTATCTTTATTTCTAAGCCCTGCTTTAGACTCTTCAAACTGCCTCTTAGTGATCTCCCAGAATGTGTTCACTTTATCTCTCTCAAGCTGGAAGTAATTCCTCTCTTCTCTCTCCCTATCCAACTCCTCTCGCAACCTTGTGATGTGCTCCTCCAACTATGGAACAAGAAAACAATTACATATTTACAGCCAAAAAAAAAGAAAGAAAGAAAGAAAGAAAGAAAGAAAAATAGCAAGGTAAAAACACTTTAAAAAGAGTATTTTAGAGAGCAGTCAAAAATTAGCAGGAAAAATATAAGTCATTTCCAAATTCAGTGCTTCAAAATTCTTCTAAACATTTTGCCTGGCTTTAGCTCCAGAAATCATTAAAAATGTAGATCAATATTTTGCCTAGAGGGCATTAGCGCCATACCATAGCTTGAACCAGAAACCTTTGCATCCCAGTCAAGTGTTTTTACCGTTATCATAAATGTGTTCTTGTGTAACAATTTCCTTGTCATCATACATTTTTTTATAAATGAAAAACTAGTAACATATTGTCATAATGTGTATAATACTGACATGGAACTATTGAACAAAATAATTAAAGAAAGAAAAAAGAAAGGACTTCAATTCACGATGGAGGAGAATCATGAGGGCAATCAGAAAGATGATTAGAATTAGTCTGACAGATAGAGACTAAAAAAAACATAAACATGAGAAGATCACATAAAACTTATGTATCAAACTTACCTGCTCTTTAGACATTTCCTCTGTAGATATTCCATCGATAACAGTTGGAGTCTTTGCCTTTGCCGACTTCTTCTTTCCCTTCTTCTTTCCCTTCTTAGGAGGCTGATAATAGAAAACACAAGATGGAAACATTACTTCAATGGAAATCAGCGGTCAACAAATGGGCAAGAATTCCTTATGTCTCACAGGAAACAAAATATCAGACATAACACCACTGGCACTGTAACTCAGACGTTCACAAGTGTCATGCACTATTGTCTATTGAGTGCATCAGCTGCCCGACATACATGATGTAGCCTAGACCTAGTCTAGATCTAGACCGAAATTTTCTGTCTCCAGTACGTTAGCCTCTTATTTGGGTAGGGTCGGCTACTACTTGGAGACAGAAGCCGTCCTATCACTTTGCTGTGCAAAATTTGTCTATGGCGTTGTGCCTGCTGGAACAGTAGGAAAAAATCATTTTTCCTCTGTATTTTTTTAAAAATAATCATAAGGCCTAGGCTCTAATTCATATACTTAATCTGTTCAACATATCAATTTGACCAAATGATCCATTTAATGCTCCTTTTTCATGTAATTCAGGGTCCAAGGTCTTCTCCGTTCGAAAATCCTGCAGCCGTATTCAAACCGTTACCCGAGCTTCTAGTCTCGTACAAGGCAAAATGATTATGAAGGAAAAAATACGATAAATTCATTACGAACTCGTGCACATTGATTTCAAAACGGTTATTTCTTTAACACTAAACAAACATATTTAATGTTAAAGAAATAACCGTTTTGAAATCAATGTGCACGAGTTCGTAATGAATTTATCGTATTTTTTCCTTCATAATCATTTTGCCTTGTACGAGACTAGAACGGCACAACGCCATAGACAAATTTTGCACAGCAAAGTGATAGGCTGGCTTCTGTCTCCAAGTAGTAGCCGACCCTACCCAAATAAGAGGCTAACGTACTGGAGACAGAAAATTTCGGTCTAGTCTAGATCTAGCAGTTAAGTCTAGAATTGAAATTAAGATATTTTTCTGTTTACATCATCAATGCATGAAACAGCATATCCCTGCATTATCTCCTGGTTATTGGTCTCCTTTAATCAAACTAAATAATTACAAATGAACACTCAACATGATACTGATAGGACAGCCGGGACCCCTGTTGCTGGAGGCTGGTGCTCACCCATCACCAAGAGGCGACAGTCCGCCTGGCCCGTAGGCCTAGTTACTTGGTCACGGTCGCCTCAACTGCACGAATCCTGCTACCACTACTTTATATTCCGAGCATGCTCGTCATCACTTTAATCAGCACATATTAAGTGGCAAAAATAGTCATAGAAAATAATATTGAATTCCTTTTAATACTCACCATTTTTAATTATTTCTGTTTTATGTCCTTTTCAGCTAAAAAATATTGCAGTTTACGTGCCCCACTCCACTTGTTTGTTGTTGATCATAGAAACCACTGTAAAATGTCCCGGATGTTACTAAGCATTAACGCCATCTGTTGTCAAATGCATTATAGTGGGGTTTATTTTTTTAACGTTGTGTTATGTTTTTATCAATCTATTATTATGTTAGGATTTTTTGTTTTAAGAATGGGGGACGCCTCTTTACAGAAACGTTCAAAGCGCCCCCCCCCCATTTTTTAATGTAAATTAATATAAGTAATGTAAAGTAACGTAAATTAATGTAAGTCTGACCTTCATATATGAAGACTTACATTGCATATGTCAAAACATTAGCTATGATTAGGAAGAATGAGTCTTAGTCTCAGTCTGTATAAGCAGAAGGGGACGAAAAATAAAGACTCATTTTATAGTGGAAAATATAGGGGAGTAGACGTTGAAGTAAGAAAAGTGGGAGAGGAAAGAGGATACTTTTTTTCCTTTTTATTTACAATTATATAGTCCCTGTGATTATATTACATGGTTCGTTTTCCGAAGCCTATATATCTCATTCTTAAAAATAATATGGGTTTCATTGATCTAATTCTTGGAATTGTCAATACTTTCATTATTTTCTTTGTGGGTTTTTCTGGTAAATGGACTCTGCATTTAAGGTTTCGCTTTACCTATTTGATTTTCATTTTTATTGCAACGTTGATATCAGACAATATCTATTACCGGAAATATTTGAGTTTTGAAAATGGAAATTTTGTTGCACCATCCGTAATCACGAACGAAAGCAAGGTCTGTGAGCCCTGCATGACTTAATCCTTTTAATTGTTCAGCGCTTTGAAAATCATTTTCTACAATAGTCTGTGTATCTAAAACCTTCTAAAAGTCCTGATTTTCAAAACCCAATCCACCCGACACCACATTTTGTTTTGTGTATTATTGTTTTTAAATTGTCGTGTCTTATTCACGTAAAGTTATCAATTGTATTCCATTTTTCTTTGTTTTGTTTGCATTATTGTATCCGTTTCACCTATTATGTAGGACTGAGGTGGACAGAATAGATTCAATTTGTACAGTGATCCTCAGCGGAATGCATACATAATATTATCGGGGAGCATTGCACTGCACCTGCAGTGGCGTATCTTGGGATTATGGTGCCCTGGAAAAAAAATGAAATTGCCCCCCCCCCCCCACCTCGCTAAAAACGTTACTGTGCAAAAAAAAAAAAAACACACATACACATACACATACACACAGAGAAAAAACCCACCTCGTAATAATTATAGGCATTGCATTTTACGCTCAGGAAAATAGGTAGCACTGCATCGAAAGATACAGTTTCGAATTTTGCCCCACTGATGAACGCTTTTCTGTTCCCTTTCTTCCTCAAATGGGGCGCGTAATTAACGAAAACCAGGGTAAAATATAGTCGAGGAAATTAGCAAGGCAACTGAAAAAATATTTATTTAAAAATTAATGTCAAACCTTTGAAAATACCGTTTCATATACACTTTATCCTATATCGAGGGCGCAATATTAAAAAAAGGGGCGGATAAAACTTGTACCTAGGGAGCAAGGCAAGAAGTATTACATGTTTTCTTCAAATTTTGAACACTATATTATCCTATACGGGCGCTGAATTATGAGACCCTAAAACAACGGGAACAAAGCGACCAAGCGTTGAGAAAATTTTCACCTTTTAAACCCTCAAAAACTATAATATTTATAATGCACTTTACCCTGAGGATAGGGGCGCATAATAAAAGTTTCACAACTGTTCTTCCTTTTCTCGCCCTTTTCTTTCCCTCTTTCCCCCCCCCCCTTTTTTTTGCAGCCCCGGCCTTTAAGTACCGCCCGGGCCACGTGCCCCCAGCCCCGGCCCCGTAGATACTCCAGCTGCACTACGCATCTTAGCCTAGGTAGAGACCATACCAGTAGCTGTAAACTTCGTCATCATGCCTGCAACAGTCCAAAGATTGAAGACATTGTTTTTGGTTCACTTTATAGGCTATATTGGAGAAAATGCGGCTCAAGAAATTCTCAAATGGGTACATTTCGCGAAGGGTGACACATTTTGTCCGATTCAAGGTTCCCGTTTCCAAAATTTTGTGAGGAACAAAAATATTGACTTTTTTAGTGAAATGGTGATGGTTGCCCAAATCTTTCGGGGGGGGGGGGGGGCTGTGTAACACCAGCCTTCTACGCCTAATAATTGTGTATATAATTTTATATAATTCATGTTTTGCTTTAATTGTCAACGTTTTAATCTTTCAGGCATATTTTCTAATAAAATGACATAATTGGAAGCGCTATTAGACTTCTTCTATAAATTCTCTTTGCTCCTAAACATTTCCTCAGTTTGTTCCCCCTCCCCCCAAAACCACCAGCAATTATGATTTGTTATACAGTAGCATTGTTTTCTAATCAGTCGAGTCATCAAAGTTTCAATCACAATAAAGTGATTGTTCTTCAATAGCTCCATTAATATTCAATAAGACATGTCAACAAAGACATGTCAACAAAAGTATGCATCTACCTAGTGGACCCCTTGCCCTCTCATGGGGGGGGGGGGGGGGGATTTATAATTTTTCGAATCCGACGTGCAGGAAACGGGCGATTATTTCGCGTGCAACAGTCAAACGCAAAGATCCATCCCATGATAGTTCCATTGCGCATGCGTCCATTCATTCATTCGCAAGCCATGGTGGAGTGAAGATGGCGGGTGCGAAGTCCATTGAAGATATATTTTCTTCTGAGGTTGACGAAAAGGAGGTATCTGCGTTGGTTGGATCTCTAGTTACGAAGCTAGCCCCACAGAATCCCAAGGCAGCATCTGGACCATCACAAGATGCCATAGTGACAAGGAATCATGTCAACGAGAACTCTTCCGTGCATGCACAAAGTGGACCTGGCGGGCTAACAACATTAAAACAAGCGGAGCCGGGGGTTTCAATACACGCGAATGCGGCAAGGCAAACCATGCAGGATTCGCATTTGGGCACCACAGTCATAGCGAAGGCGGGTCTCAATCACGATAATTCGTCAAGTAATGCTCATAAAAATGACAATGCAGCTCAAGGAAATGGTCAGAATAATCATGGAATGGGTTCTACGACCATCGCTGACATTGTGAAAAGGGACACACAACCACCAGCAATTTCAAACATGATGACGAAGCCGCCAACGGCGACGACTGTGTCTGTGAGCCAACAGTCACCTGCGATTGTGGCGCAGATCACCGGAGCGGGCCTTCCAAAACCAAACGAAACGCCGATCAGTAGACCCGTTTCTGGTAATGTAATGAGTCAAGTTAGAACTTCAATTGGCAATGACCAACAAATTGTGAAAGTTGTTTCAGTGCCTAGCATGCCTAGTGCTGTGCAAAATGCAAATTCTACAAAAAATGAACTTGGTGCAAATGTGAATTCTAGTTTAATAAACAGCTCCACTGGCACAGCCAAAGAGCAGCTTCTTGTAAGGCAACAAACATTACCAAGTAATGATCAATCAGGTGCAATGAAACCCAGGATTGTTGTTCAGCCAAGCATAGCAACAATTCAGCAAGCAACTTCAGGAGTTGCAACAATATCTGGTGTTCCGTCAGGCAACATGACGCTGGGCAATACCAATCAGAAAGTTGTGACAATTAATGTTGCTAATCCAGCAACCCCAACCGCAGGAAGACCGGGGCAATATGTAGTGAACACTGTTCCTGGAACTAAAGCGGTTTCACCCCAGATCATAACACAGACAGTTCGAATGCCTAGCGGACATCATATGATTGCTCCTAGAGCTCAGCTTGGTGGACAGGTTCAGATCCGTCTGCCGCCTGGTACCACCTTGCCACCTGGGGTTGTACTAATCAACAAAGGAGGAACAGTACAAGCCGTCATGGGAAATCCTGCTGCTATTCAGGCTCACGTAGCAGCAGGGGCTCCTGGAATGACGGCATATAGGCATGTTCAGGTACAGAGTGAGAACAGCTTGCTTTGCTGCATGCAGCTAATTTTTTTGTTAAATATTAGATTAGGCCAAATAAAAAAAAAATACATGTTTAGCGTCCTGTCTTTTTGAAAAAAAGCAAGGAGGAGGCCCTTTTTTTTTCTTCTTTTTTTTTTCCAAAATGGCCGACCGACCCATTTATCCAAAACAACCGGCCGGGCTATTTTTCCAAGATGGCCGCCATTTTTTTTTTTAAATCACCACTTGGACTAAGGAATGACGCCAGCTTTTACATAGGCTAGATGCAATGGATAGTGACCAACTTTTCCCGAAAAAAAATCATGAAATTTACACTTTTGGGGGGTTTTACACCAAAAAAAAAAAAAAAAGCAGGTGGCATCCAAAAAGGAAGCGGGCAGGGACGCTAAACATGTAATTTTTTTTATTTGGCCTTAGTACAAAGAAAAAGAAAAAAGAAAAAAAATTGGGAGACCATGAGTCATCTGACTTGTACATGTATGTATGTCAAGGACCAAATCAACTTGAAAATAAATTAAAAGTATACCTGTAATCAATCTGATCTCACTTTCAAAAGAGAAAGGGTATGGGGAATTTCAAAATCCCTGATCTCTCTTTCAAAAGGGAAAGGGTATGGGGAATTTCAAAATCCCTGATCCTCTCTTTCAAAAGGGAAAGGGTATGGGGAATTTCAAAATCCCTGATCCTCTCTTTCAAAAGGGAAAGGGTATGGGGAATTTCAAAATCCCTGATCTCTCTTTCAAAAGGGAAAGGGTATGGGGAATTTCAAAATCCCTGATCTCTCTTTCAAAAGGGAAAGGGTATTGGGAATTTCAAAATTTGCTCATTTTTCTTCTGACTTTTTGAAACAACCCCATTTTCTGCTCCTGGAGACTGAGATCTACTGAATCTTCTGTAGCCTACAGTGTAGGTCTGCATGGTTTTTTAATGGAAGATTTTAATGGTTTCAACAAGCAAATACAAATATTTTTATGTCGTAAGAGAAATGCATGATTGATATCGAACTGAAGATGTTCCGTGTGACATGTAAACTATTGTTTTTAAGAAAATTGTTGATGTCCCAGAAAAAGTATGATAAAAATATATAAACAAGTTCTTGTGATTTGCACTTAATGTATTTTTAGATGTCTGCCAGAAACATAGTTCAGGGGGGTGTTTCATAAAGCTGTTTGTAAGTTACGCACGACTTTACGCACGACTGGTGATCAGTTCTTGTGCTATGATGATTGAGAATCTGATTAGTAAAGCACCCAAGAACATGTTCCAGTCGTTCGTAAAGTCGTTTGTAACTTTACGAACAGCTTTATGAAACACCCCCCTGGTATAAAGATACAGATTGCTATTTGCAGTAGTGGAGAGGTGTTTGGTTGTCACTGGAGCCTGTTCCTTACAATTAAATCAAAAGTGATATTGTGCAATGTTTTAATGATGTTGTTTGCATCATTATTGCAGCCAGGGATAGTCACCTCTACAGCTCAGCCAGGGAGGGTCCTAACATCAGTTGGTGGTAGCACTGCAGCTGTTATCAGTAGTCCTCAAGTTACAACAACCCGAGCAGGCTCACCTGTAGTCATTGCTTCTGGTACACCAACAGTGATGAGAGGGGCCACAGCTGCAAATTCATCATCACAACAAACCACATCATCAGCAAAGACCACAGGGAAGAGTCAGGGTAGCTCTTCATCTGGCTCTGGGGCTCAGCTCTCCAGCTCAGCCATGGATAATGTAAAGAAATGCAAGAACTTTCTGACGACTTTGATCAAACTTGCTTCCAATGCAAATCAACCACCAGAGACTGTGCAAAATGTCAAGATGCTGGTTCAGAACCTCATTGTAAGTTGATTAAGCAATTCCCAGTACATTCCCTAAAATTACCCAGATTCAACAAAAGGTCACACAGCATTTTGCTGTAATTTTAACTCATAGGCCCGAATTCACAAAGGAGGTTTCGTTTAAACCATAGTTTAAACCCCCTCCTGGGTTTTTTAAGCGTACGTGCGCACGGAATCCGATCCAATCATATATTTTCTTTGAGCGCGCGATTGGGCAATGTGCGCTTATTTACCGAGGTTTAAACCTTACCTCCTTTGTGAATTTGGGCCTTAAAGGCTGCAATGCTTCTTCAAAAATGGTAAAAAATTAGAGACTACTTTAGCAATGCCCTTTTGCTATCATTTTCTTCCGGGGGGGGGGGGGGGGGGGGGGGGCTTTCTGCCCCTCTCACCTGTTACCGAGTGGCCTGTCCCTCTTTTGTAATTTATAGGGTATTTTGAAAACAAGAAAAGAATTGCTTCATTGATAGATTTAGCCATTTACACAGGTATTTGTATCTAGAATTCATGCCTTTATTTGGAACACAGACAAAATTTGCATTTATCTTTTAAGGCTGAAGAAAATGCAATGCAAAATGTTTTATCATCGCTGGATGAAAGTACAAGAATTATAAATGATAATAGTTAGGAAAATGATCTGTTGCATAGAGTATGGCAAAAAGATCCTGAATATTTATTGCTCTTAATTTTTTTTTTAAATCTTATATGATGAAGATTTAGCTTTTGGTATTTTTTTTTTTTTGCTAGGGGGTTAGACATGTTTAAATATTCATACAAAATGTCCTTCATTTTCAAGTGCTGGTATTTATAAATCTTTATGTACAAACTAGACCCTAGTACAAACTACTAAGAAAAATATGTAATGTTCTTTGTTGAAATTCAATATATATAAAGGGGTAAAAATACAAAGAAGAACTTGTACATTTGTAGTCATACATTCTATTGTTAATGTTTTCAACAGTGTGTATCTAGTAAAACACAAAAGCAATCATGAAGTGCATTTTCTTGTGAAAAAGATATTTATTTTGCTACCCTGTAATGTCAGATATTTGGAATCTTGGATTTACAGTATGCTTACAATATTGATATTAACTAACCACCACATAAAGATTGTTTGTTGGGCAGTGTATATATGAATGTAACCACAATGTAGTTTGTTTGTCACATTGGCAAAGGCAAATATTCTTTGCTGTCACTAGTATGAGAAAATATTTATTTTCAAAGATCTTTCTCTTGTAATAGAAATTTGTGTGGTCATGTGAATTGCTTACAGTCCTTGAACAAGAAGTTTTTCCATGAGGGATATGTCATATTATTTTTTCCAGATGTCACACCTCTTATTGACATTTGCAACAAGAGTGATGAATACAAAACAGTAGTTGTCAATATTTAGTCCCATTCATCATCTTTTGCTCTATCCGTGATCGAGAGAGATAATTTGGTTATTATCTGCTTTCTTTGAAGCATGTTGTTTAGAAAATTTATTCGGTGGTTTAACAGTCTTGTCTGACTTTAAATCATAATGTGTACATTTATTTATTAAGGACACCACTGTCTCTTTTTCAGGATGCCAAAATTGAGCCAGAGGAGTTTACTCTCAAACTTCAGAAGGAGCTCAACTCTTCACCCCAGCCATACCTTGTGCCTTTCCTTAAGGTAAGAATTGCTCCTAAAGGATCCATGTCAGATGTTATTTATAAATTCCACATGTACCAATAATGTGAATTAACTTCCTACCGGTACATGATTGTTTTTATGTGCTGTTTGTCTTGTTACAGGTACATGTAAATTAGAAATATATTTGTTGAGCTTGTGTAAGTCAAGATTTTTTCCATAATTACATTGCTGGTTAATAAAGTGCATAACTAGGTTAAAATAAAAATCTCAAGAGGTAATTTGTAATGCATAAGTTTTCAATTATTAAAATTAGATGTAACAATGTTCACAAGAATTTCAACATATGTGATGACTTCTGTATTCCTACTCTGCAGAGGAGTTTACCTCTATTGAGACAGAACCTTCAGCGAGGCAGTGCAGGATCCAACATCTCCACCCTGATGGGACCCTTACCAGCAGCAGCCAGTGGAGGAGCTACGGCTGATGGCAAGCCGGTCAAGCCTGGTATCACCAAGATAACACCATCAGCAGCAGCGGCATCTATTGCTGCAATGGATGGGAAGGGTAGCAAACAGTCGCAAGCCTCTCAGAAGCATTCGTCCAGCAAGAACTCCAAGGCCAGTTCTCCCGGACGCTCTCCAAGTCCTCAAACAAAACCTGGTGTCAGCAAGTCATCCAAATCATCATCACAGGTTAGTTATTAGTATGCTGGTTGAAGGAGCAGTAATTTACTCAGATTATATTATTGATAATTTTGGAACTGAAATGAGCTATGCATTTTAGACTATTATTGTTTAAACATTTTGCCAGACTATTATGCACACTGTAATATTTTCAAAGTGTTCTGTCTGAATGTTCCAATATTTCAGAAGGACCTAATGTAGTTAGAAAAACAGTAAATTAGTTCAAGGATGCTCATTCATATTATGAGAAAGGAAATTTCTGCTATGAAAAAGCTTATTCTTTAAAGAAGAACATGTAATGAAAAAACTAATGATTGTGTTTTGCTGTACTTACAATGTAACTTTTTGACTGAATTATATGGGAAGAAAGTTGTCTTTCAATTTTTAAAATAAATTACACTTTTATTATTCTCAGTTTTGAAGCCTATGCCAATCATTCAGTTCTTTATTTGTTACACGAACAGTCTTATAATGTTTGTTACCGTGTCATATTTTACAGTCAAGTAAGTCATCACGTTCTTCAGGTAGTAAAAGTAGTTCCAGCAAGTCTTCAGGAGGAAAAGCTACACCTTCCAGGAAAGACAAGAGCAAAGATACCTCTGCAAGCTTCAGGTGAGTGACTGATGGGTACATTTATGTTATATATTTTACATAAAGCATTAAGTTACATGGTTATGAGAGCAGAGTATTGTCTGAGATAAGTAAAATTGTCATTTGTGTGGGGGGGGGGGGAGGGGGGAGGGGACTACAGTTTAATCAGTATATCTTTTTTAGCTTTTTTGATCTGTATATGGTTTACTCTTACTCCAGATTCTTTCATCAGATGGACTTTATGTGGATTTTCTTTTTAAGTAAATGTAAATCAAAAGAGTGGAATATTCATGTTTTTATCGAAGATATGCTCTAATAATATCCCTGATCATCATTGACATGCAGACGATTAATTCAACAGTTGTCAGAGTGAAGTATGGTATCAGAAATGGTCAGGTATATACGTCAGAACTTCTGTACTGATCTGAATTATGTACAAAAGGTAGATATCCATGGGATAGAAGAGGAAAACATTTTTTTTCTTGATTTGTGTTTTGTGATAGTCGAGATGATGATGACATCAATGATGTAGCATCAATGGCTGGTGTGAATCTATCAGAGGAGAGTGCTCGTATTCTTGCCACTAATGAGGCCTTTGTAGGCACCCAGCTCAGGTCTTGTGAAGATGAGAAGTTCCTCCACAAAACACCACTACAGCATTGCATGAGCAAAATATGTGAGTTGTAATCCAGTCTCTTGATCTTGCAAAATTGTGTTGACATTTCTGGGCCCTGTATCATAAAACTTAACAACTGCCACATATCTATGAAAAATTTGCTCTCAGCCAATCAGATGCAAGTATTTCAGTAGCTTATAACTGTTATATTGCAACTTGTCATAGATATCAAGTTTTATGAAACGGGGCCCTGGTCAATCTTCAGAAACAAATAAGACACTGCGAAGGCAAGAATAGTTTATTAAAGCAGATAACCGGAGAAATGTCCCATAAAATAAGAAATAGGACAAATTATACATTTTTGGAAAGCTAATCCCCCAAAGAATACGATGAAATTAAATTTTAGAGATGTAAGCTTGTTCAAAAAGATTATCAGGACTTTTTTTCAAGACCCCTGACAGGGTCTCAGATGAACCACGAAAGCGAGAATTCTTGCACTAGAAAAATGACGTCATTCTCGGGACAGCTAGCTTACGGTATACGACTTGACTGTACTGTAGCTGTATGAATCGTGTGTGTGTGGCTGCTGCAGTGATTCACCCAGTGATTGATGGAATGACGGTGTGATTCCAGGTTCTAACATCTGAATCAGGGCCAAAATCAGACATTTTGTCGATAAGATTTTCAAAGATTGGAAGAAATCAGTAGCTTACCTCGAACCGTGAACGTTATGTGCGCGCGCTGTATTGACGTGATCGTGAGCTAGCGAGGAGCAAGCGTGTCCCGAGTATTGCGTCACATTTCCAAGGTTGAAAAAGAAACTGCTCGCGGGGCGAAAATATGCGAATATTTTGGCACACATTTGAAACAGGATATTATTAATTTATGAAAACCTTTGGATTTCGAATGTTGATGGAATGTTTTAGGGCATCTTCCCCTTTCCGTTGATATCAAATTTATTGCATTTTGATTTGTTTGTACATCTCCAAGTAACATCTTTAAATTCCCATCTCCTCAAGGTTAATCTTCATAAAATAAGAGAAAATTCAATTAAAAACAAATTCAAATATCTTTATGTAATGATTTTACTGGTATGCTGTTTTGAATTTAGTAGTTTTCCTTGGCTTTGACATGGTCTTTGTTGTGCATCTGACATGGTCCTATTTATCAGGCTTTAATTATGTGGAACAAAATGATTATTGTTTTACTTCTGATGTTTGATAATAGTATTTTAACCATTTCATTTAGACTTAGTTTTGGTAGTTATTTGTGATAGAAAGTGCATTAGTGGTTATTCCTTGAATATTTTCAGGTACAAAGCATGGAATCTCTGATGCTGCCCCAGCTGTCTTAGATGTCGTTTCATTGGCAGTTCAAGAGAGGTTAAAACATGTCGTAGAAAAGCTAAGCGTTATATCACAGCATAGATTAGAAATATATAGGGTAAGTTTCTTGAAATGTGTGTTATTATTCAATTTAGAACATGGGGTGCTGAGGAACTGGAATCATGAATTAAGCAAAGTTCCTCCAACGAAATATGATTGATTTAGATATGTGAAAGTAATGAAGGGAAATGAATAATTTTGTTTTTGAAGTGATTTATTATTTGTACAATTTGTGTATGGAAATGTATTGGGAATGATGTAAAGTAACTTTTAATTTCAGTTTTATGTATGTTTATTACTGTATACATTAAAGACCTGTACACTAAATGTGAATGTTAATGAGATAAGTTTGCCGTAAAGGAATTACCAATTGAGTGGTTAAAATATTGTGTTTGAGAAAACAGAGCATGTGAAATTCATTCCTCCTGTATATGTATTTTCTCTCCAACCAGAATGATGCAAGATATGAATCTATGAATGATGTAAGGTCACAGCTGAAGTTCTTTGAGCAGCTGGATGCATTAGAAAGAAAAAGGAGAGATGAACAGGAGAGAGAAATACTTCTCAGAGCAGCTAAGGTTAGTGTTATTAAAGGTGTACATCAAGGCCCTGTTTCATAAAATGTGTTATCAATAGCAAGTTGCAGTAACTGTTATAAGCCACTGAAATCCTCGCATCTGATTGGTTGAGAGCAAATTTGTCATAGAAATGTGACATTTGTTACTGATAACAAGTTTTATGAAACAGAGCCCTGGTCAGTATTATATCTGTTTGCAACACTCTAAGCTATGGATGAAATTGTTGATATTTACTAATCGTTACATCACTCATTCCAGCAATGAATCAGTAAACTCTCTGCAAAAATAATCATAATAATTCATGATTTCCAGCCAGGCTAAGAAGCTTATTATTGATAACATTATTTATGCATCTGCCACCTAAGATGGTGTGTTTTTAGAGATGATCATCAGATTTTTGAACAAGAATGCATTGATGTAAGTGAAGTACACTTGTGGAGTAAAAAGGTCAGTGGAGTCAATTTGCATGAAAATTTCAGATTTATATACAGATTCTCACAATATAAAAATAAGAATCTTTTGAGCTTTTAACTATAAAGTTGGTACCGGTAGCGCATCACTACAGGATAATGACCTGCATTAATGAAAGGAAAGTTAGGATTGCGTAAGCCCCATTCACTTGTACACAAAGTTTGTGCGTCATACGTGTCGTTCGGACTACTGCAATTACATTTTGGACTGCAACGAGAGCTCGAGCTCCGCGTGAGCGTGCATGTTGCGCGGCGACCAGTATGTCCAAAGTTTGCGCCCTGCGGGGCAACGGCATTATCAGGTAACGATCATGGACCTCTCGCAGCATAAAAATGTCCACAATCTACGGTTGAGTATCCCTTTAATACCCCTATATTTTTCTCTTTGGTCATATGATTTTATGCAAACTTAAAGGTACTTTATCCCTTTTGCAGACTTACACAAAATTCCATGAAACTTACATAGGTTTAGTAGACATCCTGTAGATACTGCCTATGAAATTCAAGGTCACAAGATCTATAAATCCTTTGTAAGAAATGAAAATCTTGCTTTTTTCACAGAGGGAGCTATTCAGAAATCAACACCAGCACATGTACTAGTTCAAGTTCAAGTTCAAGTTCATTTTATTTACACTCATCATAAAAATGCAATACAATAACATATTGACAAATACATAAACACATCATAAAGAATGACATACATACATAATACAAGGTTAACAACGACGAGGAAAAAAAAAAAACCTATTGGATATGAGAGTGATGGAGTGAACTAAAAAGGAAATAAAACCTTATGCTAGAGTTCATCCCTGAAAAGTGTTATTAATAATATTGAAATTTAAATGTTGTACTGTTTGGAGTATGAAAAAACAAACAATATATATTGAAAAATGGGGGGTAAAGAGCCTAGAAAGTTATTGCACATAAGATTCAATTAGGTGCATTTTATATTTTCTTTTAAAAACTTGTAGAGTTTTACTATTTTTTATGATTGTTGGTATAGAATTCCATATTTTTGGACCTTCAAAAGAAAGTGATTTTTTCATTAGGGTTGTTTTGATAAGCGGGAGATGGTAATTAAATGCATTTCTAGTTTCATACTCATGAATTGACGCATTTAAATTAAAATACTTTAAAAGTGCACATGGTAATGTTTCATTTCTACACTTGTACATGAATATAGCCATATGGTATTTACAAATGTCAAATACATTGAGACATTTCAAATGATAAAATATTGGTTTAGTATGAGCTCTGTAGTGAGGATTAGAAATTAACCGAATTGATTTCTTTTGTACTTTTAATATTCTGTTTAGGTTGGTTTCGCTTGTCATGGCCCAGACTTCAGCACAATAATACAAATGAGGAAGGATTAAAGTATTATACAATGTTACCAAAACACATTTGGGAAGAAATTTAAGTTTATTTGAGATTCCAGTATTTTTAGAAACCTTATTGCAAACGGCACCAGTGTGTTCATTCCATGAAAGTTTAGAATCAATTTCTATTCCGAGGAATTTATTCATCGATACACGTTTGAATTCATGATTATCTACCTGGAGTTTGATGGCGTTTAAATCTATTTTTTGTTTTGTAAATATCATAAAATTTGTTTTATTAACATTCAAAATCAATTTATTTAGAAAAAGCCATTGTAAAAGCTTACTTACTTCATTAGTGAATTCTTGCTCTAAAATATGAATATTTTTGTGTGACATAAACACACTGGTGTCGTCTGCAAATAAAATATATTTTAATTTGTCAGATATATTACAAATGTCGTTTAAAGATAGAATAAATAAGAGCGGGCCTAAAATAGATCCTTGCGGCACTCCACATACGACTGTTTTGATAGATGAAGAATTACTTTTAATTTTCACAAATTGTTTTCTGTTTTTAAGATAATTTTCAAACCAATATAATAAAACACCGCGTATTCCATAATTGTACAATTTTGCGAGTATAATATCATGATCTAAAGTATCAAAGGCCTTGCTAAGGTCTAAAAATAATCCCATCATGACTTCAGATCTATCGAATACTTGAGAGACATGGCATGTAAAATCACTTAATGCAGATGACGTTGAGTGGCCGGTTCGGAAACCAAACTGCGAGTTATTCAAAATATTATGATGATTTAAAAAGGAATATAAACGATTATAGACGGTCTAAACATTTTTTTTTTAAATATGCAATTTTTTCTTAGTAAAAAAACAAAGCAACCAAATTGTTATTACTTACTTAAAAGCAAATTATAATCCTTTGCACATTAGCACAAGTTTTCCAATTATAATTCTTTTGTAATTTATCGCATACTCACACAACTTCAAAATTTAGGGCTGCAGAAGGGATGAACTTGTACCTTTTAGTGTCATTATAGATGAGTGAATGAATGTCAAGTGGCGAAAGATGTGGCAAGGCAGGTATGTAGTTGCATTGATATAGTCTTGCTTGACAATCAATTTAATTGTGAATAAGTTAGTTTAATAATGGTTATTGTTTTATTTGTTAATCAGAGTCGTTCAAAGCAAGAGGACCCTGAGCAGCTGAGATTGAAGCAGAAAGCAAAAGAGATGCAACAGATGGAACTAGAGCAGCTGAGACAACAGGAAGCTAATCTTACAGCCTTGGCAGCGATCGGACCTAGGAAGAAGAGGAAACTAGATTCACCAACTCCTAGTTCATCTCAGGTAATAACTCTTTCAGTACATATCTACTATCACCTCCAGATATTTAAGAGAAGTTATGATTTTTTCCCAAAAACATCATATATTCATTTAAATTGAAGAGAGAAACACCCATGAATGTTTGTGTTCCCTATGCATAGAATACAATGTCTTCAGTGTTTGAAATCTTGATCTTTCCATTTAGAGTTAGTATTGATAGATATATGGTGAGAATCTAGACAGAAAGAAAATAAAGGATAATCCTGTTGTAACACAGTTCAAGGGACCACCACCACCAAAAAAAAATGGTAGCATCATGATTAGGTGATGCTAGGAGTGATGTATGAATATAAAGGACTTTGTTTATCTCTTCTGTGCTCTTCTGTGAATACATACAGGGTGGTGCCAGTGGATCATCATCATCATCATTATTAAGTACCTTGAACTCTTCAAGCTCCAACACAACTCCATTCCTAAGAACACAGGTAAGTGCTAGTCGTCCTTACTGCGAGACCAGTGTTTTCACAAGTAATTGCTTTAGAGGCATTCACATGCATAGCTTCTTCATGCCTCATGTGATATTAATCTACAGTAAAATGATTGAATTGCTGCAGAATTTGTGAGAACTTTCCAAATGAAGTGATGTTCTTGTATTCAGTGGTTAAGTGTTGTTTATAGATAATACATAGTCGGTTGAACCATATAGAGGATTATCATTTAAATGTGCTTAAAATAATGATTTATTGTGAATAAGCAGGTCTACATTTTTATGACTGTTTAGATTTTCACTTTTCAGGTGTTAGAAGAAGATGGATTACATTCCTTGATTATATTACGCTATGCCAGTACTGATCAACTTTACAATTCACACTTTATCTTGTAGCTTGGGAATACAAAATACTTTTTGTATAATATGCTCATTCTGACATAATAGCTTGTGTGGTCTTTCCATAGCCTCTTAATAAAATTATTCAATTTGCACTTCTTATTCACTTGCAGTTTCGTCGCACTAAGAGAGTAAACATGAAGGATTTACTTTACCTAATGGAGCAAGAACCTGAAACCAAAAAGTCACAGCTCCTGTACAAGATGTACCTCAAGTAATCACTTACAACGGTAGAGTTATTGTCATGCTACAGATGTTTGCTAGATCCCAAAGACCACAGTTATCCTGCAACATGACTGTCAAGGTATTCAAGATACTATGTTAGCCAAGATGGGTCATCGGTGGACCGTTATGTCCAAGACTTGATGATTTGCTCTTACAGATGAAGCATGGCTATTGTCCCAGGAGCATTGTATGTATGGCTTCAGGGTTGACATCACTGCAGGGCATCAACAGGCAAATGCACATCAGAAATATTAGCTCCAGCATCTTTACAAGGTTATTAACCTGACATAGAATATGCAACACCAAGTGGAAGGAAGCAAAGCTCCTCAGGGTGTTGGAGAAATCCTATCACACAATGAAGTCTATGTCATATGATTGCCTTAGCTTCTCTGCGTCTTCAGATGATCCATTGGAGTCGGGTTGCATTTTACAGGTCCAATGGGTTGCTCCATCTCAAGACTTTGTAGGCTCAGTCAGTAAGGACTTGAGGTATGAGAGTCGGGAAAACTTGTGTTAATGGGAATGAATAGCCTACCCAAACTGGAGAAAAACTGAATATCATTTTGATGTGGCAGCTTGCTCATCTAAGATGCACATATCTTTCTTACACCTATATCACTGTCAAAATGAATGAGGATTTTGACGAGAAATGCAGGAGATTATTATGCTAGAATGCTGAAATACCACAATCTTTCTGACTAGTCTATATTTTGTAGCTTTGCATCCATGATATTAACAGATGTTCTGCTGTTTTTCAGAGGTGATATGTGTTTAGTACACGGCAGGTTTCTTTTTCTTTCAAGCATTAAATAACTCGTACGGTTATTTATAATTCAGAATTCCTTTGTAAGGATTGTCTTGTGGATTCATCATTATTCTGTTATAGCTTTAGTTTAACAAAAGTCGATACTTAATATAGAAAAAAGCTTTTTGAAAAGCATGGGGTAATTGTAGCTAAGTTTTGAAGAATGTCTATTATAAAGAGTTGATAATTGCTTACAGAGAATTCAATAGAGCACTTGACATAATAAAGATAGTTAAATGATTGTGCCAAAGCCAGTTTAAAATCAGGAGCTTAACAGTAATTTCTTAAAATGTCATCCTGATCAATATGAGATTCTTGTGGTTCATTTCTTCCCGAATATATTTTTCTCCCTTTTGGTGTTATTTGACCTAAAATGGTGCCCCTCTAGCTGAGTACAATTATATTATTTCACAATCCTTCACAACAAGCCCATATTTGATGATGCCAACCTAATGTGCATCTCATTTGAATAGGTCCATTAATTACCCAAGAACCGACAAACTCCTTTAACCTTTGGGATCAAGATTGTAGAAAATTATTCATATGTCTGATTTATGAAAGATGACATTTGATTTGGTGGAACGTGTAATATAGTTATCCAACTTCATGCAATGATGAAAGTGAAGAAAAATAAGGAGAGTTAAAAAAAGTTGAGACAACATTTTCAGATTCATAAACTCACCAGCTGTAATTTTTATGATTTATTAGTAAATGAATATATTTTTATCATTTGTAACTACTGTGATTCAGGGATTCGCACATTGTTTCAGACCACAAATTGAGGTTCATGTTTAAAGATTAAATTAAGTTCTGGTCATGCAATTACATTTTGAAAGAAATTGTCTCATCAGAATAGGGTAAGGTTGATCATGGCTACATAAGAATTAGTGTATACTGTGAGGTTTTGGAATGATCAAAATGATAAGAAATTGACCCAAATCTCGCTGAAAAGCACATGCACTGCACATAGAAATAGGTATATGGGACTGCACACAGATGTGGCATGATTGTTTGGCCCAAACAGTTCAGCTATTTCTCGTCATATTGCAAATATGAGGGCATCTGAAGAGCAATCGTTTTTAGGGGACATTTCTGCTATGATGTTCTTCAAAACTGACATAAAAGGCATGAGAAAGCTTACAAATTATTTTTCACACATTTCCCTGGCCAGAACTCAACCTTCTCTTTAACTACGGATAAGTGGGAAGAATTCATAGGTTTGGGCTATATATACACTAACTATCCACCTCAGTTTAATCAAATGTTTTTCTTCAAAAAAATATTTTGCAAGAGACTTGTAAATTTAGTTGTGATCTCCACGGAAAGGCTTCCTGGCCTTGTTGCCCACACTTATCTCCTGAGATTTCTTTAAGAACCTGTGCAGAAAGGCCACCTATAGAACGTAATCAAGGATTTTATGACTTGCTTCCCTACGTAAGGTAGAACCTGTGTATAAAACCCATCAGGACTATGCATTCTCTGGTTTTATAAGAGAACTTTGATTGATTTGATTGAGGATGACGACCATAATTCATCCATGTTGTACAAGATAGTCAATCAAGTTCTTGCAGCCATTTTTCTCTTGGATGCCATGTATTTGTAAATGTAGGTTTTTACTGAAGATTTCTTGGACCCAATGTGTGGTGTACCTCACCGTATTTCTCAGTAGATGTACAATTTATAAAAAGAAACAGTAATGTCTGTTTTCTAGAGTCAGCTTCTACTTGTTTTCATGAGTAAGTGTGAAGAGTATATTTATATTGCAATCCAATCATGTAAACAAATTTCTGCATTATATGTGTACTCAATCAAATGTGAATAAAAATACATTTCTTTATTTCCGGAATATTAGTGTATGGGATTTCTATTTTTTGCAAAGTCCAGTTTACTTCAAAAGTATATAGCACCATTTCTTTTCTGGCAAATTTCAATGTTGTCAGTGCGTTGCTCTTAAGAAGGTTTGTTGGTGCAGATTCAAATCTGTTATAATGCTATGGAGAAAAATATTATCAACCCATATCTTTTTCTACCCATATTTTTCTGTCAAGTTTCAATTAATGCTATAGGAAAGGTGGTAAAAACTTGCATCACAACTTGGAAAAGTAGTTCTCCGCAAGTGGAAATGGCAGCATCTTTTCTGTAATTGTTTCCAAGAGTCTCTGCAAGAAACAAAAACAGATGTCTCAAATTGACACAACTCTATATACAGGGGGTATTAACAGTATTATTTGTAAGATAAACTTGGAGAAGGAGCATCCACAATATAGATATATTTCCCTTTACAGTTTTATATTCCTTTCCATAAATGTAGATGGTCTACTTTGTTAACAGTCATAAGTTGACAATCTGAAGAAGTGAAAGTTGCAATGCAAATGTGTTCATTTGGCACTGGTAAATGTTCACCTGTTTGGAATTCCCCTGAATCCCCTACTCTAAATGCCTTCTGATTTTCAAACCATGAGTTATAAATGTTGAAGCACGTAGAACAGGGGTTGATGCAGTATTTGCATTTGCAGTTTGATTCTTCCATAGAGCGAGTACAACCACCAGCACATTACTATGCTAGAGAGTTTCTGCTTTATTCAAATATTGTGTGACCTCTTGTATAGAGCAGTCTGTTCTTATGTAGGATAGAAGGAATTCACGAATGCTTCTCAATTATTATCTCTTTTTTTTGTGAGGAATACCCAAAGTATGAAACAATATTTGTCTTGAAAGGGAAGACTAGAAGCAATTCAATTTCACTCGCACTTGTGTTTAATGAAGTCTTGTATGAAACAGAATTTGTATTATTGTAAGCCTCTAAGGAATGAGAAGTAACAATACTGATCACAACGGAATAGACCTGTTTACTAAGTTATTCAAATTTTATGCATACTTTTGAAACAACACAAAGGTTGTTCTTGACAACCTGAAAACTTGCCAGAGGATTGTCAGACATAGCAACAAGTAATGTATGCAAACTGGATTCCAAGTATTGTAGTTCATTCATTAATAACAGGTTAATGGAATACCTCGTTACTAGGTCCCCAGGAAAGAAACGTCCATAAATTTGAATAACTTTGTAAACAGGTCTATTGTCCATGGATGGTAGTGTATACTACATGTACCTATTATGGTATTGTAGGAAATGTGTATCATTTTAGTTTGAATGTCATATATTCTTACATTTGTATATAGCTCTGAAAATTATCAAAACTCTATATCTATATTTTCCTTCATTTTGTATTTATGATATACATGTTTCATAGCTAACCTGAAAGTGCTAATCACATTTGTATTTTCAGGTTCTAAGTTGCCCACGTTGAATTTTGTATAAATCTGTTTCTATTTTTTTGAGCAAAGAAAGTGACACTTTATGACTAGTAATTAGAGCCAGTTGGATGTGTTTATGTTTGCATTGTCGTGTGTTAGGGCCGTCGAGTTGGCCTATGGATCTGAAAGTACTCCAAATCACTGGATACCTAGTACAGCAGGTATTATTGCCCCTTTTTAAGAATACATACCTCCTACATTTGGTGTGATAGCACCATCTGTGGGTGAGCTTTGAGCTTAATTTCCTGGCATAACCCCTTTGTGTATGTTTCACCCAGAAATATATAGGAATAACTGATAGGGCTTGTGCAAGGATATATACACAATTAATTTGCGCTAATTTGGACGTGCTCCTAATGGCAAGGAGGTATTCCTATTTCATCTGATGCCAAAAGTAGACAATTTCAATGATTTCATGTTCTTACTGAATACAGCACATTATGGGGTTGTAAAATGTAAGTTGGTGTGTGTGTGTGTGTGTGTGGGGGGGGGGGGGGTCTGAATTGATATTTTTAGGGTTTGTATGCATGTACCCTATGTTAAAATGTTGAAATTTTTGGTTCAACACCTAGATTTTGGGTGCCCATGTGTACCGGAGCCCTTCAATGAAAGTACCATTTTGCTTGAAAATTTTCAAAATGATATTTGCACAATGCATAAAGAGAGACTTTCCAAAATAGCAGATGCTACGTTGAATCAAGTCTGATGTGGGGTTTTTTTTTTTTGGTTAAAATTGATAATGGTTGTAGTCAGGAAGAAATTTGCTAAAGAAGCTAGCGAAAATGTTCTTTTACAGAGCCTTATTTTACGTGAGGTGCCTCTATTCATAAAATGGTAATTGTCATGATATTAATGAAAATATTGTAGAGCATTTCACCTATCCAATCTCGGTAACAAAGTGGAAGTACATTGTGAGCAGTGCTCTAGTTTTTTATGTGCTAAATACATAGGCCAGAGTTGTTGACAATAATGATAAAATTGAAATAACTCTGGTAATAGGGAAGCATCATCTTGATTTTCTCCTACGTTCTCATTCAAAATCTTCTTTATATATTATTTATATGTTTAACTCTGCAGATCACTTGGCTAGGTCATCTATTATTGTTTTCCAACATATTGCTTCTTTTTTTGTTATTGTATTTGTGGTACATGTATTCAAAAGCACAACACCACTGATGCCAGCATCAGTCAGAGCACTAACATTTCTTCTTTGTGTGTGTGTCAGGATAGACTAATGTCCTTTTATTTGTATTTTTTTTTCCTTTTCCTTTTCCTTTTCCTTTTCCTTTTCCTTTTTTCTTTGTTTTGTTTTGTTATGTTATTTCAGTTTTACACCTCTTCATGTCCCTGTTTCTCTTACCCCTTCCCCCTCCTCTGTCTGGTTTCTAGCTTTTCTGCAGACTCTCTGTCTCTCTCTCTCTCTCTCTCTCCCTCTCTCTCCCTTTCTCTTTCTCTCTCTCTCTCTCCCTTTCTCTCTTCAACTTCATTTATATTTGTATAGACCCTCAACAATATTCCACACTTTGTACATGTGGAGAAAATACCAGTTAATCTTTTTTAATGGGCCAATCAGATATATTAAATTTGACGATGCCTGCAGAAACTATTACAAATTGTCTTTCTTGTCCCACTAGGTCTTTACATTCATCATTAATGCTATTCAAAGTACAGTACAGGTGTATTGAATATTTTCCATTGATATTTCAAGTTGTTGGGAATATGTCTGTTAAAAAGTTTTCTTTAGCTTTGTAATGTCCTGTTCTTCTGCATATTAACCCACTTAATACTCGGTCCACTGAAATTTAGGTGCAAGACTGGAGAAAGTAGGGTATACAAAAAATCAAATGTATCCAAGAATCCAATTTGTTAAAATGGTATGCTATAGGTAACAGAAATGTTAATCCCGTTTGGTTGATATTTCTGTTCATTCATTATAACTTTCTATCATATATGTGATTTAAATATAACTAGGACCCAAATAGAAAAATGTCATTTTTTACTTTTAGTTTGCATTATAAAGCTACCTTGTATTGATGTAAATGATAATGTTTTCCCTCCAGCTATGAAACAGATTTGTGTATTTTGATAAAGTTTGCTGAAATACCTGTCAGGGTGGATCCTGTCATTAGCCTGTTCACAGGCTGTGTGCTTTTATAGACCTAAGATTATAGTGAAAGGAAGATCTTTTACATAAAATGTGATGTGTGTATAATGATACCACTTGAATAAGGTTATTTGAAATTGAACAAGATGGTAAAAATCAAAAGTAAATTTTCTATGAGTAGTAAATTAAAGGGAAAAGAAACCAGATTTGTTGTATTTTGTTTATTTCTTTGATGTTAGGCAACTATTAGTTTTAACTTTGATTTAAGTGTGAAAGAGGGAGTGAGAGAGAGAAAAGAAAGGAGGGGGGGAGAATGAACTACGGGTATGTATTTTTGTGCATGTGATGTGCAGCATGACTTGTGCAGCGCATGATGAATAATTAAATAGAATAATGAATATTCAATTATGTAAATGTTCCAGAGTTTCTTTTACTATTTTAGTGCTTTTCACTTTTTCCTGTTTGTCATAATCGGCCAGTTTAGGGGATTTGTAACAGTAAGTACAATTTTAATCATATCAACACTCAACCTTGTGTTTAAATAGTATAATGAATTGGTATACATAATTTCATAAGCTTTTTTTTAAAAGGAATATAGCGTGTAAGAGGTGACGGGTTTACCGGTGTTTTAGAAATTTGTCTTAACTGTTGCCCCACACGTTCAGTATAATGTCGGATTTTTAATTTTGAGAGCGACTTCTGTAGCGCTGTAATTGTAAAACGAACGGTGTTTAAAACTTTAACTTTAGTTTAACTTAGAAAATAATCTATCCTCGAACTTAAGAATCGTATGAAGATAGTAGCCCGACCAGACGCTGTGCGACACCCCTCAATGTCGCTAAAATTAGTAAAAACAATGTACAAAATTAATTTAAAATGTAGGCCTACTATTTAAGTAATCTCATTCATCGACCCTTTGTATAGGTTGTAAGAACTCAAACTGCACTAAAATCATTTGCATATGTCTGTATTAGGGAATGGAATAATCTACAATTGAGAATAAGGTCAGCCTCATCACTGCCCACGTTCAAACGTACATGTCACATTTATCTTGAAGGAAATTTATGTGAACAATAATTGATTAGGGAAGCAATACAGTCAAGCCGCATGAAGTATCTTTCAGCAATTTAATGTGAGCTATGCGCATGAGTGATTGCGTGATGTGTGTGTGTGCGTTGGTGTGTATCTGTCCTTTGTAAATATGTTACTATATACTTATTGTCAATATGTTAACGTCGTCCGGGGCCCCTTTTTACAAGCTGTGCTTCTTTTGGGGTCCCAAACCATTCATTATTCTTATTACATATATCTTATTGTAAAATGTCTATGTTTAATGAAATTGGTTAAATAAACTTGAACTTGAACTTGAACTTGAAGTAAAAGTACTTCCAATTTTACGTTATACTCGCATGAAATCGATTGTTTGGATTTTTTGGAAGTTGCATGGATTTGTACTTGAAGTTGAACTTCAATCCCCAGCAAGTCATCAGGCAATGTCCACAGTAGCCACTGCCACAAAAAAATAAAAACAGCACTCAAAGTCACAAATCATGCCTTAGAATAATGCTTAATATTCCAATTATCACATAGATGGCTCAAAACTTACCTGAAAATCTCATAATATAAATAGTGAAAAATGAGGGCTAAATAGTCCATATCATGTGCTGAAAAATATGTTGACATATTCTTCGTTGCTATGTTAGGCATGTACTATCGATAGTCAAAACCCAAAATCGAAGGGCTGACTGCATGACAAGCCCATTTCTGTGCCTCTCACAGGCATAGGCGATTCACTGCGGCACGGTTATTCAATGACGCATCAATAGATAACAAACTCAACTGCCATAAAATACAAAGATTCTGACACATTTCACTAAATCAACCACTCAAACTATACAAGAACAAGGTAAGTAGCGATAAAAAGGCCTAAAATTGCATACATACCGCCACTTCTTAGCTCCCTTCAGGGAAAAAATCCTGGGTTTGGTGGGATGCAAAGGGCATCCCGGGTCGATGAACACACAGGCATGCAGAATACGTCATTGATAAACATAGGGGGACCAATCACAGAAAGAAAAAATCTCAGATTCATTCGCTTGTCATTTGCTTAACACAGGCGGTATCGGAAGTGTGTGCATGCATAGCGGGCCGAATCACGCATTGACTCTCTGTGTACTTGCGTATAAAATTTCAACATCGCTGTGTATAGTTACGCACGGGTATGACCTTTCAAAAAGTGCAGCGTGATTACATTCTGCCATTCGACTGTAGGAAGATGACGCAATAAATCATTGTTTTTGGTAAGTTGTAAGTTGTAAATTTAACTTAATGAATGCAATCAATCAATTGGTAAAGTTTTATTTAATTTACTTTTTAGATGAAAAATATATGTGATTTCAGCGAAAAGCATGTAGTCGCACTTTTGTAGTCGGGGTTCGCAACGCTAGAGAATGGGCAGCTCGTACAGCGCTGTCGCTTCGCGACAACACGGTGTATAGTTAATGAAGATGGGAGATAACTTAATGCAAAGAGAACTCAGCGAGCATAAGAAAGATGAACTGATCACGAAGATGTGTGGTAGTACTCTGATTTTATTAAACTCAACTTGGCCTGGGGCTGCTTTGCCCAAAATCTACAGAACATAATTTACATAATGTATATTGAAATATTCAAATGAATAATATATAACAATAACAATAACAATATGGAGGAGTCCAATAAAAATGGGGAAATCCAATTCAATAAATGTACCAATAGGGAAAGAAGGGGATGAGGTGGTATAAAGTAGGTTGGGATGATCACATAAGAATGGGAGCTGTCTGAGCTCAACTTAGGAATCAGGTGTGAGATGGAATGAATGAACGCACCTGAATAGGGAAGGAATGAAGGTGACAAAACAGAACAAGAGGAAAGGTATCTAGAGTGATGGTGGTGGCGAGAACTGAATATCATTAACTAAACTAAATTAATTCCAGACTGCAAGGCAGTGCTGAAAAGAAAACTAATGTAAATTAATTCAAGGTCTAGATGGACAACAAAAGGAGAGTAGACAAACAACATTTAGAGCAAAATAAATGATGACAAAATAAGTCATTTTAGTTTTTGCAAAACCTTTTTTTTTTTTGTGTGTGGTCACCTAAATGCTATTTACATAAATAATCTGAAGAAGACTTACAGTACAAAGATTGCAAATTATTCACTATAAAATCAAACTAAGTTTGTATTTGTAACAAAACATGACATATAACATGAAAAATTACCAGGTTTACAGCCAAAGTGGGTAGCTTCCATAATTTTGAAAGTGATTTTGTTTTTAAAACTTATTCTTTTTTTGTTTTCTTTCTTTTTTTTTTTTTGCAAAGTGCCTAAAAGAGAAAAGTTGTGAGATTGAAACTCAAAAGGAAATTTTGACCACTGTATTGTTACATTTTCATTTCCATGTAGACCTTGTGAAAATCAAAGGAATCCCCATTTTTTTTCCTAAACCAATAACAAGAACTGATAAGTACGAAGCCCCAAACATTCCATTTTTGCGAAACGAAAACAAATAAATTATTTCGTACGTACGAGATATTATTCCGTACGTACGAGATAATATTCCTTACGTACGCAATAATTTATTGCGTAGGTATGGAATATTGTCGCGTACAGTACGTACGTACAAATCATTCCGTGCGCGCGATACGTGTTAATAAATTATGCGCACGCGCATGCCCACTGTATTTTAATATCAACTTTATAGTCGAAGGATTTACCGAAAACATGGTCTTTTATATAAATGCTAGAGGAAGACGGGAAGTCCTTGTCCGTCTCTATTTTGAGTTGGGATTCTCCCAGAAAGAAATGTTGTACTTTTTGTTATCAAAAAGATCTATGCACTGTTTTTGCAATGTCTGGCGATAGATACTGTTCTGTTTAAATATAGATAGGTTGGTGAAGAATTTACACAAACATAATTACTCAAACTCAATGCCTTGGTATATATTCAAATCTTGAAAATATTATTTATTAATTATATTTCATCTTTTCTTAATTGACCAGTATATTCAGAATAAATTTCACATGACAACTCAAAGAGTATAGTCATATGCAAGAAGTATATATATATATATATATATATATACAAATGTAAATGATCCATTCAATCGGTCATATAAATATTCTTGTCATAAGAAAATATATATAATCACTCTTTTCAGTAAGATACACCATTAGCCTCTTTTCGTAAAGCAGTACTGCAAATACCCCAAAAGTGTAAAAGAGATGAGCTCAACTAATCAAACATTTCCTCCTGGGAAAATCATATTGTTTAGCACGTGCAGTATTTATAAATTAATTGAAATAAATTAAATGTCCGCGACTGTCCTCAACCCGTATGGAATCTCCTTACATTATGTCTTCCTGTGCTCTTGTGATGTCTCTTCTAGACGATGCACGAAGACTCGAGAATGTCCACGGGTGTTCAAGGGTTGTGTCGCCTGTTACAAAAGCTTGCTCTAAGTATAACGTTGAATTCTGTTGTAACTGTAGTTTGTCCAGTAGACAAAAGGTCACGTCTCAGAGGTAGACGATCTGCCCTGGTAGATCTGTCCAAGAAGATCTATCTCGGAATTCCCAGAATTCCCGGAAGTCCCGGAAGTCCCGGAACCCAGCTGCCTGACTACTGTTAAAACAATTATACACCGAAGAGTTACAGCATAAGGTTTACACTATATTCTAAATATATATCCATATTATGTTTCCAAGATATTATTCCAACATGTACACTGTACATCAAAATAAACCTTGGATTTCATCAATATAAATAAAATCTTTCTTGTTTGTTAAAGCTATATACATAACACATCTTCTTTTAGCAGTCAAAACCAAACAATCTTATATTCCGTTGACTAATTCTCCTAAATAACTATAACCATAATTGCTACATTAAATCTTTTTGAAATCTACGAAAGTAAAAGATTATCTGTAATAAAGCACATTTTGAGCATTTTAAAGGCACATTATTTCTTGTATATAATTCATCAACAAATTTGACTGTTTTGGCTTCTTGGTCAAAATGAAATTAAAATATACATAGCAGAGTTATAATCCAAATAATAAATGATTATGTTCAATGACTTCTTGCCACAATGCAAACTTAGACGTTTTCAATAATATAACTGACCTTGATTCCTATGCCCCGCCCGAATTTATAGTTTTACATTGTACAAGAAAATATGGGTTAATTAATGGGAAATATTAATGAAATGAAACTTACTGGTGTCAGAGCCATGATGTGGAGCTGTAGAGAAGTTTTCTCCCGGATGTCAATAATTTATTGCGTACGTACGGAATATTATCTCGTACGTACGGAATATTATTGCGTACGTACAGAATATTATTGGGTACGTACGGAATAATTTATTGCGTACGTACGGAATATTATCTCATACGTACAGAATAATATCTTGTACGTACGGAATAATTTTTTTTTTTTTGTTCTCAAAAATGGCACGTTTGGGGCTTCGTAGATAAGAGAGCATTACTAGACAAATAATAACTTTAACTGAACAATCAAAATGGGAATTACATGTCATTAAATGGTGGTTTAAGTGATTTCAAAATTACAGTTCAGACGTGATCACTTGAAAATATTGTATATATTGAAATAATTGCATTTACATATGAAATTTATGATTTTGATTCAAATAAAGAAATTAAATTGATTTTGCCATAATTATAATTAATAAACTGAATGCTTGCAAATATAAATTTCTTTATCAAGATTGAATTCACAGCAATTTCAAGATTAAGTTTAAGCAAATACATACATGTCGCTACAATATTGTCACTTTATATAAAACATACAACATAAATTTTCTCCATCAAAATAGATGGAAAAATCAGTTATAATTTATATGACAATATAAAAATTCACAGTACTTGCCATTATGAGAATATAAGAATAGCCAAATGGGGTAAACTTGATACATGTAGGAATATTATATGATGCAACAATTTGTAACATAGTAAACAAACTTGAATAAGTTTTGGATTTAGAATGGATCAAGTGGTATCAAAGCTGAATTTTGGAACAGTTATGTTAAAAATGTATTTATTACATATATTCTTTTCTTTTTTTAACTAGCAAGAAGTATTGGAAATTTGTTGAAAACTGATGTTTTGGGGTAACTTGCATGGGGTATTAAAAGGTAGCATATCACTTTAGTTCAAGATTGATTTCTTCATTCCTTTTCCACTTTTAGACAAAACAAACTTAATTTCATTTAATACCTGAAGTTCAATTGGTACATTCATGATTATATTGTGAGCTAAACATTAAAACTATGATTTGAATTCAGATGTGACTGGTCTCTGCAGTTATACAGAGATCATGGTATAAATTTGAACAGAACATTTGTATTAGAATATCATTATTTTGTTAAATTGGAATATCTATCAAGGAATGCAGTAGTAAATCTTTACGAGCAACAGAATTCTGCTAATACTCGAGTTTCTATCAAAACAGGTAAGTTTGTCAAATCATTGATTATTTACAATTAAAATAGGAAAATTGGCATACTTTCAGTAGAATTGATGAGGCCATGGTTGAGGAGGTCCATCATCTATAGGTGGGTAAGTATGCCTGGGTGTAGAGAAGCAGTCATCTTGTCTGCCAGGTGAGTAGAAATCACGACCATTTCCTCTTGGTGATGAATAGTGGTGATCCCTTGGAGACCTGCTGTAGTAGCTGCGGTGGTTATCAGAGGATGAATCAGAGCGGAAGACCTTTGGTGGTAAGTGGAAGCGATCGTCCCTCTTGGGCGAGTGGTAGAGCTGGCTTCTTGATGGCGAGTTGTGATGGCTTCTGTGTGACAAATCGCTATGAGGTACCCTGGTGGAAGAGTAGGAGTCATGATGACGGTTCCTTACTGGAGAGACAGTAGAGGAGTGCTGAGGCAGTTGCTGGGCAAACTGAGGCGTCTGACATTGCTGGACTCTTGGAGGTGGAGTTTGCAGCTGCTGGTGATGGTCATAAACGGTAGTTGTTGGCTGGGCTGTAGAACGTTGTCTCTTGATCCTTCTGTTGCGAGTTTGTCTGTGCTTCATGGACTGTTGTTGCTTTCTGGACGGTGAAGGAAGATAGCTGATGTGTGGTCGAGAAATCACTACTGGTGCTAGTGTTCTAACAGAGACTGCAGTTCTTGGAGAAATTGGTGAGGTTGCGGTACATGTATGGCCAAAACAGTGATTTTGAGGCTGTGTCCCATGTGTTATCAAAGCTCACATGTCCACATGAAGGGTGAAGGGTTTGAAGAACCTCAGGAATCAATTAGGTAGGTACAACAAGCTGATGTAACTTTTTGCGATATACAGCACGATCTTGTATCCAAATCGAGAGAATTGCCAAAAGTAACGTCGTGTCCTCGGCTCAAACTTAGTAATTTCATCCGCTTCAGGCATGATGTTGTGCTGGATGAAATATTTCAGTACATTGATATCTTTGTCCTTGTTCTGGTAATCGCACACTTTACGTCTTAAGGCATCGAAATCCATCGGAGGTGTGAAATTTGAGAATTCAGTTTGTGTGGACTGATGACACACGTTATGTAAAGACTTGAATGATTTACTGTGTGTGGACAGTTCTGCACACTGTTGTTGAAGATTTTGCACAGTTCTTTCTAACAGGTCCACACATTGGAAAAGGACATCAACATTGGTGTAGAGAGTTGAGTCATGTCCTTCCCAAATGTCAGTAGGGGTGGAGGTGTCTGGCTTGGAGTTTGGGCATGGCATGATTGGAGAACGGAACTTACAGAAGTACAGGATATGGGTGAAAAGAATGTAGGGCGTCTCAACACTTAGGGAGAGTCCCAAAACGAGGCAATAGCAGACAAAGTTAAGATGAATATCTCATTGGTTGCAGTTTTGGTCAAATCACATTCAAATTTCACATGGAGGTGCATTATGGTAAGATGAAGAAGCCTATTGTTTTTGTTGTGGGGCGGAGTCATGGTTGCCATGGTAACCATATTTTTAAAGAAATAGTAAAGATTTTCTTGTGAGCGCTCTACCAGCTGCAGTTCCTGTCGGATCACCTTCAAATTTTGCATGGAGGTGCATTATGGTAAGATGAAGACGCCTATTGTTTTTGGTGTGGGCGGAGTCGACATGGTTGCCATGGTAACCATATTTTTAAAGAAATAGTAAAGATTTTCTTGTGAGCACTCTACCGGCTGCAGTTCTTGTCGGATCACCTTCAAATTTTGCATGGAGGTGCATTATGGTAAGATGAAGACGCCTATTGTTTTTGGTGTGGGCGGAGTCACATTGTTGCCATGGTAACCATATTTTTTAAAGAAATGGTAAAGATTTTCTTGTGAGCGCTCTACCGGCTGCAGTTCTTGTCGGATCACCTTCAAATTTCGCATGGAGGTGCATTATGGTAAGATGAAGACGCCTATTGTTTTTGGTGTGGGTGGAGTCATCGTTGCCATGGTAACCATATTTTTTGAAGAAATGGTAAAGAATTTCTTGTGAGCGCTCTACCGGCTGCAGCTTTTGTCGGATCATCTTCATATTTCGCATGGAGGTGCATTATGGTAAGATGAAGACGCCTATTGTTTTTGGTGTGGGTGGAGTCATCGTTGCCATGGTAACCATATTTTTAAAAGAAATAGTAAAGAATTTCTTGTGAGCGCTCTACCGGCTGCAGTTTTTGTCGGATCACCTTCAATTTCAAAACAAGTAAAAAATGACAAAAGTACAAAAAGGTCAAATTTGTCAGCAGTGATACCCAAGGTCCCAAATTGCCACTTTATCCATTTCAGTCACAACATTGATTCAAATGGGGGATGGGTGACGGGTTCGGGGGATACATGTACTCGGACAGGTCCCCCCCTCCGAGTGCTGTAGTTATTTATGAGCTTCGTATTTACCGTACACGTGCATGCCTGCATGATAAAACTGGGCATCATCTAGGTTAGGGGATAGTTTATTTAGAAGAATAACACAATTGAAATAAATACTGATAATAATCTAGAAGCAATTATAAAAGTAACATCCTAGTGGGGTCTATAATTAACACGCAGAATAAAACAGGTGCCAAAGCAGTGTTAACAGTGATAAAGACTAGAAAACAAAATAACTGGGCACCAAAGCAGCTTAGGTTAGGGAAGAGTTTATTTAGAAGAATAAAAACACAGTTGAAATAGATATTGATAATATTAATCAAGAACCATTTATAATAAAATTAATAGTAACAACCTATGATTAAAGCACAGAATAAAATGGGTGCCAAAGCACTACCTTGGGCTCCAAAGTAGTATCAACAGAGATAAAGACAATAAACACAAAATTTGTGGGCACCAAAGCAGTCTAGGTTAGGGAAAATTTTATTTATAAGAATAAAAATGCAATTAAAATAATATTGATAATAATCAAGAACCAATTATAGTAAATAGCAGCCTTATAATGAACCCACAACTTATAACAGGTGCAGAAGAAAAGCACAGAGGAGCCCTGAGTTGAAAATAAATAAAAAATAAAATAAAGTAAATAATGAATGTAAAACTGAAAATAGAAGAAAATGATAGAATAAAAAATTATTAATTAATGTACCTATAAACAAGAATTTGCTTTGCATTCTTACTTCCAAGAAGACAATGAATATTCAGTTTATCAGCTATTTTGTGGTATAGAACACCACCCGTCTGTTTGCCCGCACACACTTGTGTGCAGAGACAATGGAAAGGAATGGGAATGAAGACCACACTCATAGGTTGGAAAGGACCAACAGCTAGTGAATATATATTCTACACTGTTATACAAATACTCTGTGGTAAATATGACATAAAAAAGACGAGATTGAAAGAGTGAAAATTAGAATCACACTTACCAGCAAGTTGTCTTGGAAATCCCCCTTTTTGGTGACCAGCTTAAGCATAGACGAAGGAAATTTTAAATTTTAAGTGCTCATCAAATTTGCCTTCACTGATATTTTTTTGAAGAACTAAGTACTCTGGCTATGTGCTGCCCTCTCTTTGTGGAGAGAGGAAATCTGCAACTGGGCGTTGTGGCGTGCGCCTGTAATCCAGCTACCAGTGGAAGTTATAAATTGATTCAGCGGACCCAGGTTCGAGACTGAGTCACGTCTTTCGGATGGTGACGTTAAAGGTCGGTCCCAGACGTAAATAATCATATCTGATCGATACACGTCTGTAAAAACCCAATTATACACACACACACACATTTGTTTAATGTTGTATTCAATAGTACAGCAGTAGGGGGCAGCAGTTATGATTTCTCACCTTGACCATATTGGTTTAGGAGTATGAGGTTATATTATAACCTCGTACATTGGATGAATAAGAAAACACCAATGCATGTGACAAAATGAAGCACTGCTGTGCAGAATGAATGGTGGTTTCATATTTCACCAAAAAGCCACTTTATCAAATTGAATAGCTGTTTGAAGAGCCAAAATGAACAATTTATGTGAAAAGTTACTGATGAGGCATGTTTGATTATTCTTTCTGACTCACTCACACATAAATGACATAGTCTAGATCTGTGCGAGGTTACTTATATATCAGTTTATTATTTATAGATATCTGACTGTCGTTACTGTGGAATCTGGACAAAGACAAAATGTTTAATCAGAATTTATCATAATAATTCGTACCTAAAACTATCAACATTTAATTTTTTCCCATTTTTCTCTTCTTCAGATAGTTTCTCCATAATGGATCTGTACCTGGTGATTGTTGGCTTCATCCTTCATCTTGTCCTTTTTGCCTCTATCTTTGACATCTATTTCACCTCTCCGCTGGTCCATGGTATGACCCCTCACGCCACACCTCACAAACCCCCAGCCAAGCGTCTGGTGCTCTTTGTCGCTGATGGTCTCAGGGCTAATAAGTTCTATGAGCTGAAAGAGGATGGGACTAGCAGAGCTCCATATCTCAGGTGGGTGCCTCAAATACATTTTATTTATTAAACACGTTGGGTATGATTTGATTTTGGTATAACACACATTTTCTATAGACTCCAGCCAAGTTATCTCGGGCATAGTATTCAACGGGTTAAATCTTAAATGATGTTAAACTCTTTTTGAAGCTAACTGGTTAATAAATGGTAGTTTTACACAACTTGCAACTACAGCTAACTTTGCATAAGTCAAATCTGTTGGGACCACCAAAAATACTTCGACTTGTGTACAATTTGACTTGGGAAATGTATATAACACATATTTTGCATAGTTTGGTAAAAAAAAATTTGATTTGACTTAGGGAAAGTTCGACTTAAGTGACTTCAAGTTATGCAAGGTTAACTGTATTTCACTTACCTTCCCAAATAGTAGATCATGATTTCATCTGCTTGTCCACCTTATTCAAAAGCCATACTTTGCATTTAGTTAACTACTGCTAGGTCAGGGAGGTATTCACTTCCTGTTGTCAAGAATGCATTAAAAGTGAAGGGGAAAAAAGATATGTTTTTAAATCACACTTTGTTGGGAAAAAACACTTTTTTCCAACAAAATCCATATCCGGAAATATGAATTTCTTTTTACTGAAAAAAAAATTAATATGAAATAAAATCCAGTAGGCCTACTACATATGGATTTTAATCTCTCTGCCTCTGTTGATCATTAATGGAGTAAACTTGTTAGGACACAGGACATTTGAATCATACATATCAAATTCTTGTTTGAATATTATTAAAAAGTAATTGAATATGAATCAGAATGTTGTAGTGTATTAAATATCAAATCTTTGTGCAATAGACCGCTTCTGTAATGTATACAAATTTATGCACATATATTCTCTGAGCACCTAGGGACGAGCTATTCCATGAACCTGCTTTTTATAAGTGAGCCTCAATGCTCGGAATCCAGTTTGCATACATTATTTGTTGCTATGTCTGGCAAGCCTCCGGCATGCTTTCATGTTGTCAAGAACAACCTTTATTTGAAAGGTATGCATAAAATTTGCATACATTACCGAAAGCGGTCTATTGTCAACAATAGCCTTTTCTATTCATCTAATTTATTTGTTTTTTTATAGGAGCATCTTGAAGAATCAAGGTTCATGGGGTGTTTCTCACACACGTGTCCCGACAGAGTCTCGGCCTGGACACGTTGCAATCATAGCAGGGTTTTATGAAGATGTCAGTGCCGTGACTAAAGGTCAATATACTGTTTTTTCCCTTTGAATGCTATGTCATTGTTTTGTGTAAGCAAACCCATAGAGATTTGTGTCAAGAAAACCATGAAGTATTAAATGGGTTGTGCACCTGGCATCAAAACTGTAACCTATTGCTTTGTTTCCAAAAGTGGTAATGCTATTAGTATTGAAAAAAATACCTTATGTTGTGTGTGATTTGAAGATTGAATTAAAACAGGACTAGGTATTTGAGAACATTTTAAAATTTGGAGTTTGTACAAAGGCTTTGGATTAAAACAGTAGTTTGTTGGTTAATAGGACATATAAAAGTGATTCAAGCATACTTAGTTGAACATTTCTTTGTTTATATTTCATACATTGTATTAATAAGTGTAATCAAATTATGGATTTATTCAAGAATCACTGAGATGCTCTACCTTAGTCAGGACTAACAACTAACAACTATATTCTTAAAATAACTTTCTTAAAGTGGTGTTTTGAAATTTGTTTACTGTATTTTGAGTTGTTAATCTTATATTAATTATATGTTTGGTATTATCAAGGTTTTTGTTTGATTTTTTTTCTCTAAAATTACAATGGAAGCACAGAAATTGACAAATAGTTTCACTAACCAATATTTTTTTTCTAATTTCCATTATATGTTTGTGTGAACTTAGGTTGGCAAGAAAACCCAGTGGAGTTTGATTCTGTCTTCAATCAAAGTAGATTCACCTGGTCATGGGGAAGCCCAGATATACTTCCTATGTTTGCTAAAGGTACTGTATGTGCGTGTGTGTAGTCAAAAATAAATTAATTTCATTTTGATACTTTTTACAAACTTCCCTCTCTTGAATATACAAATTTATTCATAGAAATATATATAGCTTATTAACATTATTCATCAGTTTGGGTTAATTTTGTACACTGTAAAAAATATCTGTATATTTACAGGGGAAAAAATACAGATTAGTTCTGTAATTACTCATAACAGCTAATCTGATGTTATTTGTACATCAATGTCATAGGAAAAAGTAACAACTAATCTGTATTTTTACATCAGAAGTTATGGCGACTCTGCTGACGCCAGATTTGCTCTAAAATTACAGACATTTTTTTTACAGTGTAGAAACAGCTTCAGCAGAAACTGAAGCCATTTCTACAAAATTAGATAAACAGATAGCTTCTCTTTCATGTACCAATGCAAAAGGAAAGGAAAGTCTTTTCATACCTTTGCAGTTTTTCATCTCATTCTGGAATGAAATAACAGATTCGATATGATGATGATCGAGAAAACTGCCATGAGGTCGTTTTATAATTTTGGATATTTTGTTGAACTTTTATTATAAATTTGTTAAGATAATCATGTGATGAAACCTTCAAAATACAATTGTAGTTGCTTGATGTTTTGTGCTTCTGCCACTACTGTGCTTGTGACCTTATGTATTCAGATGTTCCTTTCAGCCATGAGCATTTTGTGTTCGCCATATACTTGCGAGTAAAGGATTCCAATAAAGTAGGCTCAAGTATGCACAAGCTTTATAAGTGTTCATTGTTTTATATTTTGCTTTGAATAGGAGCATCTGGAGACCATGTATTCATTCATACGTACCCTGCTGAAAGTGAAGATTTTGCAGACTCTGATGCTTCTAAGTTAGATACATGGGTCTTTGATAAAGTCAAGGTAAGTCCAAATACAGTCTATTCCTTTGATGATACAAGAATGAGGATGCATCAGGGCCCTGTTTCATAAAACTTGTTGTTATCAAGAACAATTGCAACAGTTCTGTGACAAAATTTGGCCAATCATATGCTCTGATTTTATTTGCATATAACAATCATTGTGACTTGTTATTGATAAACTGAATGAAACAGGGCCCAGGGGGTTTCATGAAAGGACTAGTCAGATATTTTATCCGACAAATTTGCTCTCAGCCAATCAGATAGGAGGATTTCAGTAGCTTATAACAGTTGTCAGATAAAATATCCAACAACTTCCTTTCATGAAACGCTCTCCTGGTCTTTAACTGTGGCCTACTATGTCCCCATAGCAAAACATTCTGCATTAGGTTGATAGAAAACTAGTGAAAACATGTATGGTTTGAATAATTTCTTTGTGACTTTCCATCACAACAAAAAAAGTAATATTTTGATATTATTATAGTGAAATTTACCAGTCGCCAATACTGAAATTATAATTTAACTGATCATTTAGCTCAGAAATATGTTACCAAATATTTGTTAAATATCTGAAGGTCTATTTCAAATGAATGATTTTTTTTGCTTAAAGATCTTGATATTTGTTTTACCCTTGCATGTTTCTGCAACTATGAACAGGAACTCCTTACCGAATCCAAAAGAGATCCTTCACTGAGGTCCAAGCTGAACTCCAACCGCATTGTCCTCTTCCTCCACCTGCTGGGTATTGATACCAATGGCCACGCCCATAAACCATACTCTAAGGAATACCTTGAGAACATCGCCTTGGTAGATGCTGGGATACAGGAGATTGTAGGTTTGCTAGAGGATACCTTCGATCATGATGGGAAGACAGCGTACGTCTTGACAGCAGATCATGGAATGACTGACTGGGGTATGTGCCTTGGCTTTTATTATTCTACCTTGAATAAAGGTTATTCAGTTTAAATATCTGTATAGTATTCTGTATCCCCTTGTAACCCACACCACTCCTTGTTTGAGAAGATGGTATCAGACACCAGATGTACTCAACATCTGTATACTATTAAAACTTCACTTAATAGTCAATGAGATACCCACATCACCCCTTGTTTAGAAAGATACATGTAGTATCAGATAAACTAGATAAACCAAATATTAATATTCTCTCTGCTCTAATTCCTTACGATGTTAGGATCTTATGGATAGTCATTGATTGAGAGACCCACACCACTTTTTGTTCAGGAAGCTGGTGTGAATATTTTCATTCTTCATTTATTAAACTATTCTGCTGTTATTCTTAGAATCCCATGGGGTTAGTCACACCTTCGAGACCCATACACTATCCCTCTTAAGCTAGCTGGTATCTGGAATACTCTTTAGGATTGTTCTCTTTAATACTCTTTACTTATTTTCAGGATCTCATGGAGCAAGTCACCCAGACGAGACACTTACACCACTCCTTGCCTGGGGTGCTGGTGTCAGAGGGGCCAGACAAACTACTAATCAGCAATTCAAGGACAATTTCTTACAAGGTATGTGAATTCACGACGCTGCCAAGCATTTTGTTCTTTTTGAAAGAAAGTAGGCCTAATGTTACAATGTTGTTTAGAATTTGAAGTAGCAAATATTTATCATAGAATGAAGTAGAATCAATATACTGACTGGTTTGTAGAGGTTTTGTGGACCAGAACACAAGTCACTAGACTCTAAACCTACCGAGCGAAGATAAACCTCAGCCGTAGCTCTTACATCCTTTGGCAAGTCATTAATCTTCATTTACCAGGGAAAGAATAGGGACCTGGGCCGGTATTCAACTCAAAATAAGCATTAAGTAAGCATTTTAATTAGCATTGGCTTGGCTAAGTAAAATGTTTAACTCAGATCAAATCTAAGCAGGTCACTTAAGCAAGCCAACGTCCCATACCCAGTCCAAAAACATGAGCAATAATTGCCGTCGCATTAAATGCTCGTTTATATAATTTGATTGTGTGCAGCTTGTACTGTTACGCATATGTATGAAAGCCACATGCCTGCCAATCAAGGCTCATAGTAATTGGCTAAAGTCTGCTAAGGAGCTGTCTAAGACTAAGGGTAAAATAATAAGCCAAAAGATTCAATTGAATAACAAAGTTGCTTAAGTATTTTGTCTCAGCGGAAAATTAAGAAAACTACTCCTGTTTCGTACTTAAGTATTGAATTGAATATGGGACCAGGTCATTATCAATATATCATTGCTCTTTGTGAATGCTTGTGCATGGGGCATATTATAACATTGGGAGATGTATGAAAAATGCTGTATTACCAGCATTGTAACTATGTAAAGAGATTAAAAACGGTACTCTTCGTCTTTCACGTGGCATGTCTATTTCATAGTGTCAGGTCAATGGTCAGGTAAGGTGAAGGGTTGCATCACTGATCATGTTGATGTCTCTGGGGAGTTCCTCAGTGGACTGTTTTTCATGATGTGATGTCCTGAATAGTGTGGTCTGGATGTCCATAGTCACAAGCAGAGCTCTTGATAATCTTTCTTGGCAGATTTCAACCTTCATGTCGTCCACCCTGTTTCGAGTAATAAAAAACAGTTGTGAGTTTTTATACCAGTACTTCATTTGTATTCCTGATCTTGTTTTGTTTTGTTTTTCTTTTTGGGATTTGCTATTATCTAGACTGGCATCTTGAAGACATAGAACGACATGATGTGAACCAAGCAGATATAGCACCCTTGATGTCATCTCTGATAGGCGTGCCCTTTCCTCTCAACTCAGTTGGTGTACTGCCTTTAGACTTCATAAGTGGAACGGAGGAATACAAGGCCAGGTCACTGCTCACCAATGCTAAGCAGATCATAGCACAGTATGAGGTAAAGCATTGCCTTTCCGGTAGAAATTTTTGAGATCACTGCATTTTCAGAGGGAAATAATTAAGTAAATGACATGTACATTGTGTGTAAATCCAAGCCATTGCATTTGTTCAGGTATAAAAGCTTTAAAACTCAGTTTTGTATAGGCTACATCTTCATGTGCTTCTAAAGTACTTTGGAAATTGTTAGTTTAGTTGTAGCTGTAGTAGAGCTAACAGACAGAAATGAAGATTTCTTATTTGTTTTCATAGCCATTTCTGTGGCTACACATAGTGGGTTATATATAAGGTTATCCTACAGAATTTTACAGAAATTAATAATTTTATTGCAAGGCATAGCTTTTTCTGTTTTCATCGCTTTAATTGTTTTGTTTGCATTATGTTTATTTTGGAACTTTCAATTTTATATATTATTTTATAAAATTGTGATTATTGTTGTATTGTTTGTGTCTTCATTCAGGTGAAGGAGAAGCAGAAGTTTGCTACTACCTTCAGAGCTCTCTTCAGACCCTTCAAACCACTCGGCTCAGGACAGAAAGAGATGCTACTCAAGACCATTCATATTCATATCATGAGGTCTCGTTTCAAGCAAGCAGTAAGTTTGATGAGTTTTAGGCATCAACGATCTTAGAATTTGATTTGATTAACTCATTGTCAATCTTGATTACTCACAGCGCAAAAAATTCTTTTTGAAAGGATATTTTTAAAAATCATTGTAACTTCTTATCCTATAATCATCACAGGCTGTGGTATAGTTTGGACCAGCCAAATGATAGGAAGTGAAAACTTGCTTTATGGTGCATACGCTGAAATTCTCTAGCAAGGATATGTATAATTGAGGCAACATATCATGGCCTAACAGGTATGTATGTGGCCTAGACAAAGTCCTGACATTTCATGGAATGCTATGTTAATTCTGTTAATTACTCGGCAATTGCACATTTTCTGTTAGAATCTGTTGGCAGATGCTATTACACACATTTATAGATGTTTTGTGATAATTGTGTTGTATTCTTGTAGAATTCGTGTTTCATTGTTACCAGAACAAGATTCCATTCAACCCATTGAAGCTTAAGAATGTTCAAGTTTCATTTGACCCAGTGTATCAAGGTGTATATGTTATATGAAATAATTATGAAGAATCCTTTCAATTCCACTGCAGATAACTGAGACAGAGAAGCTGATATCCTTAGGTCTGGATGGCTTGGGTTACTACCAGACCTATGACAGATTCTTCCTTGGGTGGGTAAGGAGGGTGAATCAGGGGAGCGTTTCATCAAGTGTTTTGTCAGTGATTTTTACCGACAACTGTTATAAGCTACTGAAATCCTTGTATCTGATTGGCCGAGAGCAAATTTGTCAGTAAAAATCACTGACAAAACACTTGATGAAATGCTCCCCTGGGTTGTTACGACCACGACCTTCTTCAAATTAACTCTGTCCAAATAAACCATAAGACAACCAAATTTATGTTCTCTAATGTAATAATCCTTTCGGATATTTATTACTACTTCCCCCCAAAACACAGATTCTTTCAGTGAAACAGATTTCTCACCAAACTAAACTGGTAAACATTTACAATGAATTCTTTCTTTTGTTACTTCTAATAAAATAATCATTCTTAAAATTGTAACAGGGTTTGAAGAGACATGAGGACTAGGGGGATAGACCTCTGCACTTTTGATCGGGGGATTCAGGTTGAAATCCAAGCTGCGTCACCACTTTACTACCTCAATGAAATCATAATTATATATTTACAAGAGAAAAAACGGGACATAATGGGAGAGCAGTGGCGATACCTATACATACAGCTTACTTTTTGCTTTTTGTTTTAGTTAGAGAAATTTTGCAGTGTATGGCATGTGTGGATAATCTTTTTCCATGTCCCTTATAGTTTTCCTGGGTAATATGGCATATATTCTCAATATTATATGTATTAATGCCCTTTCTAATAATGTTGGTGTTCTGAGATGTAATTGTTTATAGTGAACAAAGAAAAGGGCTAAAATGCGAAGGAAGTAACTAGATCGCTTTGTGAATTTTTGGAGATTGCCATACATCATAGCATATAGTTAATTTGCATGCTGTTTGGTGTCCTTAGGGGACATACCAAAAAGGGGTACCTGGGGTGATATGGCCAGCACTTTATGAGAGCACCCTCCCAATTTGTGCACCCTGGAAACTTGTTTCACTTTGTTAATGTTGATCTCCTTGACAATTCTTTGTATAACATGATAATGTGACCAGAACTTTATAGCAGAGAGATTTTCTCCATGTTTGTATATTTCCCAGTTCTAGTGTCACTTTGAGCTATCTTGGATGGATGGCATATATTCTACACATTCTGCTGAAGTACCACACCAGTCTAGCCACGCCCTCCAAGCCTCGTAACCATAACAACACACATCCTGGTCTCTTACCAGGTTTCTGTATAATAGCTGCATTGGTCATCATCCTACTAGCTCTACAAACATCTCCAATCAACAACTACATCTATGCGCTTACTCCTGTCCCTCTCTGGTATGCAGTTGTCAAAAGGTGAGTTTCAACAAAGGTAAAATATTTAATTTTTCTGATTTTAACTTTAATTAGATACAAATAAGTAAGAGGGAATATACGTGAATACACTTGGCATACAAGAATTCCATATCAAAATGTGAATATATGAATGATATAGTGAGAGCATATCGATGGGAACTGATGAGAAAAGGCAGATGATAATCATGGAGGACAATAATAAGGAGGATGGGCTGCGATCCCAGGGGTTGGGGGGGGGGGGACAAGAAATCACCACGCATGATGATGAGTGATTGGAGGCTTTTTACTTCTGAGACACAAAGATCATGCAATAAAAGAAGAGTTGCATTTCTTTCTTTCATGAGATTGTTGATTGTGAGTGATACCAGATTGTGTAATACTCAGAAGATATAGCGCAGAAATTATTTTCAAAATTTTCTAAATACTAAATTTATCAGAGATGGTGACATACATGTAGGAAAACAAAGAATCATAAGTTAATATTGTGTTCTTATGACGTGAAATCCTTCGTATTTTGATATGTTTAGGTAAATGCATGGCATTGTGCACTCAGAATATCAGAAGTGAAAAGTTTAGTGAACATGCCATATAATTTCCATTCCTGCTGCCCTCATTGTCCAAACCAAGATATTCCTTCTCTCAGACTCTGCCAGGAGCCATTTTATCAGCTTTTTCTCCTCTTCATGAAAAACCTAAACGAATAAAATACTTTGGACAGATATGGGTCAAAGGGATTCAACCTTTTTTGTAATACAATTTCCATGGTTAAGTTTGTCTGATTGGCGATGTCACAAAAGAGGCGCATCTTTCTTCACATTGCTGATTATCTAATCAACGAGATCAAGTCCCTATAATTGTTGATTGCTCACTTTGATATGAAAATAGTTGATTATTCCACCACAATCAGAGATAGCCATTAAGCATCCCGGATGTTAACATTCTCTTGTACTTTCACAAGATGAGATAGTTAAGTTATGTCTAGCCTACTTCTGTAATCAACTGACCTCAATTGACTGTCAGTCTTTATTGTTACATCTTGGCTGGATTGTTCAGTGAATTATTAACGAGAGCTCATGCTCGAGATTGGACTGACATGTTTTGAGGGTTTTTAAATGAGGGATTTAGAGCAATACTATGGATATCGTCTCTTGAGAGCCAGACGGGTGTTAACCCTGTGTTAAACTATATGAGTTAACGCCCTTCTGGCTCCAAACAGACGATATTAAGGTTCTTGATTTGCCTTGTAGTATGGATTCACCTCGGTGCGATCAGGTTAACAACTTATCACAATCTGACATAGAACAGTTACGGAATATACTTTAAGGAGACCATTATATGGTTGGTAATCTGATACAATTAACACTTAAAATATTTACAAATGATGACGTTACTACCATTAGTCAATGGTCATATTAACATATTTTTGCAGTTTTGGATAAATTCAATGGATATTGTTATTTTACCGAAGCGTCCTGATGTGGTGTTTCAAAATCACAACTAGATTGTTCATTTGATTCATGTTTCCATACCTCTTGATGAAACATACATTCAGGATAGTAAAGCTCTATCAAAAGGGCTCGTCAAGTAGTATTTCAAATTGATTGAAACAGATTTATTGAACAAGCATATCCCTGTTCAAAAATACTTCGACATCATGCTTTAAAACAGGGGTGTTAATTGTGGTAGATGTATCTTCTGATAAGAGCAGATGACATTTAAATTTGTAGTGAGTGAATTTGCTCCCTATTCCAATCTTGGATCTTTGCCAAAGTATTCGTCATGCCAGCACCCAAAGACGGATGCATACATATGTACCCACCAGACAAAGAGAAGAATCATTGATAGCTGGGCCCTGTTGCATAAAACTTACCATTAATGGTAACTTTGCCATCAATGGTAACTACCATGGTAACATTGCTCAACAGCCAATCAAATTCAAGGTTTCCATGGAAGTTACCATTGATGGCAAAGTTACCATCAATGGTAAGTTTTATGCAACGGGGCCCTGGACTTCACCAGCCTCACCCGGCATGTTTTACTGACATTTTCTTATTTCTTCCCAATATCTTACTTTTCAAATTTGATTCTTGTAGTCTCATTGTCAGTATTGTCAATCTCATTCAAATATGAGAATGGCATCATCTCAGTCTGGTTCACAATCTTTTTGGATATCCAATGGTACGTTCAGCATACACCCACCCACCCATTTGCAGCCCATTTGCAAAAAAAACCCAACTTTATTTAGTGTTGACCCTCCTTATGTTGCAGATGGCAGGAAAATTACTCAAATACTTCAGAATTTTCTTCAGGAAAAAGCCAGACACCCTCAAAATCTGGCCTTCCTACTCCTGTGTTTCAATTTCTGGATACACCACTGATATGTCTTCCGGTGACGCATGAACGAGATTCAAGCCAAATTTTGCTTAAAATTGGGTTAAAATTAATTTTCAGTCTCACTCTGGAATGGTCAGTTTATGTTGAGATAAATTCAATGCTGGTTCAAGGAAAGATTTATGTATCCTATGACATGAATTGGTAGATAAGATGTTAGTGTTAGATAGATTTATCAGTCCTGTGATGAAATAAAAATAGCTGTTAAAAAATCCTTGTTGGATATAGTCAAGCCATTACATTTCATAAAATATTTCATTTCATAAAAGTAAAATATCTTTTAGTTAAAAATCTTGATTTTTTTTCTGGTAAAATGACACAATTGGTGGGTTGCAGTGTTTGATTTGACTGAATTAAGCACATAAGATAGTTTTAAAGGCAATTTCAGAGGTTCTGAGAGGAATGGAAGAGTTTGAAATGAGAAAGTGTCTTGTGTCTAAACATCAAAGACCTTTGTAAATATAGAATCAGGGGATGGAGACATATTCTGCCAGCATCATGAAAAAACAAAGTGTTATGCGGTACCTAAATGCTGATGATGTTGGCTTGGTGATAATCAAGCTAACACAAACTGACAGATATCTCATTGAATGTAACACATGTGTTTGACTTCCGCTGAAATCAACCAGGCTTCATCGCCTCTTATCTAGCTCATCGCAGCGGGATGCACTTTTGATTAGTTTTGGTTGTAATAGGATACCAACACAGTATCGCACCATATTTGGTCATGTTACTTCATCCATGTTACGTGGACGCGGTATTGACCTTGCATTGTCATGTACTTTACATACTAGCATTAGCAATCGTCTACACGCAACCGGAATCTAAATTAAGGCAACATGGTGGCGACTGGGGGCGGGGCCGGGCTGAGGGGGTGTATACTCTATAGATGAATACTGTCAGGCAAACATATCATTTTCCATATTCAGTTAGTTTTATGCTCTCAAGAGTCTCTTTATCAGTAGTAGTATCACAGTAAATAAATGATGAATGTTGCAATGTTTCAGGAGCATACAATACATGTAATTCTCCCCCGAAGATAGATAGGGAGAAAGAATGTTATTCTCAACGTGATATTAATATATATAGATTAGTCACGATATAAGCGAAAGCTTGCTGTTAGCTGTGCCAAGTAGCATTAAATATGGTATGAGCTGAATTCATGAGAATACAGGCTTATTTTCCACTGATGCACATAAGAAGAATTAGGGGAAACTCTAATCTGGTGTGATTTTGGATGAAAAGGTGAGAGACATGCTCCTAAGAATGTGTTCATGTTTGATTGGTGATAAAGGTGGGTAGGCGATGGACATTTAGGCATTTAGCCAAGAGAGTTTACCAATTTTTCCCAAAACTAAACAGGATGTTTGTATCCCACGTTTGGGAAGATGACTTTTAATTGAAAGTTTCTGGCAAGCAATCTGCTCATGATGCTGTCTATGTGTATATAGGTCTGTCTATAGATATGTCTGTTTGTTTATGTTTGCATCTCTTTGGCCTGCTACCCTCCCCCTCTCTCTCTTTCCCCCTCTCTCGCTGTCTATCTTTATCTTGCTCTTTCTTCATCTCTTCCACTCCCCTTCCTGCCAAAGTCCCATACTCTTTTAGACTCCTATTCATGTATACCATCTACTTTTCTCCTTTTCCTCATTCTCTTTTGTCTCATTCTCTTTCTCTTTCTTTATATGTGCCTTTTTTATTGTCTCTTTCTCTTCCCCTACAGGTTCCCATATGCACTCTTGTACCTTACCCGTACCCATCTCTTATCCGTCACTCTCTCGCTTCTCTCTCTCTCCCCCCTCCCCTCGTCTCATTTTGCCTCATTTCATTTGTCCTATATAAATCAATCTGGTTGTATAACTCATGAATCTCCATAGAGATAACCACAACTGAACCCTTTCTAGGCCTTGGGCCAAACATTGGTCATTGTCTCATCTAAAAGGGGGAGTGTCTTCTCCATCTGATTTTGATTGACAGGTGGGAAGTGTTCCATCAGTCGCTGGCCAATATCACCACCAGGCATTCCTTCCAGGAGATAGCTGGATATGGTGTACTGGGTGTGGTTGCCATAGAGACACTGGTGCTGAGTCTGTTCTACCGGGAAGTGATCTCTGTAGGGTTGTTGGGCGTGGCTCTCTGGCCCCTGTGCAGTGGAATCAAACCCAAGAACAAGGTCAGTCCTCTTCACTCTCACACTCATCAATAGCAGCTACATGTAGGACATAGTGATCCCAGTAGGTGACTTGAATGATATCTATGCTTAGTTTTGAAAGGGTATCAGGGTTTTTTTTTAAAGGCAATTAGAAGGGACAATATATTTCATTACATGCATGCTGTGAATATGAAAGGAAAACGTTGGTATTTATTGTTTACATTCATGCTAGGAGAAGTGGCTTTGGTAGAATTTTAGATATCCATCCCCAAGTGATGATACCAGTGACTCGGTGGAGATGTTCTGCTCCCTCATTTCAATCTTATCCCACTGTTTTTTTCTTTGAAAATGTTTTGGAATGCATAGGGAAATAAAGATTAGATGGACACAGGCAACTGTTTGCTGATGAGTCATTGGAAGTGAGATGATGTTTGACTACATGCCAGGCTATTGCCTCCATGGACCTACACCCCCGGGTAATTGAGAATGGCACTTTTGGCCAACATATACCACCATCAATTTGTCCAAATTGAGAGGGGTTCTCCCTTGGTTTTACCTCTTCGCATCTCTTCGCCTCTCTCCCTTATCAGTTCTCTCTGTTTTGCTCCTTTTCTCTATCTTCTGTCTCCATCTCTCTCTCTCTCTTTCTTTCTCTCTCTCTCTCTTTCTCTCTGCTCCTCCTCTCTCTCTCCCTCTTTCCCACCCCAGACTTTCTGTCACTGTGATACCCTCTCCTCCTTCTTTTCTGTACTTTCTCTATTCACTGCCTCATTTTGGTTGTGTGGGTGTCTCTCTATCTCTCTATCTGTCTTTCCTTCTCCCTGTCTGTCAGCCCATCAGCAACATGATAATGATATAGGAATAGACTACAGAGATGAGTCTGCTCATTGCGATACAATTAGGAAACATTGGTTCTGAGGGGGAATGGGGAAGAGGTAAGAGCATTTTAGGAAGTACCTGCATCCTCCACAGTTTTTGTGTTTGTAGGAGATGACATGCAAAGCATAATTTGAAGAAACCCAACGTGTACAGGTCCTAACTTGCAGAGCTTTGATTTGCAAGATTTCAAGGTGAAAGAAAGCTGAACTTTGATTGAATGTTGCTTGGTGAAAAAAGAAGCAGAAAATTTATAGATAACTTTACACACAATAGATCAGTGGAGATTTTAAAAAAGAAGTAGACTAGGACATGGAATGTTAATTTTTTTTTTAATGTAAAGATCATTGGTCATGGAACACTCCTGCCAACAGCCAAATTGATAAGACTGTCCATTTTGTTTTTGGGGGGGGGGTATATGCTTATTGAATTGCTAATGCCATCCCTTATTCTAAATGTTTGTAGGAGTGCAATTGCTAATTATCTAGAAAAATTGTACACGTTATTCATTTTCTTGGTTAACCTGCTGCCTTTATACACTTTGGACTGATTAAGCATTGTACTTTTCCTGTATGATGTGTTCAAAAGGACCAGACTCTTACACCTGTGGGAGCCTAGGCTCATTGTAATAACACCAGACAGTGGTCCAGAGAGAAATATTAAGATTAAACTCTCTCTGTCCTTGACACACAAAACTATGCCAATGTACACCTGTCATTGTTTGGACACTGATATTTTGTTTGCTCATAAATGTAAATCTGTATTGTAAACCCTACGGACAAGTGAATCAGATGACCATGATTCAAACGGTTAATTCAAGGTCCCATACTGACCGAATGACTCACCACCGTCTGTCCCTTCGTGCTTTATCCCATCTGACAAACTAATAAGGACTTTGTGTGAAAATCCCAAGTTTTGATCACACCTATACTGAGTGATATACATTGAAGGGTCTTTGCGTAAGCTGCTGACCAAGTTTTTTGGCTCAGAGTAAAAAAGAGAAAACTGTGATTGTTGTGATCTGGTAAACCAGCATAGGATGCTAAGGCTAAGTTTAAGAAAAACCTTCAAAGAAAAAGCAGTTGCCTACCATTACCGGTAATAGGAGATGATGATGATGCAATCACACATAGGGGAAAGTACCTTTTATAGGGCATTATCCGCAGCTGATTTATCTTGAACCCACGATACATTATTGGCAGGAAGTAGTCGTGTGGAGAGATAATTAACAAATTTGTATTTCTTAGAAAGATACTGTTGTGATTAACTACTACAAAGAAGGACATATCTGGATATTTTGGACTGAATGCCCTTGTAACTGTTTTGGTATATAATGAACATGTTCTATAGTGGCAGGTAACAGTTGCTATCATATTGATAGGATGCTTCATAACTCGATCAAGTCCATTATGATTAAATGCAGTTTGTTTTAATCTTTCCTTCATATCATAGAAGAAAAAAATGTTTATTCTTTCCATTATGGGTAACTTTCAAAGATCTATAAGTCAGTAGTCCTATCGCTAGTTTTTATGTCTGTTCAATTCAACTTTTTGTAGATTTAAGGGAAAAAATTATTTTATCATGTTTTAATTTGATTTTTGCACACAGCAGAGAACCAGAAACATATTTTTTTTCTTTAGATAGGTACATGAAAATTTGAATGCAGTCAAGATACTGTATTGATTGTTATCTTGTTATCTAAGTGTATATGTGGCTAACCCTATCACCTTGGATTGCCCTTTTTCTTCATCATGTATCTCCACAGCAAAGTATTATAAATTTAATAATGTGTTTGCATAAACTCGTAATAAAGCAAAATACGTTTGAATTTTTAAACTGGCCGTATTCCAAACCCTGAGCCTGATATCTTGCGAGGTATGTGGAATAGATCAAGGCATTGATTTTCTTTTTCCTTTCAGATTCATCGACTTAAAATTTGTTCAAGGGCTGCGGTTATGTGTCTGTGGAATATTGGAACCTTTCAATTTGCCTAGAAAATGACCTTGTATGATTCTTAGTTTTGTGTTGGATGATAAATTTTTGATTATGTCTTAATTGTTACCCTGATTTTTCCACTTAGTTTTGATGATCTTTTTTTCCCCTTACTCTAGAGTTGATTTTACTTTTTTTTTCTTCTCTTTTTCTAAGTCATATGAGGGCAGGAAATCAACATGTATATTGTTTTCCATATAGATTTTCTTTTAATATCAGTTGATTAAAATTGTCAAAGAATGTTGTCTAGAAATCTTTCCAGTATGTGTCCTTAAAGCATTGTGAAATATGATTTGTTCTTTCTTCCTATCTGTTAAAAAAAATTAAAAAAAAATAAAAAACATATGAAGGACTAACTCAGTTTCTTGTTTGTTTTTTATTGTTTATTCAGATGTACAGTATTGGATGGATGGTTTCTTGCGTCATTCTAGCAGTCTTTCCTATGTTGCCTGTCGTCGGTAGAGTACCAAACATACCTCTTGTGTGAGTACACAAATTTCTCTTTTTATCACACATGAAACCTAAATGTGCACTTTTCTGACTAGTATTTTTGGAGGGAAGTTGCAAGTTTCTTGCCTCGTTCTAGCAGTCTTTTCTATGTTATCTCTCGTTAGTAGAGACCTAAAAATACCCCTTGAGTCAGTACACAAATTTCTCTTTTTATAAAACTTGAAACCTGATTGTAACCTCTTCTGACCATCAAGATTTTTATGATGAATATTTTTGGAGAGAAGTGGCTGGAGAGTATGCTAATGTTCCATCATTTTCAAGGGCTTGAAACCAGACTGAAAGAAGCACATTAATGGAAAGACGGATGTGCTATTTGGTTTTGATTGTATTGACCATGATATAAACACCAAACAGGATAAGGCAATGAATGGTGTCCATTGAGAAGTGAAACTAGGTCTTTCTCTTCTTAAGATTGTAGTGTTGGCCGATGGGATGATTAAATCCCATACTGGTTTCGGTAAGCCCCTCCAAACTTCTGGTCAGATTTATTTGATTAAAGGAGAATTAACACTAGAATATAAATGTACTTATGTTCAAAGGTGTAATATATTCTTAATCATTGACCTGTATCACTTTAGAAATAAAATATCAGAAAAGGGTTTAAATCAAGACATTCTAGCACACGGTATCATCTGCTAACACTTCATGGGGGCTGCCATTTTCTTGATGACATGGAGTTGTACATGAACCATTGGAGACCGTTCCGGTCAGGAAGATTTTTTTTTTTTTAATCCACGAGCTAAATTGCTTCTATTCATTATAAAAAGCCCCATATATGATGGAAAATACATAACAGGTGTATACATTTATTTTAAAATTTGAAATTTATAGATTTCTTTTTAAATTCTCCGGTTAGAAATCGATTTCTTGGTCTTGCCTGGCAGAGCAGAACATAATTTATACAACGCGCATTCTGACTTTTGAACTCCATTATCTCAAATGCATAGTTTGTCACTATTGATGCTCAGGAAAGTCATCTATAAATAGTATCAAGAAAATAGATTGATATTTAGTAAAATCGTAATTTTCAGAGAAATATAAAACACATTTTCATTTTTTGAAGATATGTATATATCTGTTAAATATTTTAAATCTCAAATGGAATTTTGTATCAGGAAGAAAGACAATTTTGCATTCGGATTAAAACCATCTTTATGTACACATCAAGAAAATGGCAGCCCCCTGGTATCGCTAGCAGACGATAAATCTTGCTGAGAAAATCCTGATTTAAACCCATCTCGTATATTTTAATGCAAAACTATGCAGGACAACAAGAAGGAATAGATTACATCTTTGAATATGAGCACATTTATATTTTGAGGTTAATTCCCCTTTAAAGGAGCTATTTGAACTAAGGGATGCATCCAGAACACAAAAGGCGTAATTGTTAGTGATAGCAGTGAATTTAAAGAATAACTTCACGTACCTGATTTAGAGTTTCTGTATTATTTAGCCTAATTAAAGCAGTAAATGTATTTACAAGCTCCATATGCTGAAGATACGGTTCTACCTTTGTGCAATTAAACTTATGATTTTTAATGATGAATTTTGTGTTCGGGACACATCCTTGCTAAAGCTACCTAAGTTGATAAAAAGCAAGATACTAATAATTCTGACATGTTTTTTAATTTCTTTCCCCTAACTCGTAAATGAAAAAAATTGAGAGGCGAAAATGATGAAGATTGCAATCAGGATCTAAATTACCATGTGTGATTAATATGACTCTATAAAACTGCATGTAAGAGACAGCTGCTATTTGCAGAGATTTGAAAAATATCTGCACGAAGTTCCGTCAGGAGAAGATACTTACGAGACTAATACCTTTAACATAGGTCGACAAACATGTATGCAGCACTCATGCATCATCCCCCTTGACATTGTAAATCATTCTATGGCCTGTATGGCAGTGAACCTGAAGGTCGTCGTGTCCTTAATTAATATCTGTATGAAATATTGAAGTTGCCAAGTGTGTGTTTCAAATTGCGTGGTAATACTCCACATCCCAGTAAGAACCAGTCATATTTCATGGATATGTATCACCTTGTGAAGTACTTTCCTGGAAATCCAAGGTATATTCAGTCTGGATTATAATGTAATAGCGATGGGCTATGGATTCCTGGAAGCCCATTCAGAAACGGCGATTCATAATTTGTCTCACCCTTGTGGTCTTGTTTTGGTTGTAAGCAGCCAGAAAACCTAAGGCTTCAAGGTAATCTTGAGATTATCCAGTAATCACAGCAAGTAAAGAAAGTAAATGTATCTTTTATTTGTAGTCTTGACAATGCAGTGTAAACTCTGTTCATTTTGTAAGGATTTACTTTCTGTCATTACCAGATTATCTCAAGATTACCTTAGAGCCTTAGGTTTTCTGGTTGCTTATAAGTGAAGCCTACAAATAAAAGATAACACATAAGGTTTGAATTCTATCCCCAGACAACTACAACCAAATCACTGCCCCTCCCCCCCCCCCCCCCAGACTATCAGACCCTGGACTACTATTCCCCAGAACAAATACCCTGGATAATATCTCCAGAAACCACATATCAATTTAATATTCCATTGAATACTATCCCTCAGGGGGTCCGCTCGCTATTCATAAGGACCGCTATTCATAGAAAACTGCTATTCATTTAGGTAGGGTTAAGTATTTTATATTGGGATAGTAGTCCGGGGGAGGGGGGAGGGGTTTGTTCTTTGGATTATTGTCCTAGGGGTTTTGTTTTCGCGAAAGTAGTTACCCTCTTGTAGTTGGTTATCGAGGGTGTAGTTATCTTAAAATGTGTTTCAACGAGTCATGAAGATCTGGAGCCATATTCTGAAAAATATGTTAACTTATGTGTTAACTTCTATGTTAAGTCCCAAAGCTTACATACAGTACCCTTAACATACCTCTAAATCGGTATTCTGAAAACTATGTTAAGGGTATGTTATCTTTTTTTAGGTTACGCCCCCGACACGCCCATTTTTCATTGATACTCCAATTATAATTACTGTTAAAATGTACTCTTGGCCATTCATGGTTCTCGTTTGATCGTGCCTGCAAGTATGTCAAAATATGGCGTGCATTTATTGAGTTATCATCATTTCATATGCACTAGCTTTCTTGTGAAAGTGTCCATAAAAAGCTACTTTATACTTTTCTTGTTTATGTTTTCTATGTCTGTGTCACGTTCAAAAGTTATAGATTTGCATAGTTATCACAGATTCACAGAAACCAAATTGGAAAAACACACTGAAAGTAATGTCTTATGCATTTCATGTATAAATTAGACTGATGTATCATAGTTAAAAGACCCCTAGTCTAGACCAGTGTTATGTTTTATGTTAACTTCTACGTTATCTTAGGTTAAAAGCGGTTTCAGAATACCAAAGCAATGTTTACTATGTTAAGTCCGTGCATGAGGCTTGTGTAGAGATATGCATATGCACGCTGCATCTTCCTGCCAAAAAACGCTGTTTACATAGTTTTGGACTTAACATAGTTTTCAGAATACTGATTATGTTAGCTAACATACTTTTCACGCTAAAATAGCTTTCAGAATACTGATTATGTTAGCTAACATACTGTTCGCGCTAACATAGCTTTCAGAATACTGATTATGTTAGCTAACATACATTTCACACTAACATAGTTTTCAGAATACTGATTATGTTAGCTAACATACTGTTCGCGCTAACATAGCTTTCAGAATACTGATTATGTTAGCTAACATACATTTCACACTAACATAGCTTTCAGAATACTGATTATGTTAGCTAACATACTGTTCGCGCTAACATAGCTTTCAGAATACTGATTATGTTAGCTAACATACATTTCACGCTAACGTAGTTTTCAGAACACTGATTATGTTAGCTAACATACATTTCACGCTAACATAGTTTTCAGAATACTGATTATGTTAGCTAACATACATTTCACGCTAACATAGTTTTCAGAATACTGATTATGTTAGCTAACATACATCTCACGCTAACATAGCTTTCAGAGTACCACCCCTGGGCCCTGCTTCATAAAAACTTGTTATCAATAACCCAAATCACAATGACTGTTATTAGCTACTGAAATCTTAGCATTTGATTAGCTAATTAATCCATTTTTTAATTATATGCTCCTCCCGGGATTTATATTTCTCATAGAAACTACAAGTATCAGCATCATTCATGTTAGGATTTAGGAACATTTGATTTTGTATCTGAATTTTGTCTGACTTGTCTGACTTGTCTGATATAATACATTATACAATAGTTCATGTAAAGTTGAAAGTACACATGTATGTAAGTATCAATCTCAACGGTCAATTTAGTATCCTGTAAAGTGATATTCAGTTTTTCTCTGAAGCAATAGTGGTTGAGATTTCTTAGAATTTGCCTGTTCACATAACAGGTTAAGAGCAAAAATGAAAATAGAATGAAACCAAATCAGTCCTTTATGGCAAACGATAGTGAAGTTTTGATTTTTTTTTAATTGATAGAAGTAGTATATAAATCTGGAGGGAATTTCTTCTATTCTTTTAGGGAAGCTAATTGATGTCATACTATCTTGTAATTCTTTTTCAATATGTACACAAATAGTGTTGGAATTTATTGCTTTGTGTGATAGTCAGTACTCTTCATAAAAAATTGCTTTGTGAAACTATCAAAAAATAGACTTCTAAATAGCCCCTGAATTTGCCATTTTGAGATGAATTTTGGTTTGAATTTTTTGAAAGAGCCTTTGAGAGAGAGAGAGAGAAAAAAAAGTAATGTATGTGTATGGTATACATGACCAAAATATTGGCATTGAACATGTAAACGTGATGGAGTAATAATGAATTCCTGGTAATAAAGGTTGATGTCCGCCCTACTCTTTCAAAATGATGCAAACATTCTCGGAAAACACTGGCATGATATCTCCCCAATCTCTCTCTTTTTTTTCCTCCTTTGTAGCAGGTGGCTCATGAAATACCTCAGAGTTGGGGTTTAATACTCACATTTTCACATGTTTATTAATGATTATGAGGTTTAATTCTTTAATCCTTTTGGATAAGTACTAGTCCCAATCTACGTAAAAGCATGTAGTTGGCCTTGTATTACTTCATTATTTTCATCACTGCTGATTTGTTATTTTCCTTAATGAACAGAGTTCTAGCCGGAGTTCTCTCAGCAGTGAGTGCCTATATCTTATTCAGACATCTCATGAAGCTTCAGTCATCTTCAGCCATCAGCCCTCTCCTAACATGGCTACAGATTGCCTTTCTCCTCATATCAGTCATAGTGGTTCATATCACCTGGCTACACATTGGTAACAAAGAGGGCGTCCCACTAGCAAACAAGATATTTAGTTGGACGATGCTTCTCGCTGCGTTTGTCTTACCTTCCTTTAGCAGCGTGGTGATTGGTCATCGTCTTTTGGGTGTGGCACTCTCCTTGTCAACAGTTTATATGCTGCTCAGTACCTCGTATCCTTTGGAAATATGCACCATAAATGTTTTTGAATACTTGCTGATTATGAAATTCCTTGTTATGTCTTTGTGCACATATAATGTTCTCAGAAGTTGATCCAATGTCAATATCATAGTCTAAAAAAATTTCTCCATAGCTCTTTACCTTCAAATAAATGGAAAGAGGTTTAATGGTAAGGTCAAGAACCAGACAGATAGTGATGAGAGGAGAAAAGAATGTTAGCAATGGTGTTATTACTGAGAAAGATGAAGATAGAAATATTTATCAGACCTAGAGCCTCTTTGCATGAAGAGGTGCGTTTAAATGCAACTCTAAAAATTGAACAGAAGTCCTGAATATGCCATCCTGATTGGTTGAAAAGGAAGTTGAGTTTTATTTGAGTTGCGTTAAAATGCAACTCTTTGTGCAAGATGCCCCAGCTGTAGGGTGAATAGGAACAAGAAAATATTTTTCTTTAAAAAGAAAATTCATTTCTATACAGACATGAAGGTTTGTTCTGTCTTTGTCTCTGCTATGTCATGTTCTTCTGGATTCTATGTGAGTCAAACCTCAACCAACAACAAACTGATAAGGTGAGATGATGCTTACTTGGTTTCTGTTTGGGTGTGACAAAATTCAATTCTATACAGACACGAAGGTTTGTTCTGTCTATGTCTATGCTATGTCATGTTCTTCTGGATTCTATGTGAGTCAAACCTCAACCAACAACAAACTGATAAGGTGAGATGACGCTTACTTGGTTTCTGTTTGGATGTGACATGCTGATGAATGATTCATATACTTAAAGGAGAATTAACACTAGAATATAAATGTACTTATGATCAAAGATATAATATATTCTTAATCATTGACCTGTATCACTTTAGAAATAAAATATCAGAAAAGGGTTTAAATCAAGACACTCTAGCCCACCATATCATCTGCTAACACTTTACATGGGGGCTGCCATTTTCTTGATGACATGGAGTTGTACATGAACCATTGGAAACCATTCCGGTCAGGAAGATATTTTTAATCCTCGAGCTAAATTGCTTCTCTTCATTACAAAAATCCCCATATATGATGGAAATACATAACAGGTGTATACATATATTCTAAAATTTATAGGTTTCTTTTTAAATTCTCTGGTTTTGCTAACTAGAAATCATTTTCTTGGGCTTGCCTGGCAGAGCAGAACATAATTTATACAACGCGCATTTTGACTTTTGAAGTCCATTATCTCAAAGCAGGTGAATGCTTAGTTTGTCACTATTGATGCTGGGGGAAAGTCATCTGGCATAAATTTGAATTAATTCGCTCCGTCGCGTACGTCATAGTATCAAGAAAATAGATTTATATTTAGTAAAATCATAATTTTCGAAAAAATATAAAACACATTTTTGTTTTTAGAATATATGTATGTATCTGTTAAATATTTTAAATTTCAAATGGGATTTTGTATCAGGAAGAAAGACAATTTTGCATTTGGATTAAAATTATCTTTATGTACACATCAAGAAAATGGCAGCCCCCGGGTATTGCTAGCAGACGATAAATCTGGCAGAGAAAATCTTGATTTATACCCATCTCGTATATTTTAATGCAAAACTACGTAGGACAACAAGAAGAAATAGATTACATCTTTGAATATAAGCACATATATATTATGAGGTTAATTCCCCTTTAAGAGTGAATCCTATATGATGGTTGTAAACCTCTAACCTGCATCCATCCCCTGCCCCCACTGCCAGCATAAATTCAGGGCTCAGATTGGCCTTTACAGCCATCTTCGTAGCCACTTACCTGTAAACTAGGCTATAGTCTTCATGATGGATTATCTAGAGTGGTTATCATCCCTATTATCATCCCTATGCAATGGACGACATACATAAGTTATAATAGGGCTAAGTGCTGGTCACATTTGTCTGATAACGATGATGATAAAGATAACGATAAATCATTGCCAAATCACTCAAGCCTTGTTTATGTGGATAATGAATAGGAATTAGCTTCCCTCTCTGATTTTATCTTCTCTCTTGAATTTATGAGAGCCAATGCTTTTTGCTCCTTCGAGGTGACGTTAATTCAGAAGAATCATGTTGGCAGTGTCCGTCGTGCTTGATTGACAGAACCCTACCAATTTTATCGGTCAGGTGTGACCACTTTTATCGTCATTGTTATAGATACATTTTATATGCGCATACATTATCGTTATCTTTATCGGCCAAATGTGAAGAGCCCTTTAGACACAATGGAAGCTGATGGCTCTGCTTTTGACACATCCACTTATCTTTATGAAAGGATTACAGTCTCATATTGCAGAACCCATTCATTCAAATAATAGAAGAAAAAAATGCAACACATCCAGTGTAGACTTGTGCTATGTGTTGATGAAATTAGAGGAACAGCTAGATTGATTTCCTCATCAGTCTGTGCTCATTGTTGGTCAATCTTGCCTCAAAACATACCTTTTTCAGCAGGTGTTTAAATAATGACTTAATTGGAGGAGCCTGTGCCTTTGAATGTTGTTAACAGAAATACTGTATGGCACCGCTATACAAATGATATGAATCATCATCATCATCATACTTTTCATTTTCTACCAAACTTGTTCCGTAGATAACAAATAATGAATGATTGAACAGTAGAGTAAGACTGGTTTCATTCTGTGAAACCCTAGTTTCCGTCAGTACCAGAACTGAAGATAAGCTTTAGTGTCTGTTTGATTCTTAGATCCACCAAGTATCCTTCAATGAAGAGGCTAACCTTGAGAAAGCTCCACCTAGAAACCTCGCTATGACGGATCTACGCTGTGCTTGGATCTTTGTTTTCTTTATACTTACTGCTTTCTTTGGCACTGGGAACATTGCCAGTATTAACAGGTAACAGCTCTACCTTGTAGGATGGTTATTCATATCCATAATTTACATCCGTAGTATGAGTTAATTCAAGCTGTAGCTATGTAAGATGCACATTTATGTTCTAAATGCTTTCTTTGGAACCAGAAATATTGTCAGTATTTACAGTTAACAGTTCTGTTGAAAATCTGGGTATGCTGGTGCTAGCTGGTCATTAATTGGATTTATGACAACTATCCCATAAGCTACCCTCCAAACGATACCCTCAATGGATAAATATAGCCCCCCCCCCAAAAAAAAAACAAACAAAAAACAACAAAAAACAAAACAAAACAAAACACAAACACAAACACAAACACAAACACAAAAAACACTCAAACTATTAGCCTACTAAACTTAGTTCTTGCTGAAGTATCCCTTAGAACAATTACCATTCAAACAAGTAGCCTGTTGGAAAAATTATCATTTTATGACAATCATACATGGCTACTTGTAGTCTTCATGGGTTTGACTGTATTACAGCTGTCAAAATGGTTTTGTAGATTACAATATAGATTACATTGTGTATTTTTTGTATTATATTGTCTTACAGCTTTGATCCATCAGCAGTGTATTGCTTCTTGACAGTCTTCAATCCATTCATCATGGGATCGTTGCTTCTTATGAAGGTAACTACACTACCGGGTATTTGACATTATCAGGATGCTATAAAAGCAGTAGACAATTTTCAATAAAAGAATCACATGTATCTTCATTTTCACTTCTATTTATCAATTTTATCTCTGTTTATCATTCTGTGGCTTTCCCTCTGTTGTCTCTGCCTTTATCCATTATTTTCTCCTTCTCCCTGTTCTCCTTTCTCTGTCTGTCTTTTCCTTCGTGTCTGTCTATCCCTCTTTCTCTTTCTATTTTCATTATATGATGGTAATAATGATGGTGGCTTTGTATGTAGTGCTCATGTCTGTCACAGTGTCATGCTCCTGGTGCTCCAACATTATTACATTAGACATAGCCGAGCGAGCAGCCTGATATGTAACACTCTAGTATATCGGGTACCCATGTACACCTGGGTGAAGAGTGGCAATTGTGGATTAATGTCTTACCAAAAGATGTCAGTGCTTACATCAGTCAGTCACACATTAATTACAATTTTTATGCCTCCACCCATCGAAGGAGGTGCCGGAGACGTTATGTTTTCAGGTTGTCCGTCCGTCCCGCTTTCTTGTTCTAGCAATAACTCAAGAACCACATGAGGTATGAACTTCAAACTCGGTGCTAGTATGTATCACCATAGAAAGACAATCTGATTAGATTTTGGGGTACGTGGGTCAAAGGTCAAGGTCACACAGGCCAATTTCTAAAATTTCAGGTGTTAGCCTTGTTCTAGCGATAACTCAAGAACCATTTGAGGTATGAACTTCAAACTTAGTGCTAGTATGTATCACCATAGGAAGAGGATCTGATTAGATTTTGGGGTACGTAGGTCAAAGTTTAAGGTCACAGGGGCCAATTTCTGAAATTTCAGTTGTTAGCCTCGTTCTAGTTTCAATCTGCAAGTAAAAGCAATAATCATCCACTCTCGTATTAGATGCAGAGGATTAATGAAAAAGTCAAATAGGAAATTAAATAGGACCAAGAACACAAAGCCTGTATTGATATTGATATACGTCCACTATGCTATTTTTATTGTAACGAGATCCTTGCTGATTCTATGTTTTATATTACAGTTAATGTGATCCTGTTGTACTGGTAGCCATACTTATCCTTCTCAGGGTACCTACTTCCTCAATCTACCTTATTGTTCTACCCCTCAGTAATACATTTATCAGGGTTTTTTTTTTTTTGTACTTGATCCTCCTGAATGTTGATTACTGATATGTGTTATATTACATAGAACTGGTGGCGTGTGCCTTCCAAGCCATAAATATCCTACTCAAGCTCCCTATTTCCTTACTCTCCTTATTGTTCTACTCCTCACTGATATATTTACCAGGGTATCTTGTTTTTACTTGATCCTCCTGAATGTTGATTATCGATATGTTTTATATTGCGTAGAACTGGTGGATTGTACCTTCCAAGCCATAAATATCCTACTCAGGATACCTGCTCACTCTACCTCATAGTTCTATTCCCTCTGATATAGTTATCGTGCTATTTCATTTAATCCTCTTGAATCAATCTCTGTTTTATATTGTTTAGAATGTAATCCTGTTTCTACTGGTAGCATGTGCTTTCCAAGCCATACATATCCTAATCAGATATGTACCTTGTTCCATTACTCTCCAATATATTCCTGATTCTATTTCATTTAATCCTCTTGAATCAATCTCTGTTTTATATTGTTTAGAATGTGATCCTGTTTCTACTGGTGGCATGTGCCTTCCAAGCCATCCATATCCTTCTCAGGCTACCTACATCCTCACTCTACCTTGTTGTCCTACTCCTCTCTGATGCGATGGCACTACATTTCTTCTTCTTGGTGAGAGACTCGGGCAGCTGGTTAGAGATAGGAACTAGGTAGGTTCTTATTATTGTACATCTCTCTACATGAGAGCTGGAATGAGCTGTATGAAGAACTAGATTGCAGCTCAATGTTTTAAAAATGATGCATAGGTCCGTTGTTGGAAAGGAAATTAGAATGAAACTTCTTGAACATGGTCCCGTATTATTTCACATGTGTCACATATTGTTCTACGTGTATCAGTAGATGTTCTGCCTAACATATCTGATGAAATTTAGCATAAAGGGATTTCAGACATCGACGGTTCTGACAGGGAGTTTGATTGAGAATCTGATGATAGATTTTGAGTGTTAGGGTTAGAATAATGTGTAAGATTGGTTTGTTGTTTGGAAAATATTGCTTACATTTTTTTTCTGAGAAGTCAGTCATCATTTCATATTGTATGGTTCTTGCTACCCGATATAGTGGCTTAGGAAAAATTGCCTGTTTAGTGAATAGTGCTGGGACTAAAAACCGGGTACCCGGGTCCCGCCCGAGAGCATCGGGTCCCGGGTCAAAATATTACATGCCCGTTTCCCGAAAATAAGTATTTAATGATTACTCATGTATGTAACATGACAAGGCGGTAGATAACGTCGACCAGCCATTCAATATCTACATGTAAATATCCAAGTAGCGCCCCACTGCAGTGATGCGCTTTCGAGTTTTTCCCAGTGTTAATAGCTTCTTAAGGGTAAATATAAGCTTGTAATTTGTGTTATATGATTTTCGGGTAACCGGGAACCCGCCCGAAAAATCGTCGGGTTCCCGAATTGAAAAAATACCCGAAACTCCCACCCATCTATTAGTGAAGGGGTTGGGTAGGAGTTGTGATAGTAGCCGTATCAAGTACATACTGTACCAGTTAATACACTGATCAGTTCTTCCACACTGTATTGTAAATGAGTTTGAAGGTAGTTGGATTGTTATGGCCTATATCCCAATGTTTGCCCCTGGACTACTACTACCCTGAATACCTATTGGGCATTGCCCTATGGGGTAATCATCTATTTAGTGCTTCGGTAGATGGCCATAGTCCCATATGAGTAATTGTCCTGGTGAGGGTCCAAAGGGGTAGTTGTCCTTGAATCTGTATGTTACCAGGCTTCAGAATACCCAGGGTCTACCTTGCATTTCGCAGAGATGCCCTAGTCGCTGGCTGCAATGCTCCTAATCAAAATGATAGAGCTTATGATGACTTTAGCAATGATCCTAGTTATCATATGTTTTGTGTTGGCTTCTGTTCCTCGTTGACTAGACACAGTAGCCTGACCCTAATACCAAAGACGTTCAAGGTTAATAAAAAAGTGTTGAAAAATTCATTAATTTTTTTTGTGGCAAACTGCATAATTGATGGAAAAACATCAAGTTTTCTGTTTTTTGTCTTTGAGTCTTGTAAAATATTTGTTTGATATATAAACACCGGATATTAATCAGCAAAAAAAACTGATTCGATTTCTGTTGAGCCATGTGATAGCTCATAACATGGTGTTTATCAGCTGTTTATATTGTTATAGGATTGGGCCCAGGGTCCCAGACCTCCACCTGTCATACTGATCCGCCCCCTTCATCCGCCCCTCTCATTGTCTCACATTACCTACCTGTTAGATTCAGTCATTTTCTATGACATGATATAGTTGACCTAGCCAACTCGACCTCATATAGCGTATTCTTGGCAGCTGATCTGCAAACTGAACTTTATTTGGGGGTGAGAAAAGGATGTATTGAAGACAAATTATGTACAGGCGGAGGCATGAAACTGCATTTTCTGGTTATTTGGTACCCTGAATCTTGCTAAAGAATGTTTCCGTGAGACATGTCGCCTCAAGCATTAATATAGATCATTGTTTACTCCAAGAAGTTTTTTAGACATATGTGACTCTTCAATTATATACATGTGTTAAATGAGGGTACACAGGTGTAGACCTTTACTTTAGCTATTGTATAAAATATTGAAACATCATTAAAGAGGATAATCGGATTTGTGATATCACTTTTAGAGAAACAGTCCTTTTTCACAATCAGTAAAAAAATTACCTGTTTTGGTGAGCTTTTTGTTAAATTTCTTGGATTGTAGTAGATGACTAGCAAGATACTAGCAGTAATAAGCTACTGTTAAGTTTTCTTTTCCTCCTCAAATGGAATATTGAAACAAATGAGGGCTAAAAAATATATACATACACATGCATGCCTGTCCTGCCCTGCCTGGCATGTAAATTCCAACTACCGGTATGCCAATATGTACAATACACATGTAAAACCTGTGAGGGTTGTGTATCTGCCCTGCCGGTGTATCACAATCTCAAAGTGATATGCTGAGATATGCTAAGATGTAAACGGCCTTAATGTATGCTTTTGCAAGGATGGAATCATTTGATATTATCATGTTTTCATGCTTCCAAACCATGTTTGTTTACTTATAATGCGTGTCTGTAAAACAGATGGAAGCCTCTACTAGCCAATATGCCTCAGGGGACAACCTGTTTGGCACGTTCACACTCTGTTTAGATGTGTTCTAATACACCTGCCCTCATCATCATCATAGCCTAAAGGGAACATTCCCTTCCAACAATTCTCAGTTTGGCAGATTGGTGTCGCCATGTTATTATCTGCTTGTGTGGTACATTGGGATGTTTTGTTAAACCATTGTCTACCAATCATGATGTTTTCCATCATTTGACTATATAAAATTTTGATAATTAAAGGAAAAATCTCACAAGGTCTTCATATGTCACCTGAAACATGGATCTGTTTTCAGAAATTTAATTATATTGCATAAATGTAATTCATACAGATTTAATCCTCTTTCTCATTTTATCCCCTCTTATCCACGCTCCCTCTGCTCTCCTCTCCATCTCTTCCCTGTTCTATATTCTCTCTCTCTATTTCCCCTCCCTCCCCATCTCTCTTTATTTCTCTCTCTCTCTCTTCCTCTCTCCCTCTCCCTCACTCTCCTTCTCTCTCATACTTGCTTTCCCTCGCTGTCATTCTATTCCCCCCCCTCTCTCTCTCTCTTCATTCCCTTTCTCTCTTTCACCCTATCTTCTTCTGTCCATTCTGTACCTTTTCCTATCTGTATCACTTTTCTCTGTATGCCTTCTGTTCTCACTGTATATATATCGCTCTCCCCTGTGCACCCCTTCTCTTTACTCAAGTTATCATTATTCTCTTTGCCTTCTCCTATATTCCCTCACAACCCCCCCCCCCCTCTCTCTCTCTCTCCTTATCTCTTTCACCACCCTTACTGTATCGTTGTACCCGCTAGCATCAGTCACTATGTAATAGTGATGTCCATGATCCTCTTCATCATGCTACTCCTACTCCTAGCCAGACTCATCACTACGTTGTCATGGAAACGATCATCCAGGAAACATCACGCCAGGTGAATCAGAGAACCATGTATCTTTGAGAGGTATCACCAGGTTTGGGGTAAGGGTTAGATATGGTATTGGGTTTAAGAAAGTGACCGTGGAACAATTGTTTCCAGAGCATGCAGTAAAGCCTTCTAGATACATGATAACCTTGTTCAGTTCTGTATTGGACAGTTTCTTTTACAACTCTGATTAACATCTTTGTTCGGTTTAGTATTCAGTGAAATCCTAGTAGCTTGCTCATTCACACATTGGATGGTGGATTACGTAGTAAGATTCAGTTCAGTTGTGTTTATGCAGGTTATTAGTGTTAATAAATAACTGCAATAGTTACAGTCTGGAAAGAGAAGAATGTCATTAGCTGTGTGAGTTAGAATTGTTAGCCCCATACCAGTAAAAGGAGTAGTTGTAGTTTTAGTGATGATAGTGTCGTTATATCAGGATGTAAAAGACATGAAATTGTCTGGATCAGGCATTGACTGGGGTGGCCATCTTGGTAAAATCTTCAATGAAAGGTTGAAAATCCTAAAAAGTAATCATAATCCCTCACTTTTATTGAAAGATAAATGAATGAAAAATCTGAATGAAGTCATACCTGGCATGATGTCTAGATCTCATCAGGCATGGTACATGTATGTAGACATATGCATTCTTATCATGTGAACAACAATCAATTAGTTCATTGATGGTAATACTGTTGAGATTTTCCGTATATCCTCAAATAAAAATGTATTATCATATCTTCAACATCACTTCTATTATGACCATAGAATTGAATGTGCAATTGATTAGTGCAATTTACATAAGATTGCTTAACCAGTTCGTAATTAAATAAAAATGTATTATCATATCTTCAACATCGCTTCTATTATGACCATAGAATTGAATGTGCAATTGATTAGTGCAATTTACATAAGATTACTTAACCAGTTCGTAATTAGCACATGGTTCAAATGACCCTGTAATGACACCAATTTGTACACCTATGCGCATTTGTTTTGGTGGACACGCTACTTGTTTAACATGTAAAATCATACTGGTGTAATACTTACAAAATGAAAGCGTATAAAGGTCAATTGTGCTCGGTACAAATGACCTTTATCTGCACATGCGTAAATTGTAATTACGAACTGGCTTATTCACCCAAATATTCATATAATTTATTTTTGTTAGAATAATCTTTCAGAAGTTTTGGCCCTCAAGAAGCTATAGATGGCCTCCGTCATGAATGCTGGTCAATGTTCAGAACGAGTTGAGACATGTCTAGATGAGAGAATGTGCTGTCTTGGTTTTATGCAGTCCACTGAGACTGTGGTACGAACAGATTTGCGTCTGTAATTCTAATTTCAAAAAGTTTTTTCTTATTCTCTCCATGCAATGTTTAAAAATAAAATCCAGAACCTATGCTGCATTTTTAAAAGATATTTCCTTTTTTTAACATTGTGCTGAAATAATTTAAATTCCTCCATGTATTAAAGATACCATATTTTATGTGGTATAAAACAAAAGAACAAAAAAAAACCCAGATAAAAAACAGAACAACAGGATATTATATTTTATTATTATCTGCCCCTTCCACTTTATCCTTTTTCATACTGTAAAATGGTATTCATCAAATGTTAATGAATTCTATATATGTGTGTGTGGCCTTTATAATTTATGTTGTTTACACTTTTATACTTTTCTGTACTTTTGTTTACATTTTTCTGTTAAAGATGATTATTCTCTTCTAATGAGGATTAAAAATATAAACTAGATGGATACAACCAGATTCAATCATGCCATATTTTATATTCTTAAAAGTGGTTAAAATAGAGATAAACAAACCCGCCTAAAATAAAGCTCTGTGGGCTTTCATTTTATTTACCATTTATAATGTGAAAATGTTGCTGTTTGCTTTTATTCTGAGAAAAAAATGGTATGCAGATGTATGTAAAAATTTGTTTCAGCGATGTCAAAAATGAATTGTACCTCAGTTAAAAAAGTGTGTGATGAAAATCCTTTCATTCCTCTTCATGTGAATAAAACGAATTGTTTAACAGAAAATGTATGCAATGTGGTATATAGCTTTGGCTTGTTCTGTACTGTGCTACTGCTTCTGGAGATAGCTGTAAAGAGCTCCATCTTGTGTTTACAGTTAGAACATTTTGATCTCCATGTATGACTGAAATTGATTTTCCTTTTAATTTGTTTTTAATCATTTTTTTAAAAGCATTATATGCACCCCCCTCTCTCTATCTCTTTCTCTCTTTCTCTCTCTCTCTCTCTCTCTCTCTCTCTCCATCTCCCTCTCTTCCTCTCTCTCTCTCTCTCCCCTCTCTCTCTCCCTCCCCCTCTCTCTCTCTCCCTCCCTCTATCTCCTTCTCTATCTCTCTCTCCCTCTCTTGCTCCCCCCTCTCCCTCTCTCTCCGTTCTTTACCATGCGTAACCTAAACCAACATTTTTTAAAGAGTTATTTAGGGAAAGAAAGAAATAACTCGAAGTTTTCACCAATTTTTAATGATCATTATGAAGAAAATTACAGTTTTGAACAGTATTTTCAATGTTAATACTCGTATTGTTCAGAAAATAAAAGTGCGTTTATAAATTAGTTGTTCTTAAATCTTTGCAACGGAGATAAACTTTAACTTTAATATTCATGTATTGTGTTCTCGAAATAAGTTAGAGGAGATCATAAGTGTTTTATTCGCATTAAACTTAAAGTAGCATGATCACCTAAATCCTTACTGTCCTGAAAATTCAATAAGGCGAGGGGGTGGCCTATTTCTGCCTCAAAGCCTCAAAAAGACTGGACAAATACTTGTGTTAGAATTCAAACAGATCACGAAAACCCTGTAGTTCAGTTTCAAAAGCGGATACAGGCAAAAATGTATGTAAACCGTGAAAGTCCACGATCCAACGGGAATCTAACGTATGGCGTCTTCTACTTTTTCTAATCTAAAGGGGAGGGGGTTGGGGAGTGGGTTGAGGCCATTTTTTTCTGCGTGAATCCGTCAATGAGTTCCATGTTTTGGACCGAGGAGGACCAATGTAGAATTTCAGATTCAGATTTTTATTTATAGGTAGATGATTGACGTGTGAAATCTGTAAATGAATAACAATATGGCTTCTTTGTCCTTCAAGTTTCATTATCTTAACTCAGTTATCTTCAAGTGATGAATAATAATAATAATAATAATAATAATAATAATAGCTACATTTATATTGCGGACGTATCCATCCCAGAGGATGCTCAAGGCGTCTACAAAGGAGTATTATTACCCTGGCTTTAGCCCAGCTGCCCTAAGGCGCTGAAAGCATTCAAGGAATAAATTCCTACCAGGTACCTATTTACTACACCTGGGTGGAGAGTGGCAAATGTGGATTAATGTCTTGCCAAAAGAAAAACTAAATTCACCTAGAAACAATTCTGACCTTCATGTCAAAACTTTACCATATTTCAGTCATGAAGATGGTGACGATAATGAGCAATGTGGATTGTGCAAGTATTATCATTGTCTCATATAGAACTCCATTTTTACTTTCCCTTTCAGACACTTGACTTTATCTCTTACTAAATTTCTCTTTGATCACTTTGATCAAGGAGTTAACACTTTGCTTTGATCATACATCGCAGGAGCGGATCCAGAAGGATCACGGGATCCGGAACCGGATCCCCCCTTATTGTGCTTGTCATAGCTTTTTGTAACCTGGGCCCTGTTTCATGAAACTTGTTCTCGATAACAACTGCCCCATTTCTATGACAAATTTGCTCTAAGCTAATCACATTCAAGGATTTCAGTAGCTTATAACAATTATTTTAACTTGTTATTGATAACAAGTTTTATGAAACAGAGCCCTGGAAACCCTTTTTGCCTGATAACGTGTATCTATTTATTTTGTGCTTTCTGTTTCTTTGCTTCTCAGAGATTTTCTAGGGAAATGCCCCCCCCCTCTTTTTTACAAAATTTTGGATTTGCCTCTGCAACGCCCACCGACGGTGGTGCCAGAGGCATTATGTTTTCGGGTTGTCCGTCCGTCCGTCCCGCTTTCTCGTTCTCGCGATAACTCAAGAACCACATGAGGTATGAACTTCAAACTTGGTGCTAGTATGTATCACCATAGGAAGACGATCTGATTAGATTTTGGGGGTACGTAGGTCAAAGGTCAAGGTCACAGAGGCCAATTCCTGAAATTTCAGGTGTTAGCCTCGTTCCAGCGATAACTCAAGAACCATTTGAGGTATGAACTTCAAACTTGGTGCTAGTATGTATCACTATAGGAAGACGATCTGATTAGATTTTGGGGTACGTAGGTCAAAGGGCAAGATCACAGAGGCCAATTCCTGAAATTACAGGTGTTGGCCTTGTTAACGCGATATATCAAGAAACATTTGAGGTATGAACTTCAAACTTGGTACTAGTACATGTATGTATCACCATAGAAAGACGATCTGATTATATTTTGGGATACGTAGGTCAAAGGTCATAGAGGTCAATTCTGAAATTGCAGGTTTTAGCCTTGTTAACGCGATATATCAAAACCATTTTATCCATTAACTTCAAACTTGGAACTAGTATGCATCACCATAGTGAGACGAACTGATTAGATTTTTTTCACGTAGGTCAAAGGTGACAGGACATAGAGATCATTATACAGGTGTATGTGAAATTAATGGGTTTTTTCCCTTTGTTATCACCATATCTCAACTATTTTGTATTTATGACGAGGAGGAGATAAAGTGATCAGACTTTTTGGTTATAAGGTGTAAGGTCAAATGTCAAAGAGGTCAATTAACATGTAATTAGAGGGTTTTTATTCTTGTTTATTCAAATTTCAACATGAATGTGCGATATATTTCAGATCTGGCAAGGGCGGGGCATAAATTTCGACTGCGCGCAGTCGAGAATTCATCTAGTTCATTTCTGTCCCAAATGTTCATTAGCTGGCGAGTTGATCATTTTCACCTGGCTTGTTTACTCATACATGTATATCAGAAATGTATAGTTGCGATACCTGCACCTGTACCATACAGTACTTAGAGAAAGACGTTAAGTTCCCAGACAAAACGGTACATGAATTTTAACGAGCTCTACCGTGTAATTATTTATTGTCTTAACTAACATTGGTTTATGTTTCATATCCACTTGCCCAACCACATTGGTTTCTCAACAGTTGGATTATGGAGGGCATGCCAGACATCCTGGGGGAGTGCAGTAATATGGAGGAGGGGGGTCGCTTACGCACATACCTGGACTGCTCCAGCACATAGATTAAGAGGATTTGTTATGTGGAGACAGAAATATTCAGGTTCCTTAAAATGCAGGGTGGCACTTTGATCTGCGTGGAGCCGTGAGTGGTCTGCTTTTGATGATTAATTAATACCAGCTCAAAGATGCACGTCTAAAGGCTCCCAAGTGTCGCCACTCATTCACTCCTACTTCCATTAAATAGGAGAACACGTTCTTGGCTCTCGTACAAGTTCATGAGTAGTACTCTAACACAGGGATGCTCACGGGGAGTGAAGGGGTAAACGCCCCTTTTCTGTCCACGTGACCCGGTGCATTCAGTCATAAATTCCACCATACAAGGAATAGCACATTGAAACTACTCATAATTACATCTATCACAGTTCCAGCTTCTACTTTTAGATAGACCACCTTAACATAAATGATGTGATATTGATGAATGATCAAATAAATTCAAGAATTATCACCCCCACCCCCTCCAGCTGATCTGCTTATACTGGTGCCGCCATTTTCAGGTATCCCACAGTAGACTCATACGGCTGATTGTTCATGTCTAGCGCTATCACTGACGAAACCAAAAAAAGGCGGAGTCAAACCAACATAACCATATATGAACAAAAAAAAATAAAAAATCATTACAATCACGCTGTGATAAGACGTATAAATGCTCTATATCAACCAGAGTAAATAATATTGATCCCGAAATACGCTGCAGAAAAAAGAACAAGAAAGTCGTCAGGATAATAATACTATATACACCTTCCTTACATTTATATGTTTCAATTTTACTGATGGTCATGATGGGAAATAATTTTTTTATATGAGTAATAATACGATAGTAACAGACTATATAAACATTCCATTTGCACTCTACATGGACACATTAAAAAAATGTTTCAGATTTTTAATACTGTATGATCCTACTGTTACAACATTTTTTTTTTCATCTGGTCAATCATGAGTTTCATGTTGAAAGTTTCCATATCTACACACTTAACTCACAGACAGACAATGAAAAGGGACAAGGGAGAGGGAAGATCATGAATAAAAATATATTTAGACGGAAGATGGGAAGAAGATGTAATGATTGTTTATCAAAATATCATCATAAACTTATAAAATTTAACATATCGGGCAAGAATCCAGTACGGAGGTTTTCCCGAGCTATAGTAGCCTAACTTTGCCTGAATACCAGGGGAGCGTTTCATCAAGTGTTTTGTCGGTGATTTTTACCGACAAATTTGCTCTCCGCCAATCAGATGCAAGGATTTCAGTAGCTTATAACAGTTGTCGATAAATATCACTGACAAAACACTTGATGAAACGCTCTCCAAGCCAAAATGTATCTAGACTAGATGGTTACTAACATCACCGTACAGTTTTATTGAGATAAAAACGATAGTCGATGCAGTGTGTAAGGTTATGATACATCAAACAGTGTGGTGGTGGTTTATTTTCGTTCAAATTTAGATTCTCGTATGAAAGGCCTTTATCATCCTTTGCCGGCTCCTCCACCATTTGCACTTATTTACAAGTATACATTTTTGTGTCCATGTATTTGCATGAAGCTAATGGTATTTGTATGTGTTTGTCATTCGCATATTTGTATATGTTTTATGGTTTTGATGAGTGGATACAAACTTGAACTTGAACTTGATTTGTTTTCAATATAAACTACAACAGGAAATCTGAAGGCAAAAGTTCTTCCGTCTTTTATTGTCTCTGTTATCATATTTTTACTTTGCTTTACTATTTGTTAGAAGTACCGTTGTGGTCACGTTTTGTGTTCGTGGAAATCTGATAAGTAGATAAGTAAGAAAGTTATAAAATGTATTGAAGAAGACAGTCGCATAGACAAGCCCATATGGATTGACCGTCTATTTTAGGTTGGGACATTGCCCCCCCCCCCCCCCCCCCCCCCCCCGATACACACGCTCTTGATATCAATGGCAGCATGACCGTTTCGATGTAATTAATCGCTGATTTGTAGATAAGCCTTCATTATCACTTATCAATGAAATGGTCAGTATTCACGTCGCTCTCTCTCCTTAACCTCTTGCCCACGTGCTTCTTGATGCACTCCCACCTGTCATGGTGGTTTAGCACCATATATAGATCACTTACTTCATCTATCCGTTTTGGGGTTCATCAGTCTATTTTAGAATTTCTTTCTCGAGAACTCTGTCACCATCCTTGAATACCTGGGAATAGCATTCCCAGTTCGTTTTGTATTAAGCTCTCGTGTCCTTTAGATATCAATACCTGCAACCTCAGTCAAACAACAGAAACTTCTGACTTACCAATTACCAAATAATTATAAAACGCCAAACGATAACCTTGTATATTTTGAAGAATGATATGTCTTTAAATACAAAATTACTATCATCAATCTAAAAATAAGTACATGTCACTTCTTCTCTCCCCAGACATTGTATTAAAATTCGACGACTTTCTAGTATCTTTTTCTTTCAATGTTTTGTTTTTCTTTCGATAGTTTGTATTCTTCTTATATCAGTGAAACCCTGAAAAGTTCAACTGTCAATATGGAAAAAAATATTCTTGACAAATGATTGAATTTTAATAAAAACAGAACATGCAATAACAAACTTGTAGTAGCATATTATTATGGCAGCGGAAATAGTATTATCAAACTCTATATCAGTTGACACGTTTATTGAGTAATAAGGTCGTTGCCGTGTGAGACAAACCTTTAACAAGGTTTGCTGCCCCAAGCGTAAAACAAATAAAGTGAATGTAGTGTCATTTATAGACATATTCCCTTGTTATTCCCTTGTTTTTCTCTCACTAAAAAAACTGTTTTCAAAACATGTATTTCTTACGTTTTCATAATCATTTCATAAATCTACGTATCCATGGAAAATGATTAATTGTAATTGATGGAAAGCACTGATTCATAATATTGATAAGGGCAGTAAAAATGCGGTTAAGGAATGAAAGTTGGGCATCAGATGGGAAACGTGGTGATAATTAATTTCTACATGTGTGAAAGACAAAGAAATCGTTTGGAGCAAGCATGGCAGGTCTCGTGTTTTTCTTCCTTTTGAAATAACTATTACTTCCCGCCTCCTGTCACGGTTGACAGTGATCGAGGAGAAAGTTTTTCCATGTTGTTTTGACATGGAAGATCAACAAAGATATCGTCTGCAAGTAACGAAACAAAGAAGGCGTGTAAGATTGAAGCCATGCCTCTCTGCCTTTGCTCTAACGCGGTCAATGGCCCTCATTAATCAATTTGCTATGTATTAGCAGAAATGAGGTAATTTGACGTCACATCTTTACAGGTGAATCATGCCGCTTTGTCCGAAGCTATTTTAGAGGAACGTTGTGTGAATACCTACTAAACCGCAAACATGTTCGCCTTGCTTTGATGGGCTTTGATGTTTGGAGAGGAGGAGGAAAAGGGTTATAGTGAGGACTGACCCACGCAGTTGTCTGTGCCAAGTCCAAAATAGCAAGTGGGAAAGGGCGAGTTTGCGTTACGTGTTGAGAATTTGGCGCGAAAGTTACGATATCAGCTGTGACACCTGTATGCAGAAAGATTACTAGTTTTGCCGTCTGTCCGTCTGGTGGTCTCTTTGTCTCAAATCCCCTTTTCAATTTCTTTATCCACCCATTTTTATCGTTAGGGGCGTAACCACGAAGGGGAGGCAAAAGTTAAAAATATATAAATATTAAAATCAAGAGGGAGAAAGAGAGAGAAAGAGAAAGAGAGAATGGGGAGGGAAAGTGATGAAAATGAACTAAAGAAAATTTAACACACCTTATCAGACTCTCCCCATTGTCGATCGATCGCTTCGATCGCTCGCATTTCACCTCGTCAGACAATTGCGCCCCTTCAATCATGCCCAAAATGGACTCACGCTAGTGACGCTGCATCACTTGTCTCATCATTCATTCGTCTTCAGTACTATTCACTTTTTCATAATACGAAATCAATGTTATCTTTTGCAACTCAGAATAGAAATCAGATAAATACAAACATACATGAAAAAGTGTGTGTGTGTGTGTGTGTGAGAGAGAGAGAGAGAGAGGGGGGGCAGCCATTGCACTACAGAAGCGAGCGAGCGCGCGCGCGCACGCACACACACACACTTTTTTTTTTTCTTTTCATAATTTTTTTTTTATTCCTTGATTCAGAATTTCAAAATAAATATTACAATTTAATCATTGATTACACAGTGTAATTCAACATGGCAATATACAATACATAATACAATTCCATACATGCCATTCATAAATAACCATAGTACAATTAACTGAACAATCATAAGTAACGAATTAAAGTATATATATATATATATATAATTAAAGTATATACACACACACACACACACACACACACACACGTTTACATGGCTTTACTCTGTCCGAAAATGTCCTCGGACATAATGCTAAACAAACGCACACACCCCCGCACACACACGAACTCCCCCCCCCCCCCCCCAAAAAAAAAAAAAAAAAAAAAAAAATTACAGTACTAAAATAATTGCACATAAATTTCTCCTCATGAAGTATCGAAATTTTAAAACACGTATTGTATCATACCCCCAATATAGAGCTTAATTGTAAACAAAAATCACTATTTTTGTTTTTTGTTGTGGAGATGAAGGCTAAAATTATCCGACCAATTTCTAGTTCTCAATTCTGTCATTCATCACATTGTTTTCTCTTCATGTAAGATTACGGGAAAACATTTCAAAGTTCTCCATTTTCGATCTAGAGATAGCTGTAACAATGACTCAAATTCACCCCCTTTCCCCCACCCACTCCCTCTCTAGACAAGTCAAGTTCACCATTAGCCAAATTTCAGACTGTACTGTCCTGGCAATGCGAGGGCGTTCTCATATGCTGGGAATTTTCCGGATGTGATTATGAAGGCCGCCGGGAATTACGTGTGAAACTTCCTGAATTGTGTTACCGTCGATCTCTTTATGTATTAACGTGTTCAGGAAATGCAGAGTGATAAATGATCATGCCCTAAGTGATTAATTAAACGCTTCTTGTTTTTCATGTTAATCGTATAATGTGAAAAGGTGACAAGAGAAAGATTCTGATACTCAGGCAAGCTTAATAATGATACATTTTTGTAAAGATATGCTGAGCTGACTTATCTTAAGGGTCTTTGCTTAAAAAGATAAAGTTTAGAATAAATGTATACTTAACATTCTCAGTGCTATCTATGACAGATCCTTATTGTTATGGGTATTAAAAAGACAAGAAAATCAATCACTTTGTGAAATATTTCTTCTAATAATTGTGGTCATTTCTGTATATGTATTTCTTTTGTCAGATGGATGTAGAAAAGGCATTAAAATTTGAGGAATTTCTCGTTAAACCCACTAACGATGGTCATTTTGTTTAAAACTTTTGGCACTATAGCTTTTAAAGAATTTGGATACGTACTTAAGACCAATTCAAGTACTTTCATTTTCACTTGAGAAATGAAATTATTATTAGAAATGTTTAGAGGCTGTACTAAAAATTAAAAAGTCACACTATGGTGTTGCTTGTTTATACACAAATCATTATGCCCACAGTCATGGTCAAACATACTCAATGATAATCAATTGAATATAAATTATATTCACATTTATCATCTTCTGTAGCTCAAATGAAATTAAATCAAATCAAATCCAATCCAATCCAATCCAATCCAATCCAATCCAATCCAATCAAATCAAATCAAATCAAATCAAATCAAATCAAATCAAATCAAATTAAATTAGATTAAATCAAATCAAATCAAATCAAATCAAATCAAATCATATCATATCATATCATATCATATCATATCATATCAAATCAAATCAAATCAAATCAAATCAAATCAAATCAAATCAAATCAAATCAAATCAAATGAGAAATGCATTTTCAAAACCTTTGATTTAGAAAACCATTTCTTTTACATATACTGTACATTCAGTAATTACAAGTAAACATATTGCAGGCGTATACTCGTCGCAAAAACCCCAACACTTTCACAAATCGTTGAAAATTATGTTTGAATCATTTTTATAATTCAAGAAATGGTAATGGATACCATAAGTGAATATTTGTAGATTGAACAAAAGCTGAAGGATAAATCTCATATGTTTGTACTTCAATGAAAATAAAAACACACATGCAATTACGTTTGCTCGATGATTCAATTTTTTTTAAAATAATGCTGTTTCTATAAATCCAATATTTTTTAATCATTTAATTTTCGCGAAAGAATGTACAGGTGTTATGTTATTAATAGCGTCGCCGTAATGTACAAATATTTTCAATGTAAACTAAGCTTTTCGTCATTTTGCGTTAATGGAACGATGTTTATTTTCTTAACTCACCTACTTCGCAAAATATAATAAACTTTCTTGGAATATTTCGTTATGCTATTTCCTTAATCATGTTGTTATGAAAGCAATTTTGTTGTCGTTCTTGATGTTTAGCTCGAGTATTTGATCAGATCATCGGGGCACTGTTTCATAATACTTACTATCGATATTAAATCGATAAAAGCTATTAAAATTGGTGCATTTAATTGGCTGTGAACAAATTTATGATAGAAATGTGGCAATTGTTATTGATAACAAGTTTTAGGAAATGGGGCCCAGGTAATTTGTATTGCCAGAAAACATGAGGTTAGTGATCCGTGAACTCAAAGTTGTTTTTGTATTCTTATAATATGACATCATTGATTACATCAAACTTCCGCTGTATGAGGTATATAACCTCCTCCTACAACCTATATGAAATCCTCTTTGTTTGAACGGAAATATGTGACGAATGAAGAGTTTTTCATGACTCCATCTAACTAATTATTTCCACCTCGCAAACCCACTGTCTCACCCATGGCCAATCGATACATATGTTATAAACGTGGCATTGTGCAATCAATCACATTTTTAGGGAGTTTATTGCAGGACAAGTTAGAATATATAAAATCAATCAATCTACCTATATATCTATCAATTAATCGATGAATGAATAGATAGATAAGTAAATATATATATAAACCAACAAATTCTTCAGAAAGGTGCACAAAAATTAGGTTTGATCAAAGCCGCCATAAAAATGTATGAATATAATGCGCATAGTTGTAGACTATTACGAAACATATTATGTGACTAAAAGCAAGAGGAAAACTTTATTATTAAAAATTGATATTCCTAAGCAAGGTAATCACATTTTAGTCTTTTATTTCGTTCAGATTCGAGTCTTAGAATATTCCTTTGGTATATAGAAGCACCAGTTATGATATAAAAAAAATCGATATAAGAAACAAGATTAGCCCTATCATGAATGACATTGAGAATGTCTAAAAGACATATTCCTGGGATTATAGGCAACACGGCAACACGATAAAGTAAGAAACTTGACGTTTATTTGGATGTTTATCTTTCACAATGACTAAAGATTTTACGAGCTTTTCATTTTTTGGCAATCGATCAACATGAAGGTAAACGTATGATATCGGCTTATATACTGATTTTATTTTTCATCGTTATTCGCTTTTTTTCTTTGAATAATCTCCTGAAAAAACTTTAAAATATTGAGTAATGGCTGCATGTCCTTAGTTTCAACCAACCAGATTACGGAAAATTTGCCAATATTACATACAGACTTTGAACACGCATTCGATTTCGATATTATGATATTGAATGATAATTTGATTTCACTATAGCGTAATACACATTGGCAAAAACAAAATATTCATTATAACATGGTTCTTACATGTATAAATAATGTATTTACAGATTGACGTCACATTTAATAAGCTCAACTTCAGCAATACATCTTATGTTATGATGCTCAGATGCTTACTATATTTTCCTGCACCAGGTGGGGGCTCTGGAGAGGGATATGCCCACACTCTACCAAAGTTAATCCCCGTTAGGCCCCGGACAACAGTCAATTTACAGAGGGTTCTCACAAAACTACCCCCAAATTATTACCCTCAGCTTAACCCTACATTTTAAAGATCCCTGCGCCCGCTCAGCCTTCTATTCCATAGTTTATATCATTAACTGATGTATAAATCAAAGTTCAACTGATTCAGAATGAGGGAATTCCCCATCTAAAAGCATCTAATAAATAGGCATAGCCTGAATGGGGTTTACAAAAGGGACGTATAGTATTGCAATCGAGAGTGTAACATGAGTCCATAACTTTGGGACTATGGTGCAATATACATTACCAAAACCAATAATGTCTATAATCATGATGCAGGAGCGGCAATAATGAAAGGGGGTGGCAGTGGTCACTTAAGGTGGACAAAATTCGAAGGAGCTGTCTGGTATGGTAGGGGTTACTACTGGACTGGTACAGTAGTACGAATGTCAAGAAAATGTATTTTCTTCTGAAATTCGATTTTTTTTTTGGGCACATCTGCCCCTTTCCTTGTATTTTTTTAGTTTTGCTATAAGATTGAATAAAGGGGATTCCCCAAGCTCCCCCCTGGTGATACACAGATGCATTCGTGTCCTTTTATATTTCGATACTACCACGACTCTGTATTGTATAAGCTTAACTCATCATGAGGAAATGGACTGATGTGTGTTATTTGTATTGAAATAATAGAGAAAAATCATCGGGCGCTTGTGTGTCAATGAAACAGTCATTAGGTCATGGCTGAGTGACGGAGCAATTACTAAAGAAAAAAAGAAGAAAAGTTTTAAAACTCGTATAAAGACAGTCAAGAAAAGGGAAAGAATGATTATAAGGGGGGGGGGGCTTAATGGAATTAGCGAGTATATATCTGCAGATATATACTCGCTAATTGTATACATTTTTAGAATTTCAAAACCATGTGAAATGGTTTCTGAACTAGACAATAGAGCTGTTATATTTAGAATTATTTTTAAATAATAATCATCATCTTTGTCACTGTATATGCAATTTTTCCCATCATCATTAGTTTTTACCTTTATTACCATGAATACTAATCAACAATGATTCATTATGTGAAATCAGTTTTAGTCAAGGAAGAGGGGTGGAGTAAGCTTATGACTCGACAAATTGAGCATGAATAATGGGTTCAAATTTACAGAAAACTTGTTAGATGAGCCGATAGAATGCTAAAATGTGCCGATAAAAACACTTGATCTGTTTTTGTGGAGCTGCAATTATTAACCCTCTTCATTGCTCTACTTAATTCTTTTTTGTTAACCTCCAGCTTTTAGCAACTTATGCAAAATACTGAACGTAGAATAAGGCAAAATGACATAGATGTTTGCCTTTTTTTTTTGCTTTGGACCTTTGTATGATCTTTTGGAGAGGTATGAAAATGTGTTTTACTCAGAGACAGGATGTGGGTATGTTGATGGTAATATCTATCGCATCATTAATTATTCCCGTTGGATGAACAGGTTTCGCGTCGTGTCTTAATCTCCTCGGCTCCAACAACAAGCTCCGACTCACAGCAGACTCAGGTCCACACCCGCTACTGTTGTCTGCTGGCTGCTCAGTGGTGTAGCCCCTCCGTCATCATGAAGAGGGAAAGGGGGGGGGGTGGGGGTATCCCCTGTACGTTGCGTTACCTTGCCAAGGTGTAGTTCAGTAGAGTTATTACGTCCAATTAAGGGGCAGATTTCAGAGAACAGTAATGACCTCTCCTTCATTTGCAAACTCAGATATTCATTTGCAAATCAGATCATTGTTGTTGTTGTTTTTGTGTTTCTTCTGCCGCTTCGTCTTCTGCTGTTGTTACATGACGTGTGGCACATGGCAATGGCTAGGAGGGGAGGGGCGCATGCTCGAATTTTGATTTTTATTAGGAACATTTGTATTCTTTTGGCTTATTAGTATATTATAATTCTATTTTGAACTTGAGATCCAAGCTATTTCAAGGTTTTATTGGAGTAACCTAAACTGACATAAATCCCAAGGTCCATTAATTCGATCAAACCCAGTGTCGTTGGTTTACACGTTAATGTTGTTCATATTTATAATTTCACCTTAGTATGCAGGCAAATTCAAAATTAAATTTCTTGGCTCTTTGACTATTCATATGGCCAGTTTTCTTGAAAACAAAGGTGAATAAAATGAAACTTCTACTGGAATAAATATTTATTTCATTCTTGAAATTTATAGGCCTAATATTTTTCTCATTCATAATCCTCGTTACCCATTTGGGGGAGGGGTAGACCCAGTTTGTTATTTGTATCAAACGCTCCAGTTCGGTCTATATAACCTTTGCCCCCACCCTCTCCCCCTCGGCCTTCCCCTTAGCAGATCTCGCTTTACCCAGCTGACTAGCCAACACTACAGCTGTGATCATGTACACCCCTCCATATCAATGACAAGACTCGGCAATGAATATTCCCGCCATCGATCACTCATATATCATACATTGACCTTTATGCTTTTATCGTCTGCTCTGAGCAGTAGTATCAAGTCATGTGACAGTCAGTCACGTCTTTCGTCGTGCTGAGTGGCTGGAAGTCACGCTCAGAATGTATCCCTTCTTGGACATGTCAGGCAAGCAAATGCGTCACGGAACAACTTCATGTGCGCGCGCAAAAATAATTCCACACCATAAATAGAGAGATATACGCTCTTTTCATCTCTGTATTTTCAACGAAGTCACTTGCATTCTCATAATTATCTCATAGTTTATACACGAATTTCTCGACACACATATGAAATGTTTCACATCGATATGCCCATGACATACTGAGCTTTGCAAGGTATCAATGAAAATTAAAAATTATGGAGTAATGGAATGGGGAGGGGGTGGGGGAGGAAGGGGGGAAGGGGGGGGGGGGGGGTCCACGAAGTAGAATTGAATAGGCAGTTGAATGTTTGGGGCGTAAAGCCTGGCTAGATTCACTATGAGGAGCACTGTTTCATCAAAACCGTCACTCAGATGTCTAAGATATCACTGTTGATCATGGCATTTAAACCAAACTTGCGGAATGAACCAAATTTAGAAGAAAAAAACACCAACCGTCCAAAGTACTTTCATTTTTTTTCGTAAAAAGAAGAAAAAAATATCGTTTACCTTTCTTAATAATAACACGACATTGCCAAACCTAGAAACGGCACCTTCTGAAAAGGCCTATTAATTTCTCCTTTTTAAACTTTCTCTTATATTTTTCTCAGAACAAAATAATTGTTTATTCTTATTGCATCGCATTCTTTCGTAACTATAAGCACGCAAAATTTATTTTGTTTATACTTTTATTTTTCATGAAATCATGACTAACATTATCCACGTGAGAGATACTAGTCAGGTTTGTATGAAAGGATCTAAACTTTAAGTTTCACTTGTACTTTCAAAATGTTAAGTTGTCTTGTAGTTATCCCTGTAGTTTCAGCCCATAGAAATGAACGGACTCGTAATTACGAAACTTTTAAGTTTACTTGTAGTTTACTTGCGTTAAGCCTAGGTCACAACCCGCCGTGCGTGTTTTTAGTCCGTACGTGTTCTGCGGAGGCCACGTCCGCCACGTTTTTCTGAAAACGTGCGGAGGGAGTAGCAAGAGCAGGGAAGGAGTACGTCAACGCACTTCACACGCACTACAACGCAAGGTGTAAGTACGTGGCCCGCACGCCACGCCTGGACGTGAGTGTTTGCGTGCATCGTACGTTGCGCACCTGGTAAGTGAGTTGTACGTGCTTACAACGTGCTTACAGCGTACGATCGCCGTGCGGTTGCCTCGTTATCGTACGGAGGCCGTACTTTCACGTACGGTGTCCTTACCGACTTGCAGGGAGTAAGTGCGTGCAAGTGCGATAAACGTGAGTTTTTCCCGCCCTATGTCGCTCCTCCTCTGTTCGTCGCCTGCCTTTACATCATCTACGGCCCGTTTCTGTTGGGCCTCTCTGGCCCTATTAGCTGTCTTTTGAGCTGACCCCTTTTTGTTAAGCTTCTTGGGCATCTTGAAGACGAAATGATGATACTCGTCAGTCTGCTCGGCTTTTATATATCCTGCAGAAATCAGCGCGCACGACGTGCGTTGTATGTGCATAGCACGTACTTCCTCGGTGCGGTTTACGTGAGTTCTGCGTGCTCACTGGACAAATGAACTGGAGAAGCGCCGAATAAGCACGGACCCCGCACTTATCACGTGCGGAGCACGCACGTGCTAGGTGCGTTGTCCGTAGAGCAAGTAACTGTGGGAAAAATAAAAAAAAAACTCACGGAGTCCGTGCGTTGTGCGCTCGTTAGCAGCAGAGGGCACACACGTCAACGCACGTTTCCCGTACTGGGGGTGAATCCGTAGACCGCCCGCAGCCTGAACGCAGCGAAAGTTCCTCCTGCACTAAAAATTCTACGTCTTGTCTGCGTGCCCCAAATCCGTACGGAGGCAGTACTCACCACGTACGGATCCGCAAATTTTGCCCACGTTTTTGCACGCAGACAACACGCACTTGCAAGTACGGCGGGTTGTGACCTAGGCTTTACTAAACGTCGATACCACGAGCAGGGGGAGGGGGGGGGGGGGGGTCATCCGTTGTAGTTATCGACCATGTGGACAGAATAAAATTTAAGTTCAGCAAACTAGTTGTGACCTCTGTTCATGGTATACGACGATCGCTAGACTTGTAATGTCAGAACAACGAGCGTCGTTGTTTCGGGCCCTTGTGAACCCTCGTCGTGAGTCGTTGTTTCGTTAACTTAAAGGGAAATCCTACCTTAATAGCAAGTTGCTTTGAAAGAAAGAGGAAAATCAGAGAAGCAGATTGGTGAAAGTTTGAACGAAACGTTTGGCCGAATAGGTTATGTCACTGTGATGTAGCTGTGGACAACTCCCCCAATCGATCTCACACACAAAATGACTAAAATGTCACCTTTTTCAAAATGTATTACTCCGTGGGGTCTTTTCGTTCATGAGGACCTATAACAATATGCTATCTCCAATATATTTTGAGCACTGCCCCGAGGGTAAAAGCGACTCGAAGAAAGCCGCAAATTAATGATATTTTTGTGTACGACAAATGGGAGAGTTGTCCACAAAAATGTCACAATTGACTCACCAAATTGCCAATTTGAGATTCGCATAGATGTAGTGATCTCATTTTTTAAAACATCCATAACTTTCTTATTCCTTATCCGATTTCTTTCAAATTTTCACCATCCTGTTTTTCTTATTTTTCGGCTTTCACACAAATCATCTTATTACCAAGGTTGGATTGCCCTTTAAAGATTTGCTAACTTAAAGTTCGAAATCACAAGTTCCGTATGAACTTAGCTAATGTCGGGAGAAAGCGAATGGGTTATTTTTCTGAGCGATTAAAAGCTATATATACTCTGGCCATGTTAATGGTCATCCTTGTGGTTTGTATTTAATCGTGTATTGGCCCATTTCCGGAGCTCAATTGGAATCGATCGAATTCTATCATTCGAAGTCTGCTATAAGCAGTGGATGAATATAATCTTTCTGGCTTACATGGCTTATATACTTCAAAAAAGGGCATTTTCAACAATGCTTCTTGATGCAGTACAAACGCACGACAATTACCGATTCGTACACTCAGAAAGCCAGAATCAAAATCAATATAACTGCAATGGTAACAAGGGCATCAGTAAATGGAGGTGGGAGAGGAGGGGTGGGGGGGGCGGGAGGGGTAAGCGTATATACCCCTTCCCATTCCAACTTTTTGTCAGTGAATTTAAAAGTTTTTCACCCTTGTCGGCAAATTGACAAATATTGATGAACTATTGTCTTCCTTCCATTTGAAGATTAAGGTGGAGAAAGTCGTTAAATGGCAATGTCTTTCTCACGAGAAACCGTAGATTTAAATTCCATTAATTGAACATCTTAAGTAATGAAATCCTATCGATATATCTATTCTGATTATCATTTTTTATGAATTCAGATTATTTTGAATTATTTATGCTCAAAAATATTTTCTTATCAGGATTACGATGTTGGAAAACTTCGTGTCATATAATATATCTATCTACTCGCTTTGCGTTATAACAGTATACAAAGCTTTATTATATATTGAGATTGTAATGATTAATTATTAACAAGTTGTAAGCATCACGGAACAATTTATTACTTGACTTTTGTAAAATCAACAATGACTGCGTATAAAAACAACGCATCTATAAAATGAGATTTTCTCAACGTCATATTTCCTGAAAAACCCCAGGGTTGTTTGGAAAAAAGAAAAGCCTTAGCATTACATCCTACATGTACTTTTATAAATGTTTGCCAAATTCTATCATCCTACTCCAGATATTATTGCACTTATCAAGTTCAAATCCTGAAAGCATAGACACAAGCAAGATCCTAGTAACACGACTATGATGGAAAGTACATTGAACTTTTTTTTCCAACAACGCGAAAAAAACATAAACGCACAGATATTTGTACGTGAACAATATCATTTCCTTCTATTTCTCTATTTTACTCGAAAAAAGATACACACTACGTAATCTATGTGCCTGAAACACGAAACAGGATTATGGGTGGGTATCTGGCATATTCCGCTTCATAAAATCCATCTGATTATCAAGATTTACAGCTCTCGTTGCCATGGTTACGATAATATTCAGAGGACGCGCATGCGCATGTATATGATGGTATTCATGGAAATATCAGGTCTCAACACTCCTGTTTCGAATATTTTTGACTCGAGTCGAGGCAATTAAAAAAACCACATTCAAATTGATTGTACTTGTGCTATCATCCGCGTGGGGAGAATGGCCAAGCAATGAAAGAAAATACTCGCTGTGATATAACAAAATTGGGAACTAATCACAAACACAAAATATGTAAATACCCCGGTTCTGTCTTATGTTATAATGTGTGGAAAGAAACAAAATAATAATAAAAAAAAGAAAAGAAAAGAACAATAAAAAGAAAATCCTTATGAAATGTATGAACTCTCACAAACATCATGGCTTTTCATTTACTTATTAATGATCTGACCACGTGAATAAAAAGAAAATAACAAAATCACAAACCGTTTTTACAGCTAGATCTTTGAGAGAAAAAGCGATCTTCTTGACTTGATACAACTGTCATCTGGTGCAGATCTTTCGTATAATTTTATGGTTCTTAGGTAAAAAATTAAGCTTATTCCCATCTTTGCAATTTTCGTATTTCTTAGATGTTACAAAATAATGGACGTTAAATAATAATTGGTTCTGTGACTGAAAGGGGTGTGGGAAGTTGGTACATATGGGTGGCGGAATATAAGGGTGTCTGAACTTCACGTGTCTCGATATATATAGAGGCGTCGGAACACGGGTGTACGGAAAATAGTTCTCGGAAAATATCAGGTGTCGTAATTATGGTTGGCGGAATATAGGAGTATAACTATTCACTTTAAGAACTCTTTTATAACTTTTTAAAAATATACTAGAAATACAATGGTGTTCCTTCATCAATATTCTATGCAATGATATGTATAAACGTTCACATCTCTTTAGACGTTAGTCACACCGACTCCACAACGACTCCAAACCACTCCCAACTTGATTCTTGGTCATTCGTAGTAGAGGTGTTGTGGTCTATTGGATAAAGTCAACGGATTGTAGATCACAAGGTACGGGGTTGGAATCCCAGCCAGGTACTAGCGTCCTTTTGGGCAAGACATTAATCTACATATGCCACTCTCGATCCAGGTGAAGTAAATGGGTACTGGTACTGGTAGGAATGTATTCTTAAAGCTACAGCGCCTTCATTAGGACAACTAGCATGACTAGGCTGAGCTGGGGTAATAATCAAAAGATCTTTAGAAGAACATAGAGACATATTTGATAAATATGTATTATGCGAAATGAGTATTTTTGTATTATTAATGTAATTTTATATTCCTTTCCTTTTATCTATTTATTTGTTTTGTCTCTTGTCGGTCTAGGGTTTGCTCGCTGGTTTGACTGAGGTAAAAGCTATTAGGCGAAAGGCACAGTGTATATATTTAGGTGCGGAAAACCCGAGGAAATTGTAGCCTACAATGCGTTTTTTTATACACAAGCGTCTTGAGAATCGCCACCGCACTATTATACACAATGTCCACAAACATGACAACTGGCATAAGATGACATATTGATAGATATAGGGATATCTTTTTCCTCGAAATAAAACAACCAAAATAATGCCTGAAACAAGACAAAGCATAACAATATTAAAATACATTTTGGAGTAACCTTGATGATAATGATATTGTCACTGGAATAAAATCATGATGGTAAAATGATAACAAAATCGGTTTTATTCAAATGTAATCTTGCTTTCCAAACAGAAAAGAATAATGCAGTGTTTATATTTAAAACGGTAATTATAGACCTAGAATGCCAATTGCAGTTATGAATTAAATAATAATGATAAATAGTATGGTAAATTTGATATAAAAATGTAGGACTATTCATACATATGGCATGAAAAGATGACAGAGTAAAATAATGTTACAAAATTTAAAAATATTTGCGAGGTTAATGCAACTATATTTAAAGAGTCACCTGTCTTGGTCACACCCACCCCCATCTCTCTTTCCCCCTCTCTCCTTAATTCTAAAGCCTCCCCCTTAAAAAATTTCTTCAGTTATCAAGATTAAAGAAAGCCACGCTGCTAGTAATTATCCCTTCTATAAGAGTTGTCGTAAACACGTCCGTATTTTCATATTTTTGGGAAGGGTGCCGAGATTGCGGTTTTTCGCCCGGTACCCTTGACCGCCAAGACCGACCAACGGACTTTCCCGATCAGTCGTGTTTGTGAATCAATTGACTCTTTTCACGGAAATAGTCAAATTCCAGACAGATTGAAAACAATCGTTTCGTTATGACTTGTTCACGTGGTTTGGGATTTACTACTCAAGGCAAAACTTTTTTTTGTTGGTAGAAGCATGCATCGGAGTGTATCATTTCCCATACTAGTTTCAGCTGCATGTGGAAGTTCTCTACCCACAACACTACTGCCGAGTTAGGAAAATGACAGAAATACAATATGCATAACATTATATCACAGTGCAGCATAATATGATATGAAGATTCTGAAGGAAAATATTGTGACGTCACAACCATCAATGCATGAATATTTTTGTTATAATTAAGATAAAATAAGTGAGTACATACAGATCAATGTTATCTGGTGAAACTAAATAGGGGAATTATGTCTACGACATGCTACAACCATTTTGTTAAAACTTGCATTTTAATCCATTTCCACAAGGTGCCTCCATTACATGCACTTTGCATACGGACTATCAGAAGGGTTTACATCGTGTAGTTTGTTCTGCAAAGTGTTAGTAAAAACCCAAGACCTAGTTTTCACTGACCCCAAACCTGGTTTGTTTGTGAATCATGCTGATACAAGTCATCATGAATTATTGACCTATTTAAGAAACACGTCGTAAAGTTGTTAAGTTTGTGTAGCGGTTCCTCGAGGGCTGTACCTAAAATAATATAAGGTATATGAGATCAGTGTTGAACTGGTGAGGTGGGCTCTATTCATTTATAGTATGTTGGCTCGTCTGAACATAGAATTTAGAATAAAGTATAGTAAAATATACAGTGCGTATAAAAAAAAGTATACCCACCAACTTTGATAGCTTCTAATTAAAATGTTATAACCGATGTGACTTTGAAATTTATTTCATGATGAAGAGTAACTTGTTGTCTATCCAGTGGTACCTCATTCATGACATTTCTGCCATGCCATGGACGACTGAGCACCAGGGTTTTAAAAAAAGGTTTATCAAAATCTTCTTGTTCCAAGTTTGGGCTGATGCAACGAATGTGGGTCAAGCGATATGAATGTTTTTCACGAATAGTACATGAACTCAGAGTTTTACAGTTCTTAAAGACTAAAAATAAGAAAAAGAAGGATATTTTTTGTTGAGAATTATCAAGATAATTGATTGTACACTTTCAAGAAAAAAGATAACTTCCCAAATAAATGTCCATTTTATGACTCAGTAAAAAGGCTAACCTTAAAAAGGGATGCGGGTGAAGCCAAGATTGTGTTATCATGGCAAATAAAATATCGTAAATTTAGGTTGTAATAAGCCCTTTCTTGAGTTTGAGTTGACTTTAACACCTTTTCTATTCAAATGCACAAAATCCATTGAAATAACTCGGCAATTATTTTCCAACTTGGTTTGACCCATACTTGCTGCTTCAGCCCAAACTTGGTACAAGAGGATTTTGATAATACTTTTTGAAAAGTCATCAGTCATCCGTTGCAGCAAAGCTATGAATAAGGTATCATTACACAGAATACAAATTGCTCTTTACTATGAAATAAATCTCAAGCTCATAGAGATCATAACTTTTTAATTAGAAGCTACCAAAGTTGGGTATACTTTTTTTGATACGCACTGTATACATAATTATTCAATTCAATTCAATTCAATATTATTTTATTGGTCCGTGATATATACAAATACATATTAAAATAGCATCCACTGGCTGATAATAAATTAATTACGATAGGTTACATACATAAACATGTGAAGATTAATAATGAGACATGATTATAAAAGAAGATAAACTGTACACGTGCTACATGAATACATTACAAATCTAAAAATTTAAAAGACAAAAGGCCAATTCCTCGGACATTTACTTAATAATCTAAATCGGATCAACTGGGAAATAAGAATCATTAATAAATTAGGAAGTAGGAAAATAGAAAAGAACATGCCAAGTTATACATTATGAACAGACACATATGTTGTAATCGTGTTTAATACTTTAATCAACATTAGCGTAGACAAGATGGGGGAGGGGCACTTATCACAATAAAGGACTTTTATTAAGAAATTCGATTGTGAGTGTGCGAGGATGGGTGGTCACAAGACCACATAACTATTACGACACCTATTCTTGTTATTGTCGCGTATATAGAGAAAATATTATTTCATGTAGAAAAATGAGCAAGGAAAATTCTTGGCCTTCCAAGAAACCAGTTTCTTTCGAATGAATTTGCCAGATTTACTTGATTTGACTTCTAAAACATCTAAATGGCTGTCTCATTCTCAGTCAATTGTGAAATGAAGTGAAGTGAAGTGAAATAAAATGGAATGAAATGAAATGAAATGAAATGACATAATAATAATTAGTTCACTGAATCTTACATCTTTCTGATACAATACAACATAACCGATTGCGAAATATTTATTTTATGAGGATGTACACACTCAAACGCTCTTTGGTCCATAGTCAGATAGTTACAATTTTTCATGGTTTTCCTGGTTGCTGTTGACACTTTTGGGCATTCATTAATTATTATTGATAATTATGAGATAAAAATGATAAATAGTACACCCTAAAAACAATCTAATCAAAATATGACTTTAATTTAGTCAGATTTGACTAGAATAACTATTCACACGGGCACTTGCACTATGCTAGTCAAAACTATACCAGCTTTGGGTTTAAAGTGAACATAATCGTAGTCAAAATGGACAGAATCCTAGTCAAAATGAACAGGATCCTAGTAAAATCGAATATAATGTGATAAAGAAAATGTGACCAGGCGATCTGGTCACAAAATGACGAGATTTTTTTAGAGTGTAATGTGAAAGTCAACAACAATAACAAAACCTATAAAAGTGTGGAGATATTTATGATATTGACTCCTTTACCAATTAATAATCATGGATATTTAAATCTGAATGGGAGATTATTATGAAGTTTCAGTATTTTATTGCATCATATTGCGTGAGTGCCACAACGCTGCCATAACGTGTGCAATGTGGATTATATCCGGTTTGAAGAACACTCGCTAGATCCTGGTGATGAAAACAAACCTCGTTATATCCGACTTTGACTGTACTTCAAAACTGTGGGTCAGGGGAAGATGTGACAATCTGAAGTGGGGTTTGTGGCCTACCGCACTCTGTCAAATAGGGGTTTAAGGGGTTAGCATTCACTACCATCATATCCTAGACGAAGCTGTCCACGTAAGCTACCTGCTACGTAGAGTTGTCTTGTAACTGTCCATTCGACCACCTGCGATGCCATTTACTCATTATCAGGATTATAGAAAATGCCATTTACTCAATATCAGGATTATAGACAATAACAATGGTGATAAAACCCAAATAATAACATTCGTTTCTTGCGTCGCCCTCATCCGCCACGCTGAGGAGTTCAGTTAAGGCGCGGCATTATTATCCTAGTTCTTGGCTAGGTATACCGATTGCGGCGTTCGCATCATTCAAGTTATTCATTCCTAACAGGGAAGCCTGCCCACTAACTAAACCTGGGTCGAGAGTGGCAAATGTAAATTCTTGCCCATGGAAATTTGGGGCGTACCGCGGCTCAAACTGATGACCTTCGCATCTCCGTCAACTGTGACCATAATTGATGACAACTCTACAAAATACACTTTGAGAAATAAGAAAAAAGTATTTCTTGATTGACAAAGAATACAGAAGAAGAAAGTCAGAAACAGATTCTCTTTCAGCAGCCCAGTAGGAAAGTTAGCTAGAGTCGACGGAAATCACATGACTCCGCTTGGAACTGCAATGTTGTAAACATAATGAGGCTATAATGACATGAAAGTCACTTGCAAGACATTTTCAGGTCAGCTTGACAGAAAGAATTGACATTTAATCTTCATAACTCATCAGTGTCCTCATTAATCATTCATTGTTTATGAAACATTTCTTGTTTTTATAGTATTGCTTCTCTGAATGAAGCATTGAGGAAATACCTTGAAATTAAAAGAAATAAAAGCATGATAGTTTCCATAGACTAATTATAGCATGACGATGAAAGAGAAGAGAAAAGGGAAAATCCCAAGCTCGTCTCGGTAGTCACTTCCAGAATAGAATACTTTCTATTCACCAAGGGGTTTCCTATCAAGTTGACTATGATGGCGATCCACTTGTCATGATATACATCTTGTAACGGCTGTTAATCGAATTTAAATCCCCACCACCTATAATAAAGCAACTGATTATCGGTCTACAAGGAAAACCGATGTGGTATAGTTGCATTATGACAGTGCGTGTTTCATGTGGTATTCTTCAAATTTGACCATTTATGGTTTTCAAACATATCCTTGGTAGATTTGTGAAGTAATGAGTGACAGTCGTAAAATTAAATCTATCTTCAAATTTTGCATCATCCATGTAGCATGTGAAGAGAATTATTTTGAAAAAAGCACAGAAATATGGAACATCGCAGTCATATACATTTTCCCCCCTAAAATACGTCAACAACATGAAGACCACTTACCGTAGTTGAAGGACACTGATTTAATTATTTTCTTTCGAAATGATTGTGGAAAGATGGAAATTACACCATACCTCCTCGACTGCCCCTCTGTCTGTCTCTCTCCACGCATTTGATGACGTAGTGCTTTATTCAACATCATGAAAGTGGTATTTTAGGCAAAAAGAGGAAATTAGTGAAATCCCACTGCATTATCCTGGCATGGGCTGTAAGGAAACGGAAGGATATTAAACACCGAATCAACCACATACTCTGGACAATGGAACAAATATAACAGATTGGCTTGATAAGCAAATAGTTCGTTTCCACTGGGATACGATACGCTATAAAAGATTTAACCAAATTAACTAAAAGAAATAGTAAAATAGAAAGCGAAGCGTATTAATCAATCAAATAATGAAATTATTGGAATCTAATACGCTCCCAGGAAGTTGATGATTGGTTATAAAGAACCAAACCCAAACCATTGACATGATAGACATGAATGAATATAATATGAAAGGGAATAAATCGGACAGAGAAAGAGAGAGAGAATAATAAAGTGGGGGAGACAGACAGAGACATACAAAGAGACAAAGACAGAGAGACGGAGACAGATAAACAGAAAGACAGATAAAGGCTGATAGATAAATAAAATAATAATAATCATAATAATAATAAAAATACATGTATATTACATTTATATAGTGCATTATGTGAAAACTACAATGCGCTTTACAATGTTATTTATTATAACATAAATATATATTTAGAGAGTTGAAGAGAAAGGGAGGGACAGGAAGGAAAATATACAAATAAACCAGATAGACACACCGTGACGTAGACAAATGGACAGATACACTTGCATAATAGAGAGGCAAATTAAAATAGTAAGAATGATAAATACAGAGATATAAGCTAATTATGGAAACAGGAGGTAAGACAATGAAAGAGATGTTCATGTTCTACGAGAAATGACTCTATGATGGACTATTTCTTGCCCAAGTATTAATTTCCTAGATTGAAATGTGCCTTTGAAAGACCAGAGTTTAAAACTTTACAGGGCTACACGGTTAAACCGTTAGAATTCAGACGAGCTTTAATCAAAAGACATGCATAAATTAAATGATGAGATTTTTATGAACAAGGAAGAGATTCGAATCAAATAATATACCACATTCCCCAGGCTTATGAAAATATTTATATTATTAACCACTTTCCTGTATTTGACGCGTGTTATTCAAATGCCATAATTTGTCTCATCTATCTTTGTCTGTCATGTCTGTTGATCGTAACTAAACCCACGTTTTATCATTGAAAAAATAAAGCAATTTTAGAGAAATTTAGATTTTGATGAATAAAGGAAAGGATCATAAAATTTGGCAGGGCTTTCTTTGTTGTGACACACTCGTCACTCACTTTCACAAATTCGAGGAAAACGAGGTAAATACCCTTCAGGATAAAAAATTATACTATTTGACGTCGGAAAACTAACTTAGGAAACTTATAAAAGCGCAGAGAAATAACCGGAGCTATGAGGAGAGGAAGAGACATCGATTAGCAGACGGTGCCAACATAGTACATGAGAGGGAAATAAGAATAATTAAAGAAGAGATAGTTATCTCCACCCCCTTTTCTCACTTCATATAGATTGCGTGATCATTGATGATTATAGAGGGATGGTTTGCATCTAATACTATGTGACATCACAAAGACATGTTGAGGGTGTGGTACGGGCGGGAGCAGACTAAAATGCTTGTCATAGCTGTTTTCGACGACAACAAAATATTCTTTATAATCAGATAGTAATCGTCTCTTAATGATTAAGAAAGGAAGTTAGCTTTGGGGTGATTGTAAATCCAATTTGATTTTTAGATGTGATAAAGTTTTCATCTAAACATTCATCTTACAATGCTGTTTATAAAGCAAACATGTTTTATTTGTATTTTAAAAAAAAATATGATAATCACTCATTGATTCCTGATATTTCATATTCTTATCCAATATAATGAACGGCTTAAAAAGGAACATTATACTTCAGTTCAGGGTCTGTAATTTTTAAAAATATCTGATTATTGACTGGAAAGAGAAGATATGATTTGGGGAAAGTAGACAAAGGAAATGAAATAGCAACAGAAGTCTAGCAAATAAATATTGAGCTTTCTTAAAAACGCGTTGGAAAAATCCAAAGTCATCACTCCTTGAAATTAAATTGCTTTCCTCTTCTCTCATTATCTTCTATTGTGTAAAGTTGTGCTCTGATTTTGAAACAAAATAAAATACACTTATTTGATTAAATTTCCACATGAAGAATGAATGGGGATTTCCAAGCAGACCCCTTTGCACATATTCCCTTATAAATGATACCCAGTATCCTTGCATTATTCAGCATTATTTGAGTAATCAACTACCATGACTGTATGGTACAATGAACCACATAATGATTGATAATTTTGCGATTTTGCTCTTGAAAATCATATACCGGTTAACATCGCACAGATTGAAAAATATCTTCCTCAATCTTTCTTAAATCTTTCTGAAGAAATATTCAAGGTAAAATTACAAAAGTTTTAAGCATGCTTGAATGGCAAGGCCCGTGTACAATTAGGACAAGAGTCAATGTTAATCGTTGTCCAATCTTGTTTTAATTTTGATTTCGAATATCATTGTCTAATAAGGTGAACCCCCTATAGTTTCTATGATCCAGCAGACTGTCATGACAAGTCACATGAGAGATCAGGATTTCATTTTGCCATCCGTCATTGTCCAGCATCTTAATAAACATCAAATCCTTTACACATATATACCAATTACCGGTTTGTGCAACCAAACATCCGCGATACCATTTCTCAAAATAAATATAATAATAATGATAATGAATAAAGAATTATCAAGTCTCCATTCTTAAGTTTGATTGAGTCCAATGATGAAAGAGGAATGAAATATGCAAAATCATTTTGGCATACTTGAATAAAGAAACCATCGAACAAATCACTTAACGGACGTGCATCACGTGCTAACTGTCTCCTGCGTTCACAGATTCTGTTAATCAGTTAATTGTAAATTGTTAATTTCTGATATGCATATTTTAATTGTGTTTAGAAGTAAATTGTTAAAGTCTGAAAAATTGTTTACATATTTTTCTGTAATATTAGATTAGTTTGTATCCCGTTATTGAACGCAGAAATAAATTCAATCAATCAAGCAAACAAACAAAGTGCGATAATGATTCTCTTAATTAATTTTTAATGTAATGATAAAATGGATACACTGGAACATCTTTGGCAGAGAAATTTTTTTAAAGGAATGATTTGGCATCTCAGAAAATTTAACGTTGCATAACTTGAATCTTTTTCTGTGCCAAATTTCAATGCACGATTTGCTATCTCTAGTCCTACTTGTCCTTCACCAAACCTCCGGAACAAAATTTGCACGGATTTACTATTTCTTTAAATGATTTTCTCCTTAGTTTATTAAACAAAATGTTTGATGTATAAATTATCAAGTAAATATTATCATCACTTTACTATGAAGCTACAATTTATTGTACGGATGTTTGATATTCCCGCCTGTTATAATCTAATAGTTTTGGCCAAGGGAATCTCAACTAATCGTTTTGTTCCAATGTGAATTGACCAAAGAACTTTTATGATATGTCATTAATCAGTAACTGAGAGTAACTGGCAAAACAAACTTTCTGAATTTTGGATAAAACAAAGAAATAGACAAGTCGAAAGAATGAAATAAGTGTACTTTCATTGATCATTACCATGATGATTCACACTTTGTGAGTCACACACTAGAAATATCATCTTTCTTAGCCCTATCATGACTTGCCATCTTCTCCATTTCTAATTTTTTGAAAATGGTATTCCCCTTCTCGCGCACCATCAACAAAGAATAAGTCAGGATGGTTCTTATCACGCGCTGCATGTTGATTAATCATTATTTGGATGACGATTGTGACTGTTTATTATAAAGAGAACGTATGTGATTCACGGTGACAGAGCAGGAAAGGGGGCGAGGGCGACGCACAAATAGAGAAGGAGGGGGTAACCCCTGAATCCACTCCTTCGCTCTCTTTCTCTATAACCACGGGCAACAAAGAGAAGGATGACGTCACATTTGAGTGGGCTAATGTCCCTAGGATGTAGCCAGGGTACCTTGTGACGAGATGATGACGAAATGAAGTCTAGCAGGCCGTTATCTCGTCTCCAATCTTGTCTCGTAAGGAATGGAAGCTGAAGTAGTTTCTCTCTTAGCGGATATTCATCGAAGAGTCTGCCCGAGCTGCCCCCACACTCACAATCGAGCGACCTCTCACGCTCTCCTCCAACACTCCAGCATTGTCAGGCGGACATTGTGTGCTTGAATAGGCCTGTTTACTAAGTGTATTTAAATTTATGCATGTTTCTCTCCAGAATCCTTAGCTACCAACTATTTAGTGCACCTGATATGCATAATGGCATCTCTATGGATGGAATCAATTTTGCATACATTATATGTTGCTATGTCGGGCAAGCCTCTGTCAAGCTTTTTAGTCGTCAAGAGAAACTTTTGTTCAAGAAGTATGCATAAAATTAGTAAACAGGTTTATTTGACTACAACCAAAAATCAAAATCCTGTACCAAAACAATGACTAATTGGGAAATTTGATTTTAGATTCATTGCTTTACCCTTTCATCGATTGTTTTTTAATTCTTAATTTATGCATTATCATGTGTTTGTCCTTTGGGGAAAATTATTTTATAAAAGGATTATAATTATGAGGCAATATATTGTGCTAACAGCATGAATAGTAAAAATCGGAATGATTAAGACAACATACTCTTGAATGAAAAGTGATAGTGATAAAGAAAATACTGTAAACCCCAAAAATAGTGTGATATCCAAAACAAAGAGTCAAATATCATAGGCCTACTGTGCGGAAATAATTAGGGTTACTGTGCTTAAATATGATCCTTGATAACGTCCAAGAATTGTACGTTTCTCTTTTCAGTCTTACTAACTAAGACGGAACACATTCACGGAAAAGGTGCAGTCATATTTCTTATCTATCTATCTATCTGTCTGTCTCCATTTCACCTTCTTTCCTTTATCGTGTTGAGTCTTGCTCTTCTTTCAAACCCTTTCCTCTCTCCTTTGTCCAGTTCATCTCCCCTGACTTCTCATCCCTATCTATATTCTTCTCACTCCTACTTTCATTCCACTTGTTTCCTATTTTACTTTTTGTTCATCTTACATTTCCTTTTGTGGAAAATATTAGTTTAACATACATTATATTGTTCGCTTCCCCTATCCACTTGAGGTGTAAATATTTTTATTCGTGTTATTTATAATTATTCAGAATATACCATTGTCAAATATACTCTTTCTCTCTCTGTCTCTATTCGTTTCCCTGTCGGTAGCCCCCCCCCCCCCATTCCTCTTCCACACGCAGTGCATGTACGGACAGCAGAACACGATAACGATACAACTGAGTTCTGGTTATGAGATTGAAACTGTCTCTAATCAATAGACCGCTTCTGTAATGTATACAAATTTATGCACATATATTCGCTGAGCACCTGGTGACGAGCTATTCCATTAACCTGTTTTTTATAATGAGCCTCAATGCTTGGAATCCGGTTTGCATACATTATTTGTTGCTATGTCCGGCAAGCTTTCAGGTTGTCAAGAACAACCTTTGTTTGAAAGTATGTATAAAATTTGCATACATTACCGAAGCGGTCTATTGGGAGAGGTTGCTTATAAAGCACATAAGAATTGGTGTATATGCTGTAAGGTTTTGGAATTACCAAAATGATGAGAAATTTACTCAGTCCTGCTGACAGTCACATGCACTACATACAGAAATGTGTATATGGGACTACATGCAAATGTTCGGCCCGAACATTTCAGCTGTTTCTTGTCATATTTTGAATGTGAGGGCATTTGAAGAGCAATCCTTTTTAGGGGACATTTTTATACTATGATAATCTTCCAAACTAACATAAAAAGAGAGAGAGAGAAAACTCAACCTTCCCTTTAAACTTGCAGAATAACCAATATTTTGTTCCCGATTGGGGAATTTACGGAAACGATATGGTTTCATGTATTTCCCTTTCAAGCTCCGAAGTTTCTTTTTTTCTTAGAAACACAAGAAGGAAACGAGAGTGGTGATAATTGATCACCTCACTACAGATCACTCTATAACCTGAACCCCAATCTATTTAGCCTATATCTTTTTCATCCAACATTTTTTAAAACTCTGTCTATCTATCTATCTATCTATAATATAATAATAATAATAATAATAATACATAAGATTTCTATAGCGCCATTATCAGTTTTGATTAAATGCTCAAGGCGCTTTAGGCCTACAACATAAAGAAAATGATTAACAAGAAAAATATGTCTTCAAAACGCAAGATTGATCAAATGGGATTTTATTCATCTATCTATCAATATATATATATATATATATATATATATATATATATATTCCTGGATTTCACATTTGGGAGACACAGCTTTGTCATTTGAATTGTTCCGCGTGTCTCCCAAATTTGGGATCCAGTAATAATATACATGTATATACATGTATATATATATCTGTTTATCACTATGTCTATTTCATATATGTTTAACTGTATATGTATCTTTATTTCATTCTGTCTCTGTCTCTCTCTCTCTCCTACCTACCCCTCACTCCCATCCCTCCCCCCTCTCTTTCCTACCTACCCCCTCACTCCCATCCCTCCCTCCCTCTCTCTCCCTCTCTCAAATAAATATTATAATAGATTAAGCTGCATAAAAAAATATAAAATAAAAAGGTATGTGTTACCAAAGAAAAATTAATAAAGAATATGTATAGAATAACATATCCTTTGGTGTGAATATAATATGATAGTGACAAATGAAATATGGAGATGAAGAAAGAAAAATATAAATATAACTGAGAGTAAGATGACAAAGTGGTGCGTCTGTGAAAAAAAAATGGAAAGACAAAAGAATTTCAAAAGTAAAGCAGATGAGAAAATAGATAGAGAGAGAGAGAGAGAGAGAGGGGGGGGGGGGGGGTTGTCATGTGTCCTGACCGCTTAATATGAGTTTATGCATTTTCTGTATATGATTTGAGAAGATGTTTTTTCAGGTTGATTTTGAAACAATTTAGACTTGATGAATTAATTATGTCATTGCTTAGTGAGTTCTAGTATTTTGGGCCGTAGAAGGAAATTGTTTTATGTGCGAGCAGAGTGCGGGTCCGGGGAAGGTGAAAACGGTGAGACTGTCGGGTTGGGTAGTTATGTATAGCATTGTTTCTTGTGAACATGTCAATCATGTCAATGAATGTATGTGGCAGTTCGTGTTTATTCAACTTAAACATGAATTGTCCTGTTTGAAAAAGAAATAAATCAGAGAATTTTAAAATTTTGGACTCGTAAAATAAATGATCAGTATGTGAACGACTAGGAGCATTATGTAGAATCCTTTTCTTCTGTAGGATAGAGATTTTATCCGTAAGATATTTGTTGGCGTTACCCCATGCCATAATTCCATAATTTAAATATGGTAGTATGAGTGAGGAATATAAAGTAAAAAGTGTAGTCTTTGGGAAAAAATATTTAAGCTTATTCATTATTCCAATGTTTCGCGAAATTGTTTTGGATATATTTTGAATGTGAATGTTCCATTTTAATTTGTCGTCAATAGTGAGCCCTAAAATTTTGTAGATGTGACCCTCTCTCTGTGACATGTTATATAATTATTTCTCGAATAATGTACACAATTATAAAATTAACTTTTTATAATTTGGTCGAATTGTGAAAACTTAAAACCCATCAGCGAAAAATTGTATTTCTAGATAACTCTTAAATCTAGAAAAGAAAAAAATGTTTGGTAATTCGAACCATCGCATCGATAAATTTGTATAGTTTTCCAATGGTATAACAGTAATTTCCTTACTTTAAACGTGTTTTAAGCCATGTATTGTGTCATGCATGAACGATCAATATGTTGCTTTGTTGAAAATACATGTAGTTAGCTACTATTTGAAGGTCATGTCCTGTAATATAGCATTCTTTGAATTTTGTTACCCTCCAAGGTGTAAAGCACTCGAAGTGAAAGTGAAAAAGCCAAGTAGATAATTATTCTGCTGGTAAACTGTAGTGATCTAACCGACAACAAGTAAAGATGGATGTTAAAGGATACTTTGTTTTAATCAGCCATCTCATGTGTAATTCCCCAGGTCTGTATTCCATTAAATCTCTTTTGAAACCCAAAGGTGGATTTAAGTAAGGTTTCATAAAACAACTTAAAATGAGGTGTAGATCATGAATATTGGATTACACGTTTACTCATTTGAAAGTGAGTTGAATACGCTTCGATGAAATTATTATTCTAATTATTTGGTTAAAAGAGGAACCCTTTAGAAACTATCTAAGTTAGATATTATGAATAAACATATCTTTTGATATCCGTTTCCAAGCGGTCATTACGCTGGATTCGTTCACAGGACAAGCATACGATTCAAACTGCCAACCTAAATTCGTGTATGTCGTTTTAATTGCATTTTGAAACATAATACCAGAAATAAAAGTTTTAAAAACTACTTCTAAAATATCACGTGTATGCGATGTTGGAATCTCCCGTAAAGCGATATGTCAATCAAGTTGTATGTACTAATTTTCATTTTGGTGCCGTGATTTCGTAAATTCTTATAGCAAGATATGTGAATACTATATACTTAGGACAAACCAATGCAACGGGTGTATTCAAATTTGTCATCGTCATACCAGAGAACACGTTTAAGAAATCAGACTTTGAATAGCCAGTGTTGATAGAGGAAATTATTAATTTCATTAACATTCCTATATCCATTACCATAATTATGTGAGGAATGGAATTTATCGCTAGAGTGGGATTATATTAACATCTCAAAATAATATTAGTCGGTAAGCAATAAACGTCACGGTGCTAATGCAGAAAGTGAGGTAATTTGTATTGTTGACGTCAACCTGTACCTTTCATTATTTAATATGAAGAATTATACGAATTCCAAATCATAAGTTTCATAGTCCAATCAAAATTACATTTTTTCATATTTTCATGTCCAGTATATCTGATCTGATCTTCAGAATGGGGTGAGAGGGGGGCAAACGCATCAGTTTTGAATAAACACTCCATGAGATCCACACTCCACAGTTAATTTCGATATAAATTTGGGGGAGGGGTAATTTCCTTCTGTATCTCATCCCCGTGTGACCAGAGCTTTTTATTCTATATTTTGCCATATGTGGGCCGAGTGTTACGAAATTGGATATTCATAAAAGTCATCATGAATTATCGCCCAATAGCAGATTCAATGTTAGCCGTTGTCCTATCCTTTTAGCACCACTAAGACAATCATAATGAACAAGATTATGGAAAAGCTTGAACTCGGTCGGTAACATCTGGAATGTTGGCGACACGACATTCGAAATTCTCGCGGAATGTTCATAATTATCTTCTGAAAAGTAGTTAATTATTGTTAATGCGAAATCTTCTGTGAGGGGAGAATACCGACTTCGTGTAATCCAGTTATTAACAATTTCATTAACAATCTTATTGACGAAATGATGTCGTCAACAGATCAATGGAAATGTGATAAGTATAAATATTTCATGTTATCGTGCATTTGAATTTGAGAAGGTTGCATCGATTGCACGCGAATGAAAACTACAAGTTATTTTCGGAACAGTTAACGACTGCATGGATGAACACTCTCTTTGTTTTTCTTCTTTTTTTGATAATATCAAGTTTATCAACAATCACTTTGATCTAGAAATTATTAAGATGAAAGACAAAGAAAGTACAATGAAAGTAAAATGGAGAAAATCAGGTTGTGTCATTCAACAACAAGAAAACGCTACGTAGACCTACGGATTAATAAAAAAATCATCTAAACCAACGGAAATGTTAATCCTAAAATGACTCAAGATTATACAGGTTAAACGTTCCGGGTACGCCCATAATACTTTAAGGTTTCCCTCTATAACGGTTATACGAATAGGACAACTGTGTTCAGGGAAATAACATGTCATCAGAGCTGATGACTACATTCCCTGATAGGCTACACAGTAACCACCCCCGTCACGCCCGTCACTCGAACAGAAAAGATTTCTTGTCACGTGCAGAAAACAAAAGCTATATTAATTGAGTGTTTGTTAGGTGTATAATAACCTCGGGCAACCCCATCATTATAACATGCCACACTGATAGTCCGAGCCGTCTAGAGTAATTCATGCAGTTGTGGACTTCCCTTGTAACCCTTGAAACGGGAAGCGATTAATTCTCCTCCTGACATTCGATGTGGCTAGTCGAGTCGGGGTGCGTGGCGAGCGGATCTCTACCCCACGATGTCGGCTAGCTGCGGATGAGCTTCCGATACATCGCGCCGAGGAAATTCCACGAAACACGTCTACGGTTCGAAAATAGAGTTACTCTGCTCAAAACCTCGTTCATATGACGAAGCAAAAAGTAGCCAAATAGAGAGAGAGTACAGGAAAAATATAATCATAAAGAATGATGAAAATGTACATCGACTAATATTAGATCATTCGGATTTGGAGTACGCTGTTTAGGAACGTGGTTTTTTAGCAAGATTATTAAGTCGGACAGAAGAAACAATGTAAATCGATTTTTAAAATAATTATTCGTGAGTGTAGCGAAAGAAAACATAGAAATGCTGACAAGTAGCTCTTTATTTCACTCTCTTAAAAATGCATTTCACAATAATCGTAAATGATATTCCCTTACGATGATCCAAGGTAAAGAAAGTGATCACAAAAGTTTAGTTTAGGTTTTGTTTTTTATTGGTTAAGAATTATTTTATTAATTTTGTTGCCTTCATGAAAATCATTTGCGGACAATTATGGAAGGGGGGGGGGGGGGTACATGATGCAAATTAAAGATTGGCTATACACAGTTATTCCTGTAATTATTGGGGATGGATAGTTGCCCCCTCCCCACTCCACGATCGCGCCCCCTAACTTGGCTGATAATACATGCCGTGTTACAGAGCCATAATAATTATTCTAAATAAAACAGTGAGCAATAGCCCAGGTATTGATAGCATTATCTTTTACTGACGTTTATTCATGTTTGTATTGGTCTCAACGCCATTAATATCATCATTATTTTATTCATCAGGATAGTTTTTTTCCCCGGCAGAAGAACTCTTCATAATTATATATACTTTATATATCATCATAGAGATCACAACGCATGAAGAAAATAATTCACTGCAAATAAAATGTATAATCATGCTGATAAGACGCCATGGTGATGTAATTAAGATCCCCCACAAATTATCAATCGAATACAGTACATCGTTTGGACAGTAAATTGCTGTTTTACTGATGAGTACCCTTAATAATATAAAGCCATCCTCAAATGAAAACTGCTAAAACTTAGCGGGTGTGAATCTACTTAGCTGTAGTAGTCTTACGTCATTGTAATTGGGCACCTGTCACTTCGTGTGGCGTTCCACGTCTTGAATCTAACTTGGAGTAGATGTCTGTTGGAGGGGTGCATGGTTGAGAAGCTAGAAACAAACAAACCGTTTAGATGCTGATGAATATTTCATTATTGCATTTAATATGCATCGTTCTGACTCTGATTAATTAGGCATGGCGTTGCAAGGACGATCCAACAATGTCTGAAATGGAGGGAGGGAAGGGGTGGGGGTTGAAAACCACAGCGCCCATGTTAAATTTTGCTTCGGAGGAGGGGGGGGGGGGCAGCATATTTTTTTTCTCCTTATTTGAGGAAACCTATCCGTTAGAAGCAGATGCGGGGAGGGTGGGAGGGATTAACTAGCCCCTTCCCCATAAAACTAAGCACCGTGTACTAGCGCACTGAACACTTGCGCCATGTCGTCATTACTCGGAGAATTAAACCTGACTGAGACACGTCTCTAGGTTTGACCTACCTGTAACCTTCACCCCAATCTTGAACCTGGACAGGGTTTCCTCTACCGTGGTGTCAGTATCGACTCCTTGGGTGGAACATGGTCCTTACCATTCCAATCTGATGGTCGTTCACTCATCTTAATCTCACACTTGTTCTGGTTCCCAATACCCTGGGTTCATTGCCACCAGGCTATCTCAGGGACTGTCTTCATCATTTCGATGGGTACAGAGTTCAGGTACCAGTGGTAACCACTTTCGTACCATTAGCCTTAAAAAAGTAGTATATTAGTATGATTAGACGCGTTGGAAATATGTCTTATTATAGTAGCAAGAATAAGTGTGTTAAGGAAAGGGGCATGTGGATTATGTAAAGTCAAACCCCAAAGGCTCTTCGCAGATACCGCGTAATACAAGCTTCAAAGTTGACCACTTCTGATGAAAAAAAAGGATAAATTTTGTTCCATGTTATGGAGTTTGCAAAAGTAGAGTATCTTTGAAACTGCGCAGGTTGTAGGTATGTTTCTGATATATGAGTGTTACTAGTTCTACGATATAACTAGGGGCTTGACCAGTTAGTGCTTTACAAAATATTTCACGAACCCCAAAATACTGAGATTTTGTTTTTCAAAATATTACACTTGCATAATCACTCTTTTTTAAATGTATGTTATATTAAAATAACAAATCACATTTTCGTGATTTTTACACAAAAGTATTAACTCTGTATTGATGTATATATATATATATATATATATATATATATATATATATATATGCAAAAGCATATTACTATAAATATAAATTGGTTCAATTAAAACCAAGTAATTTGGGGACTGGACTTCCATTTTAAATATGTCGATTTGTTTTCTTCAATTGTATGGACCCATCTTTTTATATTGGTGTTTTCTCATAGATCGTACAACTAGAAATATAAACAAGATTGTGACATATCTGGTGTTTAGTTTCATTACATTCTTAAAATTGCTATACATGGTGAAACTTTGCCCCAGTTATGTAATACTTTCTTAACGAGGAAATATTTGCTGGTATATAAAGATGTAATTGATGACAATAACCGGGTATTCTATTCTATGTTATATTGTATATTCATAATTATGATATTATAATTTTTATTTTCCCTCACTTGGTCTATGTGTACAATTTGAGAAATTTTCTTACGTATGTGGTGTTTTTGCAATTTTTATGGTTGTATATACATGTATTATGCAATATTAAACAATAGCCACTTCAGGTATCAACAAAGCGCAAAGCAATGGCAACATTGCATCACTATGTGTAAAACTATTGATATAAACAGATTGTAAAAAAATGACTGAAGTCGACAATAAACTTTCTGAAAAAATGTTTTCGGATTGCGTTCAAGCATATCAAGTGGAATAATCAATTACTAAACATCAATAAATTAAGATATTTTTGGGGGATCACGATACCTTTTTTATTGAAAACATCAAATAAATCATACTACATTATATCGGTAAGTTGCAACTCATAAATATAAATATAAAACTATTACTCTTTATTTTAATAATTCTCCAAATAGACATTTATTGGAATTTCTTGAGCACAAGCAAATTCTGATCAGTTAAGAATTAGGATACCATTCCATACCTAGAAAGAAAAAAAAACGTAATAAAAGATGCATGCATGTTCATGTTATTTGTTCAAAATCTGGTTACCCTATATATATATATATATATATATAAATATCTCTCACACTTATGTTATACACATCATGAGACACCGACTACGTTCAAGTCAGGAGACATCTCTCACACTATATATATAAATATATATAAATATATATATATATATATATATCAACATGATCAAATAATTATATAAGAGCTATAATTTCTAAACTTTTTTCATGAATGATTGTATTTGAAAATCAATGAAATAGGCGCACAGGCATGAAAATAACTATGACAAACATGTTGCTAGATATCATTATGACTGTCTTTATATTACCACATCCATCAATGCAAAAAACAGGGTGTTAATTCAACACCATCTATCAATATTGGGCTACACCATATAAGTGTTAAAACAACACCAGTTTCAAATCAAAATGGTGTTGTTTTAACACTTATCTAGTGTAGCCCAATATCAGACTAGTGTTGTTTTAATACTTATCTAGTGTAGCCCGATTGATACCGAAATGGTGTTGAATTAACACCCTGATTTTTGCAGTGTGTATAATCATCAACACAGGCCGATATTATTATTTCCAAATTCTCTCACTTTCGCTTCGCATGCTCGTCCATCGCGTTGAGACCACTGATCCGGAAGGAGGGGGGGGGGGGGGGGGGAGGGGGCTGCAAAACCCTATCTGGCACACCTGAAAGTACACTTAAGTTTAAAAATTGTGACATCGGCAGCAATTTTAGGCCACAAGGAGCATCTGCATTTTTTTTTTAATAGGAGTGGCATCTAAATATTGTACAGAAGATAGCAAAACTCATGAAATTTCTCTGCCTTTCTTTATTCCAGCTCCCAATGTATCAGTCTCATGAAAGTTCTCGCAGTAAAAGTTAAATTTGAATAACGGAAATAAAAAGCGAATATTTTTTTAAAAAAGAAAGATTGTATCTCTATATTACATTAAATGATTAATGACGATATCAATATATGATAAAATATTTTGAAAGGAATATGCACTAGTAGTCCCATAGTATTAGCATACTGACTTCTTATTTCTATATATTTTTTAGCCCCATTTTCCCAAATGCCTCAAGTCTCATAACCTATAACAATATCTATTATATGACATACAACAATACTTAATTGGTTTTGATTTTCTATTAGCCTGAAAATTAAATTTTCGATTTTAATATTTTAGTTTTATTTTTCTATTAGACTGAAAATTTAAGTCAATATCTAATTACAATTCTTGAATACGAATTCCAATACATATACATGTAAATCTACTACTACTATTAGCTAGAGTCCTATTTCTTCCACTCATTGTATTTCTCCCACTCACGTATGAAGGGATAGTACGGTACAGCGATGAGTAACAGACGACCATGCATAAAGACTATACTCCAGCACTGAGTAAGCATTAGTCAAGCATATTGGAATGTCTACAGCCTTCGAACAGAGCGAGGTAGTCTTCTCCCTTATCGTTCCATTGTATGGATTGTGTTAGAGGAAATCAGAAAGTAAAGACATTATTTTAGCAATATAAGGCTTTATAATTATATTCAGAAAACTTTTCTACACAGTTTGGAACGTTGGATACAACAATACTGCACGGTGTATTATGCACAGCCTTTTACCATCTTTGCACTTTGATCGGGTACATCCATCAGTAAAATAGGTAAAAATAATAGAAATACTAATGGCATGTAGAACAAAAAGACCACATAACCACTGTGATTATAATTTGAAAATAGATTGAGAATATGCTGAAATGAAAATTGGCTGAAATAGGTGAAAATAACGATAGGACAAAGCCCATGCATTATTTGTATACAGTACTACCCTTATTGATGTAAATGGACTCGTCTACGCCGAAATCGGCTCCCGCCAATCATTGTGTTATTGGCACTGACGTCACATTTGTGGGGGTGGTTATGCTAATACATCCTCGAGTCATCAATGAATGGGCTCGTCATAGCGAGCACACACAGCGCTCGGACACGAGATCTTTTCTTCAATAAATTCCAGTAAATGTTGAGCAGACCAGCTGTAGTTGAGCACGCGTGCTGAGAGCGTTGCACTTGTTCGTTTCGTTCGGAATTACAGATCGACATTGGAGTGTCACTCAAAGATATACAAGCAACCGTTTTACGGATTCCAGACCAGAAAGTGGAGACATAATCATCAGATAGCTATTTATTTCTTGCTTCTTCGTGTGGGGATACACATATAACCAATACCGATGTCAACTATGCCCAGAGTAGTTCCCGATCAGAGGAGCAAATTCGAGAATGATGAGTTATTTAGGAAGTTGGGTCGCGATTCAGAGGTAAGTCCATTCTCATTCAATATCAATCATAAGAACAATATATGATCATCCAAATCAAAATATTATTTTGTAGTTGTACAAAGTGTTTTACCCTGCATTACTTGAATGAGACCAATATGCGCGTGGTACATCTCTATTTTCTTCATCAATACAGTATGGAATAACGATTGTTTCCACGCGGTGTTCATCTAGAAAACGAAACATATTATTCATACCGCCTGATGATGTATATATTCGGTATGTGGGTACATGGACGCTGTTGTACTAGCATGTTCCGCTTGGCAAAGTTCCACTGCTGATTGCGTAATTTGTAAACTCCGACCCGTAAACCGAACACAAAAACACAATGTTTCCCCTTCCGCGAATTTACGGCTTCAGGTCAATGACATGCAACAATGGTATCAGAGTTTCTTGAGAATAAGGTAAACACCATGCTTGTTGACTATATAAGTCCAGATATATAATGTATAGTATACGCTAAACTGCTATTTTGCACGTCAAATCAAGCGTGGGTGGCTTGTAGAAGAGCACGTTAGCACGAAAATACTGTATATATCCCGGTTTTTATTCATCCGCAGTATATGATGACAAAAACATCCTGGCTGATAAACATGAAGCCAGGGTTTTATATTACAACATTGGACATCTAAAATATTATATTTCCACTGGCTGCTAGATAGTCTTGAATTTAAATTTAGGGAATGAAATACCATATTTAAGCTTATAATTAATATAAATACAAATAATGACCAGAATATAAGAGAGAATATTAATGGGGTGCACTTTCCAATCTCCTTTAGTCCTTGCTCTTGGAATAATTATACCATGCTTGTCATTTAAACAGGGTCATTTTGTAAAATGTTCTTTCAAACTATAGAGAATCACTCAAGATTACTCGGGATAATTTAGGATGTGTACTTGAAATTTTGATATAGGTATCCCTATACAGGTATAGCAAAGAATTATTCTTATACTCATGCATTTGAGTAGTATTCTTGGAATGATACATGTACTAAATTTACACTAATCTTATATTCTTCTATCTCTGCTCTAGGATATTTTCACTTTTCCAAATTCGCAGGGGACCTTACATTTTATGACTTAGATAGATCTGTAGAAAGATTTCTGCGAGTCACAGTATTGACAAAAACTGCATCGCGGATCTGATCAACTTTGTATCTTCCCAACATATTTTAAGGTCGACTTGCTGGATATTTAGTAATGTATTGATTATATAGTTGAATCAAGCAGAAAGACTTCTCCGCAGCGATGAAAAGTTTCATGTGCTAGAGTCATGTATGTGTGTGGTTGACCTAAAGACCACGTGCATTCATTCGGTGGCGCCGAGATTTCGAGTCATTCTCACGCCGTGTTGACGGCCTAGTCACGCCGAGCTACCCCCTGCTCAGACACTTGGCGGCTACAACCATGCTGATACTTGTCTCGTTCGCACTACCGTGACCCAGGCATTATACCTCAGAGGTCATGCGAATTACAAAAGAATGATTGAAGAGATATAATAGAATAATACTTTTACATAGATTGGAAGCGTTGATGAATACAAGGGAATCGATAAATTAGTGACATGGAAGACAGCGCAAAAACATGGATGAACGTGAAGGTTATATACAGCGAGACGGCCTTGCCTCGCAGATCGATGCTGTCCCGTATAGTCAACCATCTTGAAAAGATTTCTCGACTTCAAGTTGTAGACAAAGATTCATCACCAAAAACATTTTAGTATTACTTTAAATATGAGGTATAAGTAGACATATCATTATTCAACATTATAAGATTTCTTTCGGTTGTGTCCCATGTCATACAAATAATCGTCGAAGTGCCTGGATTTGCCAATTTTTTTTTTTAAAGCACAGCACCCTTGTCTACTTTCTTCGACGAATCAATACAATGCGGATAAGAAACACGGATAAATAGATTTTCGAGTTTTTAATACATTTCTCCAGATCGTTTAATTAAGTACTGAGCGTTTGTAATAATTGAAATATTCAATTTTATATCGTACATCAGTAAGTAAGTACAGATTTCCATTACTTCAGTTTAACGCCTCATCATCTCGATCAATGTATCATAGACATGAAAGGTTTTTGTTTTGTAACTAGGATTGATCTTTGATGAAACTAAATCAATATTTTCTTACTAATTAACACAATACATCACCTCATAACCAAGTACTATACCTTTATTATATCCAACATAATATTTACATTTAGTTTTCTTAATTTCTTTTCGTCAATAACAACCATATTCTAATTTCTTTTCAAAATATATTTCTCGCCATTTTTTCTTCAGATTCGCTACACGGGATACCGTGACAGGGCGCAGGAAGAGAGGCAGATGAGATTTGTGAATAGCTGCAGAGAAGGACATGCACAATTGGTTAGTATTTCTATGATACATCTTTAAGATATATTTAGAGTTAGTATTGCAGAGAAGGACATGCACAATTGGTTAGTATTTCTATGATACATCTTTAAGATATATTTAGAGTTTAGACCTCAAAGAAATGGTATTGTAAACCAGATTTTTGTGGAAATCATAATTTCCACTCTTTCATTTCTTTTTTTAATTTTCTCAGTCGTCATGAGTTAACTTAAACTCAATGAACGAAGCATCTTTTCGTGAACTTACATTAGTGTCTAAACTCTAATACTACTTCGCAAACAGTGCATTTAATTTCTTTTTCCTTTTCCCTTCCACAGGGTTCTTTATTTACAAAAAACAAATTCAACAAGTACAAATTAATAATCATATATTTTCGTAATCAGGATCGTGCAACAGAATGAGTAAACAATGGCATAACAATGAACTTTATATTTGGTATAATTTGAGGTAGATTAATTTTCCTTCGAAGAATAATTATTATATCATCATACCTCTTACAAACATGACCAAAGAAGTATTATATCAAACAAGATTTGAATGATTATTTATGTTATCATATTCTGATCAGACATTTTATCTTTGTACTGTTTTTGTTTTAATACATTTAGTATGTTTAGAATTGAGTTTTAAAAAATGTTTAGGCCTGACTAATTACTTTCGCAATTAAAGCTAATTATCATGGTAATGTGCTCATTTGAATTTAGTTAATTTTGGCACGTTACTTATGAAGACAATATAGTTTTATGAAGACAATATCTGTTCTTGTATCGATTCTCAATCTCACTGACATGGCTTTTCCAGTTGAAATATTATCGGATGGCTTTTTCTTCAGGATGAAATGGGATTGTTTTTCATTTTTTCATAAAATCTTGAAAACGCGAGCGTCTCTAATAGAATTCTAACCTGCTGTTCTTGCATACCAGACAGTAGCCTAATGCGTTAGAATAATTCTTAGGGTAAGCAGTGTCTGGCTTAAAGATGTCCCTGAAGGGATTAATATGGTTTGCCTTGAGGGATAAGATAGAAGTGCTCATCACGTAATCCCTCTTTCCGCCACACGAGACGGTGTATTCAAGAGCTCTTCTTTATCAAGGAGAAAGTTGATATATCATTTTTTAGTATGTAAGTGGCCATCAAGGGAGATATTAACCAAGGGTCTAATGTCAAAAAATTATTGTTGTAAAAAGTCATGCCCGTTTATGCGATGTTTTGGAGGTATTTGTAGAGATTTGGCCAATTAGAGTTCAGAAGAGTGTCAGAACGTTCAAATGGGATATACAAAGTCTGCTGGTTGGGTCCAAACGTTATTTCAAATCCACGAAATTGGTGAGAGTATCATAATTTAGTTTCAACGGCTGGATGAATGTTCGCAGTATTTTGAAAGCTTAATACCTTGTCAATTTGAACTACAAAGAAAATGTCCGGGGTTTCATGAAGGTCCTGAATGTTAATTATTCCTTTTGAAAATCATTATCGTATGCGTATAAATGATATCCATATCAAGTCCTTGGCTACACCAAACCTTGGCTACACTTGGGTACCCCTACCGTATCTGATATTAGATGCATCCATTGCCCAGGCTGCCAGCTGATATAAACGTGCCGAGTATCCCCTCAATCAAGCACCCTTCTCCATACCCTCGGGGCTCTCTTCGTATTAATTCTACTAATAAAAAAAGCCTTTCACTCCAAAAACAGTCCGAAAAGACGATAATAATGAAAAATCACGTACCAGTGGTTCAAGGTCCTTAAAGTGATTAAATTCCCGAGTCGTGAAGGACTTCCATTAGCCATATCCTGAGCGTAGCTTGAAGGCCTAGCCCGCCGGGGCAGTTGGACCACGCTCGTCCTTCTCCTCGCTCGTTGTACTCGATGAGACGCGGCCTTATTGCTACCTGTGTTTACACAGTCAGGCTAAAAAGAACAAATCCCAGCTTCTGCCTTCACTTCAGAAGTGCGTTTTTATTGTACCGACCTACTAAAGGAAAATTTGTTAATCTTTTATGACACGGGTCAGATGATGGCTGTCGAGATTTTGAAGGTGGAAATGAAAGACAAATCATCACAAAGCGTCGTCGACGAGATCAACTTAAAATTTCAAACCAAACACGAATAGTGGTGCTTATTGCTTCTCTGTTGTTCGAAGTCAAGTTTGTGAGGCCGATCTTTGTCAAAGAGGGTTATTATCATCGTTGAACCTGTCTTTTAAGGTGTAATAATTCTCTCGTTGTTTTCAAACTATATAATCTCATTGATTTAGAAGAAATTATGTAAACTTTTTTTCTCAAGAAGTATATTGCCTTTATTTATTATGAAGGAAAGTAAAACAAGGCAGGATACATGAACTAAAATTAAAATAATGAATTATATCTAATCAAGATGATGAATTGCTTTCTTCTCCTTATTTGTTTTAAATTACAGTCTTTTGTAGCAACGGGAACAAATCTTCATCTTCAGTTCTATCCTAACTCATGGAGTGAGACCAGTGATAGGAAACCAACCAAAGAATACGTCGACTTTGACAAAGAAATCGGAAAAGTAAGTAATATCACAGTGGAAAGAAGCATGCAGGGACCATAATGCAGTGTTAAAAAGTATAGCTCCAAGATGCCCGCAATAACAATGGAACTAGCATGTGGAATGAAATCAAAGTACATGTACAATTCACAGATTCAATTATTCAAATTAACAGAAAAAGACAGAAAATAAAGACAGTTACAAACTCATAATCAAAACAGAATTAAAAATCAGTATGTCACACCTGATATCATGAGAATATTATGTGAGGCGTAATATGTTTGATAATTATGAATAATCTGAAACAATTATTACAATTTTAACAACACATTGCCGTACATAACATTTGCGAAATATTCGACAAGAAACATACAAAATACATGACTAGACGATTTTATAATTTGATTTAAAAGAGAAAAAAATCTTTTTAAGTAGCTACCATGAGATAATTCCAAATGAGGGTTGGTTTGCAATATAGGCTTTAAAAATTATTTAAATGCGGAAAATACGTTAACATTCTGAAGCGTTTGTTTCAGCATAAAAATTCATCGATTTTACCCTTATCAACAAAATTTATATCAAGCAACTATTAATAATATTTTTAGATAGCTACTCTACCATGAGATCATTCAAAATAAAAGTTGTCTGCAATATAGGCTTTAAAACTGTATTTAAATGCAGAAAACACGTTAACATTCTGAAGCGTTTGTTTCAGCATAAAAAATCATCGATTTTTACCCTTATCAACAATATTTATACACGCAACCATTATCACAAACTAATTCTACGCGATGAGATTAGATTTTCAAACGGAATACAAATATTCTGAAACACAGAGAATTGAATAAATCACACAGGGGAAAATAGCTGATTTTGTAAAATACACTAATTTTAAAACGTATTTTTGATATGGAACACTGTTCCACTTAGGAATCATTTTATCTTTTTTATTTCTTTATTTTTATTTTTAGAAATATGATTGTGATATTAAAATCGATGTTCCAATAGCTTTCGTTTTTAGTTTGCAGTTTTGAATTATTTTTGAATGGCCTATAAACAGAGTTTCTCCTTTCCTCTGTTTTTGAAAAGCAGTAAGAAATTGCTTTTGTCAATTTGAAGTACAACATTAACAAAAATCCTATGTGAAAAACATAGTATTGGACAATATTTGATAATTTTAATAGTTCGGGGCATATTGGGAATAACAGATAAGTCTGTTGTATGTATTTTGAAGAAAAAAATCATTTAATACTTATTCATAGAGCAACCTTTCGCTATGGATTTTTCCAGCCACAAAAACCCAGTGCACAATGGAACAAAGGTTCAAAAGCCTGCGAAAGTTCATCAATCATTCTGTGGACGATTTAATTTGTTATTTGTAACAGAAATTTGCAGAAAGCTAAATTATATTTTCATTCACAAAAATGATTTTAAGTTAAGGTATTGTCTTATCCGACAAGTGAGCCCAAAACACTAAGCACTAAGTAATCCGTATAACAACGACATTGGGCAAATATACTTACACGAAAGGCAATCAGAAGAAAAAAAATAACACAGAAATAGATTAATACGCTAAATGTCCACATGCTTATTTCTTATTCTTGGCTTTTCTCTTTTTGATGGCACGAGAAGAAGACATGAATTTCTTTAAGATAATGCTAATTTCATCTTCTTATTGTTTTAAATTCAAACCGGGTCCACTCGTTATTCATAAGGACCGCTATGCATAGAAATCCGCTATTCATTTAACACGCGTTATGAATAGCGGTCCTTGTGACTAGCGAGGTTACCCCATTCAAACTGTCTTATCAAACCATATATTTTTTGTGCAAACGAAAATACGCAATTTGTATAATGAAAAACACTAATCAGTATAAAAATGTTTTTACATGCACATTTAAATTCAATTCATTTTGGTATTAAAAGAATGATTCACATCATAAACATGATGGACACGTTTCTTGTTCTAATTGTGACGCCGTTGTTAAATAGAATAAAATCCATTTCTAAACTATAGCACCCATTGGGAGAATCAAATTCCAAGGCTAATCTCCAATGATTTGGCAGAAATTTCGATTTTTTTTTCAATGAGTGTTTGTGATGATGCATCAACTAGCATATGAATTAATGTTTTCTCAGCGCTGTTGTCACGACATGGTTGATATTTGGCTGCTTTTCTAGACGTATAAAAAGCGGTAAATCGCCCTTCCTATACGATTTAGAAAAATGCGGTATATACCACAGAATAGGCTCATCCCAAATCTCACTATTTTCTCTGCATTGATTCATATTGTACCGATTTGCCCACAACCTTCATCAAAGCTTACTTTTTATACAACGAATCTACTACTTAGCATCCTTAATCCCGAATTGTATTATTACTCACTCTAATTTTGACATTTATCATGGATACTGCTTGTTGTAGCTAATCTATATTTTGGTAGCAAATGCTTTTTAAATCATAATTTCAACACACAGGAAATCTGTTGAAATATTGGTAATTCGCTCTGACAAACGAACATAATAATGATAATTATAGAGTTTTCGAGAGCAGTACGTACCCGTCACTTTTCCTGCTCACAACTCATCCCGATGGTGATGTAAAATCACTTACTTCAGAAGAAAAAAATATTTACGAACTTTAAAACGATTTTTGGGGGGATATTTTTGAAGAACTGCAAAACGGAAACCTTAGCTAATGCCCTTCTTTCTTTTCTTTTTCTTGAAATAAATAAAATGAAATGCTAATTATTATATTTACTTTCGCCGTGATAGGAATGAGTTATTATATATCATCGAATTTCGTATTTGTGACATGGTCACAATATCAAATATGATATGATATGATATAATCATGATGAAGGTATATCATTCAAACGGTTGACACATGTTTTAAATGCCCAAATTTGTTAAATTGCTCTTTTACCAGACGAAGCATCCGAGAACAATATTTTTTTTCTTCAGGGGATGAAATGCACCTATAGCGACAGCACACAGTTGCGATAGTAGAATATTTTTAAAAGTTCTTATGAAAACATGCCAGTAAAATCACCTTAATATAGGACTCTCTACGGATATAACACCATGCTTTTATAATAAGACTTAATTAATATATCAATAACATAAATACCAACAAACAACATCGTTCATAATTATTTCGGATATATTCCGTGGATTGAAATAAGGATTGACGAGTTTGGATTCGCATGCTGAGGCTTGTAATTTAATTGAAACGTGTTGTTACAATATTATCACTGGGTTTGAGCTGAAAATATTATTACTGTAGAACTTTTCAATCTTCCAATATCCCTCGCCCTTCTGTTTGTTCGAAATGGGTCCACATTTTCTAATTACGTGTCACGGACAATAACTGGACGCGGGAAATGATCTTGACCCGCTTACAGTGACCCATAAACATGGTCACTTAAATAACACCAGCGGTCATTTTGGACGGACATGCCATATTCTAGCCACAAAGACCATATTCTTGTATTGGGCATATCGGGAGAATCGAGATTTTGTATCTTCTTGTAAAGTTTATAGGTAGGAGCATGTTTAGTAGGCTTAGAATTTTCTGCAAAGATGCTCTTCGCATTGCGGCGCCATGTTTGTTTGATCTATAATATCTTTCGGTATGAAGAACTCCCGGGACATGCTGAGAAAACCAACAAAAATCCCAGATTATGGGTTACAAATCGTCAAGTAAATGATTGAATCCATTAGTACACCTCAATACCACATCGAAGTAAATGTAGTTACTGTTTTGACATGCATTTGCTCACTTGAACCGATAAAGTTCACTTGAAATATGGATGTAATAATTGACGGGCTTGTATACAAACTTACAGGTACTCATAAAAAAAATTACTCGTTAAAACAGAAAGCTTATATCGATCGTATGGAATAAAATTTTATTCTAAAAATAACTCAAAGAACTATCAATCAAGGGAGTAGAAAAACAAGTAGGTGAATAGGAAGCCCTTACACAACCCATCACTGTAAATCCTATAATGGTGATGTCGGAATCTAAATGATCAATCATAATTTTTGCTACCAAAATTCAATACCTTTTTTTTAAAGTAAAGACAGAAAATTATAGATTCAAGAAACAATTGAAAGGAATCATCGTACTGTATTTTTATTTCTCCAAATAGATTGTGAATATGGAAAGAAAGGGTTAACGTGTAGCCGTAGGGGTAATTCCTGTAGATAGCGCTTCCAAGGTTTGGTGCTTTGAAAAGCGCAACAATAGCCCCAAACTCGAGGGCGGAAATGCATTTTGGTGATTTTCATGCAGGGGTAGTTTTTCTGAAAGTGATAATGTTAATAGTAGCTGTCAATGAGGTGAGCTATTAATCATTTTGGTGAGGTATTGTTGGAACCCCAGGATGATTAGTATGTGTCGATGAACTCGCTTACACTATACTGCTCACAATTGAACGTCTTGAACATATCCTGTTTGGGACCAGTCAGAACCTTGTCGTGTGTTTTCTCTCTTTTCAAATTCCTAAATTTTCTCTTTCATGCCTATTCTTTGTTGTGACTTAATTTGCCCCAGCAATAATTTAATACCGGAAAATCTTCTCTCTTTTCTATTATTTGCATGAGTTTGTCAGTCGTTCAGTGATCGGAAATTCACCGCATTTCTTTCACAATAAATAAATAACCCAAAATGCTGACTTGACAATGTTTTGATAAAGCACTCCTTGGTAATAGGATGTGACAGAGCAAATAATTTTAAGTGGTAATTGTGTGATTAAACATACTTTTCTTTTGAACTCCAATAGACGACATTCTGTTTCTCCTGAGATCATACGGGAGTTTTTTTCCAATTCCTATGACTTTTGTTAGAAATGATTATTTCCGCCTAGTAAACTATGGTTATTTCAACCATCGTCATGGAATAAAGATCCACTGCAAATGATAATACATAAATATTTCAGTGAAATTATCCCTCGATGCAAGATGAAATAAGTCAATCAAAGATCAATTGAGTTACATCCTCAACGGAGATCCTCTTCCCCCATTATTACCGGTACATGTATTAATTATTTGTTTCCGTGTAATAAACATGACTAAGGGAATTGTGGAAAGCCGATTCATGTGAGATATATTTCCCCCTCTCTGACACTTGGCTATTATTCTTGGTCTGTATCGGTCTTCTTGGACTCTTGGAGTCGTCCATAAGGCACGCACGCTCCTCTTTTCTGTGCTGGTAAATTAGCCATTGTTCGTTTCGCCATGAAATCGTGTTTTTCCCTTCCATTTAATCGGCTGAGCCTGAGCGGAAGTTCGGCTTGTAATCAATTGAAATAAATGGGTATTCATTTGCGATTGGATACTGAATAGGGGTAGAAGCCATTTGGACAATCGTATTATCCACTGTTGGATGATGTAGTTGAGTTGGGCTTTCTCGTACTGAAGGCGATGTCGTGATTAGTTATGGTAGGAATAGAGATACTTACCAGCGGGCATTGACATCACGTCTAGCCGGAAGCCAACCAGCAGGGATTCGAAGAAAACCGTGTGGAATAGTCCGCTGTGATGACTGACTATGTCCTCCTCCGCCCCCGCAGACTGGTAGTACACCCTACCAAACTGGTGGTGGAGGTGGTGTACAATCATCCATACCCCATTAAAGGAGCCTCCATTAAATGGATACCAGCATGGAGTGCATGTAATATAATTATTAACCCCCAACTTTCATAGAAAAAGGAAATACGACCTTCTGTTTCTCGGCATGAAGCCATTACACGTTCCTTCTAAATTTACACACGCAGGCAGCCTGTCGAGGCGTAGATTAATAACAGAAATGGTGTTTAATTGCATTCTAGATTGATTTATGGTATTCTAAGCTTTTTATCAGGTGGGGATGTGTGAATTGTCTTTCTTGGATTTAGTCTTAATCACTCGGTGTAATGTAAAGAAACTAAAAATGGAGCTAAATTTAGGCAGTGGAGTCCGTCTTTGGATCTTTTCATCTTTAGTCGCCATCTAACCTTTTGCATCGTTATCTAAGAATTAAAAAGGCGATGAATAGAAGGGTTTCGCTATTCATGTTATTTATCCCCATATAGTAGAAACGAATCGTTCGACCATTAGTAGTAAGCCGTTATCATACCTACGACCAATGCGTCATATTTCTTGGAATCAATACACTGCTAAGCGATGAGAGAGGGCGTAGTTCTCTTTTCCCCTCGCATCACATTCCGTAGTATTCTACCACAGTTAGAAAGGTATATATTCTGTCGAATACTCGTTATATATTATAGGCAGAAGAAGATACAATTATCGGAGTGGATGACAATCATTATGTCAAACATATTGTTACTGACATTATTACAATTATAACACCATAATTTCAGTTCGATTGATGTGCTTGTGATTTATGTGTGATTCGTGATGTAGGCCTACATTGGTTCACTAAGAAAATGTAATTAATTTGTAACGGAACTTTAAGCTAAATACAATATCGACCCTCCCAATTGTCCATTACTGTAAATATTAAAAAAAACACTCTTTTCTCATTTTTCCTGTTTTAATAGGCCTACAATATCACGTTTGATATGATCTGGATGAAGTAGATGATCCTCCAAATATTTCATTTTATGTTCAGGATAGAAAAATAACCTCCAATTTGTTATAAAAATTATTTTTTTTATTTGAGATAAAACCATTAATCCAATTTTTATGTTACAAAATTCGTGCTCATAGTAATGGGTCATATTTCGTTAAAGATGATCATGACGTAAGAGAATTCAAGTTGTTCTATTCAATTTCGAATAAATCAGTTTCAGAGTTATACTTAGCCTTTTAATTTTGGAAACGTATACGCTTTCCGGTAATCCGATTTTATCACCACGGCACCCATTTTAAAAGACGGAAACGGCTATAATAATGACAAAAGAGACACAGAAAATCGAAATGTTTTAAAGATAAAGTTGAGTTCTTATCATGCGATTGCATTTTGAAAGAAACTGTCTTAAAGCAATTGGGAAAAGGTTGATCATGTCTGCATACAAATTGGTGTATATTGTGAGGTTTTGGAATCATCAAGATGATAATAAATTGACCCAATCTCGCTGAAAAGCACATGCACTTCATACAGAAATGCATACACATGTGGCATGAATGTTCAGTCCGAACGCTTCAGCTATTTCTTTTTATATTTCAAATATGAGGGCATTTGATGAGCAATCATTTTCAGGGGACAATTCTACTATGCTTCCAAACTTCCAAACTGACAAAAGAAATGAGAAAGCTCAAAAATTATTTTCGCCTTCCCCACAGCTAAACTTCTCTTTAAATTTCAAGCCCGTCGAAAGTTCCTTTCCCGACCACTGCCGAGTATGCCAATTTCATGTGTCCTCGTTCATCCTACTTTTATAGAAATACTTTTCCCTTTTATCAAAATCTGCAAGTTGATAAGGTATTTTGATCAATGCTTTGACGAAATTTCATTTGAGACAAAAGCATTCAATCAAACGCCTGGAAACAATAGTAATAAAGCATGCATATTTCCTGACTGGCAGGTGAACCATTTATCAAAATATATCAACAGAAGACGAACGTGCTCATGAATAATAATCAATACTCCAGAAAAACTCAATTATAATTAGTAATTACAATGGTGCTCCTCCATTTCCTTCAATTCTCCACCAACACATATGAACACATCAAAATAATGAATAAATTAATTTCATGGTCTGTTGGCAAGCGACGCCTCGTGTGCGTGTGTGTGTGTGTGCGTGTGTATATGTAATGCAATTTAGGTGAAAGCTGTAAAACACTTTCGTCCTTGATTTCGTTCTGATTCGCCATATAACATCTATGTAATGGTGGTTACTTGGTGAAATTTCGTAAAATTTTAATCCCTTTTTTTGTCAGTGTGTGAAACGTGATAAGGAGGTGTCCATTATTATTTCAATCACATCGCGGATGCGTAAGAAAAAAATTCTGTATTAAAGAGTTAAAAGTTCCATTTTATATATTAAGATATGATCGAAACAATAAAATGCTATTAAAACCATGTACTTCATTCTCTATATAAAGACAGAAAGCAAATTTAGGTACAACATATAAGTATAAAAACAATTAATGTTAACTTCTACAAATATAATAATTCGACTGTCTTAGAGATAATTATGCTTTATGTAATTGTATTTCTGACATCGATTCCGCTTAAGTTTAACTCGATTACTTTCAAATGGGCGATTCTCTCCAAATCTCATTACCAAATTTCATTTGATCTTTCAGTTTTATTTGGAAATGAGTTAAAATACGCATTTCCAAGGCAGATTTCAAGTAGTGTTGTCTTATGATATTCTTGCTCCTTGTTGAACTAACTCTGCCGTTAATTTTATGTTTTTCATGTTTCTTAGTCACATTTTATTATTTAAAATCTCCTCCTTTTTCATTGTCAAAAATTACAGATATTTATTTTTTCAAACCTATAACATAATTAATAACCATATATTGATAAACGAGATTACTCAAAACCCTTGTGGACAGAGCGCCAAAATGCCTTTGCCCGAAGCAGTAGCTGCCTCGATCGCTACTATCTTGCCCGGCGGAACCAACTACCGAATGTCATGTCGAGATTTGCTCGCGCAATACTGAAGAGAATACTCTATCAGATTGCAACGTTCGAACCGTCCATTTTTTTTTGCTGGCTAATATATCCTTCTTTCTGTACAAAAGATATAGGTGTATAGTGTTTTATTTACTCAAGATGAATAACAAATGAGGACTAGAACTGAATTGAATGAAATCAAAGTTTGAATACAACAATTCCAAGGCTGGCGACTTGTTTGATAACATGCATGATCAAATCTATAAACACTATACTGTTGTAAGGTCATTGTATTTTACAAAGTGTCAATACATCTCTATTATAATTGAATGAGTACATCATCAAGTGTGATAGTATTTTCTAAAACTATTATTGCCAAATACACCGGATATAGCTATTATGAGATATTAATTGTGTGTAAAGCTCGGTAGAAAATCATTATACGAAGGACAATCATTTTTCCTTCTTTTTACTTCTCCATTATACCTAGTCAAATGTAGGAGAATATCAGAGAAATAATGATATATCCACAATACTATCTGTGCCCTGTTTCATGAAACTTATTATCAATGACAAGTCTCAGTAACTTTTACAAGCTACTGAAATCATAGCATTTGATCGGCTGAGAGCAGATTTGTCATGGATCTATTGCAATTGTTATTGATAACCCGTTTTACGAAACGGGGCCCTGAACAGATAGGTAAACGTGTAGGAATGAAGAACTTTTGATACACATACGCAGAAAAGAGACGAATTCGACATGCCAAGAAACAAATTTCTCTTTTTTGAAAAGGTGCAATGGGAAAGCACAGTGCTTATCCGTCTCATGGTTTTAAAAAATGGCGTTTTGAAAATATCAAAGAGACATTGCATTCACTGCTACTATTACCATGAAACATAAAGAGTATAGCTTTATCTTATACTTGGCCACCATGTAGAAAGAATTGAGCTTATGATTCTAGCAAGCCTCACTGTTCCATGAAATTTGTGTGAATATATAATGTGAAAGGAAATGAGAGAATGATAAAGGGAGGACAGCTCTTTGATTTATGCTACGCAACCATTATTATGTCATTTCCTTTCACATTGTATTTATTTCCACGAGAGTTGCCAAAGCTTTAGAATGTTATTTCCTTACACTTGTATACATGTATATATATACACATACAAACATACATACATAAATATTTCGTAGTTATATAATCATGTTTAATGATTTTAATGATTTGAATGTAATTTGTATATATTTCCAGGTCTGCCTGAAGTCACAGTTCATTTTGAACGGAGTATGTGTAATATGGAGGGGTTACATCGATCTCAACAGGCTAGATGGAGTCGGTCATGTCGAGTTTGATTCTCAAAGAGCTAAGGTAAAGAACATGACACATATACAGCCTCAATACATTTATACAACTTCCTCAATGTTTGAACTGTAAGCAATACGCATTTTGCCCTTCCTGGCGTTTTCTAAATCAAAGTAAAAATATTTCAGGGAGTGTACATACGAAATGACATCATTTGAAGATCCGTATGACTTTCTCCTATATAGTTTGGCTACAGGATATAATTTTAATGAAGGCGCACTTACGAAAATGCAGATTCATACTGACTGCCCAGAAGATAGCTAATGGGAGATAAAATAAGGGGACTCTTCATGTTAGCTTTAAAATAATCTTGTTTAATATTTGAATGATTCATCACATAATAATATTTAAAGGGAGTAGGGACAATCAGAAAATGTAAAGCTTTCATGTTGATTAGGTCATTTAGGTGCATGCATTTTGTTTTACATCCTGTGCTTTTATTGTTTATACTATACTTTTATTTTTTTAAGTTCGGGGGGAAAAAGATAATGAACAAGACAGTTAGACTGGATGAATAGATAGCCAGTGGCGAACTTTACGTAATGGGATTAAATTAAATGTGATATTAAGAGTTTCATTACATCATATATGAGTGTGATGAGGATAAAATAATTTAGAGCTATTATCGTCATTGATTATAGAGTGATGAGATAAGCCTTGTGACCTTTGGGAAATGACAGTTTCTGGTTAACCGACGTTCATGTTTTTCTGCTCAAAAACAGGAAGAAGATGAAATATACCGGGCCACAATGGAGCAGCAAAACAGGAGACTTCGAGAGTTTGAGGAGAGAACGATGCTACATCGAAAAGAGTTCGAACAACAAGTGGGAAGAGAGGTGAGCACGTGAGATTGTACCAAGAATATGACTTTGCAATGCCATAGAATATCCCCTATGATTGTCTTTGATGTCATAGGATTCATACATGGACATAGAGCGCAAGATTGGGCCTCTACTTGATCGCGCGATTGAAATATTGTTCGACTGCTACGAAGTGTCTTCTGAAATGTTTGTATTTTTGATAAGTTTCTCGTCCAGATTTGTGATTTTTATTTCGTGTTTTCAGAAGAGTGCCATGGGAATTGGAGTGTTGGATATTTTTTTTAAACTGAAAGAACTATTTTTGTCAGTGTATTTATGTATATTTATAGATAAAACATCTTTGTATTGTCTTGATGGTTCTTGTATATAAAGGGATAATTTATTTACGTTACGAAATGATGTATGAAACAATGTGAAGTAAACTGTTATTCATTTTTTAAAGTAGGAATTAGAGTAGAAAATGTAATTTTGTTTGTGTAGTAGAACCAACAATGAAGTGGCGATATTACAAAATTGGTTTAAAAATCTAGGACTAGAAATATTTTGGCAATATGTAGAATTTTCTTGTTTTGCATGATATATAGAGAGTAGAATCAAGACATAATATTCCTCAAATTCTTCGAATACACGATGTATTTCGAATGGATTTCGAATGAGTAGATGGATTTGTTGATAATTGCCCAATAGTGTGATTACCTTAGGTTATGTAAGTTTTGATATTGTTGAAAACATTGATGGAGAAAAAGACAGTTTAGTCTTTTTGTTTTTTTTATGCTTCATTATATTCTATGACTGTCAATTTCTTCTGGAAGAAATTTCAACATTATTTTTATGATTGTACTGACTACATCGAATGTATATATTTGAATCTTTAATCGTGTTCTTCTATGCTTTTATCAATATGTATTTAATTTCTTATATATCTCACCAAGGAGTTGGACCTAGTGTTATATGAGAAAGCGTTACGAATATTCCGACGATTTGTTTGACATGCAGTAAACATCAATTTCACAATGACATTGATGCCATATTTCAGATCTTATAATTTAAAGAAAACGAATTGTAATTTATTCCCTACAATGTGTGCAGCACGTAAATTGGATAATTCTATTAGCTTTGCAATATGTTTTTCTTAATCTGAAAATATATTTCTGCGACATCAAACATAAAGATGGGGTCTACGGCTTTGCTGGATCCATAATTGCAGCCTATTGAAGAAACATTAAATGAAAACTGTTTTATTGTTCTATTTGAATTTCGACATGATTTCTCTTGAAATGAAATATAGTGAGATTTCGCGCAAAGAACCGTCTACATACTCGTTTGGCGGGAATTCCAGGTCGTAGTGGCTAAAATGAAATTATAATGGTACAGGAAATGAAGAATTCAAATGATTTAAATTCGTTCCTGATTTTTTCTCATTCAAGGGCAAGTTTTTTTTTAATGTCAACTGTTAAGTCTTCCCATTTTTGTGTATTTTTTTCACCATGATGAAAGCGAAGTATGTGTGTAATAAATTATGTACAAACTACATTTCTTTTAATAACGTGAAAATGTGTGTTATCTTTTTTTATTTGCGTCAATAACAATTTTATGACCACATTGAGCATAGTACCGAGAAAACACAGGAAATTATTCAAAAATAAAAATATTTATTTATTTGCATTTGGCAAAGATATGAAAACAATTTTTAGGGAAAGTAAATGGGTATGATTGAGATAATATTGAATATCATAAATTTACCAAACTATTAATATTGACGAAAACAAAATTGAATATGAACTTACTGAACGAAGAAGCTTGACTGAATTTTTAATTTGTAAACAAATCTTTCGGCATATTATGAACTTGTTTACCAAATGCGTGTTTTTCTCTTAGTTGAACGAAAAATAGGGAAAGGGAAAGGAAAAGAGATCTTGTGATCAACATTTCTTGAAATTGTCTAGTCTACTTTTTGCGCGTTAACGATCGGAAGGGTTACCTGTTTTATACGGAGTTATAGGCTCTGTACAGATTAAATATTAGCTTCACAATAATTCGGAAATTAATTATTTAATTTATCTGGACAAATTTGAAGTCTTTAAGTTTAATTTAATTTGCTGTGTGGATACTAAGGGGAAAGGTTTATACAGAATAAAGCAAACAAATCAAACACAAAATTGGATGGCAGATAATATTTCTTAAGTCTTGTATTTTCTGTTTACTCCTCTTGAGAAGAAACAACCTATGATTTTTAGGTACCTTGCTAGTTCACAAAGAAATTTGACAAATAATTTGAGTAAACTATTTGATGGCTGAAATTGAATACATGTACATCCAGTCGGCCTTTCTTAATGACGAGCTTTATTGAACGTACTAAAAATTCAATCGATTGTGGCTAAGGGGGAAAATGACCTCAGCTGTGAAAATGATAGAGCCTAAAAGCCTAAACGTGACAGTTTAGGAAAAAAATATCGAGGAAATATGCGTTGATAGTAAAATATATCATTATTATCAATATCGAGAAGAAAAATAAATGTACGACATAAGTTTGGGAAGGGTTGTATATCATCGCGACGGAAAAACATGCTATCACAAATGTCTCATAGGATATTTGAAGATTACTAATGAAACACATATTTAATTGTCTCTATAAATGAATGCGTTATACCTCATTTCTTCTGCAATCACGTTTGGGTGTGCGTGTTGATGAGTGGTGGGTGTGTGCGGGAGGGATGTTAATGTATGAGATGAAAAATACAAAACTCAGAGGGAGGGGGGGGGGGGGGGGTAAAATGTATTTTAGTCCTGATCGATTGAATTATCTGTGCTTAATATAGAGAATATATTGTCCGTCTCACTGAAAATGCTATACTTTTCTGTCATGGAACTGATCTCCTAGGAAAGTTTTGCGCTATTAAATATCTTCTCAATTTCCTTTGTAGTTTTGACGTTTCATCTTATAGTTATCATAGAGTACATATGAATTATATTCTATACACTTCTTTACTTCATGTATGTAAAGTACTTTCAATCGAAGAGAATGGAAATCAGTTAGTCAAGTTTTACGTTGCTCTTCAGACATAATTTTGTCCAAACGTGCTTTGGAAAAAATGAACAAGAAAGGGAAAGCTTCTCTTTAAGACTTTAGAATTATCATTTACTTTGAATATATTAATCCGTTCCCCGATATCTATAACTTTCATACATGCAAAATGCAACCGCACTGGAAGACGATAATGTTGTAAATTAAATCCATGACCTTTCTTATTTGTATTTGTTGACATTTAATTTAACAATGAAGGACAGACACATATTATTTTGCTTTATTATGACTTCACGCACCTTTCTTACAAATATGAGAGGAAATAATCCATAGCCCCCAAAGTTGTTTTCCGTATGTGTCAATATTTAACTTAATGGATGATCACTTTGAGTTTGTTGATATAAGTCAGAGGACATGGAAATAAAAGAAAAATTTATCACTCGTTTGAAATTGGAGTGAGGAGAGAAAATGACTATAGATTAAAGCATTGCAGATTACACGTCCATTAGTTTCGATAGTTTTTACAGAATGTAATTAATCGATATAAAAAAAGGAAAACGGGTACATGTATTCACATTTCAAAATTATATCTCTGAAGTATTATTTTGTTTGGGGAAATAGTAATTTTGCGACCGTGCATTGTGTCGTAGGAAGCAATGTCTGGAGAAATGCATTTTTAAAATAACATTTACCACAGAGCAAAAAGGATTTAAGAAAAAAAAAGTGGTCAAGATAGTCTGAACGTTTTCAAGAGATAAAAGTTGTTTTCGCTCCTTCTGGGTTTGATAAATAACAAAACTAGAAGAAGTATCATAAGTTGAATCTGCTCTGTGGTGGTCGACTGTTCATCGTCGTGCTGATAAAAGATCCAAGTCCAGCCTTGACTAGAACAACAAGAAACCTATAAGAAGATCAGCATTCCTTAAAGACCGCATTTTATTTGGGCATACTCTTGTGGTTATTTTCTCTCGGATCTGTGGTCTCCTTTTGACAATTTCACTTGAGATTTCTAGGTAGCAGCACAGAGAACCTTTGTGGGAGCCCGGCATGAGTAATAATATTGGAATGGCTTTGTATGTTTGGCTCCATAAGGGGTCCTATAGTTGAATTTGGTCTTTAAATAGTATAATAAAAACCTGACATATTCCGTATAATTATTATGGGTATCTATACGAATTCTTGAAACATGATACACGGGGGAGAGTGGGAGACATGAAAACGCTTTGTCTACTCATAATTTTTTTTAATTTAATTTTTTTTAGAAATATACTATAACAAATGGATTTATTTATTTATATCATTGTAATTCTTGAGGCAAATAAGGTTCTAGATCTTTCCAAACTTAATGCCTTTCCTACTCTTGGTGATTTTAATCAATCAATTAAAAATGCTAGTTGAGCTAATAACCAAATCTATCAATGAAGACCAAGTAGCAGATTATTTGCATTTCATGTAATGGTTTCTTTTTGCGAAAATGATAATGAAATAGGGTACAGTGTAGATCAGGGAGTATATGACAGATGGAATGTGAGCTTGAAATTGCTAAATCCTATGTTCAGATACAGTAGTTGACATACAAGCTAATCAGTGGAATATTAGGACTGGTCAACACGTTATAAAGTAGTGAAAATAATAATAGTGCATTTATGTAGCGCCTATGAAGGAACAATTTAGTCTCTAAAAACGTTTAACGTCAAAACTGTTCAGAAATAGGTGTGGATTTTATAGAATGCAATGGCAGGTAAACGTGATAAATGATAATGAAGCTTGGGGCATATTCAGACGTGTGTAGTGTGCATGTGCATCTTCTCTTTTTACCACTTTGAATTCCAATGTAGAATTTTCAAAACACAAATCGACAGTCAGATTGTGGGGTACATGTCAAATTTTCTTCTTTTCTGGGGTGTGTGTAAAATTATGATTTTTGAATGAGACATGCGATGATATCATGTTTGATGAATGATTGTACATGTCTCAATATTTAAAAAAAATGATTAGGTATTAGAGTATTTGAGAAGGGTTAATAGTCACCTTTATGATATTTTTGATAGAAACACAAAGAAGCTTCGACTTTATTATACAACGAGAATATAAATTATTGTTCTTCATCTTGCACAGAATACTAGGCTATATAACTTCTACCCCAATCTCTATCATGTCAATTGGGCGGCTACAAATAGCCATATTTAAGATGTAGTTGGTATTCCTAAATTAACAGTTGCTAGGCCTTGCTTTGGTTTGATTTTTATAAACCTTATTATTGTAGTTTTTCCTGTACCAGATAGTCGACATCTTGATTTTAACAATCGATAGTGTTCTAATGAAAGCGAGTTGACTCCGATGTATTCTTTTCACGCGTCCACCTCGTCTGCGCTCTGTAATCCACGAGCCGCCTTTCTCCCATACTTATCCCATGGGACTACTTATACACAGTCGCTAATACGTCCGGAACAATGCCAATTGCCACACAGTCAGAATGCTTTCGATTTCTCCAAATGATTGGTATGGTAGACATGCAGGGAGAACAAAACGATATGAGAAGGGAAGAAAAGATTTCTTCCACACGAACGCATTTAGAATTTCTTTGTCCCGTATCCAAAAAATAATAGCTTAAAGGTAAGGAATTTGTCGTATATTTGCATTAAAATTGTCGGTTGGGTTTTTCCTCAAATGAAATCGGGGGAAATGGGAATGAAACTGTACACATGAACTGTTAATATGTTTTTGTAAGGGAGTTCATGAATTGACACTTTAAAGGTAATTAAACCCTACATTTCATCATACTCTTTCCCCATTCAGTCCCTGTCTTCAAGACAAAAAAAAAATCAGAGACAATTTGTCAAAGATGGTTGCCACAGGGAACTTTCTCATGAGCCATTACAAGCAGAACGTTGCCATACTATTTCCCTTTATTTTTAGAATTTGAAAGAAAGTATTTAAGATTTGAGGGGGTACTTAGCCCAGGGCCTGCAATGTCCACCATTTTGTTATAAACTGACCACCACCAAAACTCGTCGTCCCTATTGACAGAGACACGGCATCCCTTCTGACTGGTATTGGTATGTAGTCTTGTCTTGGTCCTCCGTTGGGAGTCTCTTTAAGGGGGCATACGTACTGAGTCAGGGAGGCTGAACCATCGAGTGCACTTTCCTAAGAGGTACACGTGGATGTAATGGTGGTATTCATGGTTCCATTCGTTGCAACCTGTCTCAATCTCGGTCGTTCACCCTTTACGTTGTCAGTTACCTATTCAGAGGAGCGCTTTGGCCGTACCCGCTGCCTGCGGCCTGGAGCGGGCTGCAAGGGAGCAGCTGATGGCCTTACGACTTACTTTGGAGTTGTCGCTCTTGTCTTGGTTCATTGGACCATGAAGTCCTTTGGCAAAAGAGTTGAAAATTCCATATTTATTCATAGTTTCTTCTTGACGGGTTATGTCTTGCCAAGAATTATAAAACCCATTCTTTTTTTTTTTCATTTTTTAGCCTCTATGCAAACAATATGTTAAAAAACCCACATCATGTCAATGTAAAATAGATAACAGAAGACGTGTTATTTGTTGAAAGCTAGAGATAAAACACAAGTTTTATTGAAACTCTTGGAGAAAGTATCACCAAAGTGACTGAGATAATTAAAAACAGTACTTCACAAAACATTGTGGAGTGACTGCCCTCCCAAGAAGGAGGCCGTGGTATCGTAAATTGTCAAACTTTCTATCGGTATGCAAACTAGTGAAATTAATATGGCATAATGGAGAATAGTATGAATTAATAATAAGTATATTTTAGCTTGTCAACAGAAGTTGAGGGTTTATCAATGTTTAATGGTGGTTATAGTAGGGGAAACAAACACCTCACACTTTAGCAATAACTCCAACAAAATAGTAACGCCATGAAGTCTCCAGTACTGTAGCTCGCTGTCTCTTTTGCTGTGTCCCTTGCGATCATTGGTTAACCACATTGTCCCATCCAACTTCATTACCGAATCTAAAGTCAACGGAAGCTTTGGGCCTAGGGCCTTCAGGTATGGACAGTCACATCATCAAACTTCACCAGAAGAACGAGATAGCAAAGAAATTGACACTTCGGGTTTGTAGTCCCACGATTGATCAATGATGTGGTTTTGTTTCGGACAGCACGAAAGATGCCTTCTCTGAGATGAAAGTTTGACACCCGCTATAATAGATGTGACATCTACAAGTTCCTTCTTCTCAGAGTCGCCGAAACCTCCTTTGAAAGTTGTTTCATTTTCTCACATGCAGCCTCGCTTTCTCTACCTATTTCTCTCGCTTCCTTTTTCTTTTTAAATTTTGTATGTCTCCTTCTCGATCTTCACATTTCTCCTTACAGTTCTCAAATATATTTTCCGGTCCTTTCTTTCAACCCCCAAATTAGGGATGTTCACTAGGTACAATACTGATTTTTGTATGGGTATGTCTTTCTTGTTAGAACAGGTTTATAGACTCTTGGGTATACAAACCCCTAATTTACTTTTATTAATTTTTTTAATATTTTTTTTTTTACATACATTGAGATGACTCATTTAAAAAATAGATGTGTATATGTTTCAACCGGAATATATTATATTGGGTAATGTTCCTAAGATCTTTGATGTGTTTTCCTGAGACCGATGGCGCGAGCTGACATTACAATTTAGGTAGATATTGTAGTTTGCTTTTTCTGTTTTGTAAGAGTTGATATAGTCTGGAGTCAGCATGAATACAGATGTTATGAGGCACTAATAAGAACTGTAACAAATTCGAAATAATTTGTGAGATATTATACGAAACATAGTATATACAAATACACCCCCATGTTCTGATTCAGAGCTTGTAACCGCTAGCACATCATTAAGGAATTGTTAGTATATGTATGTAATATAAATCAATCATATATTGATTCATTTGTTTTGATTAATTGGGTAAATTGATGGCCATAATGTTCCCTTTCATCCACCTCTTTCCTCAATAATGAATTTTGGTAATATGTATTCATTAGCTGTGTTTTCTTATCTCAGGTTGATAGGAATTATTGTTGGATGTTACGCTTACTCACTTTATAAACATTGCATATGATTATTTATGTCCACGGGCCAGTGACGCCTGGATAATACTGTATTGATTGTGAGGATGAGGGGGACTTCGTTTAGTCTTCCCGAAGCTGTAAAAACATGTTGGATGTTCGCCTAACTTGTCTCTCTCTCCGGCCCGAATTATTTCTCACTTAAGAATAATCGAATTGACAATGTCTGTACGCCATTGGCTTTGTTTAACCAGTATAATGGCAGGCTACCTCTTCAGTTAGGGTAGGTCATATTGCCTCCCCCTTCTCTCCTGGTCTCTTCTCTCCCCTCTCTCCATCTTTCTCTCTTTCTCTCGCGCTCTCTCTTTCTCTCTCTCTCTTTCTCTTATTCTCTGTATTCATCATCGTCTTGTCCGAACGATTAGATGCTGCTTCTGGCTGTATGTTTACTCTACCGTCACTCGTCTCTCCATAATTGTATTTATTCTCTCTTGGATTTGAATAATCGAATCACAACGAGATATGTGAGTGTAATGGCCCACTTATCACATGCTACATACACAGCGCTGTATGGTGGACGGGGGAGCTTTGGTACAAACCTGTAGGAATAGTACGTTGACATAGTCAGCCCTCATCTTACTAGACGCCGTGTGCTGTCGAGTGTGCGGCCTATGTGATTACGTACTTGTTGAGGGGTAATACCATCCAATGGATACTGGTGTGGCGACAGTTTCAAGTAGTTCAATTTTCCGCTTTGGTGTGTTTGTTGTTCTAGATGGCACCTAGCTGTCAATCTTGACTCATAAATCTCCATGTTTCTCACAATCTTCATCCGATAGACGGGGATGCAGACGGCTCGGCGCGGAGATGAGAACTTCCCAGATATCGTTCTCCCTTTCTCTCCATTTTACCCGTGCTATTATAGAAATATGAAGTACACATGCTAGACTAGGAAATGATTGCAGATTTTCAAACTTGAGATGAATGATTAAAATTAATAAAAAAATTAACACAATGGCGATAGTGCGATACCCATGAATCCTGTTAAAAGTAGGAGATATTTAAACGCGTTTTTTTTTCTTCATAGTGACAAGATTCCCTGTCCTAAGACAAGTACATTTAGGTGCCTGTCAGAGATTAAAATCTTATTCAGGTATATAAATTATGAAACATAAACTTGTCTCAAAATTTCAATAAAAAGGACCCTTGATATAATTGCTAATTCTTCTTTTTATTTTCTTAATTTGACATTATTCCTTTTGTTCGTGCATTATGTTATCATTGTTATGTTTATTAATTGTACCCAAGTATATTTGTCCGGCTTTGTATTCTTCTCAATATGAAAAAGTAGCCTGGCTATTTGTTCCCTGCTGTATGCCAGGCTCAATTACTAATTGATTTCATTCATCATTTATACACAATTATCCACCCATCAACTGCCCACCCAACCTAGGGAGTGATACATGAGTGAGATGAGGACTTTAATTGGATGTGTTATACACATACACGCACACACTCGGGCTACGCACACGCACACACTCACACTCGCGCACACCGTGCTAAAAAGATGCGCCATACGATTGAAATGAAAACCTTCAGATCTGTACAGATGAGGAGCCTGTCACGGCGCCTCTATATAAGGTTTCCCTATATTGCAGTACTACTTGGCCTGACTTCCAGACGAATTTCACCGTCTTTTTACTTCTCCCATATAATTTTTCTGTTCAGTGAGATTCAGTGTAAGCAGAGAGGATGATTCGTTGCATAGAAAGAGAAGCAGTTGAGTCTGAAAGCCAAGCTGAACCGACGTACGAAGGATGTTTCTGAAGATGTATATAATTTGATTGCGATGGACATGTAGGAGTGAGCTGAAATTGGCGCCTAGTGTTCTATTTCTCTTCTTCCCCCTCCTCTCTCTATCTCTCAGCCTTTCTGTCACCTCAACTCTTCCTTTTATTTATTTATCTCTCTGGACATCTTCTTAGAACTTATCCAAATCTTTGTGTGTTTCACCGCAGCATATTTTCTTTCCTCTCCTGTTCTCAAATTTCAGTATATAATTTCTGTAATAGAAAATTATATCGTTCATGTATCTATTACCTCCTAAATTCCAATTGTCTTCCACCATCCTACCCCCTCCCTCCGTATCATCGTGTTTATCTGCTCATCTGTCTTCCCCGTTCTCTCTCTCTCTCTCCTTTTCAAAACTCTCATCGTTTCTTCGCAGCTACACATCCGCTCCAAACGCGCAATATCATACTCACCCATTCGACCTCAGTCTGGTGCAGGGTGCGATAGAGGCGAACGTGTTTTAATTACTTAGGTTCATTGACCGCTCGCAGTTTGGCGGACCTTATTCTTTCTTTCTCTCCCTAGTCGTAACAAGGAGTTATCACAGAACACAGAGATCACATCCATGTGAGTGGAATCGTGGATTTATGACTAATGTGTGCATCGCTGCAACTGGAAAATTTGGGACAAATTCTTTATTGTTTCATTTTTTGTTGTTTGCTCTTATTGCTTTCTTGCTTTACCCTCGAACATGTACGCGCAGTGATTAGAAAGGTAGAAGAGAAATATCTTATGAATCCGTAAGATGGCAGATTAAATTTTGATGATTACCTGGTGTTGCCGCGCGTCGAACTATTTTCAAACCAGGCTCACATTTTGTGCGCGTACCTACTTTTTTCCTGGTACTACCCATCTCGATTGCAGTCACTAGACACCATTCAATTTCTTTCCGAGATAATCACTCAATATGAAACATGATCCATCATTGCATGAATAATGCACATATGTTATTTCTAGTGAAAGGAATCATAATCGGGAACCGTAACCTCGGAATAATCCCGTACACATGATACGTTTTCATTTATTCATCCTCACACAGTCGAAGCTAGATTTAAAATGATTAGCCGAATTCACCTCAACCCTATCATATCTTATATGTGTTGTATGTTGTGAAACGTTAATCATCCATGACAGCCTTGTATCAATGTACATGTCTAATTTACGATTAAGTGACTGTTAACTTCCTTATTTATTTCCTAAATATCAAGCTTTGATGGCAGTATGAATCATGAGTATGTTCCTTACTCTTTTTTTCCCAATGAACGTCGTACGTGAAACCTTGCACGAACTCCGATGGTTCGCGCAATGTCCACTTCGCAATCTGAAGTGTGAAAAATCGAAACCTGAACTGTCCGTGTTATTGTATCTTGCGATATGACACATAGCGTCCGGTAATTTGTCGCCAGACTGGATTTGTTTTGTCTACTGACGGCTACCATGCTACAAATTATGATATTGCGACGTCTGATTTTTACTTATATTTTCATTATTGAATTTTGTTCCAGACGCCGTTTTCAAATATAACAAAATGTTTTCGAGTACAAGTGAAATGGTCATCCCATTTGCATGTGAATATGATTTTGTTTTTGGAAGAATAGATGACTAAATCAATAAGAATCACAATTCTAAATTATAAAATCATATCTCCATGATCTTAGAGCGAAAAAAAAGGGAGATGTAATACTCATGAAAATGCAGGCGGAGAAGCTTGGGAGTTGTAATATTGGTGAGATTCAAGCATTGCTAGAGAGAGTGAGAGTGAGAGAGAGAGAGAGAGAGACGAGGAAAAAGTTGGACATAACTGGATATCAGAAAGTAAGATGGGAATACATTTAGGTGACACGAAAAGAGAAGCGACTGGTTGTAACTTCAAAATTCGGATGCAGGTAAATTACAGTGACGAGACGATGCTGTTGAACGAGGTGGTGAGTCAAAAAGTCGGATAGGAGTGACCTGTCTGATGACGTGGTTGAGAGTCAAATAATTGTAGGTTTTGACAATGTTTTGAGTTGAGAGTCAAAAAGTTAGATAAGAGGGAATAGTCCGAAGACGTGGTGGAGAATCAGATAATGAGATTTTAACTCAGTCTGGGTCGAGAAGCAAAGAAGTAGATCAGAGTGACTAGTTTCATGAAGTGGTGGAGGTTTTTACCGAGTTTGGGGTAGAGAGTAAAAAAAGTTATATAGAAGTTACTGGTCTAATGACATGGTAGCGAGTCAGATATGTAACTTTTCGACCGAGTTTTGGGTCGGAATGTAAAAAACAAACAAACAGATGTGAGGTTTTTAGTGGGTTTGGGGTGGAGAGTCAAAAAGTTAGATAGGAGTGACAAGTCTGATGACGTAGTGAAGCGTCAGATAAAGTGAGGATTTTACATAATTAGAGGCCGGTCAGCAGGTTAGAGAGGTAAATAGGAGTAATAAACCTGGTTAAGAGTTTGAAGTCAGATGGTATAGGAATATGATAGGATAACGGGTGGAGAGCAATAGAAAACATAGGGGTGACGAATCTGGTGACAAAGTAGGGGAGTCAGCTAATGAGAGGATAGAGAGTCAGAGCGTTAGATAGGAGCGACAACGTTGTTGACGATTTAGGTGACTTGGTGTATAATGATATGGTGGAGTGAGGGGCCGGAGAGTCACAGTCCATGGGTGACGACCTTGTTGAAGAGAGAAAGAGCAAGGAGTTCTGTGATGGAAAGAGCTACCATTTTGGACAGAGTGGTTGAGAGATTAGATCGAAAGAGGTTGTGATGAGGTAGATTGCTAGATGTTACGAGGATATAATGGGATGGGAAACTGGAGAGTCGGAGGTGACGATGTAAATTAGTAAGGATCTATATTGACTAGGGAAAGAGCTGGATGACTGAGGATTGAGAGTCGAGCAGTTAAATAGAAGTGACCAGTCTGTTGATGAGGTAGATAGCTTGCTGATATGATGATAGAAAAAGGGGTTGGATAGTCAGAGAAGCAGATAAGAGTGACTGGCCATAGAGATTCAGATGAATAAGCTTTCGATGGGTTGTGAGATTTGGAGTATCGAATTATCACAAGTCTGTTGACGATGTACAGAGCTATAGATAGTGATATGTAAGCTTGAAAGAGTAAGGGGCACTTGTCACCTAATCTAATTCCCCCAACGACAAAAAAAAAGGAAAAGAAAATTAGAAGAAGAGAGGAGGGGAGAGGGATAAAAGGGACGGTTTTAATAATGATGACACGACCCCTTCCACACTCATTTCGCTTGATCGCCTTGCTCCATCTCTTTTCATGCATTGTGCCCCGGTGACTGCCAGTGCCCCTCTGTGACTGGACTTACGCTACGCCATTGAAGAGAGATATAGATACAAATGTAGAAAAGAGGGAACAAATAAAAGGGAGAGACAGAAAAGGGGAAAGAAAAGGAGAGAGGGGAGTTGACTGCCCTTGAATCTGTATGGTAATTGTGTTCGCCTTATATGCTAATGGCAATGATTATAGGGTCAATGTCCTGGCGAGCTCTGCCAGTGTCGCTTCCCCCACAGTAAATCGGAGTTGGCTATACTGCTACGCGTGCCCGTGTTATGCTTCCTTCTCTCCGCTCCTCACAAAAGCTCAACTTCTCTTATGTTACAACTTAAGTCCTAAATGACATCAACCCCCAAGCAATGTTTGATTTTGCATGGGAACACAGACTGAACCACAGTCGCGAAGGTAGGCTCTGTATTTCACCATTTTTCTTTCACGTCAACAATGATCGTGTAATACGATTGACGCGTCTACGAGTTGGGCTATCGGCTCAGAGAAATAAGAGTGAAAAATTTCCGGTATTATTCCGAGCACATTTCTAAAGACGAAATGAAATACCCCCTAAATTGTTAAGTCTGACTTCTCAGGTGCGATAAGTAAGTTGACCCGGGAAAAGAAAAAAGAGAAAGGGGGATTTAGAAAGTGAAAAGGGGGGAATAGTACTTGCATTTTATCTTGGTGAAACGACTGGAGTACAGGTATGTAATGTCTTTGACCGTATCCTCAAAGTTAGCCACAGCGTATCTATCAGACGAGCTGATTTATGGAATACCGATCATATCTGAGGAAACTTTTGATCATTTTTAACCTTGGTTTTCTATCCAGAAAGAGACCTTATATTAACCCATCTCCACCTGGTCACCGAAACTGGATATTTTGTCTACATACAGGATACCATACTCTTTTTTGACAGATGCCAATGATTAATGCAAGTTTAACATTAATCACAAAACTTTAAGAAATTATTATGTATGCTCATCAAAAATGTAGACGGCTGTGATTAAATTTGAATCAGGGAGGACGAAATGAGTGGAAGGGGCTAGGTTACCAGTAGTATGCTCATGACGCAGCGATAACTTAGAATAGTAAATGTCTGGGCAATTAACTACTCAAATCATATAGAAGCTAATTTGTGGGCTTATAAAATGTGTACTTTGGCTTTGATGAAATTGGAATTAGAATGGGTATAAAAGTGGGGATGGAGAGAGAGAGAGAGAGGGGGGGGGGGGGGGGGGACTACATTCCCAATAAACAATGTCTCTGAATCTGTTCGTTTCCCCTAAGCTGATTTGGTACCTGTAGAACACACTGAGGATATCCGTCTCAAACCTGTACGAAGCTGAAAGCTACCTCGTTCGAGCGGTCATTGAACCCGTAAGATGAAGACGTCTTTGTTACGTCTCTCATACATATGCATTGGCACAGTCACCCTCATCATCACCAATAGTAGACACAATTTCATTTCCAAAGGCTTTGAATAAAATTCAAGAAACGAGCACATTAAATTAACAGCATTGTGCGAAGTTCGATTTCAGTTTGCCGAAAATCAAACATCCTCTCATTGCCAAGACAACGCGTAATGTAGACAGTGGGAAATACAAGTGAACATGGAAGAGAAGAAAGAGATTACCCATAATTATTGTATTCATTTACCCTATAAATACTTCCTCAATCATTGTAGACAATTTTAGAATACGTATCATCCAATCTACTACTCCTTGTTTGTCTGAATATTTCATTGCTATCCGTGAGCAATCGCCTATACTGATCATGGCGTTAGCTTGGTAATCATTTCCAAAGCTTTTTGTAATCGCATCGAAATGTGTAACGTGATAAAAGAACAAAATATTTTTATTAGTATCATCTAATAGCCACCAGTGGGTTTTTGGGGGGTAAAAAAATATTAAGCCTCCCCGAATATGGTGACTGAATTCAAATTCTTATGCCTCTATTATGTATTAATTGTCATAATATTTGAATGAAAACATGTTGCCTTTTACCGCCTCAAGCTTTTACCACTTTTTACTGATTAAAATAAATATAGGCCGTATGTTCTTTATTTCTACAACGTCTAGCACTTTCACTTTACTTTCGCACTTTATTTTTCTTTTGGGTTGAGGAAATTGTCCATCAACCGATTCACTTTTTAATGCCCTCTTATCAATATCTTGTTATTCGTAATGATGCTTTATTGAATTAATCTTTATCAAATTATTTAAGTTTCTAGACATGAAATACACACGCTTTGTTTTTAAATATGTCCATTTCAACAGTCACTTAGATCAATATTTGTGCATCATATAGGCCTACTTTATTTACTGATATTTAATTATCATGATTATATACCCAGATCTATAAAAAAAAAACATTGTTATCATTATTGTTATTGTATTGATTTCATGTTATGCACTACAGTATATCTAATATGATTGAAAACGGTGAATAAATCTGATTCTGAATCTGAATCTGAGGTAGGCTGTAGATACTCTTTTAAAGAATAGATGTTCATTAATTGATTCACATTCAATATCTAGTCTAGTGCAGTATTAATTGTTCTTCGGAAACACTTACTGCAATTCCATTTGTTAGCCACAAATTGTTAACATACCGAGATTTGGTCAGCGTATTTCTTGTATATTGATATATATATATATATAGGCACGCGGCTTGTCTTTGTTCAAAACTCACCTGCCCCCGACAAAGGAATTAATTAATAAGGTTGAGGATTTGTCAATCTGTCGGTCAACTGAATCTGGTGTCGCCGAAACCACTAACCCGTCTCCGTGGTCTAGTGGTTAAGGCATTGGCGTTCTAAGCCAACGACCCGGGTTCGATTCCCGGCGGAGACATTTTTTCAGCCTTTGCAAAAATTTCAAAAAGGGAGGACAGCTCTGGGGAACTTTGATTGAGCTACGCAACGTTATTCTCGCAATTTCTTTCACATTTATATATATAATATATATATATAATTGTGAGAAATGAAAATGAGAGAATAAAAGTTCCCCAGAGCTGTCCATCCTTTTGAAATTGAAATATGTTTTTCCTTACCATTGTATATAATTATTATAACACGTACATGCACCTCAAAGCATACGCTTGGATCCAGCTAAGGCATGCGGCTTGTCATTGTTTAAAAAGCACCTGCCCCCGACAAAAGAATTGATTAATATGATTGAAGATTTGTCCAACTGTCGGACAAGTAAATCCAGTGTTGCCGAAATCAGTGGCCCTTCTTCGTGCTCTAGTGGCTAAGGCAATGGCCTTCTAAGCCAGTAACCCGGGTTCAATTCCCGGCGGAGAATTTTTTCAACCTTTGCAAAAATTTCAAAAGGGAGGATAGTTCTGGGGAACCTTGATTTAAGCTACGCAACCATTGTTCTGTGTGTAATTATATATATATATATATATATATAATTCTTTTATCATGAGGACTCTAGTGGATGCTGGAACAGTATTCTAACAAATAAAATCTTCATATTGTATATAAGCCTTTTTTATTTTAGTTTTAATCTATTGTGCATATCGTACGCTTTCAAATTTCAAGCTTTTTAAAATCGTTTTCAGTCAATATCTTTTACATAAATATTTGGGTAAGTCACAAACAGACAAAGAATAATTGAGTTATAAAGGAAGGAATATACCAAGAGTTAAGAATAAGACAGCAGTAAATTGGGTATAAGAGAGAAAAATGGGCCTACTAGATTGTAAAGGCTTTGAAAATATTCGCATTCATAATTAAAACAAACGCTGGAATAACGTTTTTCTCTCAGATAAATGACAGATATAATTGATTATGACATTTTTTTTTCTAAGAAACTTTGAAACTCATTAATAATTTTAAAAAACCTCATTAGACAAATCTCTCTGTCAACACACAGATCGATATTTCTTGCCTAAAGCTTCTAATATATCTTTTAACCCAGTTTAAGATAAATCTATGCACAAGTGAACCCTTTATATTCCTTTTCAAAACTGTTGAGTAGATCCGTTCAAAATCTTTGGCTTGAGCGTAAAATGATGTTAATCAAAAAGTGCACTTTTCTGCTGAAAGACTTTCCTCAAATACTTTTGTTTCTATGATTGGTCTCATGCGATACGGATGGGGAGAGACCAAACGCAGATTGACAGGACTTTTTTCACGGCGTTGAGTTGTACTTTCCGTTAAGGTGTAGTATACCAGTTTATATAATTCTCTTGTGTGAAATCAATTAGTCTCTTTCTTCTCGTTATTAATTGGTGTCTCATGAAGTGCAAAGAGGTGTTTTGCTACAGCTACCACTTGTGAATAATTGAAGTTTACTGGTCCTGCTGCTCCACTGCCGATGTCAATCAGAGCTTGATGCGGAGAGCATCCCGCTGAGCGGCGGAGATTGTCTACCAAAATCCGACACACGTGCACCAGCTTTTAAAATCAATACCATGTGTTTTACCTCAATTTTTCGCTAATTTCGTTTATTACATAGATTGGAGTAATTTTTTCCTCCAAATTTTGTAGTCTGTTGAGCCATATTTCATTCAAATTTGAACGGCATAAATCATTTTCAACGGAATACTACTTTACAGAATGTTCAGCATGTTGAGCGTTTACAGAAACATTTGTTTCAGATAGTGCAATTTTATCTGATCATTTAGGATTATCGTATTCATATTCATATTAAGTATTCCCTGCTGATTTTTTTAAAACTATGTCCCATTGCTTAAATGATTTTCAATTTTGAAAGTAACAGCTTGAGCTAAAGCAGTGAGCATCTGATGCGAATAATTTTATGGTCTTTAATAATTTTTTAACGTTGAAAATATCTTTTCGAGGGAAATGTCCTTAACTTAGGCTAATCTGAATGACAGATGATGTAGTAGTTGGGTGTCCTCCCCTGCCAGAAAAAAAATTTTCCACAGTGTATTCACAGTGTGTTCACATAGTCGACTCTGTGAAGATGTGATTCACAATGTTAAACTGCTCGAATTTAACCAGTGTGAAGATGATTTCACACTGTGGACACCTCCACAGTGTGGTTTACCACAGAGTGTTCACATAGTGATGTTCGATTTCACAGTGTGAATTTACACGCTCACAATGTGAAGATGTGATTCACAATGTTAAAACGCTCGAATTTAACAGTGTGAAGATGATTTCACACTGTGTTTCACACTGTGAACACACTGTGGGACACTGTGTTCTTTCCGACAGGGTCGAGTGTTAGTGGGATGTTTTGACTATCAAAATATTAAGAATGAAGTAAAACTTTTGAACTTTCTTAGAACACAGTACACTGTGTAGAGGAAAGAGATATAAACAGGGTACGTGAAACAGTAATTCCAAACTGTGTTTCATAACTGTTTCAAAGGCTGATTCTGGCTTCGTAGTTGAGCTATAAACGCTGCCTAAAGCCTATACACACAAATCGCTTATGAATTCCTAGGGGTAGCCAATAGATGCAGAGGTGCTATACCAGTCAAGATCAAGGACACTCCAATTACCAGCTTGTCATCTCTTCATCTCAAAACCAATCACCAAACATCTTCAGATCTTGGATGATGGTCATCAACTCTCTCATTCAGACTTCTTATTTAAAAAAATATATTATAGCATAAATGCTGCTATTAGTATTAGTCTGAATAACAGACTTATATTTCAATAATATTTTTTTTGTGTTTGTTTAATCAATATTCTTTTAAACCAGTAATAGGTGAATGTCATATCTGTATTTCTCGTCTTCCCAAATATAAAGCACAAGATATCGTCACAAAATGTAAATCCAAGGGTTATGCAAATATAATCTATATTGGTTTCAGAATAATTATAATCATATTTCTCAGGCAAGCCATTGATCAGCTTTTTCAAAGGCAATCGTAAATCCCTGCTAATGATTTACCCATGCAATATCTGTGTTATTTTGAGTCATGAAAGGAATTTTTGCGTAAGCTATAATGTTGTGATATTTCTTTTTCCTCAATGACTTTATGAACTTCAATGAAATAAGTATACCGTTATAAAATGTCTGCACATTCGTTAACATATGACATGTCCGTGTTTAGGATATTTTGTACATGGATATACTATCGTTGGTAGTATATCTATGGTTATTTACAAGGTTTTCTGCGCATGCTTGTAGTAACATTGACAAATGAAAGTGAATGTCTGGCGGTTAGACTAGGTGGATCCATAGACCATTGACAATCATCGGAAGATTTCTCGTCAATTCAGAGGAACTCATCGTCACTAAAGTGTCACTAGAGATTTCTCAATGCGGTCGTTGCACTGCTTGGCTGACCGGTTCAAAACGCACCTTGAATCACTGTACCACCAGTGCATCCCTCTATCCAACTGACAGGGGTTACTAACCGCTCCTACACCATGTACACCGCACTAAAAACCTATCATAGATATCTTTCATTGATATCCGTTGGAATTCAATTTGATCTGTTGATACTATGATGATAATGGATTCCCTGTATTACGAGGCTTGTTTATTTTAATTCCTTAAAGACAGGGAAGGGGTAAAATAAAGGCCCTTTAAGTCTATTTATTATTTTATTTTGAAGAAAACTTACACCAAGAAGCTAGAGAGTATGTGGAAACTACATTAACATGCAGTGCGTCATGCAGTAAACCTCCTTTGTCTTCTTCAAATTATGACACTGACGTCAGTTGCGTTCTTCCAGCGCATGTCATAGAGATATAACCATTAAAGAAAAAATGAATATCACAACAGATTGGATAATTTCCTGAAACTCATCAAAAAGCAAGACACTATTTGAAGTATCATCTTGTTTCAAGCGATGTAGAATATTTTGGAAGAGTACTTGGGGGATTTTGTGATTTTGAGAAGGTCATGAAGTTCCTAAGCGATGATCATAATCTGAAGAGCTTCAAGATGACTGTGAACTGACAACCTGAATTAGAGAGAATTCGCTTTCCGTTGCTCCAGGGAGATAGGTGCTTAGGACGGAGGTGACAAAAGTTAATTACAAAGTTCTGCTTTTACTGCTGAAGGAGGAGATGGCTGTCGGCTATGACATCTGTAGGGAAAATACGGGAAATTTAGGTAATACCACCAGACACAAACATCGGGTTTGACCTGTGTTAAATCAGTCAAATGGAAGACATGATCAAAAACTGGATCATTACACTCACCTGATTAGAGCTCTGGTTTAAAGGACCGATTTAAGGTTCCATAGTAACCTTTGATTATTGAGGGCATTATTCTCTTTCTTACTTGAACTTTTGTTGACTGTGGATGATCGTTGTCTTCTTCTGGGTAAAGCCTCTAGCCAATTCCTGCATGTGATCTTTCTGGTTCCGACCGCAGTCATTTCACCTCAAGCGACCTTAACGGATCCTTTTGTTCAGAGATCATTATTTTGCTCCTGCAGCAAGATAATGATGCATAAATCACAATTGTGTTTAGTATATTTTTATTTTATTTTCACCAGACAACATCCATTAGGCTAGGTGATAAAGTTGATAAGACATGACTGGGAATACGTCTACCTATATGATTGTTTTCGGTGGCTTTGGAGAGGGAAACATTGTATAGGGCATTGCTCTTCGAAAAACATTTTACGCGAGTTTGTAATTTGATTTGATGGAGGGGGAATCCCCCAACAATCCCAAACATTTCTTTTCTTATAAATCAAAGACTGGATTGAAACTCACGATTCTTTGATTTACCCAAATGTGACGATAAATCGTTTTTGCACCTCTGTGATCAATACGATGGGATGTCGGATGTGATGAGATGGTGTTCACTGAAAAGAAGATGACTGTTGCATACATGAGGAGCAGCTGATAGAGACTGCACTACAAGACGTCACATCTCACGTTACCCCTGGTAACGCGGATCGCATCTTCAGCTCCATGGCATTGTCAGTCATGTAGGAGCTGTCCTCCACAACTATCCTGCAACTAGTCCATCAACGTGCAAATATTTAGACAGCGATGGATTTCATCCTATCATATCACTTTACTGAGTTGAGTTGCTGATAGCCTTCCACGATGGGGGAATCTAACCCGAATCTATGCTAATTTTCCCCCGTACTGCACAGGTGTTGTGGGGACTCTGCATTCATTTCCATCAGCAATTAAATGCTCAGCTAGTATCTCTCTACGCATTTGCACACATCAGATTCGGGCCTTATCTTCAACAAATTAATTTGTTTGGATTTTACTTCCACGCTGGACTTGATTTCAAGTTGACTATAGTATCCCTTTTCCTGTGTACCAATCCGGATTATTGATTGGAGGAAATCGCGAAGAAGTGTTGAATCACGTGGTCAGTGAGACAGGAAGGATGGTCTCAGGTCTATTGCCCTGGATACTCCTTGAGGGACGGCAGGGTCATTTTACTCCCTGAAAGTTACGTCATCCATAAGGAAAAAGCAATACATTTAATACATCCATTCTAGTAGTCCAATGATCCTCTTTGTCCGTCCTAAATACCGTATGTATGTTTACATGACAAAGACTAAGATATCTTGCTTTGATGATTTGCCTTTAATGGTGACCCATACTATGTGTTTGTAACATACATTTCAACAGTTCAATGACAAATTAAATTCATTGATTCTGTAACATGATGTTTTATAGTGTTGCGCATACTAAGAAGGTACAAGCGAAAGACCCACATAAGCATCCTCTCTGAAAGACATGACACATATATTATATAAAAAAACTGATATATCAGGCTTACGATTCTTTAGTGGCTTGAATAGATGTTAACTAGTTCGTCATCATTCTTAAATGTGTTTAATAGATTTATTTTTATATCATAAAGATATAAAGTGAAGAAACGATTGTAATAATTCCTATTAACATCTCCCGTCACGAACCGTCAACCATCTCTTATTTATTTGGTTCCGATGAATACTCTAGTTACCATGGTAATCATATAGGCTAAAACCTTAAGTCAATTCCAATGTTTGGATTATGTTGGCAAGGCGGTCATGTAACATTTTGAGATAAAAGATAAACGGAATTACACGTGTCATGCGCCTTTTCATGCCAAATTATACTAGTTATTTTCAATTTCTACTACATTAAGTTTCAACATTACTAAGAAATAAGTTTGAATCATTGAGCATAATAAAAACAAAAAGGAAACAAAGTAACAGTTATTATAAATGCCACTCGCTTAATTTTTTTTCTTCATTTTTTAAACTCAAAATCACATTTTCTTTAAAAATATTACATTCCGCCTGCAACGTCATATATATATATATATTGCAGGTAGTTTTATGGTGATGATTGCAGAAGAAGAAACGTGACAAAATTGATATAAGCTAGGGGATTATACCAGTATATTTTGACATGATTTGTAGTGGGAACCGATTTTTCTCTTTTTTTTTTCGTTGTGAATGTGTTTTCGAACTTGTAGTAAATCTACATCTTGTATCTAATATGACACATTGCTCTTGATACTGGTACAGAGTACATAGTCATATTGGAGTGAAATATTTGTTCAAAAGAGCTCAATAAACGTCCTTGACAAAGACAGAGATAGAGGGAGACCACGCTCAATTTGAAGGACATGTATTGTTGAATGTGGAAGCAACCATTACAATCTAAATATTGATAAGCATACCAAGTATACGTAAACAATGAGCTCTATTAGTCATTAAGAACAATTTCCCATCTACAAAACCACCACAATTCATGTATGAACGTGATAAAACCCATATCCTTCTTTTTATTTGTGAGCAGGAAATACTGATCAGATTACAATAATATATCCTATATCTTCATACGTTTGCCACTAAAACATTCATGTTGTTTTCCCTCGCAAACAATAGCAGGGAATATACACGTCGACGAAATTAAAAAGAATTAAAGGTACTAGTCATCAATATCATATTTTTTTGATATATAAATGTTAATGAAATCAGAATTTGCATATATTTATATATACTCAAAAAAGTTCATAAAAAATTTAAATGGTTAAGTATTAAAATAGAATAGTAGGAAAAATCAATTCATTCGGGGACTGTGCATAGAAAAAGCATTTTTTACATAATTGGTTTTTCAACTTGCAATATCTCTTTACAAAAGAAACATTTGAAAGTTGAAACTGATATCGTGACTACAGTTAACCGACATGGAACCCTTTATGTACATCGCAGAATATTTGTTGATTTAAAAAATAAAAAATAAGAAATGGCCTAGTTTCGGTTTTTTCAACAATAACTGCACTTTTGTACACAATGCCCGTTTTTCTATTTTCTGATGTATATTGAAATAGTGTCACATGAATATCAACGCAAAGGTACATTTTGTTTTTATGTGCGTAAGTGTGGGTCAATTTAGCAGTATGTCCGAGGACATTTTCGGACAGAGAACAAAAAAAAAATCATGACAACAATGGTCCTCGGAAGCCGGACAATAGTCCTCGAACGTCGAACAATGAATTTGTGCTTTATTCCGTCGACTGTCCGAGGACGAGGAACAATAGAGGAACAATACCTGTCCTCGGAAGTAAAGCCATGTAGAGCTGTGTGTGTGTGTGTGTGTGTGTGTGTGTGTGTGTTTGGTTGAGTGCATGAGGCATATGCAGATGACTATGAAATTCAGGGATGGAATGTTATCTTACAGCAAACACGGCGTCAAAATATACACTACAAAATTCAGATGTGGTTTTTTTCGATATATTTTTTTAAATTTTATATACTATTTATGTTTTATATATTCAGTTTGTCATGGCTTTAATTTGTACATAGCTTAGAAACCCTCAACAAATATATCGTCTAGGTATTTTTCTAACAATTTATGTTAATCATATAATGTGTACTATGTACACATTTTAAAATAGAGTATTACAGATGCCTCATGAATGTATATATTTTAAAAGATTTTTAGGTACATTGTAACACAATGAAGAGTGAGAGTGAAACACTGGTACAAAAAGAATATGATAAGATTAGTTTTTACATTTAGAAAAGACAGTTAAGTTTTTATTATTTCTACCGTGGTAATACATATAATTATGGAAGTTGATATTTTGCTATCCACCACTCATCAATTCATGATCTGATGATGGAATTACTGGTGTCCATATTTGTTTTTGTTTTTTTTCAGCAGATGGCGATTGCGTGAGCCATTTCACTGCCCCGTTAAAAAAAAATCAGTGGATTTTTCACCCACAATTTCTAGTCTTCGCCTACTGAAAAATTCTTCCAAACAGTTTAATGAAGTTCCCAAACTGCTAGTGTACTAATAACTAGTGCACGTTAATTAATTTACAGTTTGATATTATATGTCTGAAGTGTTTTGCATTTTACATTATACGGCTTCCTTTTCCTAGTTGAAATACTGGTTTCTCTTTTTCATTAATGAGAACAATGTTTGTTCATGACATAATCTTACTCTGTAAAGCTGTTGAAATAATGTTTGTATGGATTTATCTGAAGCCAATGTCCATAATTTCAAATTATCGTAATATTTTCCCATTTTGTTGCCTTCATCACCTCCAGGCTCGCAGGCGTGGCGGACACCCTGGTGCCATGGCTCAACAAACTGCTACGGCTAATAGTTCTCACTGCTGACAATTACTGAACATTCGTTGCACTGTGCGCAATGCCAACTCACATATCACCACTGATATCAACTTGGTGTAGGACTACTGCAGGCTGACTTGACGGAAACAGCATCCACAAAGAGCCAGTTGGTGATCATGGTGATCAAGGAAATCGTACACTTCTTGAACTATATGCACAGTGTAGGGAATTGTGATTTAAGCGATTGAAAAACAAAAACACTTGCTGTGTATTTATGAAAACTGGACTTGTCATGTGATGATTGTCCACTCTGGTTGATGGAAGAGGAGAAAGCTGACCTTTGGAACTTCAAGCTTGGATCATGAAAAAGTCGTAGTGCTCAAATATCAAACTTTTGAGCTAAAAATCGATGTTATAGCATTGTCCGTTTATTCAGCGAATTAAAATCTTCGAATAAGAAAAGCGCACCCACACATAAGATGGCGGAGTTTGTTCGTAGGCATTCGGGATATCAACTGACACCAAAGTGGACTTTTAAAAGGATTCAGTCTAAATATCAATTCTAAAATATTTAGAAGTATATTTGAATATTATGTGTAAGGTATTATGTGTATCTTTCTTTATTGATAATATGATGATAAGAATTTTCTCCTTGTATTGGAAATTGTCTTTGTTTTTCTCGAGTAAAAATGGCGATTTATGAATTTCATTTAAAAATGTAATTAAAATCGTTTTGATTTCAAACATTCAACAACCAAAAAAAAAATCAAATTGTTATGTGCAGGAAAACAAGGAAGAAGGCAAATAATGAGTGAAATAACCTACTAAATTTGGTTTACTACTACTTTGGTCGATTTACAACACATTTCATGCCTGATTTTATATAAAACGTGCGTTTGCCAAGCGTTGGTATTATACAACGTATAACAAGGTAAGGTGATTTTCCTTCTTTTATACACCAAGTGTTGGTTTTATAAAAAAAAGTTCACGGAGCACACTCAACTAAAAATGAAGTAATTATCAATGTTGAATAATAGGCACATGATACATTTCATCTTACGTACGTATCTCGGATACTAATCTTACTGACGGATGTAATGTGTCATGTTTTCAAGAAAAGTATTGGCTTAAAATCAGTGGCGGATCTACATAGGGGGAAAACCGGCCCGTGCCCCCTCTTTTGAAACCCAACTGGCATACCTTAAGTACACAATTACAAAAAAATAGCCCCTTATTTGTGCACTTTTCAGGCTCTGTGCCCCCTCTTTTACAAAATCCTGGATCCACCCCTGCTATAAATGATGATGATGATGATGATTCAGCATTTGTATGGCGCCATATTTCTGATAACAACATTCAAAGGCACAATACTAATAATGGTGATGTTGCACTAAAGTGACACCCAATATTTCGTTCGATAATCATTTCAGTTCTTCAATTTAGCTTAGAAATAATAACTTCGTTGGACATCAATTCGCCAGTTATGCTGGCAAAAATAGATAAATGTTTTGCCAACAAGGTTTGGGAAAGGCATGAATATGGGAAGGCTAAGCAAGATCGGACGTTGGGTAGGGCAGAGTTGGCGGTTATTCATTATGTTGACATCCTAGAAAATTATTGTGTTTATAAATAAGGCACTTTTAGAAGCAGAAATACTGTACGCTTTTTGTTCGTTCACTGTTCTTGGAAATTTCCTTGATGCTGTAAAAGGGCAAGTTGGGTCAAGAACATCTCGGAAATATCTCATGTATTATTATTTCACACCATTTTTAGTTTTCAGTTTGGTTATAAGCTCACAATAGTAGTTCACTACATAATTATCTCATCTGAAATAGGTTCAGTTCAGTCTTGTTTTCATGTATAATGCAAGCGGAAAATTTATATCTCTCACAACCGCTTAAGTTGACAATGTAAAGACTTGTACCTTTAATTGCATTGAATTTGGTTCTTCTAGTTTGATATTTAAATACGTCTTTGGTTATATCATTCATTAATAAAATATGAAGTTTAGCTTGTGATGTTTCGACTCGTATACTCAACTTTCCCGTAACCATGGTAACTAAGTCGAAGCTGAGGGCCAAGTTGAAAGTGTATAGTGTTTAATAATATCATTTTCTGCCTCAAAAATATGTAAATAGCTTTTTTTGTATATAGATAAAAAGAAATAATGCTTGTTTCAAGACAAATGAGCGGAATAGCAAAATTAAATGTAAGTCTTAAGAGGCAGGCATCATATACGAAACAGAGTAAAAAGAACATAATTATGCAGATTGAAAATTATCTGTAATAGAAGTAGATGATATGACAAAACGAAATATGAAAATGATTGTAATAATAATACTTTAATGATATGAAATAGTTCAAAAAATTGTACTATGCAGATTGGTGATATCACAAAATATAAGGATGAAGTTTATAAAAATACACTGAAGTACTAATGCTACCATTATTGTGGTAAACAAGGAATAATGTTTACATTAGATATGATATCAATATAATGTGACTCGATGAAAGATTGTTGTTCATTAGCCGCTGTCTATACCAAGGAAAAAAGAATATGTTTACTGACAATACTATCATGAAATGTGAAATATAAACCCATTCTAACTTGCTGGCGATATAAAACGAGAAGAAATTCACGGGAATTACAGCATATGAATTGTTTGTCATTCAACACGTCATTTTATATCTGTGAGGCACAAGCTGACATTAAAAACTTCTGCAAAAGTATAGTTTGTGCATTTTAGCATTGTGTGGAAGAATCATTACCTCAGTGATAAGGCCATGTTTAATAAATTATCATCAGGAATATTGTATTGTAATTGAAAAAGAAGACGGAAGTCCTACTGTTGATAGGTAGATGATAATAATTTAAATGTCATGCTAGTGCTTATCATTGAACAATTGGAGTAATACACGAAATTGCTTGGTCTTTAAATCAAATTCATTTTAAGGCATGTAAGGTACATATATTGTACAATTGTATATCAGATTTAGTGTATATGATTATGTGAGGGCTTTTGTCTCCAGTTCTTTTTGTTTTGTTTACAAGCATACTCGAACTATTTTTCATACACAGATGTAACTAATGCTGGAAATAATAATAAAAACAATCTTTAAAAGAATTTTTAGTCTTCGGCTATTTTTTGTATCAAAGTATCTGAGACTCCTAGAAGTCCCTTTCGGAACCCATGCTGTTTAAAAATTTATGTCGTCATAAAATTGCTTTCAATGTGAATTCAAACAGGCAAATAAAACCACATGGATAATAATGTATTCTCTATATATATATATCAGACAACTTCCCCTGGACTTTCATCCCGGACAACTATCCGCCGGAAAACTACCCCTTTAGGATACCTACCGGCCCAGGAGTCAGGACAAAGAGCAGGGGCGTCGCCAAAAAAAAGATTGAATGGGGGTGTCCGGATCTTAAAATTTTTTTTTTAATGGAACAGGTTCCTATAGGGGTGCGGAGAAAATTTCAAAGACCCCTTTCCCTCCCCCAGAATATCATCAGATTATTAAAAAATTACTGACAAAATTTTAAGTGACACAATTTGCAATAGGTTGTTTGTGATATAACCCCCTCCCCCTCCTGTAAGATCGCCTCTGTTTGAAACAATTTTCATGTAGAATTACTTACCTCTATGGTTTGCTCCTTCAAGATGCCCAGAGCATACAGGTCATCTCATAAAAATCCTATTATCAGGGGCGGACTGGGACTAAACTTCGAGTGGAGAATTTCGGAGCCACCGGCCCTTTTTTTTTTATGGCCGGCACTTTTTAACCTAAATATCGACCGGCTCGTAGGCGAAAACTCCTCAAACTCCCCAGTCCGCCCTATTATCAAACTATTATCATTTACCACTTCTGTTTCTCCCTGTTTAAGATAAAGTTGAGTTCTGGTCATGATACTGACTTGTGAAAGGAAATGTCTCAAAGCAATTGCAAAAGATTGATTATATAGCACAGAAGAATTGGTGTATGCTGTAAGGTTTAGGAATCACCAAAATGATAAGAAATGGACTCAGTCCTGCTGAGATTCACACGCACTGCAAACAGAAATATGTATATGGGACTACACACAAATGTTCGGCCCGAACATTTCAGCTGTTTCTTGTCATATTTTGAATGTGAAGGCATTTGAAGAGCAATCGTTTTGAGGGGACATATCTACTATGATAATCTTCCAAACTAACATAATAAGAATGAGTAAGCTCACAAATTATGTTTTACCTTTACCGGAACTCAACCTTCCCTTCAAAGATAATGACTTATAACAAAAAAGCTTGAGGCATGTATGCAATTAAAAATGTTCAATTATTTTCTTCTATAATACAGATGTCGAAAACATTGAAAAATCTGTGTAACACGACATAATATGAAAAGCAGTTGTAACTTTTGCATGGTCGTGAGATGAGAGCCTACGGTGAGCTTTGAATTCGTATTACGTCAACACATTGAAAAAAAAAACAGGACAGACTTGTGTATAAAAGTACACTCTTTCTGATTTGTGATGTTTGGATATAAATACCTTCTTAATACATTAAAGTGAACATCGAAAGCTACAAAATCCGTCCATTCAAAGCATATATAAGTTATATAAATTTGAAAGATCACACGAATGGATATCAAATAAAACATCTCAAAAATAATATCGGTGAATCAAATAGGGAATGGGTCTCAGGTCGATAATTTGAATACATAATTACTGAACAAAATACTAAACAATACATAACATGTATGCCAAAAGTCAAGAACTATTTTTTTTTATAGCAAAGATCACGTGACATCGTCCACAGAATTCTTGACCCCTGGCCCTACTAAGAAGTAGGTCTATGCTTTGAACCCTGTGTCGCTTATGCATATTGATTGTATGGGCAATTTGACCTTCTAAGACAAGATTTTTCTTTTCCACGAAAACTCGTCAATCAATGGTGAGGTAAGCAACGTGAGACAGAATGACCTCGTATAGTCATGGTAGTCGCAAAGACATAACTTCCAAAAATTTCATTTTCTATCCTACATGCATTTTCTGTTGACGAAGATGAAGGTATGATGGCTCTCTGCTCGTCCTGCGATATACTAGCATTAAAATTGCGTACAATTTATTTTAATTCACTCACTGAAGGTAAAAGATCGCCGACCAGAAGCTAAATTTATCATTTTGTCTGTTCCCAAATGTTTCCAAAATGGCATCAGAACCACGATCACGGCTACCTATATAGAGAAAAACTCAGGGAAAATGTGGATTGGTGCCACAAAATGTCACAGTGCATTTGTATCTCTTGCTATGGTATTCGGGCACTGATTTTTTAAAGGAAGCACTCTTCCTCTTTGTTTATCCTACATAAACGATGTCAGTGAGCGTCCTTCTAAATTTGTAAAATAGATTGAGGCGACATCCCCTTCCCGATCAAAGCTTTTGTTCTGAGAAAAAATGACAAAGGTAAACCGTCTTTTTCATATTAATGAGCCTCTCCCTAACCAAAGACCTTAGCCACTGTTTAATAAAACGATCATCGTCAGTTAGGGTTTTTATTTTAGACCCCATTGAGTCATTATCATATCGAGGTTCTTTGTTCTTTTTTCAGAGAGGGGTGCTTATTTAGACTTTAAAAAAATACCTTTTCAGAGAACTACACAAATACTGGAAACTCCTATAAACTTTATCAAAGCATCTCCTAACATCTGTTTGCATTGCTTCAGCCCGAGCAGATATGTTTAGCTCGACTTGCAGAATGATAAGGCTTTGACACGTGGAAAGTGTATATGGAAAAGAAATCATTTTCCATAAATATCACAACATTAGAAGCTAATTTAAGTTTAGAAGGCGATATCTTCTGACAGGTTGTACTTTTTATCGCCTTGGCAGGAACATTTTGAGGTTTATGATCCTTGGCAATGTGTCCGTCATCACGAGTGAATAATGAATGCCAGTATTGATAGATGGTCCAATATTGTTCAACTGAGCAGGACAATTAGTCCTCGGGATATGACATCACTCCATCGTGACTCATGACGTCACAGGCACGGCAGCACCTCTCCTGTGCAAGCGATTTAGAGAGGCTGGTAGTAAGATGGTATCTGGAGAAAAGAGAATGGTGGACTACTTGAAGGTCAAAGACATGATCTAGGGGTCACGATCGTGATAGGGGAAGGAGAACCCCATAATAACAGGGTTATTTTACAAGATGGTAGCACCAACAAAAGGCTCAATGCACTACTGAATTTGATTCATTTCGCAGGGATGAAGTATAAATCCTGTGTGACATACCCTGTAAATGATCAATTTTATAAACTTTCAGAGGAATTTATTCTTTTGCAAAAAGTTATTGTTGGTATTTTCATCATGAACATAATCCCTATCAACTAGAGTGAATCTATTCATCATTGGCTAAAGGGCCATCACAAGAGACATAATAGGCTCTACTTCTGCTTTATAAAGCTATTAAAATTACACAAACAATTATTTTTAAAAAGTAATTAAAATTCATTTACTTAGCTATGTTTGAAAATATTTTGAATTCACCTTTTCTAAGAAGAGGTACTTCATTTTAAATGGCTCGTTTACAGCAATCAGGTCGACAGAAGAGTATGTAAACTTAGGTCTGCAATGTGTATTGAGTAAATTATAACTCGAGAGTAAAATCTTTGAGGGGATAGTGACCTTGAAATCAACCGAAACGATGTTTCAATGAAAAAAGGTAGGCCGTCATGTCAAAGAAAAAAGATCGAATGAACTCCTGTTTGAATCATTAACGGCATTGGTTAGATACCACAAAGAATACTAAATGTTACGACCCGCATTATAACTACCACACCGGCCCACACCTACATCACCACCATTACCACCACTACCACCACCACCACCACCACCACTACCACCATTCACCACCTTCGGAAATAAAACGTGTATTTCTCATATTTTTTCTTTGTTATCAAAGTCTCATGATCACTTATGACCTCTTTATTTCAATACAGAAATGATTACTGAAAATATCGAGAAATCTAAAAATATATATTCCATGTTTAAATCGGGTTTTTTTTTCCTGTGAAGTTCGTAAGCGCTCAAAACCCCTTTGCTCGTAAAAGATCATTGGTAACTAATTTAGTTGCAATACTATTTTCATTCTTCGTAATATGGACAAAGGCCAAATATGATCCACTGATAGATGGACCTATGATATTAGTTTGTGACTTTCATAGATATCGTTGGAGAAATTGAATCACTACGCTCATTCAAATTTAATTTCTATATTATACCGATCTTAGGGAAATTCTGCTTGGAGGTTTATCTGATGGAACCAGTGTTGAGCCATGTTCGCTGTGATTCATCTCACACTTCCGCCAGTGAGCAACTCTTACGACATCATTGTCTGGGGAAAGGACATATGTGCGTGTGTGTGCGTGTGCGTGTATGTGGGGGAGGGTGAATGTCTGAGGAATATGGAGATATAAGAACAGCACCATGTAAACTAAAGTAACCATGGTAACTTAGTGTGCTTTTGTTGCTATCAGTGCCCGTTTCATCATCAAGACTAGTGCGACAGCCCTCGAAGATAAAGATTAAGCCTTTACAACAATGGTAAGTATCCCTGAAGTTAGGGGAATTTTTTCTGATCAACATGACAGTGAACCACATGTCTCTAAAATGCCTTCTATATCTCTGAAAGACTTCAAAATTTTCACTTGATATTTTGTGAGCTGTTGATTGATGCGTTACCTCGTATATTCCAAAGTAGTTAAACGAAACCATTCTTTAGAAAAGAAAGCTGGAGATGATAAAAAGCAAATGTTTTCTTCAACTCTGCGAACATTCCGAATGTAAAAGAAAAATCAGCTAAAGAATTTTTAAATCAAGTATTTATTAGTGAGAAGTATAATTTCAATATTCTCCCTTTATTCAAATCAAGATTTGGTTGATCCCCCCACCCAGTCCTGTGATGCACCTTTACTATATCATGCAATTTATATATTTTTAATGCACGGAAAAGAACGTATTTTGTTTCAAAATCAGTGTAGATGAACAACAGTTTTGTATTTTTGTAGTCCATAGCAATCATTTAACAACCCCCCCCCCAAAAAAAAAAAACCATTCTACCTCATTGTATTGTCACTACAGGCTATCAAAAATACCTATGACTAAATGAGAGAATCATTTGTAAAATAAAAAATACACCTTGATCTGATGAGCAATCACTATTTTTAAACTCAAGACTGCGTTGTCTTTTATTTGTGTTTTTATTTCTTCTTCCAAAATCTCTGCATGTGCTTAGAAATATTTACTGAAACAAACAAAACTTATTAGAATTGAACTGGATTTTTTGTGCAGAAAATTAAAAGTAAGCAATCCTGATTTAATAATTGAAATGGCTTCAATCTATGGCTAGCAGGTATAAATTCGGATCACTTTACATGGTATGTTGCATGTACATCACGCAAACTCCAACATCAAACAATTATAAGTTTTTCCGGATAAAAATTGAAATGAATTTAAAAACCCATTCGCTATCATGCTGTGTATCAGAGTGCCCCCATCATATTGCATTGTTAAATCTGTGTACAAGTAAGATGTATTTATATGGTCAAGCTTTTTATTGAAAATGAAAATTGATGATTTTATATGAAGGCCTATCTGAATTATTTTTATTGTTTCAGGCAAAGTCTGTTCTTCAACAGGTCCCAGAATGAGTCCGAAAACATTTTACATAAAGCAAAATAAAACACTTTAAAATGCACTTAATGACACAATAAAATACTGAAAATTTTCATAATTAAAAAACAGTAATAATAATAATAAGAACAAAAAATAGTCTTCAAAACAAAAACCAATATTACATCAGTGAATAAAATACACGTGGCAAATAAAATGATTTTGGATATAGATTTATTATATCAGTATAAGAAATTGAAAAAGAAGAATTTTACTATGAAGCTCATTAAAATAATTCTCTCAATCCATCTCTCTAACTACATTCAGTGTATGTTTTTACCTAAATCCACAGAGAGTAAAATGAAATTCATTGTGCTGGGTGAAAATGTGCTTTGTTTTCATAAACGCACAACCAACAAATTATCATTATTCCATTTCAAATACCGTTGTTGATTCAATTCGTTATTTTTCCTGCCTAGATTTGATCGGCTTCGTGCGGTTGGAACCACCTTGCTTCAATGAATATTTATTAATTTCTGATGCCTACACACATTTCGTAAACAAGATGGTCTTATTGGATATTTTTCGTAAACAGAAATGGCTTTAAAACCAGAATTTTTATATATAAAATGAAATTATGCAACTCATACGGAAAAGCATTCTGCTATATTGAATTACGGTATGTTTTCTACATGCATAGGCCACAATAAGAAGCATATATGGCTAGTAATGTAATATTAACTCATATAAACTAAACGAATCTTAGAAACATTGGTTAACTATTTTAGATGATATTTCTTTAATGTGGTACCAGCCTTGTCATCAGCTGTTTCTTTTTATAAGGAACACCTAAATAAGAGTATATGTGCCTGTAAAATCAGCAAGACAATTTTTTTTGTGAAATCATGACGTAAAATCAACCCACGATTGGAAGTTTAAGAATTAAAATAAAAATTGACAATTCCAACAAGAAACTGGCATTTGAAAGAAAAAAAATGTTTGTCTGGTCTGAGGTTTTGATGACGTGAAAGTTGTGTCTAACACCCGCCAGTGAAACTACTCCACGGGGCCTTTGGCAGGATATTCTCACCCGACACGTAGGCGAGCGAGAACAGTCATATTGTGGTGGAGTCTGGTATACCCGCGGTTTTCCTCTGCTTGAAGAAGAAAGAAACGTCGAGTGAAATCTAACCAGTGATATGTATTTGGGTGAAAATATTTGTAATGTTTAGCATCAGTTTTAAAAAAGTGAACCCGTAGACGAAGGATAAGGGTAGGCTGGTGCATGAAATTATCGTTAGATTAGGTAAAATAATGTACTGATTTGGAGAGATAGTTTTCTACCAACTGAAGGAACTTCACCTGAAAGAGACGGCAGAGCGACGGGGTAGATATTGATATCAATATCGACTCGGGAAACGGACGTGTCTGTCATGACACTAAATCATTTTATTCAAAATTTCATTATTGTTAGACGAAATAGCATATATTTATTTACATTCATATAATATACGTTTACCTATTGCAACTGAGTAAAAAATATATCTTATATTTTTTATTGCCTACGTTAATTATGCAACCCATCTAGTACTGCATGGGACAATAGGCCTATACAGGGAAAAATCGTTTTAAAACTTGTATTTCTTCCCCGTATTCAAATGTGTGCATGTTTAAGTACTTATTTATTATTATTATTATTATTATCATTATTTACCTAACTGCGACTTAAGGCGAAACCTAACAATAGGTTTATTCCGTCACAATAGAAACTCAACGTTCGGGCGAAAAAAGTGTGGGTTAGGGCGAAACGTAACAAAAGAATGAGATAAAAGATTTCGCCCTAAGTCGCAGTTAGAGTTATTATTATTATTATTATTATTATTACTATTATTATTATTTATTCGGCAAAGACAAAAATCAAGAAGACAGTGAATATAAAACAACAGTAGATTTAGAAGAGAGTCGCATGGATGCCGGGAAAATAAAAAGATTAACTAAATAACTATAACTGAAGGTCTTGTTTTCCAATCCATGTGACTTTAAATGAAATAGAATAAAATGGTGAGATGCAACAATTGATGAATTACAGTTGTGATTACAAGTTTTAGAGACAATAATCATTAACTTAAAGGGAAAGTCCACATGATACATGATTATACTGAATTAAATTTCGCTCTACTTTTGCTCTACTTTCAAGCAAAATAGCATTTTGGTTCTTCTTAATTAAAACATAAGTAATCAAACTCGTCAAAAATATCCAAATTTCTTGTCAGTCTTCTTGCGGATTAAAAGCTGTTAGTATTCAATAGAAATTCAATGAACCCTTCACCTTCCCATTAACCTCAAGACGGCGAGACGAGGAATAGAAAAATAAAGTACCCATTGTGATATTTTGACTAAATGGTTTGGTATTTCTATTCAGCGCCGGGTTCACCACAAACCTGTTCCTGCTTTCTTCGCCTTTGCTGTATTTAGCCTGATTCGATATTCTCGTCAAATCAAATATATTAGGTTTGATTTACTGGTAGCTTTCACTTAAACTCATTTACCCTATGACACAAAATTGCGGCGATATCATGCATTTTGCTCTATTTCTTTCCAATTCGATAGAAATAGTCGACATTTTGTAGCGGTTGAAATATAAATCACCCCTACCGTTCTGATAACTGTAATGCTGTTTGGAATGATCTCATTAATGTATTCCCTGTGTGAATAAAACGAATTCAAGTCTTTATTTGAAATGCTCCGAATGACAGACGGACAACGGTTACATTATTTAGCCCTTAGGGCAATATTCTCAATCATCTCATTTTGCTAGCGACGTAATTTGAGCAAATTCCCATGGGAAAATTGATTGATTTATCTTATTTTCAGAACACCTTTCATGTTCTGTCTCGAGGAATATATCTCGGTGTGGGAAATGACAACAGAATTATGCTATCTCACGGTCCGCATAACGAGCAACATTTTTTTTGTGCAAGAAGCTGCTTTTGATTTCCTTATGATCTGATGATTGTAAGTATGTAGAAATCCCATCGAAAGCACATTCAAAACCGACATCAATTACACAAAGAGCCTGCAATTCATACTTGTCATTTTACAATTTTTGAATAATTTGGAAATGCTGGTCATAAATACACACCGCCCTTTTACGCAATCCGAATATTTATATTGACATAAAATATCTGTATTTATTGTAATACTGTGAAAAATAAAATTCTTGAATCTAAAACGATACAATTTATGTTCCTTTTTTTTAAATCTAAATGCCTTATCATATTATGAGAACAAGAAAAACAGAAAGTGAAGAAAAAATATTCAAAACATATTATGTGAACAGAGAATTAAAGGGAAATGTAAGTTCCTAATCTTACGTATATTAAAGTTATTACTCAAGGTGTATATATAGATATGTTTTTTGTTGGTAGATGTTATTGTATTAAATTGAGAAGGAATGTGTCCTACTTTCCTGTATGAATATGATCTTATGATTCCATGCATATAACGTGATCCATAATAGGTCGACTGGCTTCAAACTGAAACAAAATATTGATTGATATTAAGAACCATTTTCCAAGGAAAATTCAACATTGAGTTTCGATTTAAAATACTGATGATCAGGGGTGGATGAGCCAACACTGAAGAGCAGTATAGTATACGGGAACGCAAGGAATATCTCGCCCGTGAGCCTCGGCACCATTCAGGTGAATACTCGCGTGAAAAAGCATGCAGGAGGAAAATTACATTATTCGAAAACCTCTTTGTCGAATTCCATTAGTCTCCAGTTTTGTGTTTTTGTTTAATGAATTAATTGAAATTCTGATTATTTCTGGAACACGGAGGGATATCAACCACATAATCTTGTTTCCATTGATAAAACAGAAAAAAATTACGCCTTAAAAAATGTTGTAATTTCAAGAATGTACATAGCCGTATTTTCTATAACTTCCAGGTATATATCGTTATCTTGGCAATCACTGTTTTTTTAAAATATCTTTATTATTATTATATTTTACACTGTACCTCACTGTGTACAAAGTTCGAAATAAGGGTATAACCTTATTCCGAACAGATTAATTTATTATTAAATTGATTTGTAATGGTATTTTGTAACAAATCTTTTACGTGTCCTTGCCAAAGCTTGCTTGCTATAGGTACGGGGCAAGAGTTGGCGGTATATCGGTTGTGTCACGGGAAGAAGGTTATATATTCCTAATGATGCCAGGAAATGTCCTACTTCAAAACCTAATAATCTCACCATCATGCGTGTATTAGCGTTGCTCAGAGATGAAATAGATAAAATACTTCTTATTTCAAAGTAGTTATTGCTCTCTATATTTTTGTTTGTTAAGTTGACGCCGTCATTTAAAAACGTAGTCTCAATTTTATGTCAATTATTCAAGCAAATAGTGAACATTTTTTTAAAGAGCTGATCACTCTGCATGATAATGCCTACCGACAGTTTGTTCTTAACTTGCCTATAAGTTTCTTAGCATTTTCTCCGATGAAGCAGTACAGGGTGGTGTTTTTAAAGTAACAAATAACCTTAAATTCATCCCCCCTTCAAAAAAAAAAGAAAGAAAGAATTCTACTTTGAGCTGTTATAGAACTAGTGAAGAGAATCCTTGGCATCAATAAAATTATCACTGGTTTAATCAACGTTTGTTATAATTTATTGCTTTTTGTGTTACAAATGGGATTTTCCTGTACTCTTCCTGAAAAATGACCACCAAGATGTAAAGCAGTCATATAAATGATCTTGTTATTCTGTATAAATATGTTTGAATAAATAAATAAATAAATAAAACTTATAAACAGCTGAAGGACAAAATAAACGCTTACAAAAGCAATGGTAAACCTATATAATATTGTTATTATGGTTATATAATTTAAAGACTATACATTTATTGGTAATCATCGCACTGATAGAAGGGGAGGAGGAATCGGACTATGCATTCAGAGTAATTATAGCTATGTAACACGACAAGATCTTAATGAATTTCGAAATGAGTTTGAGAGTTGTTTTATATATAGAACTACCGAAACCTGGTAAAAATCTCATTATTGGTGGATTATATAGACCTCCCAATGACTTAATAGATGACTTTAATCAAATACTTCAGATTGTTTTGGGTAAATCAATAAAGATAATAAAGATTGTATTCTGCTTGGTGACTTTAATATAAATCTCATGAAATTTAATCATGTAATCCTGTCAACGAATTTATAGAAATATTTTTCTCTTTTTCATATGTACCATTGATTGAAAATCCAACTAGAGTTACTGAAACTGAAATAGTTCATCCAGTGTTTTATCAGCTACTCTAATCTCTGATATATCGGACCATTTACCTGTGTTTTCTAATTTGGATTTTCCATTTCATTCAGATAAGACACCTGTTAATATTTTTTTTTAAATGATAAAACTATTAATGAATTCGTACGCAAAATTCAAGATACTGATTTTAATTTCAACTCTAAATAACATATATAATGACTTTGTAGGAAAAGTAACATCAGTCTATAAATCTTGTTTTCCTTACCACGAACTTATTATAAAACGGAATAAATAAAAAATTAAAAATAATCGAACTACATATCGTAACAAAATTATAAAGAATTTAAAAATAAATACTCAGATGCTGTTACCATGAGCAAAAAAAAAATTCTGAAAAGTTTAATAAAATGATCGGAAACGTTAATGGAACTTGAAAATTAATAAAACAATCTATTAAATAGAAATAAGAATAAGAATATAATGTCTAAAAAAAGATTTTAAATGTAATGATACCTTATTCTGTGACGTAAAAGAAATAGCAGACGGATTTAATAAATACTTTGTAAATGTTGGACAAAATCTTAATGATAACTTCACTTCAAGCAATAATTCATTTCATACTTATCTAAAGAAGCCGCATGCAAATACAATATTTCTAACCCCAATAACAGAAAAGGAAATTATTAACATTGTTTTATCTTTTAAGAATGGTAAATCCCCAAGACATGTTTCTATTGACAACTGTATTATTAAAAAAGTGATTCATGTTTTATGTGTCTTATTTTAAATATTTGTTTGAAAGTGGAATAGTACCAGTTGATTGTAAATTATCGAAAGTAATTCATGTTCATAAAAGTGGTCCAAAAGACTTATTTTCAAATTATAGACCAATTTTTTTACTTACATGTTTCTCTAAAAAACTAGAAAAATGTATAAATACTCGTCTGATAAGCTTCTTAAACAAATTTCATATTTTATTTGATAAACAATTTGGGTTCAGGGAAAAGCATTCAACACTTCCTTACTGAATTTGAATGAAGCTATATAGAAGAACGAAACACGCTCATTGGTGTGTTTTTAGATATAAAAAAAAGCTTTTGGTTGTATTGACCATAGTTTTTTGTTATATAAATTCAACTTTTACGGTATAAGAGGTACTCCACTAAAATTGTTTAAAAGTATATTTCCGATAGGAAACAATATACTGTTTTTAACTCTATTAAGTCTGACGTGCAATCGCTGACGTGTGGTGTCCCGCAAGGATCAATTTTATGTCCCATATTATTTTTACTGTATATTAATGACTTGCCTTCGTGTTCATCTCTTCTCAACTTCATTATTTTTGCCGATGATACCAGTATATTTATGAAACATGAAAATCCTCAGTTTTTAATTGAAAAAAATGAATGCTGAACTGGTAAAAGTTCATATTTGGTTTGTTAGCAACAAATTAATCTTGAATGTACAAAAAACCCACTTTATGTTATTAGCAATCAAAAAATAATCAAGAAATAAATTTGAGTTTGGAGTCCATTACGGTCGCACCTCTTTTTCACGCTCATTAATAAAATACAAAGGACCCATATTATGGAATAGTTCACCGCGAGAAATTAGAGACTGCAAATCACTAAATACATTTAAATATAAGCTAAAAACCTACCTTCTAAAACAGTTGTAAATGTTTTGATAGTATATCAAATATATAATTCAATAGGCTTGTCTTTTTTTTTTTTTTTTTTTTTTTTTTGGGGGGGGGGCTTTTTTTCGACATGTATATTTCTCTATGATTTCCTTTTTTTTAATATTTATTGATTCATAATCTGTTGTAACTTCCAATGGGACGATCTTTTAAATTTTGGATCAACTTCTTTTGATCCCACATTTTTATATACCTATTATTGTCTCGCTTTCTATATTCATTTTTTCTTGCTTCTTCGCCTTAAATGTTGCGTTTTTCCCAAAAAAAAAATGATTTATATATGTATTTTACCATGTTGATATATTGTTTTTATAAAAATGTGGAAATAAACTTTGAACATTTTCTACATTTTGAACATAATTATCAAGGTGGTAACCGGACTAGTGTTAGCTTTGCACAAAGTATAATAAAAATGTACGAATATCAGTTAGGATAATGAACATTTATATTTGTGAGCTTTTAGGTATTACGTTTCAATTTGACAGAATAATCATTAAAATAGGGACATAACTGAATGAACGATTATATTACCATTGATGATAATTTCGTCATTTATTCAATTTTACGGTATGAATCAACAAATGAACAGTAAAAAAAAAAACCCCGAAAAACAACAACAGAGATTTGTACGATGTACAGTGCATTCAACCTCCCTCGAGTGCACTTTAAATCCACAATTAGTCTTCAAGACACAATAACGAAATACCTCGGCATATTAATGAAGTATGTTTAGGGTACAAGAACTTTAAAATTGGTCGAACATAAAGAGATGATAAGGTAGAGTATGGGTTCATGTGAACTTGCGATGTGACCATCGTTTGAACTTGACGGGTTGTACTTTCACTAACCTTGAATGAACTTTTATTTCAGGGTCTCTATAAATGGATGGTTCTATCGTACTCTCAAGTTCAACTTACGCCCCATTATCACAAGGGCTTTTGTGGTAAAGAAAAGTGATGGCTTTCTCATTCACACCTAGACTCAAATGAACAACCCCCAAGCTGAAAATTGTTTTACATCTGTGGATGGTTCTCTTTCTCTGGATACCTCCATTACAAAAGGCATCATCATCATCGCCGTAATTAAACATTCCAGTCAGAAATGAATTACGACAAATCATACAAGTGAAACCGTTCATCTTTCGACAGCACTCGATGGATCTTTGTTATATAAAAAAAAAATAAGAAAATCAGAACTTATGAACTTGCGTTAACAGAAAAGAACACCATCCCTCTGTCTGTATGTTTGACAATACTATTAGAGTAAGAAAATGTTCGTCTTCATTGAGGCTCCTCTTCTATGATACAAGAAGAATAAACGACAATAACCCACTATCCTCATCTCGTCATGTTACATTAAAAGCGAATAATGAATAGTTCCCCAAACTCTCTTTTTATTAATTTTCATCATAAAGATAAGATTATCATTCTGATCTGTTTGCGGAGAGATTAACATAAAACCCATGGTATATGTTCGCACAGTCGTAGATATTTGTATCCTTCTCAAAAGTGCCCTTTGTCAAGCGTTTTGTTTTTAATTCAAGTCTAAGGTTTTCCTTTTTCATTCTTTTGTAATTCATTTAAGTTTCTATTATGTTTGGAGGTTGTGGTCCCGTTCTATACCCCGTGCGTTCATTCAGAAATAATACCCTCCACGCGCATTTTGGTGTGGTGGGTTGCACGGCTGAGACCTAAGGCTGAGACTCGGCTAGGAATGTTCGTGAGGGAGGCTTCAATTCACGGGTAGGTCTGAGCACTGTATCAGACATAGCAATGCACTTTTTAAACTTACGGACGTCATTTTGAAACTCCTAGATAGACATTGGAGTTGGCAAATCACACTTAGAGTGAACGGACCTTGTACAATCAATGACTGTCAATTATAAAGAAAAGTGCAAAGGAAGGTAAAGAAAGGTAAAGACGGGTAAGAAAGTGAGAGAGATGGAGAGAGACAGAGAGGCGGAGAGAGGCTGGGAGAGGGAGAGACAGACAGAATTAGAGAGAGAGAGAAAGAGAGAGAGAGAGAAAGAGAGAGAGAGAGAAAAAGAGAAACGAGGGAGGGATAGAAGGGGACCTGTGGGAGAGGGTGACTATCGACACACCGTGCACTATCAGAAGAAAAGAGCAGTACACGCAGACAGAAAGAAGAAGGAATGGTAGTCAAACAGGAGTCAGGAAAAGAGGATAGTAAGTATATATGAGAGAGAGAGAGAGAGAGAGAGAGAGAGTGGGGAGAATTAAAAAGAGAGTAAGAACAAATTGTGAAACGTTGTAAGAAAGATTTTAGGGGCAATGTACTCTTTTTTGAGTGACAAAACAACGTTGCCTAATCAGTAAATGCGCACACACTCCTTATTCATGATAACATAAAACACGTTTGGCAATTCCTAGCACTGCCTTTCAAAGAATATTATTGTAAGTTTAATTTCTAAAGAGTAAAGCATTATCCTGATGAAAACAGAAGAACATGTTCTAATATTCTTTGCAAAAATTAGTTTCCCAAATTTTCCACGAGAAGAATTAACCGCCTGCTCAAGGCTGATAATTAATATCTTTCTGAAGTCCATTTTTTGAAGGGGAAAAAATCTTACAATAACTGGCAGCCAAAGCAGATGGATGTTATTATATAGCTTACCAAAAAGCCTCTGTAAGAGTGATAATACATCTTGTCGTTTTGATGTCAATATGTTTGTTGTTCTATGGGATGTTATTCTAAAAAATGATCACTTGGTTCACCCAGAAGTAGTTTCAATTGATTTTAATTTATTTCGAAATGACAATGGGTACACTTATATCTATTATCTTTGTAGTCATGGTAATTTGAGTTATAGGTATTTAAGATGTTAGATTGAAATTAAGGGTTTTAATTATATGTATTTTTTTCTTTAAACTCCCCAATTTTTCTCGCCTTCTTCTTACAAGAATTTTCGTTTTCTCTTTTTATTCTAGAAATAATGTGAAGCGTCCCGTATTTCAAACTTTTGACATTGGTTAAATCATTGTATTGGTATCATATCATAAGATCTAAATGATTAAAAGGCAAGTTAGGCCCCCACCCATCACCAATTCTTAGTTAGATATTAGTAATATTGGTCGAGACATGGTAAAAGAAATCGATTTGTCGCTTTTGGGCTAGTGGCCCTAACCTATACATATTGTAATGCAACATAAAGATATTGCTCACTTCAAGACGCTAAATTGCAAAAATACCGTACGTGGCCCATTTTTCAGCTTTACTAAAAATAGTACTAGTAATTCGTTTACAGCACATGTTTTTTTTATCGATTTAGCATAAGAACACGGATTAAAACTGTTTTTTGTGTGTGAGAAGAATGTCCTTTAATTATTATTTCAACAACCATCCATACAAAGAGAGAATCAGAAATTAATTAAATCCGGCGGGTTATTTACATGCATGTTAATCAGTGCACATAAAAGAGTGATACCATGATATAAATTGTAACGAAGTAGAGCCTGCCCCCCCCCCACCCCGGATTCAAACTTAATATCAATGGATACCTCGTCATGTCCACAATCACAGTGTAGGTCAAAATCATGGATTTTGTTGAAATGTTGTTTTGTTTTTTTCTTGATGCGTCTGGATGTTTCAAGACTAAAAACGAATATTAACTTATTTGAATTAGCCTGGGAAGCTACGAGAGGACAAAAGTGGTGGTATATAAGCTGTCCGGTCGGACAACCCTATTTTCTCTGAGAATACAATGTTTCCCTTTTGTGAATGTCAAAATCTCCTTCATTTTGCTGTTTGCTGACAATGTTCTATATTATAGAACATTGTCTGTGAATTGTGCGCGGGATATAGATAATTAGGCGAAAAAGACGCTATATTATATACACAAGATATTTGGAGAGGGGCAATTCAATTAAGCTATTTTAGATTTATTTCTAAATTCCGATATGTTGTTGTTATTTGTACCTTCTCTGATCTGTTTATTTCCTTCAATTGTAATAAATATATTTCTTAATTTTATTTTCTCCTTCTCTTCTCTATATTACTTTTCTTTCAACTGATCTTATAATATTTCTTAACTTTCCTTCCTCCTTCTCCTCTATATTCCTTTTCCTTGAAAAATTTTAAATAAACTTTTTAACTTTCTTTCCTCCCCTTGTGCTGATTTCCTTTTTGAATTCCAGAATGTATTTCTTGATTGTCTTCCCTTCTCTGTTCTCTGTTCTAAATATAACTCCATTTTCTTTCCGCCTTCTCTTCTTTATTCCATTTCTTTTAACTGTTTTGAATAGAATTCTTTAATAATTCTTTTTTCTGTGTCCTTTCCTTTCGTGTTAAATCGATGCACACGTGTTCGCTTCGTCTCAATATTTTTCATAACAACTTCCCTCATGTATAGGAAGAAATCAGCGGTTGACCAACCTATAATTAACGAGTTGGCATAACGGATACAAGTATTGCAATCCAGACTACAGTTTGGGATATTCACTGATATATCAAACAAGCTATAAAATTCACGTGAGGGGTAAAGGGTAATTTAGCTAATTTATTTTACTTGCTTTTAGAAGACTTCTTCACCATTTCAAAATTTTACGTTTTTCTTCAAGCTATAAAACACGCACGCCAATTAAAGAGTTATTTAGCCAATTTTGCTAACTTAATTGCTTTAAAAAGACCATACTAATTTTTTCAAAGATTTTATGATCACTTAGTATTTCTTATATAAAATAAACATGTATATATATAATTGTGACGAAAGGTCAATGATGTCTATTTATGTCTCATATCTTCCCAGTCAAGAGGTATACATGTTACAGACCAAGTACATGCTAGTATCACTATGTGTGAGCCAATGCGGTACATATGATCTTGTTCATATTTTGATGTAAAAACTTAGAACACATGAAAAAGCTTGTGGCTTGAAACCCTCTCCTACAGAAATGACAAAACAATGGAAAGTTAAAGGATAGTGATATGACTATATTATGTTTTTCAACCTCACATTATGGATATTCATAAATTCTTCTATATGATATGTTTTTATTCCTTTTTCAAAATATTGGGTAACTACAATCGGAGAAATTGGTCAACTTGACATCAGAAACTTTCTTTGATATTGTATATTTATTTCATGTTTGCCATCAGCTATTATTATCTCATGAATGATCGTGCAAAAAGAAACCGTTAAAAAGAAGATATTAAAATAAAGTACATTTATTTTCTTTATGTAAAATTATGGGGAATTCGGTATCTTTTATTTGTCCTAAAAACAAGTAGAATCCTTAGGAAAACACCTTTTCTTTAATCTTCCTACAATTATTTATATCGTATCTTCATTTTCTGTTTTTGATTATCAAAGTTTATCTCTTCCATTAAATGGTGATGTAAAATAAAAGCTCTTCCTATTTTGTTAAAGCTGTCACTTCTGTTTAAGTATACATTATATCAAATATGCTAAGAAGGTCATCTCAGAAATAAAACTATTTCGATCGAAAATTGCAATCTGAATGCCATTTCCTGAATGCTGGCAATCAAATTTGTGTTGCTTTTATTACCTAACTTTTCTCTTTGCCAAAAGCAACTTTATTGTTCATTTCCTTTATTCTATGAAGAATTATTTGTCTGTTTTCTTGAAGGTTTTATTGATTCTTGAACCATTTTATTGGTTTCGTTGTTTTTAATATGAATAAGTAGAATTGTCATGCACAAAGAATAATTGTTCGAATGGACTTCCTTATTAGATATAAAGTTCAAGTCATTTACGTCATAAATCCATCGCAAGAAGTGACTACAGTAACTAATATTGGAATGACAAATCTAACAATACCAGACATTTACGAGCGCCTTATCCTGTGAATTTCTGCACGGTCTGTTTTTTGTTTCCCCTTCCAAAAAGTCAACAGGGAAACAAGAATATTGTATGAGATTTCCTAGTCTCGTTAATACTTTTTCTTACAATTAATGACAGCAGGTTACATGCCATCTAGTTATTAGATGTTGAGTATGACATCTTTATTGCCATTTACAGCCGGACGAGCTTGTACTTGCAGGGGAAACAGACGCGTGAAGATCCGGGGGCCCTTGCCTTATCTGCCGCCGTTTTGTCTTCTTCCTTTTGGGTAACTCAGGGTGACAACGCAACATTTCAACCGGGTTATGCATTCATAATTCTGTAGTTACGATCTCCCTATCCCTGTAATGTATATTCTCTCTTCTTCTTTTGTTTCTCTCTCTCTCTCTAAAAAAAAAGGAGTGAATTTTCACTCTATTTTTCACTCCCCGGGAGTCACGTCATTTCCCCCTTGTTTTGGAGTGAATATCGAGTGCTCTCTAAAAAGGTGAGAATGACTTTTTACTCTGTTTTCACTCTATTTGCATTCCCCTGAAGTCACGTCAGTGATCACTCGATTCTTTTTATTCGAGAGCAAATATTCAAAATGATCATAACTTGATTAAGTAAAAGGAATAACAAATATGAATGGCTAAAGGAACACATCGATCACAACAGATTTATTTCTTTATGTGAGAAAATCATGAAATCGCATGCTAATAAATTAAATTGAATGAACTTTAGCTTTTTGAATGTTGATCTCGGTGATCATTCAAATTCGCTCGAAATTGAATGTTCGCATCGTTAAATCGGATGCAATTTTGACGAAATTGGGCGTGAAAACCTATAGCATGCGATTTCATGATTTTCTCACATAAACGTGTAAAAAGCGCGTTCAAATTAAAAATGCACGTAAAATGCATTCAAATTTGCAAAAGCATTGCCCTGGTAAACGTTCAGGATTTCAAATTCACAAATAGGCAAGCATTTTCAGCATTTGGGCAGTGTTTTTCGTTACTGCTTATGTTCTTTGTAATCTGCATCTGTTTGAATAAATTAGGCCTATGCATACTTTATGTCCCGGGGGGGGGGGGGGGGCACTCGACCCAAAAGGCGGGGTATGTGCCGCCCGCAAGACAAAAAAGGGGGCTTCGGAACGAGTTTATCATGAAAAAGGATGGTCTTCGGAACTACTAATTTTTTTTAAAACGGGTCCTTTTGGAACTGGATTACAATATAAATATGATGCTACGGAACTGGACATCGTTTCACCAAACCGTCACAAGCACAAGTTCGCCGACATCCTACTGAAACGCATGTTAATTTTAATACACGCGTTCCCACACACAAGCTCCCATGCATTCCCTTGTGTGTCATGGCAAGTCTATGGTGTCTTCGATGCGAAACGGGCCGGGCCAGAACGGCCGGAACGACGGAATGAAAAAAAAAAAAAAAAAAAAAAAGCGGTACACATGTACTTTGGAACGATTTTCTCTCTTCTTTTTCTCAACAATAAAAAATGGTATGCTTTGGAAGGGAAATTTGAGTGTAAAAATGGGGGTTTCTGGGCGGCACATACCCACCGCACACTATATACTAAGTGCCCCCGGGCTTTATATACCTCGAAATGGGACATTTGCTTTATATTGAACTTTCTCATTCCTCTGACAAACCGTCATCGAAGCAACAGCTCATATAAATCCACTTTCATATAGATACAACCAGGCCCCTGGAACGATTTTGTTACTGGGGGTGCTGTGAGCACATTTTTTTGGCAACCAGTTGCTTATCTATGCATGGCGCCCGGGGCAAACGATGAAGTTGCTTTAAGTGCAAGGGCAAGTGTCCCCTATAGAAAACAGGGGGTGCTACAGCCAGCAGCGGATCCAGGATTCTGTGATAGTCACAAAATTTTCTGACAAGCAAAAAAAATGTCCTCAGCGTCTTGGGGTCTCTTTTAAACTCCAAAAATCTCTGACAAGCAAAGCAAAAAAAAAAAGTCATCATTATTTTGCTGGCTACAACACCTACAACACCCCCTACTGCACCCCCCCCCCCCCCATCCTCAGCCTTCTAGGGGTGCTGCACCACCCCCAGCACCCCTGGCTCCTAGGGGCCTGCAAACAGTTCATTTATACACGACTATGGCGGCGGCTCGAGAAAGGTACATGAATATCTTGAATACGGACAGAATTAGGTTGGCTGAAGCATTTGACAACCAGCAAGATTCCCTAGAAGTGGCCAACACCCTAGGAATAAACATGAAATATGATTAAAATAAACTTTGAAAATGAGAAGGAAATCATATAACAAAAAAAAAGGGAAAAGGGGTGCATATGAGGTAAGAATTACATAGAACTATATTTGTTCATGTTAATTGAATTCGAACGTTCAAAGTGCGAAGGTGTGTGCCTATAAATGAAATTGAAATTGGTATTTCGGACGAAATTGAACGTCTATCCAGCTGGCGCCAAATTGAATGACAACTTCGCGTCGTTAAATTGAATGGATATCTTTCTAAATTGAACGAAATAAAATTTAAAAGGAATGATATAAAACGAAATTTAATGCTCAAAGAATGAAAATGAACCATGAGAGCAAAGCGTTGACGAAAATCGTTCGAACTTGAACGCCTATTCATGAATTCGAATGCAACTCTGATGAAATTGGGCGCGGAAAACCTATAGCGGTATGTCCGAGGACATTTTCGGACAGAGAACAAAAAAAAAATAATGAGAACAATGGTCCTCGGAAGCCGGACAATAGTCCTCGAACGTCGAACAATGAATTTGTGCCTTATTCCGTCGACTGTCCGAGGACGAAGGAACAATAGAGGAACAACCTAGGGCCATCCGAAAGACGTGATTGAGATTCGTACCTGCATGGGTCCGATCAGCCTAAAAGAGCTTGAACTGGAACAAGATTTGGAAAAAAAAGGTTACTTTGATTAAGGAATTTCGCTTAGCCCAATTAAAATTTAGATTTTTTTATAAGCTATTGATGTCAAATGAATATTTGTTTCGTTTTAAATTGTCAAAATCTCTACTTTGCTATAATTGTAGTACTATTGAAAAGTATCTTCATTTGTTTTATGATTGATATCTTTCAAGAGTCTTTTAAAGTAAATTTAGTAAATTTTGTGTTGATATCGAAATAACTGTTAAAAATGTTGAAATAAATTATGAAGAAATAGTTGTAGGTAGACAAGGGGGAATGAGTGAAAGCATATTGCTTTTTACAATATATTGATTAAATTTAGGCACACTTACAGTACTTAAAGAAAAAAGAAAATTAAACTTTAAAGGATTTTTGACGAATTCATAGAAGAATTAAAATAGAAATCAAAAATCAATAAGCATGTGCTCTGGAAACATGTGAAAGGAAAATGACAGAACTTAAATACTGAATATTATGTAAAACGAACTTCTGTATGTAACATTTTGAAATTAATGTATTCGTTATGTTTTGTTATGACATGTATCCGTATGCAAGTTTAATTGAATTTAAAAAAAAAGTTTGTAGGCGAAAGCAAATAAGGTTCTTCAGTTGGGACTATGAAAATCTTTACTTTAGGCCCTATATAGTCGTGACTATGAAGACAGTGCTTTGCATTTCATAGCTTGGTAAAACAATGGATATTATATACATCCAGACCCTCTTTTTTACTTTAATAAGTCCTCTTCTTTCAAGTCACGAGTAAACGAAACACCCAAACAATAACTGTACTCTGCAACTGTCATACCATGAAGCTACAATTGTCATACTGAACTTTGTACAGTATGATAAACGTGAGGTCTACGTCTTGTCTGATCAATAGACGTGCCCTGCTGTCTTTGAAAGACAGCTTTATTCTTTACAGCTCAGTACACAGTTGTACCAGGTCCGGTCAGTGTTTTCAGTAAATCCCTATATGACTGGTGCTGGATAGAGGTATGCTGGAGCTTCACTGCAGTAATCCGATTACTCAATATGCAGTCTTCATAAATAATATATAGATCTCTTCTTTTTCTGTGTGCTGGCTATGCATATCGAGCTTCTTCTCGGCACAGGTTGGTAAGTAAGTCAGTACGTGTGATATACATGTATATATATAGTGCGTGAGTAGAATCCAAAACAATCTCTAGCTACTTCGGATAGACTAGGCTTGACCGGAACACTCCAAAGGTCAGGTCACATTTTTGTAGCCTGAGACATGCATATATCAGTTTTTACAGTGTGCCAATGTGCAGAGTTTGAAACATGTAAAATACATGTCATGTACATACTACGTACTATTGTAGTATCGTAACGTTGTATTCTGCTCGCGCATAATGCGCTACGGTTCTGCCATCAAGCATGAATGCATGTACGCTGTATATTGTACTACATGACTTGTGTCTTATTTCTTGAGGTGAAATGAAAAAACCCTTTAGCGCCATCATGCGGCTAAGGTACTATAATAAAGGGTAAAAGTAGGCAGGGTGCAGTCGGATACTAGTACATGGTCAGATAGCTCAGATAGTAAAAGCACTAATTAGATTTGTACAAGTTAACCCTGCAATCGTGATATATAAAATTTATAATCAATACGGAAAAAGTCTGAGCTTTTTACATGTATTATTTTAGTGGTCGCTGGATTTATTCATGCACATCAAATTGCGTGCACCATCTCCACAAACTGGAGATCATTATTTTACTTCATAACATGGTGAATACATCCGCAAATTTTGTCACTTTTACCAGGTCCCACCTTTCTCGTGGTATTGAGTAGCAAATCATAGATAGATATTTTGCCAATGCCAACACAAATCTATTATTTTATCTCTCTACAGTTCAAGACGTTATAATTAATTATCAGACTTGTTTGAAATCGTGATTTCAAGATGGCATCGGAGAGGTTTCTATGCTTAGGTGACTTCGAGAGTGAGGGTCAGACCAAAATAGCGTCCTGGTTTGTTGATTATTACGCAACAGGTGCTGATGAAGAGGTGACACTACGTGATAGTCGGCTGGCATTCAAAAGGTTAGTGAAATATAAACATCATGTTAGCAAGCAGAATCAGCTAGTTTTATGACAGTCTTAGTTTTGAATAAACTTTTGGATATACCCGTGGCGTTAACCCGTTTGAGCAAACTGCCCGACATTACAAAAAGGTGTGTCAACATTAGAAAAGCCGGGGCACGATCGTCCTCGAGTCGAGGCTTATTTTTTGTTGTGGCATAATTTTTGTTATGACCACAAAATGATGAATAATCATAACCACAAGTATCAAAGTATGTAGGAACACTATTAAAAATACGTGATGAATCACTTTGAAAGTACATTTAGCACCCGCACCCGCTCCTCCGAGGATTTTAAAGTTCCCACATGTGGGCAACCATACCTCATTTTTGGGCAGCGAGATGAGGGTGCATATTGGGCCGCGATGTGCCCGAATATGTAATTGATCATGTATTTAGTATTAAGATGAGGAAATATTAACCATAATAAATTATCATTCTTTTACTCACTCGCTTCGATTGCTTACCAAAATTAAGAAGTTGGAAAGATGATATTTGAACAAGAGGCGTCAGCCCCCCCCCCCTCCTTGCGAAAATGTGCCCGTCCGCCTACGCAAGGTACCTTGTGCATTATGTAAAAAGAAAATATTTCGCCATCAAAGGTCTGCATGTTTAGCTCGAAATAAATGCTGCTTTCATTTTTCCTTTTCCTTTTCTTGTACAAACTTCTCGTTTTCTATTCTTAAAGTGCATAGAGACATGCAATTTTGCCTATGTGTTATGCGCTATATAAAAATGTTTAATTATTATTGTGGCTGCCTCAACTTAGAGGAGTTTCGTGTCACCATGAAATCATCATTCACACTCCGATTGTACTTGTAAATGAGTGTTAATAACTTTTATTAACATGAATCAACATAGGAATGCGGTATATACGTAGTGAGTACAGACTACGGAGTGAGTACAGACTATAATATGGAGTGAGTACAGACTATGGAGTGAGTACAGACTATGGAGTGAGTACAGACTATGGAGTGAGTACAGACTATGGAGTGAGATGACAATCTGTAATAATAAAGTATAAAGAAACAAAATACATGGAACATTTAAACATTGATTCTACATACGAGGATCACAGTGTCTATTATTATAATATGATGCTTAATCGATAAATCAAAACATGGAGTATAATAATATTAAGTGATTGAGTTAAATTATTCTACTTACTATTTTGGTGCTTGAATTTGAGTTCCAAGACTTCTAGTCTGTATGTAAAAACAACTTGCTATCCGTCCAAACACAGATTTCGATAAAAACACGTTTACATCGAAGAAACTGAAAACTTAAACTATAACCGTTAAAAGAGGAAAGTAATCTTTTCAAAACAAATCAGAAATTAAGCGCGCTTATTAATATTATTATGAGTACGCAATTAAGACTGTCGCGCGTTTTCATAAATTGAACAATCATTATTGCGTCACAATAAAATATATCATTTCTGCATCACTGCAGTAACATGGCTCCTTTAACTGCTAACTATAATGCAGTTACTTTAAAATAAAAGTTGAATCAAAAATATATAATAAAATCAAATTGAATAATTTAGAACGATAAACAAATCATAAAATCGATTTCAATAAATCGAAATATTTACAACAGCAAACATATTTCAAGAATGTCATATCCTGAAATGTAGCAATCCAATAAACTTTCCATAAGTTTTCTACAATCAATTTAAAATGCGTTATGAGAGTCGCATTTTATTACTTGCATTGACTGTTTTCTCAGTGTTTATAATCTGATAACGAAAAAACTATTTTCCAGTTTTTCAAAGAATTTCAAAGAATTTGTCAAATTTCATAACATAAAATGAATAACATAGCATTGTTTATTCTGACTCTATCAAATATAAATATCATGCAGGTTCAGCAAAATAAACATTATTTCATTTAGAGTTCGTAAGGCTCCTTGAGGGGGAATCCCCTTATACGGTCTTCTGCGTGCATGCGTTAATGTCTATAGTTCAGATGGCAAAACAAGCACGACTTTGTGTATTGGTCTTTCCAAAAAGGTTGGAGAGCGTTTACGTATACCATCTTTATTCAGTTCTCGACTTGCTATCTGCAGTTTGACCTTACGTATTGAACCATCATCACTCGGGTAGGTTTCTGCTACTCTTCCAAGAGGCCACTGGCTGCGGGTAGAGTCGTCTTCTTTCACGATGACGATGTCTCCGACTGCGATATTCCTCTTTGGTTGAACCCATTTCTGTCGCTGTTGCAGCTCTTGGAGGTATTCGCGTCGCCATCTGACCCAGAATTCATTGACGAGATACTGCACCCGTCTCCACCACTTGTGAGCATAGACATCTTCGCGTTGAAACTTTCCAGGGGGTGGCAGGACAACACGTTCCTTCATCGTGAGTAGATGATTTGGGGTAAGTGGCTCTGGGGCATCTGCGGCACAGAGATTTGACGTGGTAAGGGGCCTGGCATTTACGATAGCTTCTGCCTCGGTTAAGAACGTCTGGAACGATTCATCGTCTAGTTGGGATCCAGAAGATTTTAGGAGAGGTTCGAGTACTCTTCGTACTGTAGCAATTTGTCGTTCCCACACACCTCCCATATGTGACGATCGGGGTGTGTTCATTTGAAATGGTATCCAATCTGTACCATTTTCCGTCAGGTACTTTTGAACTGCCTCTTGATCCATTTCTGCCATGGCTTGTCGCAATTCATTTCTAGCACCAACAAATGCAGTACCTCTGTCAGATCGGATTTGTCGCACCGATCCTCGTCGGTTGAGAAAGCGTCTTAGGCAGTTTATGAAGCTGCTGCTACTGAGACTGTTTGTAGCTTCCAGATGGATCGCTCTGGATGCCATGCACGTAAAGAGCACGCCGTATCTCTTTACACTGCTCCTCTTCTCTTTGATCAGAAATGGTCCGAAAAGGTCAACGGCACAGTATGTGAATGGCGGGGCAGGATCAAGTCGGTCTTTGGGCAAATCTGACATCTTTTGCTGCTGGAACGTTCCTCTCAGCTTCTTGCATGTGACACATTTGGAGATGACCCTTGAAACAGCTGAGGATCCTCCGATCACCCAATATCCTGTCTGTCGTAGTTCATTATGGGTGATTCCTCGCCCCATGTGAATTACTTTCACATGCTTGTGTCTCACAAGGAGTGTCGTCAAATGAGAACTTTTCGGCATTATCATGGGATGCTTCACCTTCAGTGGGACGTCAGCTCTCTTTATTCTTCCACCGATTCTCATAATACCGTCATTGTCAACATATGGATCTAGTCGGTACAAGGCACTAACTGGTTTGATACCGTCTTTCTTTTGCTTCGTCGCCATTCTATCACTCTTCTCGGGTAACTTCAAGTTGTTTAGGACTTTCAATTCCTCATGAAAGTGTTTGGCTTGTAGACTTCGCACTATTTCCTTTTCGGCTTCTTCGAGCTCGGCAACACTTAGTGCAAGTCTTTTGAGTGGACGTTGTACATCTGCGTGCCTTTTGACTTTTCTGTTACGTAGTTTGCATTTGAATCTCAAGCAAATGGCAATTGCTCTCTTGGCACGCTGCCAACTTGAAATGTGCTCCAATCGGCTGGGTTCGAAAGTTTTGGTCTCGTTGGTCACGGTAGAGAAGGCATGTACTTTCCTCACTTCAGGATCACTTTCACATGTGGAACTGTTGTCTTGTTTTGGATTCTGGAACTCTCCTCTTTCTTGGAGAAATTTTGGACCTCTCATCCATCGGGTACTTTGCAAAAGTTCCTTGGCCGTCATTCCACGTGAGGCTTCGTCTGCAGGGTTTGACTCAGTGTTAATGTAGAACCAACTTTCTGGGCTTGAATTATCATGTATTTGCTGCACTCTGTTTGCCACATACACATGGAATCTCCTTGCTTCATTGTTTATATATCCCAGGACAATCTTGCTGTCGGTCCAAAAGAATTCCTGGAGATTTTCATATCTCAGCTCCTTTCTCAAGAAGGCACTCATCTTTGCTGAGATAGTGGCAGCAGTCAGCTCAAGTCTGGGTATCGTCACTGGCTTCAGCGGGGTTACTCTTGACTTTGACACTACGAGTGAGCATGATACTTCCCCTTTGTCATTGATCAGGCGTAGATAGGAACACTGTCCATATCCATCATAACTGGCGTCAGAGAAGTGGTGCAATTCTGCGGACCTTACCTTACCAAATCCAGGTGGTTTGTAGCATCTCGGTACTTCAAGATTTCGCAATTCTCCTATTTCTAGTATCCACTTCTCCCACTTGGGTCTGACATCATCCGGCAAAGGACTATCCCAGTCAATCCTTCGACGGCACAGGTCCTGCAGAATCTGCTTGCCTCTGAGCGTCACGGGACTTGCAAATCCATTCGGGTCGTAGATAGAGCAAACGGTTGATAGAATTCCTCGTCTTGTAAGGGGTCGATCTTTGATTTCAATCCTGATTTGAAGAGTGTCATTTTCAGTACACCATACTACTCCAAGTGCGCGTTCCACTGGTAAGGGGTCAATTTCGAGGTCAAGGTTGGCTACTCCTTTGGCTCTGTCATCAACTGGAAATTCCTGGAGCACTTCTTTCTTATTTGACATCAACTTGTGAAGTCGCAAACCAGCCTTTTCGCATATCCCTTGGCTTGCTTTCAGGAGAGAGACTGCTTCTTCGCTTGTTGAGACTGACTTTATTCCATCGTCTACATAGAAGTCTTCTCGGATAAAAGACGCTGCTTCAGATCCAAAGTCGACTTCGCCATCATCTGCTGCTCTCTTGAAGCCAAAATTTGCACATCCTGGTGAACTTGTGGCTCCAAAGAGGTGTACCATCATTCTGTATTCGACAACATCTTTGTTTGGGTCACCATCCTCCCACCACAGGAAACGGAGCATATCCCGATCTTCTTCACAGACATAGAACTGATGGAACATTCCCTTGATATCAGCCATGAATGCGACGTCTTCCTGTCTGAATCGGCATAGTACACCAAGCAAACCATTCGTCAAATCGGGTCCTTGCAGGAGATGATCATTGAGTGATACACCTTCACACTTGGCTGAGCAGTCGAAGACCACACGGATCTTTCCAGGTTTTTGTGGATGATAGACACCCGTATGGGGAACATAGTTGACTTTCCCTGGTGTGAACGTAGATGGTGCTCTCTCAGCACATGTAGATATGACATCTGCCATGAACGTTCTGTAGTCCTCTTTGAACTGTGGGTTTCTCCGGAATCTGGCATTGAGTTGATTCCATCTTTTTTCTGCTACTTGGCGGTTGAACGGAAGAGAGGCGTCACGTGACTTGAAGGGTAGAGGCATCTCATAGTGTCCATCAGGCCTCTTCTTGATTCCCTTTTCCATGATGTGTAGGAACTTCTGGTCTTCCACTGAGAGAGAAGTCCCTCCCTTGTTTTCATCAGCAAAGTCTTTTTCGAGAGTTGCTATGACTTTCTGCGGACAGAGGACTTCCTTCACCGAAGTCGGGATCGCGAACTTCACGCTTTCACGACTTGCAGTTTTGTGGCACACAACAGCATCCGAACTTTCAGATGTCAGGCATACTTTTCCGATAATTCCCCATCCTAGGAGAGATTTCTGAGCATAGGGGTCATCTTCCCCTCCGGTGACTACTTGTCGGGGCCGGATAGCTCGTGGGCAGTCGTTTCCGATCAGGAGTGATACATCTATGGTTTGATCATATGGCATCATTTCATCCGCAACTTGACGCAGGTGAGGCCAATGATTCACCACCTCCTTCTTGGGTATCTGTGACCTACTGGCTGGTATTTCCTCTCTTGAGAAGGTCACTGGAAGATGGATCTCATGTTCCTTGTGGTAGTCTAGTACCTCCAGACCTCTGATTTTCTTACTTTCAACGTTGGATCTCCCATGCATTGTAGTTAACTGCAGATTGGTTGTAGTTCCTTCTACCTTGAGTTTGTCACGCAGTTTCTCCGACATGAAACTGACATTTGATTGGTCATCAAGCACTGCATACACAAGGCACTCATCACTTGGTTTTTCTGTATGTCTCACCCAAACTGGAACGATCATACAATGGTCTCGGCCGTTTTGATCTGGAATGGAACATACAGTTGTACATCGGGCAGTTCCTTCGTCTCTGGCTGCAGTTGCCCTCTTAGGGTAATGAAGACAAGTGAGATGCTGACCTTCGCATTCTTTACAGGTCTTTCTATCTGGACAGTCTTTGATTTGATGAAGGTCAGTCATGCCACATCCCAGGCACAACATGCGCTGAAAGAAGAATGATTTCCTCTCATACATAGGCTTACGATTGAAATGGTTACATACGTCGATGTTGTGGTCTCCCTTGCAGAATGGGCATTCCGAGTACACCCCGTGCTTGGTACGGGTTGGGTTTCCATTTTTACCTTGCGATTCAGATTTGCCACTTGTACTGAATGTTCGGGCTTTTGCACTTCCGGTACCTTGGTGTCTGGCCATTGGAGCTGTACTCTTGGGTGTCTCTCGCAGAGATTCCAACTCTGGAATTGTTGCCAGGCTTGCTGCATTGTTCACAAAGTGTGCGAACTTCTCAAATGGAGGGTAACTTTCCGGGCCAAACCTTTCTCGCCATCTTTGGATTTCATCTCTCCATTTGTTTTCCATGTAGTTCGGCAACTTTTCAACGAGCTTCACGTTTTCCTGCGGATAGTCTAAGATTCCCAGACTTGGGATGGTTCTCTTCGCTGCTACAATCTTGTGAAGGAAGTCAGAAAATTCCCTCGTACCTTTGGCGTCTCGATTTCCAATCTTTCGCCATGAGCCAAGTCTTTCCATGAACGCTACACTGACGCTACTTGGGTTCCCATATCTCTCAGCAAGAGCTTCACGTGCATTCTGGTATCCATCAGTGGCATTGAGTAGCTGATAATGTTCAACTATTTCCTTGGGCGATCCGGTTACAAAGCTGCTAAGAAAGTTCAACTTCGTGGAGCAATCGAGCGGTTTGGAGTCTACCAGCGCATCGAACGCATTTCGCCATATGGGATACTGGAGTGGATCACCGGAGAAGATTGGAACTTCAACCTTCGGCAACTGGTTTAAGGCTGCTGACTGCTGGGCACTGAGTATTTGTTGCATGTTTACTTTAGTCAGTTGAGCCATGCATGCTTCCAGCGATACTGCTATTTTATTCCAATCATTACTTGCAGCTAGGGGACTTGAGTTGATCAACATTGGCGGCTCGTCAGGTTGGAGTATTGGAGGCGCTTCTTTTCCATCTTGTGATTGGAAGAATCTATTCAGCCCTTCTTCTTTGGTTTCTTCGTCAATTTCCAGACGATTTTCACTCGAGCAGTCACTCTCGAACTCCTCGATTATTTTTTCCTGTGCCTTCAAGCGAGCTTCTTCCTTCTGTTTCATCAATTCTCGTTTCCTTCTTCGCATCTCTAATTCGAGTAACTCTTCCTCTTCTTCAAACTTTCTGTCAGATTGTGATGCTGCTCGTTGGATGTTGATTTTCATTCTTTCACTTCGGATTGACTTTGAACTCACTCTGCTCTTCACACTAGGAGCGGCGGGTCCTGACATTTTCGTCGAGGATTCCATTTTTATGCAGAACTTACTGCGTAACTTTTATGACGGACGGGACGGGACATACGTTCAGTTGAATTTACAAAATAATTGTCATTGTGGCTGCCTCAACTTAGAGGAGTTTCGTGTCACCATGAAATCATCATTCACACTCCGATTGTACTTGTAAATGAGTGTTAATAACTTTTATTAACATGAATCAACATAGGAATGCGGTATATACGTAGTGAGTACAGACTATAATATGGAGTGAGTACAGACTATGGAGTGAGTACAGACTATGGAGTGAGTACAGACTACACTGCAAAAACCAGGGTGTTAAATATTCAACACTACGTTGGTGTACAATTAAATGTATTCTTATGGTGTTATTATAACACCCAGAGAATCATTGTTATGGCTCCGTAATCAAATCTGTTGGAATAGTTCGGTTGATTACACCATCGGGTGTAATTTATTTAAAACACGCATGCGCAAAATAAATGAACAGAAATACCGCGGGATCGCTAGCTCCTGATTGGTCTAAGCATAGTGCAGCAGCGCATGCTCCAAACACTTATATGAATATTCATGAATTTTCAGTAGCGTATGGTTTGGGGTGGCCCGATTTTAATAACTCTTACCATATGCATAAAAAATTATAATGGGTATATAAGAGCTTGCACTAGACTGTACCAACAGGATAAGATTATTAGGATAGGATAGTACTAGGATAGGATAGGTTAAGATACACATGTAGGATCTGTGTGTACCAAGATGATATAGGACATGGCGTTACTCTGACACCAGCTATGGTGTAAATTATTTTTAATACCATGGATGGTGTACAATATTGGTGTTTAAATAACACCAGTGGTGTTGAATATTCAACACCATTCTGGGTGTTAATTTTGATTTAATCCGAAACTAGGTGTTCTTTTAATCTTTCGGTGTTGCAGGATATAGATACCGGGAAAGAATAACTTTTAACACCCATGGTGTTGAATTTAACACCCTGGTTTTTGCAGTGTATGGAGTGAGTACAGACTATGGAGTGAGATGACAATCTGTAATAATAAAGTATAAAGAAACAAAATACATGGAACATTTAAACATTGATTCTACATACGAGGATCACAGTGTCTATTATTATAATATGATGCTTAATCGATAAATCAAAACATGGAGTATAATAATATTAAGTGATTGAGTTAAATTATTCTACTTACTATTTTGGTGCTTGAATTTGAGTTCCAAGACTTCTAGTCTGTATGTAAAAACAACTTGCTATCCGTCCAAACACAGATTTCGATAAAAACACGTTTACATCGAAGAAACTGAAAACTTAAACTATAACCGTTAAAAGAGGAAAGTAATCTTTTCAAAACAAATCAGAAATTAAGCGCGCTTATTAATATTATTATGAGTACGCAATTAAGACTGTCGCGCGTTTTCATAAATTGAACAATCATTATTGCGTCACAATAAAATATATCATTTCTGCATCACTGCAGTAACAATTATTATGTTAGAACAAGGTATTATTATTATTATCTATTTCAAAAATAAATTAATAAATTTCTACAAATTTGACTCGAATTCAGATATCGTCTGCGACCTAGAATCCTACGAGATGTTTCCACCCGGGACCTTTCCACCGCCATCCAAGGTCAACCAATCAGCTTTCCCATCTGTATAGCACCATCAGCATTCCATAAACTAACCATACCAGAGGGAGAGAAAGCAACAGCTAGAGGTATACTAGTCTAGATACTGGACTCTTTTTATGATATTTTTTATTCGCCGTAGCAGCTGCTAAACGGCACTGTAGGCATCAAATCAGGTTCTCGGGATCGCGCCATCTCTCGACTTGACGCGTACAGTGCTGTTTAGCAGCTGCTTCAGCGAATAAAAAATATCATAGAAGAGTCCAGAATCTAAACTTGAGGTATACAAGCAAATAATTCATTAGTGTGATCAGTGATTAACGAGGACCGGGGGGGGGGGGGGCATTCCTCGAAAAGTTGGACTCTTCGAGATTTTTCTAACATAATTTCAGCTTTGTGTCACTCATAACATTTATGACAAGGCCTGTTGTTCCTGTTCAGTTCGTTGACATAATGAGGTGCTGCTACACCTTACCCCTTACACGTGAAAACACTCTGTAAATGAATAGAATTATACAAAGTATGAAATATTTTCCTTTGATACGTACAAAATTTTAATTATCACGTCCCCGTGACGAATGCATATAAAACTTCGATCCACACAAAAAAAAAATAATCCTACTGTCCTGTGGGTGATCGGACATTTGCTCTGTCTACAGCCGCTGAGAAATGCGGTACATTGATGTGTTTGAGCTCGATGTCCAGTACGAATATGGCTGATGTCGTTGATGCCGCTCCCTCGGGGCTCCACTGGATGAACATCTACCTGCTCAAGAACCGTGACGTCACAAAGCATTTGATCAGAGAGGCAGAACAACGTGGCTTCAAGGGGATCATTATAACTATGGACTCACCAAAGCTGGGTAATCATATACGGACAGCTCGCAGAAGAATGTACAACGTATTAGACGCGAGATTCGTGAAGTAAGAATCATGGAATGTTTCTTTTCTTATAAAACCAGTGGAATTTCATGTATTGATTAATTAATCTCGGTGTCCCAAAAACCCTGACTTCATGAAATACGAGAATTACACTTGACGAAAGTGCTTTGAGTATTGGGTAAAATAACATGATTTGGTAGTGCCACTGGGAATTTATGAGGATGTATCCGTTTTGCGGGGTTTTCAATAAAAACAAGATGAATGCGACTGCGTCTCCTATATGCCTCCGCCTAAATTCAGTTGATGGCTCAAACTGTTCTAGAAATATTTGATAACGAGGCTAAAAACCAGTAATTTCATGTAATTTCATGTAAATTGACCTCTGTGACCTCTGACCTTTGACCTACTTACCCCAAAATCTAATCAGTTCATCTTTCTATGGGGATGCATACTGGTACCAAGTTTGAAGTTCTCACCTCAGATAGTTCTTCAGAAATCGCGGTAACGGTGCTAAAAACCAAGAATTTCATGTAATTTCATGTAAATTGACCTCTGTGACCTCTGAACTTTGACCTACCTACCCCAAAATCTAATCAGTTCCTCTTTCTATGGGGATACATACTGGTACCCAGTTTGAAGTTCTCACCTCAAATAGTTCTTCAGAAATCGCGGTAACGGTGCTAAAAACCAAGAATTTCATGTAATTTCATGTAAATTGACCTGTGACCTCTGACCTTTGACCTACTTACCCCAAAATCTAATCAGTTCATCTTTCTATGGGGATACATACTGGTACCAAGTTTGAAGTTCTCACCTCAGATAGTTCTTGATATATCGCGGTAACGGTGCTAAAAACCAGTAATTCCATGTAATTTCATGTAAATTGACCTCTGTGACCTCTGAACTTTGACCTACCTACCCCAAAATCTAATCAGTTCCTCTTTCTATGGGGATACATACTGGTACCAAGTTTGAAGTTCTCACCTCAAAACAGTTCTTGAGATATCGCGGTAACGGTGCTAAAAACCAAGAATTTCATGTAATTTCATGTAAATTGACCTCTGTGACCTCTGACCTTTGACCTCCTTACCCCAAAATCTAATCAGTTCATCTTCGTATAGGGAAACATACAAGTACCAAGTTTGAAGTTCTTACCTCAAACAGTTCTTGAGATATCGCGGTAACGGTGCTAAAAACCAAGAATTTCATGTAATTTCATGTAAATTGACCTCTGTGACCTCTGACCTTTGACCTACTTACCCCAAAATCTAATCAGTTCATCTTCGTATGGGGATACATACTAGTACCAAGTTTGAGGTTCCTACCTCAAATGATTCTTCAGATATCGCGGTAACGAGAAGTGGGACGGACGGACGGACGCACGCAAAGACGCACGGACGGACGGACGCACGGACGGACGGACAACCCGAAAACATAATGCCTCCGGCACCCACCTTCGGTGGGCGGAGGCATAAAAAACTGTCAATTCAACTGTGAAATAGTCAGTCATGAAGCTACTCAGATTGATTAGTTGTAGAGGTTGATGTTGTGAAGGCTTCCTTAAGAAGATATCAGTCCTTTGACAACGCCCCCCATACCCCATCCTGAAAACAGAGATCAACGCCCCTGTCTCATACCCCGCCCTTCGCAGTACTGCTGAAAACATTTTTGAAAGCAGTGATCGAGATACCCATTTTTTGTTATGTTAATTTTTTTTTTCCAGAGCAGCCAATTTCGACATTGCTCACATCCAGGAGGTTGTAGAAGCCAAGAAGAAGGAGCCACTGCTCATCAAATATTTCGTTAGTCAAATCTCTGAATCGGCAACCATTGAGGATATAAAGTGGATAAAGTCTCTCACCAAACTACCTGTCATCGCTAAAGGAGTTTTGACAGGTGAAAAATACAAATAAGAAGAAACACGTTAAAGAGAAAAATATAAGTGTGATAAAGGACGTTTTCATGCAGCAGATTTCTTTAGATAATACTGTAGTAAAAATAACATCGGATATCATGGGGCGCTAAAAAATACTGCTTGGGAAAGAAAGCAAGTTACAAAATATCTAATGATTAAATCACATTAAAATACAGCCGAAATAAGTACGTTTTAAAGGGATCTTCTGAAGGTGGCATGACAAATTATTTATCTGGTACTAAATGGGATGATGTGACAGATTTTCGATGCAGCTCTTGTAAAAGTTTTGTTTTGTTGTTCGTCTTTGTTATCTTATCGCCGCGCTTATTAGTACGCAGGGGTATCACACATTTATCGTAATATCAGCGATTGCCATGTCCATTCTCTATCCATATCCGATGTGAGATTATGTAAGCAAGAATTGACTAAACATCAGAGAATTGTTCCTAAATGATTTACAGTAATTAGATTTCTTCAGTTTGAAGACGAAATCTAGATTAAAAGAATAAAAGTAAAGAGGTGACGATTAGTATAGCCGGTTCAAAAAACTTTTTAACATAATATAAATGAAGTGAACTTGTTTGTTTTACATTCAGATTTTCAAAATTCAATCTCTAATCTTTATCATTGTTCACGTTTGATGACACTACTACAGAACTCTATTCGATGACTTTTTGTTGTACGTGGAATACTGAATATAAATTATCTTACATATTTACAGGCGAGTCAGCGAGAATGTTGGCTGAAGTCGGCGTCGATGGAATTCTTGTTTCAGCTCACGGAGGAAGGCAACTAGACTATATACCTGCTCCAGTAAAAATTCTTCTTTTCTCTTGCATGTAGATGATTTCATACAAAATTATCAAAGATATTTTGACACTGATAATGTCAACCACCAAGAAAGTGAAAAAGGTACAGATTCTCGACTTGCGTTGCGTTGCGTTTGAGGTAACTAAGCCCACCGCACACTATACGATCGACTACGATCCGATTTTTGGAAATAATCGCAATAGCATTAAATATAGGCAGTTTAACCAGTGAAAGATAGCTGATTCAGGTTCTGAACAATAATATGAATACTCAACATAGGAATTTGGTTAGATGTCAGCCTTATATCCGGGATAAGGGCCAAATCAGTTTCAAATCGTAGACAATCGCATGACTGCTCTGACGTCACTACGATTCGGAGCCGATTTGGCCTTTCCTCCGACTAGAATGCTCGTAATAACCTGTAATTTCGACTGTACTATCTATGTAACTGTTCTGAACCTCAATCAAACATATCTAATGTGTTTAAGTGTTTATATCTAATGCTATATCATTTTCTTTCAAAATCGGAGCGTAGACCGATCGTATAGTGTGCGGTGGGCTTAAGGCCTAAGGGTGCGTTATAGCTCAATGCGAAGCCAGAATCAGCGTTTTGAAACATATATAGTCATGAAACACAATTTTGAAACGCTGTTTCACCGTATAGTACTCTGTTTATAGCTCTTTATCCCAGGAAAAATCGCGTTTTGAAACGCATCTCTATTATGAAATAGATCTGTGTTTTGAATCCCTGTTTTTGCAACAAGAAAAAAAGCTCCGGACACAATAGTGTTTTGAACTCAACGCTTATCAAAACGCTGATTATGCATGGCCTGAAAAAAGAGAAGTTCTGAACGCGCCACAACTATCATGGTGGTATGCTTATATCTTAATTGAGCTATTGAATACCAGTTGCTTATTTACCATTTTAAAATAGAGAAAGCGCACGTACTGATAATGCCGAACGAAATGGTTGGTGTGCGCCTCCTGCGGTCCATCGTGATCCGCCAATGTCATAAAACAAATTCTTGGTCAGTTGTTGAAATCACTTAATCATACGGTTTGATATGACTTTGAACAGATAGATGATTAAATTTGCATCTATTTTTTTTCACATGTTTTGATATATAGTACATGTACCATGTTTACTAAGTGGCCCTTGATAAACATGTACATGTACAAATATTTTGAATACTTTCAAATTGCTAGAATGTCCCCTTAACCTGAGATAACGATGTTATTTTTCAGATCGATGCTCTGCCTGAGGTAGTCGAGGCTGTTCGTGGGTATCCTGTAGAGGTTTACATGGATGGCGGAGTAAGGACAGGTACCGATGTCTTCAAGGCATTAGCCATGGGTGCTAGAGCCGTCTTCATTGGTCGACCTATCCTCTGGGGACTTGCTTGTAAGGTAGGTCAATGTTGTAAGTTTGAAGCGTCTGTTGCACTCGAGGCACCATTGTGCTGACGTAGGTGTGCATTAGCGACTGGCGTGGTCCTTGGCGTGTCTTGTAATCGTCTCTAAAGTAAATTCGGTTACATGTCGTTTTTCTGAAGTTTCATAATTCCGAAGGTTCGTTTTTCCGAAGGTTCGTATTCCGAAGGTTCGTTACTCCGACGGTTCATAGTTCTGAAGGTTCATAATTCGGAAAATGAAAAAGGGTTCATAATTCCAAAAATGAAATAGGGTTCATATTTCCGAAGGTTCGTAATTCCGAAAAGTTATGTAGAATTGCATTTACGGAATTATGAACCCTATTTCATTTTCGGAATTACGAACCTTCGGAAAAATAAATCAAATGTTCGGAATTATGAACCCTATTTTATTTTCGGAATCATGAACCCCCTTCTATGGGAAATTTGTGTTTCGGAACTACGAACCTTCGGAATTATGAACTTTTGGAGAACGAGTACCCCCCCCCCCCCCCATCCCCGTAAATTCGATAAGAACAATTCAAACATTTATTTTTTTGCCGGTGTATAGGCTCTTCACAGGCAGATTAACGCAGGTAATAACGAAATCAAAATGGCGCCTCGTGTGTCACTGACATTAGTCAAAGTCAAAGTGAATGTTTGAAACTATGATCAGCCAAATTGTCTAATGATCTTTTTTCATTTCTAAATAATCATGTGGACATACTCACTAATTTCGCTTTTATCTTCTTCTGTTCTGTAGGGCGAGGAAGGTGCCACGCAGGTCCTAGAAATACTGAGACAGGAGTTGAGCCTTGCCATGGCATTATCTGGTAGGTGCATACAGAATACATGTATTGGGCCATTGACCTTTTGTTTTCCAAACTTGCCGGGGGGATCCGGAGGAGAAGATAAAACTTATGAAACATATAATCATATGATAATGCACTTGTGGCGGTTATCGTGTAGCTTCGCTCTCGTCGCTTAGTGAATTATAATAGAAAAGAGGGTTTTATTATCCACTTGATTCTATCATGGATAATTTTCACATTATTTCATACGAAAATTCAAATCCTTTCTCCATCATTGTGAAAAGTAGTGCATATATGGTAAATTGACGGATTATTTACACGCGAGAACACACAAAGGCAGGACATGTAAAAGTGCTGCTTGGTAGCCAGTATGTACTTCGGACTACACAAAAAATATCTGACTTGAATAGACGTTCTTTACACGTTTTCCTATATTTTGTTCTCATTTGTTCAGGTTGTTCCAAGTTGAGTGAAATCAAGCCTTCAATGGTGGTTCATGAATCGTACTATCACAACGCAAAACTTTGACGTGTGAGAAGCTAGGGCTATCTCATTCCTCAGAAAACAGGACAACAAGGACTTCCACGAAATCAACACACGGACAGTTTCAGTACCTTATTATGTTGCCTTTAGAAATCATATCCGAGTTATGTTGTTATTTTAATGTTTGCCAATTTCTTCTCGGATGGATTTGGAGGGGGTGAACACGTATCTGCGTTTCTATTCATGTTTTTATCACAGTGTCAAACGATTTGAAGTTATACGTGCTCCCTTCTCTAATTAGTTCGTCAATATTTTCATTTTCAAACTCGTCTGTTTAGTAAGCTTGCTTTGTCTAATGATAAACATGTATCTAGAAAGATAAGTCATTGAGTGTTTCTGCTCGTTGATTGCCTGTCAAAGTATATATTGTTTTATGATGTATACATTGAAACGAATGTAAACACTATCTCCAAAGAGTGCAGTGGTTGGTAAAAATAAATAAAATGATCACGGGTTGTGCATTTATGCATGTTTGTTCCGCTTCCATTGCAAGTATTCAAGACGAGTGATAAAGATAAGATTATATTGCTTTCGATTTTTTTCTTTATATTGCTTTCGTTTTTTTTATATATACAATAAACTTTCTAAAATTTTAAAGGAAATGTCTCCTCGGAATATTTGTCATACCTTATTGTACTGCCTATAAGATGGGGGCCCTGTTTCATAAAACTTGTCATCAATGAACAGTTGCAATAACTGTTATAAGCTACTGAAATCCTTGCATCTGATTGGCTGAGAGCAAATTTGTCGGTAAAACTCACCGACAAGACACATAATGAAACGCCCCCCCCCAGATTATGATCATAAGAGGCTAAATTTGTAATGTTTGCATATTTCAATAGACGATTCGATTTGTTATTGTGCATTATTGTAAGTTGCTTGTTATGTTTCCAATCGATCGAATGATTTTAAAGATGTTTTCTTTTTCATTTAAAAATTGAAATGAATGACTCCAAAGATTTTTGTCATGACTACTATATCGAAAGATGCTTGTGCAAAATAGATGTATGGCATCAAGTGGATATTTTAAGAATGGCAGCAATAAATAATGTACATAATTATACTTTTTCATGATCGTTATGTATTATGTTTCATCATATATTATGTCGTAATCAACAGCGATATGAAACCAAATAAAGGTAAAATGTATTCTAAGTATTAAGAGTAATCCATATTGCTGGTCTAAACCACAGAGTTGGTGAACGTTTTTTTTATTTTGTTGTGCATAAAAATTGTCTCACATAGTTGTCGGCCAGAAATTCTTAGCCAGTACCTGGACTCTGATACCAAATGCTCTATAGCTCCCTCTACAGTACAGGGATCTGTCAATCATAATCTCGGCTTCGTTTTGCCTTTCTGTTTCAAATACCTTAGAAGATAACCTAGAAGATAAAGTTTCTTATATACATGTATTTACAATTTAAGATATTTTCTTTGCTGCTTTGTTGTCCAATCCGCCTTTTAGCTTCTTTTGAAGTCTGTCTCCAAGCAACTGTTTTACCCTTGTAATATATTTTCCTTTTCAAAGATAATTATGTCATTCTTAAAGTGATCCCCTCCCCCAAAATTTACAAACCATACCCCCCCCCCACACACACACACATACATACCTGTATGTCTCTCCTCTGCTCCCGTTCTCGCCACCCATGTGTGATGACGGGGCTTTTTAAAGATTAAATTACGAAAATAATATCGACAACGCCTCAAGTCAAACAGGTCCTATTTGCCAACGACTGACAATAACCGTGAAATATCTGTGGATCAAGCGTCATTTACCAAGACGTGCAAATATCCTTTGGTTGATGGGCTTTGCGTTTTAAACCTCATCATCATATACTTTCCTCGTTGACAAGAAATAAATGTAAACGTGAAAATAGTCTAGAGCATTAGTCGACAGCTTCCGAAGGAAAAGCGTCGCCACGATTTCATCAATGGAACTGGGCGAAGTTCAGTGTTAATTTTTTCAAAGATATTCCTATTGCATTTGAGGATTTATTTTCAATCAAATAACTTGAATGGATTTGACTTGATTTGAATTTGCTAAGTGATAAGTATCATTGTGTCAATAGTCAGTGGGCAGGGTTGCTAAATAATATGTCCTCAAGACATGTTTTATTCATTCCAGTGTATTTGTTTATTTACAGTTCCATTTCGCTGATGAGGGTCCTGTGTCATAAAATATACAATGCATATGATGGCAAATAAAATAAGATATATTGAGAGTTAGTGAGTTATTAGTTATGAGCTAATGATTAATTTGAAGAACAGGAATAGGACATGATCCCAGCCACACCACTCACCGCAAAAACGCACCCAAAACATGACGTCAAACACTAACACACAATTTTCAGCAGAATATAAGATGTCTCCTATAAATTTCATCTTACCCCCATTACCCATTACCCCAATGGAATGCTCTTAATGTATGTCTAGATGTATAATAATAAAAAAAAAGTTAATTGAATTCCATGGACCTCTAAAAAACTATTTACACTAACCTCTACAAAAACTACCTACGGAATGATTTGGAACAGTCACACTCGCCCATACCACAACAAAATAATGATACCATAATCAGTCATTTTGAGGAGTTGCCTCCTGACTTTATAATTAACCAGACTGTTTGCATGCTCTGCTCATATCAAAGATTTGAGTATAAAATGTTTTGATATTGAGCGAGAGAGAGAGAGAGAGAGAGAGAGAGAGAGGGGGGGGGGGGGTGGGGGAGAGGGATAGAGAAACAGAGGAGGAGGGGAGATATGTAAATAGAGTAGAAAATAGACCGGTAGGAAGAGAAGCCAAAAATGGAGGAGAGAGATAGAAAGAGAAATGGGGAGAGAAAAAGAGGAGAGCGAGCGAGAGGGAGAGATCGATAGGGAAAGATGAAGAGAAAGCAAGAGAGAGAATGAGAGGGAGAGGATGAGAGAGAAAGAGAGAGAGATAAGGAAAGGGATCATTTTAATGATTACGGAAGTGGAAGACACTATTTACATTCATAGCCGCAGCAAGGTGTGTATGCTTCACAGAACCGCTTGGAATAGTTCATTTTGGATTTGCTTTGCATCAGTCATTGACTGCGACGAACTCTTACGAGGCGACATGTGTATCCAAAATGACTTGGATAATGAATAACATATTTTCTAAAATGGCGCTCTTGGTAGCAATTTTAATACTCTCATGTGCATGTGATGTGACGAATGCACAAACTATACAAGAACCAGGTAGTCCAACCATGGACACGACTGATTTCGAAACCACACGGGATCTGTTGACAATATATGGCAGTTCGATGGGGACAAACACCATGACCACGGTTTCTCCACTACCACCATCGTCATTACCTCAGCCATCAACGTCGTCACCGCCGCCGTCATCGCCGTCAACAACAGGCGACCAGAAGGATCCAACAACCAACCCCGACATGTTTACTGAAACCGAGCCTTCAAATTCTCAGACTTTGCCAGGAATAGGAACAAGTTTATTGATCACCCAAGAAAAGGCGACAACAGAAGAAACAACTGAAGATACTGAAACCACTTACAGCTTCAGCGACACAGATCCGACTACTGCATCTACGACTGAATTTGCGACCAAAGATGGGACAGATGTTGTAACATCGGACAGTACTGATGTCTCCACCACCACCACAAACAATACGGATACTATCACAGACGATAGCACAGATATTGGGATTACAACCAGTACAGATTTCATAACCGAGATTATTAACGTAACCGAGATCGTCACATATTTTGTGACGGAGAACGATGACTTAAATGTTACCGATACTACCACAGATTTGACGACGGAAATTGGAACGAGCGATGCAACACAATTTGTAACTGAAATAGGCACCATAAATGTAACTGAAATTTTCACCGAAATTATGACAGAGATTGACGGAATGACTACTACAGAACCCGTGACAGATGTTGGAACGATAAACGTTACTGAAACGGTCACAGAATTTGTTACTGAAATTCAAACAATCAATGTAACTGAAATAGTAACCGAAGTCATGACAGACACTGACAATACCAGTACAGTAACTACAGAACATGTGACAGAGGTTGGAACGATAAACGTTACTGAAACGGTCACAGAAGTTGTTACTGAAATTCAAACAATCAATGCAACTGAAATAGTCACCGAATTAATGACAGACACTGACAATACCAGTGCAGTAACTACAGAACCTGTCACAGATGCTGGAACAATAAATGCCACAGAAATTGTCACCGAAGTCACTACGGAATTTGACACCTTCAATGGTACAGAGCTGGTAACTGATATCGGAACGATAAATATCACAGAGCATTTTACAGAAATAGGGACATTTGATTCGACCCAGGTTAGTACATCTAGCTTCCCAAATGAAACTGAATATGCCACTGAGCTGACTACAATGGTAGATTCCGTTTCTACGAACGCATCCATGACGACATCTAACCCTATCATCACCGGAATCACCATGATAACTGATGCCATCATGACTTCATTGGCCACACTGCTCGTAACGGATCCTCCAGCAGATGAGACGACTGAAGCGTTTTCAACAGACGTCACCACCGCACCAAAATCCACGTCAGCGAAAGGCACAACGTTGTTTCCAACGACAACCAACGCTTATTCGACAGTGATCACCACTGCATCGGCGTCCACGTCAGCAAAGGAAACAACGCCGATATCAACGACGCACCCAACCACCAGGATTGAAACCACATCGGTGAGTCGGATGACGACTGAAAAACGGAACGTCGATAATGACCTGAAGGAACTCGAAGAGGTATGCCTTCTCACTCTTATAAAACTTTGATCTGGGGGAAAAATAACAAAAAAAATTACCTGAATTATTTTGATGCCTAAAATGAGTACATTTATTGCCAGATAAAATCATATCTTCTTGCACGTGGATGGGTGTTTACAAACTAGCCATTTGCGAGTGAGCGATTCAGACTTTGTAGCTGTTCGCCACTGGTGCATAGCATTTCTATGTATCTTTACAACGGAGTTAATGATTGGAGTTTGTTTATAAGATGTCAGTTAGTTTGTTTTATATTCTATTGTGTCTGTTATTATGGGCTCCCTTCGAAAATCCTAAGGTACATGCTTCTTATTCTTCTTCTTCTCTTTCGTGTTTTTTTTTTTTGTTGTATTTTTTGCGAGGTTGTATTGCAACCAAGCAGAATTTTATCATGTTTATAAAGAAAATAATCACTTGGTCCGTTTTTAAGCACAATCTGCAAATTGTTGGCCCTGCCGCGATGGAAAATAATTCCCTTATGTGATGAAAAATTGCCCCTTCTTCTCGTCTCTGATATACCCACGATACCATCCCCTTTCCTTCATGATTAACATCGAAGGAGTAACTCCTGTTATAGGGCATTTTCTTGCAAATGAAAACATCTTAGATGTTCTCTGTAGGGGGCGTTTAGAGGAATTTTGGAAAAGTGGAAAGAAAGGAAAAAAGGAAAGAGATGATAATGGAATGAAATTAAATTAAGCATTTACACAAGACTATCTTTGTTTTTTTTTGTTTTCGGTGTTTATTCACCAAAAATGAAGTGATATGGAAAAGGGGAGAAAGAGGGATCGAGATCAGGAAAGTTGTGAGTAGGTCACAGAAGTTTGGAGAGTGTAGTTCTGAAAATAGCTGTTTGTATTCCTCTGCAGAATAGTTCTGAAAGAGAGTTTACTAACTACGGTAATCTTTTGGTAAAGGAGTATATCTGTCTCTACGCGTTTCGAACAGTGTGCTCTGTTCATTGTCAGGAGATTAACTCGTGGAAACTGCAGATGAAAACATCTTGTCCTCGTCTTAAACGCTGACCTACATGGGTAGGTCGTTGAATAGAGGGCACTTGATTGTTTTTATTTAGTAGAAATCAAAGGCACATCATATGAATAGAGGGCAAATTTACTACTACTACTTATAATAATATGTCCATTTATATATCGCAGTTATTATACAAATATACTCTGCGTATAATACAAAGTATCACATTATTACACCGGCTTTATCCGAGCCGTCATGATAGACGCTAAGACATTCAAGGAAATTCTTACTACTGGGTACCCATTTACTTCGCCTGGGTAGAGAGTGGCAAATGTAGATGAATGTATTGCCAGAGGACATTAGCGCTGCGTCGGGATTCGAACCGCAAACCAAGTGATCCACAATCCGGTGACATATCCACAAGACCATAAGACCTCTACTCCAGGAGGGGTATTAATTCCACTGCGGGAGAGACATTTTGTTCACTTGGAAGAGGCATTTATCTTGATTTTGGAAAAAGTGAGAGGACGACCTTAACTTGCCCCTACACCCGCTTCTGCCGCTGCTTATACGGCATTGCAAAATGTCAATATGAATATAGTCATAAAACGACTTTGATCCCATTGAAATTTTTTCAGTGTAAGTCATTATTTGCACTCATAGTCATGATAGTGTAGTATATACTTCACTTCTCGGTATATCACAGCAAATAGATGTTATTTTCATATTACCGGATTTATAGCCGTTATTACTGGCAAGATACTCTTATGCATCAAAATGGCTTCAAGGATACTCAATTGTAAATTTTCTGAAATGGCGACCATATTCGAGATCATGATGCTCTCTTGTATTGTGGTGAATACACAAACTACTCTTAAAGCAAGCACAACACATATTGATACGACCGATACCGAAACCACACAAGACCTCGACGCAACAACGTATGGCACCTCAGTCGGAATATCTACGGAAACATTGGGAACATTGGCAGCGGCAACCACTGAAGAGGTTGTCATCATTACAGAACTGATGTCAACTGTATCATCATCTGTGTCGCCAGACATAACAAGCGATGTAAAAACGGATTTCTTATATACATTTACCACTGAACCTATCCAAATCAGTACGACTCTTTCAAATATGAACGCGACGTCGCCGTCTTTGCCACCTCCACCACCTCCACCACTTCCACCGCCCTCGTTGCCGCCGCCACCAGTACCGTCACTACCACCTCCCCTGTCGCCGTCGCCTCACCCACCACCACCACCACCTCCAATGCCTCCACCACCACCACCACCATCATCATCACTGCCACCAACGTCGTCACCACTGCCACCATCGCCATCAACAACAGCCGACCAGACCTACACAACGACAACCGAAACATTTCCAACAGTGACGAGGACATCTGCGTTCACATCATCGAAGAAAACAACACAGATTTCAATCACCGCTACACCCGATTCAACGACAACCGAATCGCTTTCGACAGTGACCACCACTACATCTGCGTCCACAACTGCTAAAGAAACAACGACGATGTCAACGACCAGCAAATCCGAATCAACGACGCACCTAACCACCAAGATTGAAACGACATCGGTGAGTCGGATGACGACTGAAAAACGAAGCGTTGATGATGGCCTGAAGGAGCTCGAAGAGGTATGCCTTCACTTTTCCATAGACTTTGACTGAGGGAATATGCAACTTCACATATTTTTTGCTTTTTATGTAAGATATAAGAGGCTAGAGCCGCCACACCATGTAGACCAAGAAGATAGATAAGTACCAACTAGGAAGAAAATATGAAGGGATACTATTAAAGGGAAAGTCCATCCTGATTACAAGTTGGTTTTAAAGGAAGCAGAATAATTGAACAAACAGATCAGTGAAAGTTTGCTCAATATCCGATTAAAAATAAGGAAGTTAAGAATTTTTGAAGTTGTAATCAATCAACACAAATTGGCAACTCCGTGACGTATCTTGCGAGTTCCTCTCCCATTTGCTCAGTACAGAAAATTTCATATATTTTCATTTTTTTAGTTTCTGATGAAGAAATAGATTTGTTTCATACATGTTTTGTGTAAAAACATATGAGTAGTGATTATATGTAAGGTGCATGTATGTTTGAATATTTTCAATGGGAATTAATGACTTTTCGGGTAGGCCTACAGGGCATATGGGAGAGGAGCTCGAAGTTGCCAATTTGTGTTTGATTGATTTAAACTTCAACAATTTCTAACTTTCTTATAACCTTCACTGATCTGTTTCTTTACTTTTTCTGGGAGGGATCACTCGGGGGGGGGGGGGGGTTTGTGATTAACTGAATAGACTCCAGGCATAGATTTTTTTCCGGTTCAGTAATTTTAATGTATTTGCTAACCACTACCTCTCGTTATTATAACCGACTATTTTGTGACTTTCTGTAAATGTCTACAAACGACTTCGAATGACACAATAAGGGAAATGATGGTGATGATGACGATGATGGTGATAATGATAAGCCTAATCATAATCACACGAAAATAATTATGATCATATTAGTGATGATACGCTACTATTGATAATCAATTAGTAATCAACAAATTATCATGAGAGCCAAAAGGGCGTTAATTCAATATAAATGATACCAGTCAAGCCTTTGGCTTCCAGCTGAGATTTGAATCATGAAACCACTACTGTGAGTTTAGCAAGTCCATAGTGACAAGCACAACGTATGTCCAGAGTTTTGCAAAGCGTAGTCAAAAGGTATTGCAATAAAACAGACCTGTAAGGACTACGAGCGGAATCCGTATTTTTAAGAAGTGCGGAACCATGCCAATGATTATGAATTCTATAGTGATAACGTAGAATACAAACACTGAATATCTCTAATCTCGATTTTCCTACTTGACTTATCAACGTGGGGAAATATCTAACATACCTTCCAAAGATTAAGGTGTTTGAATATTTGCTTATACACTTCCAACATCTGACACATCCGAGTAACATAATTTTACGAGTAGTTCTTACTTGGTAAATGATCCTCCAAAATATTCCTCGTGGAATTGGGGGGGGGGGGGCCTTTGAAGAAGGGTTGCCTTAACTTTAATTGCGTTAAGTTGCGTAACTGTTGATGGACGCAAATGGAGTCAAAATGGGCCTGAGCTTTCGATCCTAGCAGAATCTTCGTCAGAGGCAAAAAAAAATAATAATAATAATAACTTATTAATAAAATGACAAATTGACACCAAATTACACCTCAAGAACACTATGATACTAAAATTACATTATGTAAATTTGAATTTAATTGAATAATCTTGAGTTATCATAGTCAGAAGGTAAAAACATGTTTGTTCTTTACATAGAGAGCATTTGGGGGCATTTAATGCGACTTCCTACTCCTCATGGAGCGCCTTATACTTTCTTACCTTCGTTATGGATATGTATTACAAACATCCTGCAGGAACGTCATTATACAAAGGGTGGGGGGCAAACATTACACAGTTTTAGATTGACGCCCCTACAGACTCCATTATAAAAAGTGATTATGAGATTTTTTTTCATAAAAGTTGGGCAAATTGGAAGTAGACTATCGGGGTGAGGAAGATTCATGTAGCCAGTCCATATCAGCAAACTGAACTTTATACGCCTATTTGCACTCTGATCCAGATGTCGACGTGTTTGAACTACATTGTAAATAGACCCATTAATACTATTTACTTCCTCCTATAAAAATTCTAGAATCAGATGACATTGATTAAAGATTTTGAAAAAATAGAGAGAACGTTGCCACATAAAGATTGAAAGAAAGAAGAAAGATGTGCAGTGCTTTAAACCTCGGGGGTTCTCAGCACTCATGCTCATGATCCGAACATTTTGCGGACCAAGGTGATATATTCTAGTACAGAATTAACTTTGAGACAATATTTTGGGGTTCTGCTTCTCTCTCCCTTCTTTCTTTCCAACCCTCCATTTCTCCCCCCCTCCCCCTCTGTCGTTCTATCCTACAGTTTCGGATGTGTGAGAAATGTATGTATAAGAAATAAGAAAGTTAGGAATTTTTGAAGTTGTAAGCAATCAAACACAAACAGTTTTTACTGGAATGTATACTGCTACACTCCATTGGCTCGCTATTATTGGATAAGCAGTTTTCAGCAGCTTGTTTTCGAAAGTTATTAATTTGTGACAAATTTTTCAGTTTGTAATAATTTTTGGGATGTACATCCATAGCTCTTCCTTCTGACAAAATTTGGTCACTGGGCTTCAAGGGGAAAAATTTACCCCAATTTTTAGGGGCTATTTGACACCCCATCCCGACGGAAATTTTAGTCATTATTGTTGTGTTTTGTAATGTACTTCCTACTGACAAAGTTTGGTGCATGGGGAGATGGGGTGAAATCGACCCAACTTTGGGGCTTCTTTTTTTTTGTCATAACTTAGATGGTCCCTTTGAGGGGTCAAATCTTATGGGTAATATGGGATGACTATTTCAGAACAGGCTCCCAGACTATAGCTGTTTTTTACTTGAAACAAAATTTTTAAAAGGTTCATTTAAAAAATCTATGCAAGTGGTCACAACTTATTGCCAAAATCGTGTTTAATGGAGAGAAAAATCATGGTCATTTCATTCGAAACCTCACCATAGGATTACAACATATTCTGATTTGATGTGGGCATCTCTAACACCACCTAGAAATCATTCTATAATTTACAGACCCCAGTCACTGAGGAGAATGTGGAGGAAATCTCGAAGGAGCTTGCAGAACTCACTGAAGACTCAGAGGACATGACATCAGATGGGGTGGAGACAACTGCAGAAATCTTAGGAAACATTACCGCTCTAAACTCATCAGAACCCGAGGTATACAATGGAAAATGGGTCATAAAATGTGATGTATAATGATGATAATAAGCCACTTCGGGGATGCAATCTGAGCATGAGCAGATAAAGGTCATCTGTACCAAATTCTAAAACCCACTGACACTAATATTCGATATGTGCTCATGAATGTCATGTAATCATTATTCAATTATGCACTAATGGTGCATTCCATGATATCCAGGTGGAAGTATTCTTTTTAAAGGGGGAAACAAAAGCTATTCATGAGGCACCTCTATCACTCCCAGAGTTATTTTTCTGAAGTGCACATAAAGGGACCCTCCATGTCTAAAATATCTGTGGATATTTGGGGTCATTTGTACAATCTCAGTACCATCGCTAACCCCGAACTGGCTTATTACACTGAAGAGTTAAATCAAGTGTTGGAAAGCCCTTTAATAATTATATACAGCTTTGTTGACTGAACAATACAGCTATACATCTGAAGACTGTTTAGGAAACCCTCGAAGACCTATTTATTTTGTTAGAGAACATAGATTGCTGTATGTTTTCAAGTGTCTCGTATATACCATGGTAAAGTTGCCTATTCATACTACATTTATTTGTTCATTGTGGAGTGATGCTAATTGCTGTTGTCTGTCGTATCTCAAACCATGCATTTCTCCACCCTTTCTCCTCCTCCTCCTTCTCACCCCTATCTCTCCCCGCTTACCCAAGTTCCTCTCATCCTCCCCTCCTGTTTCCCCCTGATCCTCCCCTTTCAACACATTTTTTTCTGCGATCTCATTCACCTTCTCATTGAATCTTCACCGTAACTCGTAAATGTGGTGTGTGCAAGAAAATTTTGAGCAGTAATGTGAGCAAGTTATGATACTAAATCAATATTATTTTCTAATGACTGTTTTTGTTATCAAGGTAACCACTGCCGTGGTCGGAACAATCAACAATCTTATGGATGTTGATGACGAACAGCTTGAAGCAGCAGCCAATGCAGGTGCAACCAACATGGCCGTACAGTCGCTGGAGTCTCAGCTTCAATTCGTCAATGTTTCCGCTTCCAATGGTACCTACAAAGACGTTCAGCCCAACCTTGGAGTGCAAGTATGTCTGATTTTGTTAAATTGATACAAGTTGAATCATTATTGTTTCTTATTTAGCATTCAGAGAGTTTTGACATCGCTAATATAAATAAAATCAAACAGACGTTGTAATGTTTTGTTTAAAGGACACAAGGCTTCAAATACCGTATTGGGATAACATTTCTATAGGGTCTACTCTTGTTTCATGTACTAGAAGATCAGGCACGAATAATTCCAATCTATTCTTAAAGTGTCACAGCTTGTGTGGCTTTGTATTTCTATGATAAATTGATGAATTGTGATTATTTATGATTCTTTTTTGGTCACATCATGTAACGTTATAGCGTTATTGTTGCTTTTGTCCGTCACCCTATTTTAAACTTTTTTTCACCGAAAATAAAAGTCTTTATCTAATGTGTATTTCCTTATATTTTCCCCTTGGACCATTCTTCATATTGCCATGGTAACAGGTTAGTGAATATCCACCTGAAGAACTCACGGAAGGTCTGACGTTTGAGTACTCGACCGACGATCCGGACGGGCAGCTCTTACCAGATCACATGATCATCTATAAGGGCAATAATGAAAACTCGAGTGCAACTATGGAAACAAACCCCGTTCAAGCTCAACTCTTTCTACCTCCATCAATCGGAAAGTCGATCCGAAGTAACAACACTCGGGTCTCCTTCGTGCTTTATCGGACAACTTCGCTGTTCCCTTCTCGGTCGTTGCTAGCCTCGAACAAGGGCAAGCCATATAACCGAACATCGAATACTAGGATTATCTCTGCATCCATTGATGGGAGGACGATAACGGATCTGACTGAACCTGTTCTGACGTCATACATGCCGATAACAGTTGTAAACGATACGGTAGGTTTAAAATCAATAGATTCATCTTATCTATTTGATTTGAACTAACTTCGTGAATTAGGAAACAAAATGTTCTGACATAATGTGCTGTGAAAATATAGCTACGATTCACATATCAAAAAATGTTCCATAAAGTCGCAATAAGCAATAAATGTGCGTATAGACCGTGGGATGACCACTGAAATTATCACTTTTCGTGGTCCGCGATTTCACCCCACTTATTTTCAGTTTGTAAATGTTACTAAAAATATAAACACATTAGTGGCATATGTTGCCATTTGCAAAGTGTGCAATCTACTGCAAAAATGATTATTTTGTAGCTCAAAAGGAAGCTCCAAAGTTACATGACCACATGGAGTTTAGCCATAGGCCCGTATTCTGAACTCTGGTTTAACTTAAACCATGGTCTAAATGCGTGGTTTAACTATGGGCAGCCAAATGTGACACAAATCCCTAACACTATAGATTTCAATTTTATCAGCATTGTTGGTACTTAAACTATTGTAAACTGTCTGGGAATGATAAGTACAATATTTTTCTTGACCGTTAAAAAATGACACCAGAATCCAGTAAACATAAGGAACATGCAATATAAACAAAGTTTTGACATTCTTGACTACCCATAGTTAAACCACACAATTATACCATGGTTAACCAAGTTAAACCGGAGTTCAGAATACGGGCCATTGAGTTTAGCACAGTATTCACCCCATGCGTTTATACATGCTGTGTGTGTCTATGAGATCTATGTATTGTGTATTGTGTGTGCTATGTACATGGTCATTCTAATTCTTAGAAACAAATTTTGACTGATGGGGTGGTGTTTGCGCGGAAACAGGCAGAAATCCGAGGGGGACAGAAGCGTTCCCCTTTATTTCGCCATGTATGGGAAGTCCAGCCTCGCTCACTAACATGTGGTCTGCCTTACCCCCTGTTCAGACCCTATTCAGTTTATACCGAAACTCGATAAAGAATCGACATATAAAGAATCATTGTATAGCTAATGGGTCGTTCAGACGCATATTGCGACCGTCGTGAAAAAGGTGGTATAGATGCGCAGTTTCCCACTGTGCGTGTTGTTATGATCACGAGGTATCCGCTAGCCCCCCTGCCTGGATTTCCTCTTCCACATTTCACGCGCGCTCCCGTTAAGCCCCGCCCAGTTATACCGTTCTATGGTCGCCATACGTCCAGACGGACACGGAACAGTGATTCTTGATCGAGTTCTAGTTCGAAACGATGCTCTGACCCTCGTTTCGCTATATGTCGTTTCGTTAGTCAGCGTTCAGACGCAAAATTTCATCGTATAGCTATACCGTTTTGGTATAGATTTTTAGCGTCTGAACACCCTGTCTTTTATTCTTGACTGAATAACTTGCATGGGGATTTGAAAATACCGTGCTTAAAGGATCTTGAAGTAACTTGATAGATAATTATTTGACAGTCGCAAGATCCTAGAGAGGTGGGTACCCGCCTAATATGGTATACGATGTGTGCCGCTCTATAATGAGTCGCTTTTTGCAAGAAATCCCTAAACATGGGGTATGGTTTTGTGCCGGAAAATCTTTAACATGCCCCCACTCTTTTTAACATGGGTAACTTTATTGTTTAAAAGGATATTCTCAGCCATATTGTCGCCAAGTACACACCCGAGATGCAAAATCCCTAATAATGGGTACCCTTTTCTGCCAAAATGACGCTTTTGAAAGTGGGTAAGGGTATGGAGACTTCAGTGGCACACCCCAGTTCGAACCAAATCCTAGTATTCCCCCCACCGCTTTTTAGTAGATAAATTTAACAATGCTTATATACATACTGCCGAGTGGCATTCGAATAATATGCCTGTAAAAATGTCTAGCCCCTTGGCGGTTTTAAGGAATGTGGCACACAACATTAATGTGCCCCACCCCCCCCCCCCCCCCCCCACGAAACACATCCTTATATACTTACACAACTCCTTGCATGTGCTGTTTCCCCCTTTCTAATTTATGCAATGTATTCATTCATTCATTTATCAATTTCACCTAATTTTGTGCTACTCACAAAATCCTGATCTACCCATGGTTCAGACCACCCCCCCCCCCCAATCAGATAAAGTCATTCTAATTCTTAGAAACAAATTTTGACTGATGGGATGGTGTTTGCGCGGAAACAGGCAGAAATCCGAGGGGGACAGAAGCGTTCCCCTTTATTTCGCCATTGGATTGGCATAAGTAATGACTAAGAAGTCACAGTACAGTGATGAATTGCCAGATTCATGCTTAGCAACATTCATAATTTGAATTCAGCACAAAATAGTACCCTAGTATATACCAACTTATAGGTGGGGCGAAAATGTGGATCATGAAAATAAAAAGCGGAGCTTCTTTTTCTATGTCATCCCATGGTTTAATAGACCGCTTCGGTAATGTACGCAGATTTTATACATACCTTTCAAGCCAGAGGCTTACTGGACATAGTAACAAGTAATGTATGTAAACTGGATTCCAAGCATTGAGGCTCATTTATAAAAAGCAGGGTTTTTTTTTTTGATTGATGCAAGGTTTATTTCATCTCATTTCCAAAAACAAAACAATATGATTACAATGTACAAAATCATGAAATGAAAAAGGAACCTACTGGAAAGCATAGCTTGTTTGTGTAGGTTCCCAAGAATAAATATAACATTAACATAATTATCTTTATAACATGGGAAATTGGAAGTGAAATACATATTTGAAAATATATATATGTATATAATACATATACATATACATATCCATATGTATACATATACGTTGGCATATCTCTCATAATTACATAATTAATCAAGTAGTCATGAATCCTGTATATATAATGAAATTTTCATAACAAGATGCTTTACACCGAAGAACAAATGATAAGACAGGACTCAGAGGACAAGAAACCGACAAGACAATACAAGACAAAACGGGACAAAACAAGACAGAGAAAGAAAGAAAAGGGAAAAAAGGGGGAAGAAGGGGAAAGAAGACAAACAAAAGTCAAGAAAAAGCAAGAAACTGACAAGATAATACAAGACAAAACAGAACAAAACTAGGACAGGACAAAACAAGATAAAGAAAGAAATAAAGAGGAAAAAACGGGAAAGCAAGAAAAACAAGACAGAACAAAGACAAAACTGCACTAGAAAGGGGGGTGGGGGGAGAGTGACTTTAACTCATAGGTTAATGTATAGCTCGTCACTAGGTGCTCGGAGAAGAAATGTGCAAAAAATTGAATACATTACAGAACCGGTATGTTGTTGCTATGTCAGACAATCATTTACAAGCTTATAATTTACAGCAGCAAGTGTTGTACTTGAGACATATGTTCAAGGTACATGTAAAAATACAGACCTACAGTGAGCAAACTGAATATTGGTATTAATGAAGCTCCGTTTTAGTAGCTAATTTTAGCAAGTCAATTCATTTTGCATAATCCTTTTTTCCTAACGAGGATATTTTAAATGAAAACATGACAAACCTAAGTAGGTCTACTAATTGCTAATTGCCTACATGTATTTAAAATACAAAAAGGAAGTGATAACCAAAGTTTCCCCCCAAAAATGCAATTTTGAGCATAAATTTGCATATAATTAAGTCCTGCTTAATTATGAAATGTGCCTTCATAAAGATTTTTATCACAAGCGATTTTTGCTTTTAGGCTCACTTTAAAGATTAACTCAGGTTACTTTGCAGGTCTACTTGAGAAATATACTTACAGTATATAAATACCCAATATCCTATTTTTATTGAAAAAAAAAAAAAAATCTATATTTTTGCATAAATTTGCATATATTTAACATAATGCTGATATAATTTGAATTCAGAATTGAAAATTCTCATGCAGTTTGTCTTCAAGTCATGAAACATGCCATAATTTTTGTTAAAGTTGGACTTTATGGGGGTGAAATTAATTAGTGCGGAAGATGGTGAAATAAATTGTATTGTGCAACAGTATAATATTTCCATTTTGTATAAATTTGCATAATTAAGGGGAGATATCATTTAACATTGCAAGTTTACAGCTTGGCAACATTCATATTTGAATTCTGCAGAAAAAGTTACCCCAGTCCACCAATTTTCATGTAGGGCGAAAATGTGGACCACGAAAATAAAAAACGGAGGCCTTTTTTCCATGTCATCCCATGCATGGTCTAGTAATTTGTCCATCAGTTATACTTCAGTTCTCTGTCATGATTGAATGAGTTTTCCTTTTAACAATATTACTAAAACTGTTACCCTATCCATCAATATGATGACGTGTATTAAATAGTAAAAGCCACTGGCCTTTCTGATATGTGCGCTGTGAAAATATAGCTACGATTCACATATCATAAAATGTTCCATAAAGTTGTAGCAATAAGCAATAGATGTAAGTAATTTGCTCATCAATTATACTTCAATTCTTTGTCATGATTGAATGAGTTCTCGCTTTAACAATTTAGGTGATGACTTTCAGATTATTAAAACTGTTACCCTCTCTATAAATATACGATGACGTGTATTAAATAGTAAAAGCCACTGGCCTTTCTGGCATGTGCGCTTTGAAAATATAGCTCCGATCATTATCATAAAATGCTCCATAAAGCTGTAGCAATAAGCAATAATTGTGAGTAATTTGCACATCAGTTATACTTCAGTTCTCTGTAATGATTGAATGAATTCTCTTTTTAACAATTTAATTGGTGACTTTCAGATTATTCAAACTGTTACCCTATCTATCATTACGATAACGTACACTGTAAAAAATGAAGTACAGTAAATTACTGGCAACCCGGCTGCACAGTAAAATACTGTATCATTTACAGTTAAATATTTTTTTTGATGTTGGGTTGTTACACAAATTGGTTAATTCATTATGAGATTTGGGCAAGAGTTACACAACGTTGGGTCATTTTTAACCAACGATCAGTTGCCCAACTAATTTACCCAACCTTTTAAGAGTGTATGCCTGTTGCTATCATTAATGCCCGCCCCCCCCCCCCCCCCCCCACTCGGAGGTCGAAGGGACTGCATGCGTGTTCCCAAAATCTCCGGTAAAGGGGTACTTTTTGGGCGACACAATCCGGCCCGTGAATTGTAAAAAAAGGGGGTGTTTTTTATCTTTCACCCGGAGATTGCATTAAAAAGGGGGTGTTTTTCTTTCTCTCTCTCTCTCTCTCTCTTCGACACATGAGAAATTAAAAAAGGGGGGTTATGAAATATCTTGAAAAATACGCGTACCCTAAATAATACTGAGTTTGGGGCCGGGCATTAATGGTATATGTAGATGTTACAATACGTAAAGACGTGATTCTTAAATGGAATTTTCGTGTGTTGAGAGCCAGAAGGGCGTTAACTCTGTGTTAAAGTATATGAGTTAACGCCCTTCTGGCTCCAAACACACGTTTTATTCCTCAGAACACGTACAATGAATCCATTGCTGATGTCACCAACCCAGTGTGTGTCTTCTGGAACTTCGATGCCGACGATGGCTACGGTAACTGGTCGACAGACGGATGTCAGCTGGTAGGGTTTACTAACGATACCGACGGCGAGCTCAGATGTCAGTGCAATCACCTCACCAATTTTGCCGTCCTAATGGTATGTATTAGAATTTGAATTTATACTGGTTTGTAAATATTCTGCTACGCAAAAGAAATACATGAGGTAAAAAGAGTAACGAGAAGTTTATTGTGATATTGTTTTTCACAAAGTCTCGAAGAGGCATATCTTATAAGCATTTGTTTCGCGTTTATTTTCTGTGCTTTGTTTTCTCCCGATTCTCATCTGTTTGTCTTATTCATCTTCAAAATTATTCTATGAAAATTCAAGCGTCATGCTTACGATTTGATTGATTTGATTCGGTTAGTTCGTGACAATAGTTTTCAGTATTATGAACTATTTTTAGTATGCTATTACGTTACATAACTACTTCTATTTCTAGGAATGTTGGTATACTTTATAAAATAAAGAGATTTGTCCCTTGTAAAACGATCATTATGCTTTATAATTCATTGATATTATCGTATATAACATAACATTATTTTGTACCCTATATTGCATGTTATGTACGTTTATGTTCATATATTTCATTGTTTTGTTATCGAAAATTGTAAATGAGAATGAAAATGAATCAATAAATCAAATCAAATCAAATCAAAAATATCAAAAATTGCACTTTAGTATGGGCCACCAGCAACAAAACATAATTCAACTCTATTTACTTATTGCAAAAGAAAGCCCTTCGCATATGTACCGGTTCACCATATTTATCTCACACCAGACCAATATTTTACCAACTGAAAACTAACAGTATTCGACATCAATTCACTACAAAGTTTACTGTTTATACAGTATTTAAGTATCTATGCTCCCTCCTTCATTTCCGAACTTTTATACTTTAAATAACACCATTTACTCCTACCGTACTCGCAATAGACCGCTTCGGTAATGTATGCAAATTTTATGCATACGTTTCAAACAAAGGTTGTTCTTGGCAACCTGAAAGCTTGCCGGACATAGCAACAAATAATGTATGCGAACTGGATTCCAAGCATTGAAGCTCATTTTAAAATAGCAGGTTCATGGAATAGCTCGTCACTAGGTGCTCAGAGAATATATGTGCATAAATTTGTATACATTACAGAAGCGGTCTATTCCACCAATTTTCATCTAGTCCACCCAAAGTTACTTATTGCCCATAGATCAATAAGACACCATGGTCTAGACCCATGGATTTCTCTCCCAGAATTCATTAAATCCTGTTGTTCCCTTTATTCATTTAAAGTTAAAGTTAAAACAATGTTACTATCAGAATATACAAGGTAAAATTTCTGTGTCAACTCTTCAGTCTTTTTCACAGTGTCATCCTTTCTATCATTTTAATCAATATCGATATCATCATCATCACCGTTATTATCATCATCATCATCATCAACATCATCATTATTATGTCCCTTGTTTCATCCATTCTGCCTATTAATCATGTTTTAGCTATTTCATAATATTTGTTTAGGACTGCCATATTCTCAAGCAAATTGCTTACAGTGGCAGTCCTTCTTCCGCAAATGATTTTAAATTCGATGAATTACAATAATATGACAATTTATCATTTCGTGTTTGTTTTTGAAAAATGGTTGTTACATATACTTGTATATTTATGATTCATTGTTAAAAAGTACTTTGTATTTTATGTCATATATGTAACCGTAAAATGTTGTACTTATATGAATGCAGAAGAAAATAAATCAAATCAAATCAAATTATCCATGATCGGCCAATCTTGAATATTGCTGCTATTGTTATTTTCACCGTTGTCATTTACCATCATCATCATCATCATCACCATCACCATCGTTACCATCATGAACACCATCAAAATTATGAACACCTTCACTGTCATCATCACAATCATATTCATCATCGTCATGTATGTTGTTATCCTTCAGGATATCTACGGAGGGTCGACGTTGGATGACAGGTGGACGTTCATCCTTGATGTGATGAGTTACGTCGGTTGCTCCCTATCTATTTTCTTCCTTTCGGTTACCCTCATTACATTTCTCTCCGTCAGGTATGTCATTTTCTTAATCATATACAAATCTAATTTTAGTCATTCTTTAACAAGAGATAATACTTCTAATTAAATTGAAATTTTAAATACGTTTCATATTTCGGACTGAGGCTTTAATTGGTCATGAATTATATCATAATCGAAATAGTGGGGTATTGCAATCCCTCTAATCAGAGAAAATGCTAAATTTTGCTGCTCATCGGGAACAGTAGACTAGTACTTATCTTCATGTTTTTAAAGCCACACACATGAGTGACACTGAAATCATTCATAATATTAAGTTGCCAAGAATGAGGGATAATACGCTTGAATTGTCTTGATTCGCTTTATTGTCGCAACAGGAAGTTGAAAAATTCACAGCCCAGTCGAATCCTGATGTGCCTCTGCACATCCCTCCTATGCCTCTACATCTTCTTCATCATCCTCGCTTCTCTCAAGACCGTTACCATGGTAACATGTGGCATCATCGTGGGCTTCCTCCACTTCTCCCTCCTCTCTTCAATCGCATGGATGGCTGTAGAAAGTTTTAACATGTATCTCATGGTCATCAAGGTTTTTGACCGCGGCGGCATTCGGAATTTCATGATCAAGGCAGCCGCATTTACGATAGGTGAGGCCGAAGTCATCTGTTTTCTTTTCTCGCTATTCAGCCACTATACATTTTGTCCAAAAGTTATTTTTGAGATAATCGTTTTTAGTCTGAAACATTCTGCGTTAGTTTTTGTTGGAGGACTCCAAGCTAATATTAAATGCAATCTGACATGCGTTGTTTATTCTTGTTACATGATAATTGTGTAAGAAATGAACATTTTCAAAAACTATCGAAAATGCTCAGATTATGATTTTGAAATTTACGATTGAGTCTGAAGGTTACATCGGTCTAAAATGTGCAATTTTGAAGGAGGCGGAGAACTGTTAAAATGCGCATTTTCCATGTGAATTTCAAAGAAATACTCATATAGCCACAATTCAGTATTTGACAGAGATTGTAAAATGAAAGATGATATTCGTGGAAAAAAAATCAGGCGCCTAAAAATCGTAAATCTCGACATACTACACCACATGAGTCAACTTTTCATTAAAAAATTTGGAAGTCTTCATTATTTTCTGCATTGGAGTCTGACAAATATTTGTTTTAATGTCTAACATGTAGTCCGTATCACAGGTGATGATTTACGAGGTCCTTCAGTGCAAATTGAAATATAGTTCACGTACAGCTTTGTTTTATTAAATGTTGTGAGCACCAGAATCGGAATAATTATTAGTCGAGCTGAAGCCGGGTTTTATTGGAACGTCTTGAGCCAGTGAGGCAGTGTGAGTCCAGACATTGAGAACGTGGGGGGGGGGGGGGGGGGGGGTGGCACTGGGAGCACCGGACTTGCTAGGCAGATGAACTGCGAGAGAACAAGGCAATCGCCATGTTCGCGTGCTGACGAGAAGGTCTGGGAAGTATTTTGGTCACTCTCTCCCTTTCTCTCTCTCTCTCTCTTCTTTTTTATACTTTCACCGTCCGATGGGAGAGGAGAGGAGGGCACGTAATTAGCTAGACCACTCTCTTGAACACCATGCGTGACGGATAGCGCTTTTCAAGAAGCAGCTATAATTATTATAATTACTAATATTGCTACATCGAATCTCACTCAAACCTACATGATTTTAGCCTGGATATTATACCTTCTCTGTCCAACAATCCAAAACTCACAGAGAAATGGCACTTTCATCTTGGGAGGTTGGTTGAGGAACAGTGTCGCCTACATGATGATGCAGGTTACAATATGATGTCATCCCAACCTCCTCCCCCTCTGCAATCCAACTATAAGTGTCCACCTTCATGATACCGAGAACAGAGAACAGTCATTGATTAATCATATCAACTGGCTGCCATCTGTTGTATCATGCCATCGGTATTTTTAAATCGCTAAACAGTATTGAAAAGAGCAAGTGGCTCTGTTGTCAGCCGAACGAAATAGTAATAGTTTGATTGATTTCTATCGATTTTAATGATTGAAATCATAACCATTTGTTGACTATTTCGGTCCTCATGACGTCAGTGTAGACAGACATCATGTGAATTTAGCATAGCAGCCGTCACGAAACAATTAACCTTTTCAGACCAAAATTACTTATGATTATACTGTCTTGTGTACACTGGCTCAGGAGTGGATCAATGGTTATTAGGTAGGGTGGGGTGACTCCCCCCCCCCCCCCCAAGAACATGGGTTTGGAATTGCGCCTAACCGAAGGATAGAAACATTTGGGATCCTCTTGTAGCTTTCAAGGATATTTAAAGAAATAGAGATAATCGATTTGTTCATAGACCATCTCGACGCATAAAAAGAGAAAATATATTTTCATCAAAACCATGACCGTGTACTTTAAAACATTTACATTTGCAATTTATTTCATACAACGGTCCCGAATTTCACAGGTTAGGGCAATATACTCCTTATATGTTTATCTCATAACTGTGAATAATATATATATATATATATATATATATATATATATATGTTCAACCTCTCGAACAGACGATAAGGATATTTATGATATAATAAAATCGTATTCAGGGGACAAGCCATATATATATATATATATCAGTGGCGGATCTACATAGGGGAAAACCGGCCCGTGCCCCTTCTTTTGAAACCCAACTGGCATACCTTAAGTACACAATGAAAAAAATGCCCCCTTAATTGTGTACTTTTCCGGCTCTGTGCCCCATCTTTTATAAAATCCTGGATCCGCCCTTGATATATATTGTTAATCGTTTGTTTATTACAGGTGTACCAGCTGTGGTAGTAGCACTGACTGGAGGAATAGCTCGACAAGGCTATATGAGATATGAAAATGGAATGTAAGTATAAGTCTAATAGGCACTGATTATTATGATCTTTATGACGTTCATTAACAACAATAACATGGTTTTATTAAACGAAACTGAAAAATTATCATCATACTAATACTGGCTGATCTGGCTTAGTTTCTATGATAATATCGTCTGTTTGGAGCCAGAAGGACGGTAACGCATATACTTCATAATAAGAATACATCATAATACTTTATTCAGTATTGGAGGTTTTCTCTATTACACTTGTTTATCGTTGGCGTTGTAAATCCATGGTTTTTTTTGTTGCAGCTGTTTGTCTTAAAGAAGTCAAGTTTCAGTGCTCTTCGAAGCTGTGTCCAGGCTTTATTAACTGCGACAGAATACAGCCGTCATTTTGAGTTTTTATGCTTTTTAAAATCAACTTATTAGGTCATTGTATTGGTCAAAAGTATATGGTATCAACAATTTTCCTTTAGTCATAGAGCAGAATGAATGCTCATAAAAAACTGAGGAATTGTAGGGTTTTTTTTAGGAAGGAATTCAAAATACCCATAACTAAGAAAAAAGAATCCTTTTCACACACCTGTTGTCGAGGAATAGTGCACAAATTTTGTGCTAACAAACTTTGCACTTAATATGAAGACAAATTATTATATTTGTTTATCACTTGAGGGAATTATTTTCATTGATGGAAAACTTTGTTTGCGCACGTGACCCTGTTACATTATGACTTCATGATAATCTCATTATCTTTTCGAAGGAATTTTTTTAGTTATCAGAGCACCAAGTACTAGACTTCGTTTAAAGATTATATTACAAAAAATAAATACACCAACGTTCAAGTGTCTTTGGTCAGTACCTAATCTAACATTCCAGTCAAAAACTGTTTACTCTCAGGCTCCACCGAAGTTTAATGTTTGTCTTTTTTCTGTTCATGGATCAAATTGTAATCATATTTGTCTCGTCAATAAGATTATCGTAATAAAAAAGTGATACATTATTTCCTAACAACAAACTCTACTTACATTTTCCCTTTAGTGTTATATGAAGACGGCAGGCCCGTAACTAGGATTTTTGCGAGGGGGTTCAACATTGGAAAAAGTGGACCTTTCTGAGGGAGCGCAAGCAACCGAGTAGGGGTGTCGGGTCAGGGGGTGTGCCCCTACAAGGGTAAGGGCATGGGCATGAGCGTAGTCAGAATTATTTGACAGGGGGTGGGTCAAAATGTGAAGCCCGAACATATAATACCACTGTGTAGGATTCCAAATACTGCGAGCGAGCAAAGCGAGCGAGAGAAAAATAAAAATGTACTTTTAAATGGCAAAATTCTATTTCATTATTCACCAATAGGTGAAATGTAAACCTATATATCCGGTCATCTAGCTACCATATGCAGGAATCAGTCATATTAATAAAGTTTTTAGGAAGTGAAGCGAACGGGGGGAGGGGACACTTTGCTGTTGTTCTTTTATGGAAAGGTAACTCTAATATCTGGGCGTTATGGCGATAGGGCAGTGACGTGCCGAAAATTGTTATAAAATTGAATATTTATGGACCTCGCTGCATGAAACATCTCGTTTATAAGGTTTGCGAGCTAGCGAAGCGAGCGAGGAGAAATGCAATTTACTTTGCTATTGCGCATTTCAATATAGAAAGTGGACATAACAAGTATTCAGGTGCCATGGCGATAGGGCAGCGACGTGCCTGAATATTGCAATAACATCCCATAGAAAGTTTCAGGCAACGAGGTCCATGAATATATCTCATTTCTAACACCCCCTGACCAGACACCCATACTCGGTCGCTTCGCTCCCTCAATGTCCACTTTTTGCAATGTTGAACCCCCCGCCCCTGCACAAATCCTAGTTACGGGCCTGAGTATGGTTTCTATATTTCACTTTTATATTCCATTACCACAGATTTCATTTGAGTCATCTCATGCTTGTCACTGCTTATCTTCCCGCGTTATCTTTGTATGGTGTTTTAAGTAATCTATCTCCTTGTATTGTCAGGATTTACTGTTCAATCTAACACTCCTCAAGATCAAAATACCCTTCATTTTCGTCCTATAGTCTGATAGGAATCAATAATCATCCAAATGCCAGATGTCTAAGACAGTTTAATAATTAAAAATGTCATTCAACAGTTTCAATGGTCAATCAACTTCAACATATCTCCATTCCATTTTCGTCAGATTTCATTCGAATTCGTCTGACCTGGAAATCCGCTGCAAAATTTTATCATCAAATCAATCTTTGCATGGCAAGTCGATTTCAAGAAATTATCATTCAAATTCGTCACATAGACAAGACCTTACAACGAGCGGGTGACGATTTTAAATAACTCTTTGAACTCTTTCAGTCTTTGAAAAAATCGATAGCAAAATGAAAAATATATTCCGAAAATGAATGGACAAAGACGTATGTTGACTAGGCCTTATTATTAAGTTGCAGGACAAAAGCAAATAAAAAAAGTGTTCAAATTGACTGGAAACCCGCCTGGAAACCCTATTATCTCACATTAATATCTACTTTCCTTCCTCTCTCCCCTTTCACGTGACCCCCTTGTGCGCCCCTCCCCTATCTAAGCCAGTTGGTATGAAAATGTTTTTAAAAATTTAACCTAAAAATCACTATTCTGATGTCACTTTGGATAGTTTTTTTCGCCTTATGATTCTGTTATGTTGCTGTTCATGCAGATTTCTGCTCGCCAGCTTGGGGCCAATACTACAAACGAATTTGAATAATTCTTTGAATGACGCTTTGAAAAAAATCGATTCCAACATTGCATAATGTACAAAATTCGAAAATGAATGGTGAAAGACAACATTGATTAATTATAGATTTGCCAGATTAGGAAGTTACGGGACAAAATCAAAATAAAATGTATTAAAGTAGACAGGAAGACTGATATTTTATCACGTTATTTTCCCTTTCCATCATCTCTCCCTCGCTTTTTTTTTAAATTTATCTTTTTTTTTTTTTTTAAGCGGACCTCTGCTCGCCAACGGGGGGGGGGGGGGGGGGGGGGGGGGGGGGGAAGGGGGGGGGGGGTTCGTTCGAACCCCCTGAACCCCCCCCCCCCCTAGTTACGGGCCTGAGACGTGTTTTGTCAGAAGATATGAATCTCTTGAATCTAAACAAACCCGGGTATACTTGTTAGCACATGAAGTCAGTAACGTTAGTGATTAATAATAATACAAGATCGCTACATGAAATAATTAACCTGCTTTGTTTTCTCTTTCTGTCACTACAATCTAAAACGACAGCTTTTTTATACACTGTAAAAAATGTTGGGTAAAACTTACCAGACATGAGGGTTATGTGTTATTATTATTATTATTATTACTAACTTTTTTACAGTTTTATGCCCAATTTAAGTGACGTTATGCCCAATCACAATCGCCTTATAGTACATAATATTTATTGAGCAAAGATTACTCGGGTTGGGCATAATTGCTCAGAAGGTGGTCGGACACATAATTATCCTCATTATTATTAGTAGTAGTATTAGTATTATTGGAAATGGTTTTACCCAATATTACAGTTTACAAACTTTGATCTGTATCTGTTGATTTACATTGATGCTTTTTTTCTTCTTAATGGAAACTTTGATATTTAAGAATTTAAATATTAATCAAGACCATATTTCCCATATAGATGTGGATTCTTGACGGAGATTCCGATGATAGGCGGGGTCCTCGTTCCCATAGCAACAGTCATCATCTATGATTCTGTCATCTTCATCATGGTGATTCGTCGTCTATCAAAGAAGGTCGCAGGCAGACAAGTTACCAAACCTGTCTATAACGAGCGACTTCGTCGCCTTCAGAATGCATCAGCTCTTATCATCCTGATGGGTTTGACGTGGGCAATAGGATTCCTTACAGCAGTAGAGGTACAAATATGATATTTATTAAATTTTTATCGCAGCCTGTGGCTGAATTGCGAAATATTTTACCAAAAAAATACAATGATAAACTACAGAATATATACAACATTGAACATAATGATCATAAATACATGTATACAAATAACGTTATAAAAACAAACTCGAAAAGTTGGATACAAATTCATGTGTAACAGTATGGTGTTTAAAATATAAATGGAGAGAATGCTCTGTAATATATATCTGACCATTTCTACTTGTCTATCTTATTGTTTTTGTGTTTCCCTGGTCATTTTCTTTCGAAGGCAGAACTATCATAAGTTATACCTACCCATTTGAAAATTTCATAATATATTTTCCAGTAATCCAATACTGATTTGTCAATAATACACATTGAAAGGTTTCAGGTGTTAATTGTCACCCAGTAGGTGAAAACATGCATTTGCTTGCCTCCTTTAGTTGTACCCAATTTTCTACATTAGTTTGGCAAACATAATATATGCAGTAAACGTTGAGGAACGATTAGCATTTATCTATGCGTACAGATATTCATCATGTTCATAGCACTTTCTTGTGATTTTTCTTTATGTTATTTCAAATAACGACATTTTGAATAACTTTTTGCTTCCAGTATCTCATCATAAATTAACAAAAAAAATTAAAAAGACCTTCCAATAATATATTGTCATTCAGCTCCAATAGCTACATATTGTAATTCAGCTCATATACAACAGATAATAAACAGCCTCATTTTGAAAGAGTTGTATCGTTTCTTCGCGCTGTTTATATAGATATATATATATTTCTTTTGAAGGGTGCATCCGTAACAGTCCAAATGATCTTCATCATCTTAAACTCACTTCAAGGCTTTTTCCTGTTTATCTTCTACTGTCTGCGTAACCCCGCTGCTCGTTCCCATTGGAGAAAGACACTGTGTTGCTGCCTGCCTCCTGTTGAAGAGACTACAAGTGTTAGCAATAGTAGAAGTAATCAGTCTCGATCTCATACATCCTCAACTTCTGAAGACGATCAAAAGAAGAAGTGGTACCATGTAATCATGGGTAAATCAGGCTTCTATGACCTGACTGGTGGATGGAACAAGGGGAAAGATGCCATGTCTTCATCCAATTTTGAGCTATCAACGGAATCAACAATGACATCCAAGAAACAGGTCTATCGAAAGGATGACTATTATGACGATGACGATGATGACGATCACAGACAGAACACTTTTGACGATGAAAACGAGATCGAGGACGGCGTTGAAACTGCTTTTGGAAATTCAGAGGCCGAGGGATTTTGAATATTAAAATATTGACACCATGATTGATGAGATAATGCAATGTATGCTGATGGCAATGGTGGCACACTTGGACTACAGTAACCTATGGTCATTTTAAAACTGTCTTATACCCCCCGGCTCCCAGCTCCCCCCGTGCCCTTCATGCACTGATTCTTGCACTGATAATTATGGTCGGTACATATACCGGGCTACCCATATACCAATATTTTGCGATCCTGTATATGGGGAGGATTCCGCTACTTTATCAACGTCTGGATATTCGATTCCTAATTTGAATTATCTCGCCTTTTCTTTCCTTTAATAATGGTGTTTATAATCTAAGCTAATTATTTTATGTTATATTTTAAAGCGGGCCTATATTTCTTACCAGCCATAATATTGCTACGAGACAGTTAAGAATCTGATTAAAGCGTCCACAAAGTCATCCCCTATTTGCATTGTACTCCAGTTGAACACAATTAAGAGCACATGAATAGTTTGCTGAGAGCCATTATGGGTGTCAACTAATACAATTGTGTATATACATGTGGGTGTCGTGGTATTGTTCCTATGTTGATCAAATAGTTGGCGGTTCGGGTCCCACCGCGGCACTAAAGTCTCTTAAGGCCGCCTTTCACTCTGGCGATTCGAGCTTCGCGACGCTCTGTGACGTAGGGACTTTGGCATTTTACGGGATTTCGCAGTAGGCATAGAGAGATGCATCGTCACGCATCGCAGAGGTTGAAACTCCGTCTTGAAAAATCGCGGTCGGGCCGCCACGCGTCGCAGGCCGCTCAGAAAATCTTTTGACGGTTTAAAAATGGGGTTAGCTTGTCGCAGGCGTCGCTGCCGGAATTGACATCGCGACACACATCGCCAGATGCATCGCTCGGCGACGCGATGAGTAGATCGACCGTACGCTCTACTAGTCGGGGTATCGCCATACCCATCGCGTAGTGCTGCTGGCCGTCTGCCTGCTCAGCGATGGGTACTGAGATGCCTCTCAGTGGGCAGCGATGCATGTGGCGTACGTCGCGGCGATGACCGCTAGATGGCCAAGACGGGTGCGGCATGTGCGCACTCGCGAGCGCACATGCCGCACCCGTCACCCCACTCGCTAGCAGCAAAGGATAATTAAGCTAATCCCTCATTAACACCAGCTATTTATATGTACCTGGCGTTGCGACTATATCCGTCTTGGTGGCGTCGTGCCACGTCGTGGGTCCATCGAGGGTCCATCGAAACACCATCGCCAACGTCGTGCACCAATAGAGCGAACCGTCGAAAGTCCATCGCAGCCGGTGGCGATGCCCCAAACACGTCGCATGGGCATCGCGAGTACGGAAACCCGCATAAAACATATGACCTACTTTCACGGCCACTGCCCGCCCAGACACGTGTGGCGATGTGCGCAACCATCTCTCTATTCATCGCAGGCGCATCTGCATCCGAAAAAAATGCGTCGCCGCCGGAATCAAGATGCCCTCAGCGATTTGTAAAAAAACCATCAGGATCACGGCGATTTTCATATCTCTGTGATATTTTCGTCGCGGCCCCATGTTCGCCGTATATGTAGTCGTCTCAATAGTGAAAGACTAGCTTTAGCAAGACGATAATCTACATTGCCACTCTTAACCAGGATAGAGTGGGTACCTGTAAGGATTGCCGTAACCCGTTGTCCTACATACATGCATGTGAACGGTCCAAAATGGAAGGAGTTCTAACTCCTCTAAAGAGTGGAGATGGTGCACACTTTTGTGCGAGCTTAAAATCTAATGACCCGAGGGTATAATAATAAATAACATTGTAAAGCGCAAAGAAGCATTTATATATTGCGCTGTATGAATGTAACATATTATTATCATTATTATTCATATTCATACTCATATTACTACTACTGCTACTATACTATTATTATTAGTAGTAGTAGTAATAGTCGTAGTAGTAGACGTAGTAGTAGTGGTAGCAGTATCATTATTATCATTTATATAGGCCTAGTTTAAGTCCTTTTGACTCTCCTTATATTTATTTAGATTTTCTAGATGCGTCTAAATATTAAAATTAAATAATTATACTTTATATGAATACAATACAAGATATTAACCGTGTGGCGTATCCAGACATAAGCGAATCCCCTTCTCTTGCACCGCCATCTCGTTGCACCCGTCTAATGTCTTTGTGGTCTTAAGAACATTTATGGGTTCTGAAAAAAACATATTTTCATTAAAACCACGATTAAATTGTGGTCTAGTGGATAAGTCACTTGTGACTGTAGGTCACAAGGTACGGGGTTCGAATCCCAGCCCAGCACTAACGTCCTTTGACCAGACATTAATCTATATTTTGCCACTCTCGACCCAGGTGGGGTAAATGGGTACCAGGGACTTATTCCTTGAATCTTCAGTGCCTGCATTAGGGCAGCTATATGCTGAGCCGAGGTAATAATCCAAAGCTCTATGAAGTATACATATTATGCGCTGTACATACATACAAGAACTGAGCAGGCGCCGCGGAACGTCTTGGAAAGTGGAGGGGCTAAGTGGGGGGCTGCGTTCATTTTTGCACTGCCATACGTTTGCACGTGTTTACTGAAAAAAGGGGGCTGCAGCCCCCAGCCCCCCGGTTCCGCGGTCCCTGCTGAGTATTATTTTTATTAGTTATGTGCTAAGGTTTGTAGCTTCATGGTTTAATCTATTTAAAGATTTAATCTATTCTCTGTTTAGTTAATGTTTCGCACACACAATTCCTGTGATTATGGTGCGGTCCACTAATTCTGATTCATCGTCTGTAGCAATAATTTTCATATTGATGAAAAAGGATTTTTGCAGGTAATTTATAATTTCTTTTCAATAAAGACTGGATATTGTGAATGGTACGTTTGTGAGTGTAGTATATTGTCTAATACGTGTTATCTTTATCCATCTTTTTACATGTACACGTGTATGCAAAACTACCTGTTGGAACTGCTATCTCTTAACATTTTAAATAAAAGATATTCCAACTACACCACGTGAAAAACGTCCGGAGTTCTTGTCCTGGGTATATCATGGATATGGAATTCAGTTCTTGATCTAGGAATTTGTGCAGAGTGTACATGTAGGCAGTGGCGGATCCAGGATTTTGTGAGTTGTGGGGGGGGGGGGGCAGGGAACCCCCTTCTGGATCCGCCCTTGCATATGGCATGTGGATGACCACTATTACAGCATGAAGAGGCGCAATGACTCAGTGGTAGAGCAGTGGTCTCGTATAACTGGGAGTACCCGGGTTCGAAACCAAGTGAGGAGAGGACTTAAAGCCGTCAGTCCCATGATTGTTTATCCTGCACTCGCGGAAAACAGTCGTTATGGAGATGGATGTGAGATTTTTAAGGAAAAAGTGAGATTTTGGCTCAGATGTTCTGAACATATTCTTATTTTATTTTAAGAGCATTATAAAGAGAACATTTTTTTCTACTATAACAGTCACTTAGCCTATACATGTATTAATATTGCCAAAATTTTCAACAACTGATTGATTTATATATATAGATTCAGTTATTGGGTACAGAGAACAATAGAGCACAATGGTGGCCTTTATTCCGTCATGCTTGTGGGGTACAAAATACAATATGAGAAGTGCTTGCGGGGTACAAGAGAGAAAACAATAAAGTTCCACACAAATCAATGTGTGTGGTGGTGTGTGTGCGTGTGTATGTGAGGTGTGTGTGGGCGCGTTTGTTTAGCATTATGTCCGAGGACATTTTCGGACAGAGAACAAAAAAAAAATCATGAGAACAATGGTCCTCGGAAGCCGGACAATAGTCCTCGAACGTCGAACAATGAATTTGTGCTTTATTCCGTCGACTGTCCGAGGACGAGGAACAATAGAGGAACAATACTTGTCCTCGGAAGTAAAGCCATGTAAACGTGTGTGTGTTTGTGTGTGCGTGTGTGTGTGCGTGCAGGGGGAGGGGGAGGGGTTTAGACCTATTTTGTAATTTGTACATGCTATCCCAGTCCCTCAAAACAAGTGGGATATATACCTCTCTCCCCCGGGATGGAGGTATACAAGATGCCACACCCGATAGGATATCAATCATCTTCAACGGATGGAAAAGTGCACAAAGTGTGACTCGTCGCTGAAGTTCTAGCCTATCCCAAAACTTCAAAGACGTCCCTTTTGGTGATACATATTTACGGAGGCATCGAGGTGCCATCCTACTTGACGACATGACAAAGATAATTTATCTTGTCAAGTCGACATAATATCCATATCATGTCGAAATGTACAGACAATTTTTCTTACCAATTCGACTTAGCAACATTTATAAGTCGTCATGGCGGGATAGATTATCTTGCCAAGTTGACTTCACAAAAGGTTCATGTCGTCATGGCGACATAAACTATCTTGCCAAGTCGACTTCACCAAAAGTACATGTCGTCATTGCGACATAAATTATCTTGCCAAGGAGATAGCACAAAAGCAGACGTCGTTTTGCCGAGATATAATATTATGCATATAATTTATGTTACCAAGTCGGCTTTCCAAAAATCTAAGTCGTCTTGACGACCGTACCTTTTTGTGAAGTCGACTTGGCAAGATAATTTATGTCGCCATGACGGCATGTACTTTTTATAGGAAGTCGACTTGGCAAGATAATTTATGTCGCCATGACGACATGTACTGTTTGTAAAGCCGACTTGGCAACATAATCTATGTCTATGTACTTTTTAGGAAGTCGACTTGGCAAGATAATTTATGTCGCCATGACGACATGTACTGTTTGTAAAGTCGACTTCGCAACATAATCTATGTCTATGTACTTTTTAGGAAGTCGACTTGGCAAGAAGATTTATGTCGCCATGACGACAGGTACTCTTTGTGAAGTCAACTTGGTAAGATAATTTATGTTACCATGACTACTTGTCCTTTTAGTGATGTCGACTTGGCAATGCAATCTATCTTGCCATGACAACATAAACTTTTTACCAAGTCCATTTGGCAATATAATCTATCTCGCCATGTGGACTTGTAAAGGTTTATAAGTGGACATGATAAGCAAAATTAACTGCAGATGTCGACATGATATGGATATTAGGTCGACTTGACAAGTTAAATTATCTTGTCTTGTCGTCAAGTAGGATGCCACTTGTGCTTTCGTACATATTACATGAGAGGCCGGATGAATATAATATTACCGTCAGCTGAGCCAACTCTTTCAATTAGAAAAAAAATTAGAGTGTAAATATAAATGTATGTGCCATGATGTGGTAGAGTAACTCTTTCTCATTACTTTGATACCATTTTGATATACGTTATTTTACTGATGAAATAATTTTGATGAGTGATTGTGACCGAGTTACTGAAACGTAGCTCCAACTGGTTTAAGCATGGTGATTAAAAGAATGAGAAACTCAAAGAAAGAGAAAAATTACTCAACAGACAAAGTTTCAATCCATTTTAAGCTTGTTTACTAATCATGTTCTGCTTGCATTTAAAGATAACAGCACAATGTTCTTTATATGAGTTATGAACTTTCCGCCATGAAGCAATGCAAAGGATTTTTTAAAATCCAATCATGGAATATGGTCCATAAAGATGGTATTAAAATAATCAGAAGAGTTACTATCAGTACCAAACCATGCAGGTCATGTATTCTCACTCTAATTTGTAAACAATGAACAATGACCGATATCAGTCTATTATAGGATCTCTATGTCTGATATTCAACACAGGTCTCCCCCACCCCCGGGGGGAAATCGCCCTAGATCCGCCACTGATATCCTGCCCTTTGGCCTGGGTGCATGCTTCTTCAACCATCAAGGGAAATGAACATGATCCATATCAGACTACATCACTGTTATCAGCAGAGCGCTTATTATAAGCGCTCTGAGGGCTTAATCAACTCACATGAATGTTACGTTACCCAGTTAGGCCGCATGCGCTCGGGAGATGCATGGGAAGGGGATTCCCCCCCCCCCCCCCCTCGGATTTTTTTTTTGACGGGGGGTGTGAGTTCCGGACCTTGAACCCCTAACCCATCTGGGGGGAAATGTTTAGGGATTTCTTGCAAAAAACGTAGACCCAGTGTCGTTAAAAACTGGACCAATTTCATTCTTTTACCGGATTTTGTTGAAAATGTGAACCCATTTTTAGGGATTTTTTGTAGAAAACGGGACCCATGTACGGTCCTTGTGAAACTGAGCGACCAATTTGGGCGACACAGCCCCGTATAGCGACTGGATGTACCCCCCCCCCCCCGCAAACTTTCTCCGTGTGTACGTATACGCCTACCCTTGATTTAAGCTTTTTAAAATTGATTTTTTTTTTGCTTGCTTATGTCTTTAACCGGGTTAAAACATTGAATAATTGTCTTGTTCTTGTGGAGTTATGCGGGACCTATAGGCTAGTAATGTTTTAACCCTGTTATATAAGCAAGCAAAAAACAAACAAAAATTCAAAAAAAGTACGCCGCTGCATGGCACATAGGCATATTGGCCCCGTAACACGTAAGTTTGCAATCAATAGACATCTTCGGTAATGTATGCAAATTGTATGCATACCTTTCAAACAATGGTTGTTCTTGACAACCTGAAAGCTTTCCGGGCATAGCAACAAATAATGTATGCAAACTGGATTCCAAGCATTGAGGCTCATTTATAATGCATGTTCATTGAATAGCTCGTCACTAGGTACTCAGACAATATATAAATTTGTATAAAACATATACAGAAGCGGTCTATAGCAAAATGATGGCTACGTCTTCCTAATTATTGTTCAAAAGCCTTGATCATTAAAACCAATGAGAATCATTGTTTCAAATTTACAATTGATCGCATACCTTTGTTACTGGGCCCTTGAATTTTGGAGTCTTTGTTGCCCTTTTCATAGTATTAAAGCAAGGAGTTACATAGACGTATTATAAATTAAATTCATGTAAATCACATTTAACATTTCAAAGATGGATTATCCTTGTTTTCATGACTCGTACTGGCAACTAAGCTTTTCCAAAGCATACATAATCCCTTGGATTTGTTTTGTGGTGATATTCTTGAAAATCAATTTTTAAATACTCATTTCCAAACTATCTATCCTTCTTCTCACTTTCGTGCAAAAATGAGACTGGGGGAAGAAAAAAATCTTTTTGAGAATTTATAAGATATTTTTAGCGCGCGCCGAGCCGAGTGTACTACCTAAGTATCACAGAATTAAATCTCTTTGAAATATAAGCTGTCTGCATTGCACATTGCACGTGATAATGAATCGACAGTAGTCGAGCTTGAACCTATTAAATGGCTTGAACTTGAACTTGAAATTGAACTTGAACTTTATTTCTAATGACCCCTTTGGGAGTATGAGAAAAATACATATAGTACATAATATTATAACATAACATGCTTAAATAAGATGGCAATAAAGGCAAAACAAACACCAGAAAACTATGAAATCATATTTTACACAATACATGTGCATCATAACCTGAGTTTATAACGCGTGCCGTTATTATACTTATGATCTACGAAACTTTAACATAATAATTCTAACAAACTTGGCAAGTTTTGACAGTGTGTTTACGTCTTTGGTACTAAATAAAGTACACATTTTCAATGTGTTTGGGCGGTTTCTATACTGAGGTTGGATATTTTGTCTCATCTTAAGTAAGCACAAGTTCAAGTTCAAGTTCAAGTTTAAGTTCAAGTCAAGTTCAAGTTTATTTGTCTTTCTTTCAACAAACATGTTACACAGTTTTACAAATTTAAAATGAAATGTCATACTGAGTATGAACAATGATCCATTATAAATACACATAAAGTTAGATAAGGAAAGATGAGGTGACCTTGGCTAAAGCTTAGCTTGTAAATGTCAGGTCCCTCAAAGCAAACCATAAAGAAGATGAACAAACAAAATATGTTTAATAGAAGAAAATATACCTAACCAGCTAACATAACAAATATCAACTGTTTGTCATATGGTGTTTGTATATTTTATAGACATGAAATAACTAAATCATTAAAAGGATGGGGAGAAGGGATGATGTACAGAAAGAGGGGAGGGGATGAGATACATATAAAGAAATGGACATTCAGGAAGCGACACAAATAAAAGAAAAGAAAAGAAAAGAAAAGAAAATCAGGCTACAGGCGGGAGAGGAAAGGAAATAAGGAGAGTCAAGTCGACAGTAGTAAATTTAAAGAAAAATCATGTTACAATAATGATTACAATTAAGAAGAATCAACTAGATAATTACTCAATAAGTATAACTTCAGTTTAAGTTTGAAGATGTATATACTCGGAGCATTGGCAATACTTGGATCTAGTGAGTTCCAAAATTTTGGTCCAGTGCAAATTAAATAGCACACTCAAATAAGTAGTGAAATTCGTCACATACTACGATACCTACATTACAAAGAATACATAATCTGTTATGTCTATATAGGGATGCCCTCACATCGCCAATCCTGTTTGTCTATATAGGCGTCAATCGAGAGCAAGTTTTAGCAGTGTAATGTTTACATACTCCTGTTGTGACCACATCTATCTAATATACTTCTAATTTTAGTGATCCATTTTGAATGAAACCCATTGTTTACATCGTCATTTAATACTCTAACCAATCCAGTGGCGGATCCAGGGGGCACTTCCGGCCCGTGCCTCCCCCCCCCCCTTCGGAAGAAAAGTATGCATTTTGACCATAAAGGATCCGCCCTTTTGTCGATTGTGCATCCCTTTTAAAATGAAAACCTTTTTTTGTGCTTGTGAGATAAGGGAAACTGGACCCCCATACCCCCCCCCCCACTGAGCTGGCACGACAAAAAAAAAATATGGGTCTACCTTTTCCAAAAGGTGCATTTGTGTCCCCCCTTATACTAAATCCTGGATCCGCCCCTGAACCATTCTATACATTGAACATACAAGAGAGTTTGTTTTCCTGTTAAGATTCAGCACCAGAAATTAACCATTCTTGTTTCCACCAACCTTGAAAGTTTATATCTTCCAGTTTCACCATATACAGTGCAGCTAGCTTTTAAGATATTCCTCAAAAACTTTCTATAAAACTCCTCTATTTGCATTAAGTCTTCAACCCCCCCCCCCCCCCCCCCCCCCTATGCTGATGATCTTCCATCAACTGCAGGTTTGCAGAGTTTGCTAAATGTCTGTACCCAGTTTGGGGTAGACAATGATGTAAAATATAATGCGAAAAAAGTCACGTTATGGTTGCAAATTGTGAAGAACATAAACAGTTAGTGTTTCCAGTTTTTTATTTGCTCAGTATGGAAATGAGGGAACCAGTGACGTCACCCACTCACTATTTCTTTTGTATTTTATTATGTGAAATATAGAATATTTTAATTTCTGCAGATTTCACAATTAGGAAGCTCTCATTGAATTGTGTATAGGTTGCAACAATGGCAATTACACATGTTCAGCGAGGAGTCAAACCTTGTTTCACATTATAACAAGGAAAAATTAAAATATTTCGTATTTCATGTAATAAAATACAAAAGAAATAGTGAGTGTGTGACGTCACTGGTTCCCTCATTTGCATACTGAGCAGGATGTGCATACAACTGTTTTGCGAAATTAAGCGAAACTTTAAAATACCATAACTTTCTTATCCTATTTTGATGAAATTTTCAGTGTTATGCTTGTTGGATTTTTCTCTATTTATTCAAATCAACTTTTTATTATAACGGTGGACTAGGCCTTTAAGTACCTTGGTCATTTTTTTACAGATGATCTGTGTGATGACAGAGACATATATAGACAGTGTCGTATGCTCAGGGTAACATGTTGTGCAGGAAGTTTCATATATGCTCTCGGAACTTAGTTAAGGTTGAATTATTTAGAGCTTATAGTACGCCTTTATATACTGCACATCTTTGGTGCAGATATAAAAAGAGCAGTTTGAAAAAACTCACTGTAGGCCTACATAGCCTATAATGATGCTATGAGGATGCTTTTACGGATACCTAGGTACTCCAGTGCAAGTAGAATGTTTGCTGAGGTGAATACACCTGCATGTCAAGCTGTAGTAAGGAATATGATGTTTAAGTCATTACTCAGAGAACTGACACTTCTGTAAATAGTATTGTTAATATAATGGTTAACCCATTGCTGAGCAGTACAAGGTACACCTCAGACTTGTGGAAGTTTCGGTTTGATAGCTTGTTGGCACAATCGGAAGTGGTTGGCTCCGGGGTTGGCTAAAGTAGTTTAATATAATATTATGCATTTTTATTTATTCTTTGTAAAGAAATAATTCATCTTGCCTTTTATATATTTCCATATCGTCTCTTTTACCATTTTTTCTTCTATTCACTGTCTGTCACTAGTATTATCTTAGTACCATAATTTATCATGACACTTATGAATATTTTCATATTATGTCTAGCTGTTTCTTTGGTCTATTTCTCTTTCTCTTATATGCTTATCTTTGTATTCTTTGTTCCTTGATTCTTTATGTTTGCTCTTCTCATGTAAATGTGTTATATGGACCTCTGCTTTTGCAGCTGAGTCTGGAATAAAGTCTTGAATTGAATTGAACTCACTGCCGTATAATATATTGGGAGTATCAATCGAGCGGATATAAAAAGGACACCAACCCAATCATGACCATGCACCAACCCAACCATAGAGTTACATAGTGCATGTATGTAACTAGATGGCACCAACCCAACCGCGCATACCGGTTTATACCCGTGCGTACCGGTACGGTATACGTAGAACTAACGTTGCGTTAGAAGACTCAAGATCAAACTAAGCCAGATCTAACTCACTTTGATTTTTAAAGTTTAACCATGGCCACTGACGCTAAAGGAGTCGCATTGCAGTTTGTAAACCATTACTACGATACTTTTGATAAAGACAGATCGCAGCTTGCCAGTTTATACGTAAGTACCGTACGGTATTTTTTGTAATCTAGAGTAAAAATATTCAAATTCAATATTATGCTAACAGAACAACACGAATCACAGTTTATGGGCACGTACAAATAATACAGTCGTTGCACACGCACACCTAGTATGATGGGGAGCCCTATGTCTGCGCACCTAAGGTTTTGACCTGAAATTCACACAAATACTTTTTAATATTCCTCTAAAGCTTAATTTTATATTATTCTTGATATTCTGAAGAGTAAGTTTGCAAAAATTGTCCTCAAAATTAGAGCAAGACCAATGCCATTTACGGCAAGAAACGGCGGCCGTGGCGTGTCATTTCAACATTCATGACATTGAAAAAACAATGGTGCCCATGTCTGCGCACTCATTCATTTTACACGCAGTTCGGGAGTTTTGACGTGAAAGACAACATTTTAAGGCTTGTGAATAAAATGTCTGAAATAAGACCGTTTTTCATTATTTTGACTCGTTTTTTGCATGAATACCTATCGCTATGATAAAGATGAAAAGTTTGTGTTCGTAGCATGTTTTGTTTTATTAGAATCGCGCAGTTACGCGTGTGCGCAGACATGGGCACTGCGCAGATTTGGGCACTCTAGCCATACATGTAACTCCAGGGAGCTCCAACACGCAGCGTTGGAGCTCCAGGTACAAATAACCAAAGTCGACCTCGCCCATTAGTATGGCTAATCGCATCGCTTAATTTCGGCAGGTAAGATAGAAATTTGTACTTACATTTCAAGAGAATTACTGTAACTACCGGTATCTATTTTTCTCATCGAAACAATTGTTAAATCGTAAAATCAAAGAGCCTGCTACTAATTATACTAGGCTAGTTACAGTCTGACAGTAATTCTCTTGAAATGTAAGTCACTGGTAAGTACAAATTTCTATCTTATCTGCCAAAATTAAGCGATGCGATTAGCCATACTAATAATGGGCGAGGGCGACTTTGGTTATTTGTACCTGGAGCTCCCGCATACCAAGCATTACCAAGCCACTCACCAGCTACCAGCTCGAAAAAAAATTTTGCAAGGTAAAGTTAGATTAGCCATGTTAGCGGTATAAGTAATAGTATAACTTGTTAATCGAGGCAAATTCACTAGAAAAGATATTGGCATTATTATGCTTGAGCTAGCCACACAAGCTTGATGTTTTATTATATATGACATTTATGTGTAACATTATTTTTTAGATGCTTTTTAAAAATTTGAACTTAGACTAATTATTCAAAAAAGTTGAATGAAGTTTTGATAAATTATGGCCACATTCAGAACATAGTCTAATTCCCAAGGCAAACCATGCAAACACTAAACAGTTGTTGGTCTGAATAGACATTCCCTTCTCTATTTAGATGAGCATATATTTTTAAGATTATATAACTTGTATATATCGGAAAATTTTACAAACCTCCAATAACATTTCAAGAAAGTTGAGCATGAGTACCTCTTATTGCCCCCTTAGAAAGCATGCCTGGATACCTTTTATGATGATAGCCTATTTCATTTCAACTTATGTTTTGTGTTGTACTATATACTATTTCAGACAGATGTGAGCCAACTGTCATTTGAAGGAAATGATTTTCAAGGACCAGAGGCAATTGTTAAAAAACTTATGGTAAGTAGACATATGTGGATCCAAGCAGGAAACTTGTGCCATGAACTTTGTGGTAAACACTCGCAGCATCAGAGTAATATGTTAAATCATGTCTTGTTTCAGTGTTACTTGTCTTCATAGTGGCAAGCCAAGATACACTGTATATAATTTATCTGGATAAAACATTTACATGTATACACTGTATGTGATGGAGTCTACCTCAGTTTTAAAAATTGGAGGGCCCCCCCCCCCACCCATCTCTCTGATCTCGGACAAAACATGACGGATCGCTGAATTATTTTGCAGACTTTGAGAATCGCATAAAGAACACAGATCCATCGTTATTTAGATGTAAATCTTTATTTTTAAATTTAATATTGTAATTTATGCATTTTATATGCATAAATATCCATTCGATTTATAATCAAGTAAAGAAAGGCCTTAGAGATAAAATTTTATAAAAGTTCTTTCTAGACCTTAAAAACATTACATAAGAACATTTCAATTTGTATGTATTCTATTGTTTTACAAATTTCTTATGTATTTCTTTGTTTTTCAATGTTAAATTTGTTGTTTTCTAACATCTGCTGTTTCAGAGTGTTATCTGAACCAATATTCAGTCAGAATAGATGATAATTACAGCTTAAAGAAGAAATTATAGGTGATAAAGGAGGAACATGAGGAAACGCTATGACCAATTTTTGTCAACTTGGTGTCAAAAGATATGCAAGACTTGAAAGAAAGAAGTAAAAAAGTGGCGTGGTGTGAAATGCAGAAGTTAAAGACCTCAGCCTGACCGAATTTTGAAATATACACTTTATTCATCCACGGGGAGCTATATATTTTCTGAACAAATTGAAACCAACTACATGAGATTCCGTTTCCTGTGGAATGAGTAACAGCGTCCCGAATGTTGAGCCCCGGTGGTTTTTCTGACGAGGGCCCCGTCTCTGAGGAACGCTACTTTGCGGGGGGTGAAAGTTTGATGACGACATATCGTGTAGACGCACTCGGAGCTGTATACATGACATGTCGTCACACGTCTAGCGACCCCCTGCAGTTTCCTCTCTTGTTACGCAATAGGGGAGGGGGTGGACCAAAAAAAAATTTCTTTTTTATTTTTTATGGATAAACGGAGACGAAAATTTATGAATACCCAGGGTAATTATATTCTTCTTTGTTTACTAAGCTTTACGTCAATATGTGGTTGTTTTGGGTCAGGCTGAGGTCTTTAAGATGCACAGGAAAATTTGTCGGGGGGGGGGGGGGGGGCCTTTATAGTACCCCAGTACAGTAAAGGTTAACCTTTTAGTCACTAAACCGCCCGGGACCGCCTTTGGACTTTGACCCGTGTAACACTGCTACAAATGTATTGTAGGGGATATCGGGCACTGGAACTTTGTGTGTGCTATCTTTACATAGGCCATTTATAATCGGCATTGAAGCGATGCGTTACTGTGGAAAGATTTCGTAGACAACGAGAGTCTATGCCGCAAGATGGTTTACTGAGACTAAGTTCAGTGAGTACAATGACTACAATACGCGTAATCCTCGGAGACTAAAGGGTTAAACACGAATGCAGGAATGATTCAAATTTGCATATAATGTTGCTTTACACTGTTCTATACCATGTTCATTCTTAGATCTATATAGAGATGTAAACTTAGAGATTTCCCCCTTTTTATTAACTTCTTGTTTTGTAGTCCTTGCCATTCAAAAATGTGAAGCATGCCATAACAACAATTGATGTTCAGACTTCACCCCTCAGGAGTGACATGATTCTTATTGCTGTACTTGGACAGTTAAAGGTGAGAATAATTTATCATTTTCAAGGGTATATGACAAAATGTAAGCTCGTACATAATACTTGTCGTTGATATCTTGAAACATGGAAGAACCGTATGTTTGTGAGCAAACATACATGTAGCTCAGTCTATGGATGGATGAAGATTTATTGATGTGAATGTGAATGTGAGGGTGAACATAAACATGATTGTGAATGTGAATGAATATGAATTTGAATGTGAACGTGAATGTCAGTGACTCAATGTGAATGAATGTGAATTTGAATGTGAACGTGAATGTCAGTGACTCAATGTGAATGAATGTGAATTTGAATGTGAACGTGATTGTCAATGCGAATGAATGTGAATTTGAATGTGAATGTAAAGGATTATAAATGTGAATGTGAATGTAAATGATTATAAATGTGAATGTGAATGTAAATGATTATAAATGTGAATGTGCATGTGAATGATTATAAATGTGAATGTGAATGATTGTAAATGTGAATGTGCATGTGAATGATTTTGTAAGCCATATCTTTTGATTCCTAGGAATTCAGTGCAATATACTGGGAAGAATAAATTTATTACAAATTCATGTACATGTTCACATTGCCAGATAACATCGAAAGAGCTTTATGGTTCCCCTCACAATACAATGCAATATTAGTAAATAGTAATCTATGTTCAACAGTATCAGACAAGCTTCTTGCATTACATTGTTCTGTCTAAGCAACCGTTACCCCAGGGCCCCGTTGCATAAAACTGACCATTAATGGTAACTCTGCTATCAATGGTAACTACCATGGTAACATCACTCAACAGCCAATCAAAATCAAGGTTTCCATGGGAGTTACCATTGATGGCAAAGTTAACGTTAATGGTAAGTTTTATGCAACGGGGTTATGAACAGTTATTTGTCTCTAAAGAGTGCTTAGTGAAAAATAAAAAGAAGGTCTTTATACAGACAAAAAAAAGTAATTTCCTGATGTTTTTTTTTTTCCTGCTGTAGACGGATGACGATCCTCCACATAGCTTCTTCCAGACGTTTGCATTAGCTGCGTTGAACAATTCCCTTGTGATTATTAACGACATCTTCAGGCTAGTCCTCCACTCAATATAAAGACGCCTCTCCTTTTGCAGTGTGTAACTATGTACATTCATATGTATTTTTTGTAAGCTTTTATGGTTCTCAATGGCCCATTACGCTCATCAGTTGGATGATCTTGTTTATGTGTGTTCTAAGTATATCTCCTTTCTCATCTTTCAGGTAAAATATGAATTGGAACGTTGCAAATGTAGGTATTAAAGTGGCAGTTAGAAATGTGATGTGCATGTAACAAGACATCCATACCAATTCCCAGCTGCATTTTTAGGGTTTTGTGCATTTTTGTTTCCTGAATAAGGCTCTCACAACCCCCCCCCCCCCTCACTCTCTTTCTCCAACTAAGATTTCTATGACAAGTTGAAAAAACAAACTTTTTTCCCCTTGTCATTGACTTTGAAGATCTGAGGATTTTTGCTTGTTAGAATAATATTCTACACCAGTCCTTTTGAAAATCTCCAGCAACTTGGCATCCCTTTCCTTCTTCCTTTTTGTCATTAGGTATTCAAGAATTTTTTTTCCAACTTGCTGTCGATGATACAGCTTTTCAGGACTACCATTGTCCCATAAAACAAGCTGTGAGGGTAGATAATTCATGCACATTTATAACTGGTTGATGACACAACACTAGAATGAAGTTATTGGCATACATGTCACCCTGTATTTGTCAGAGTTACATGTATCTAGTTACAACCATACATTTTAAAGTTATGTACACACGTGATTAATAGACCGTTTCGGTAATGTATGCAACTTTTATACATACCTTACAAACAAAAGGTTGTTCTTGACAACCCGAAAGCTTGCCGGACATAGCAACAAATAATGTTGCAAACTGGATTCCAAGCATTGAGGCTCATTTATAAAAAGCAGGTTAATGGGATAGCTCGTCACTAGGTGCTCAAAGAATATACATGTATGTGCATAAATTTGTATACATTACAGAAGCGGTCTATTGCAGAATGTTACTTTCTTCGTGTGCCGTCATGTTTGTGATATATGTAAAACTGTAAAAATAATTATCAAACAGTTGGGTGCCTACTACTGTAAATAATGTCAAGGATTGCAGGAGGGGCAGGGGGGGGGGATGAGTTTGGACATTTGGCAATGTTCGATTTAAAAGTGAATGCTATTTCAGACTGTCAAACCACTGTTAAATTCAGGTTGGCTACATCTGTGCTTACTGAATTATCATGTGCGCACCCGTAAAAGGGCGACTAGCTAGAATGCTCCCCAGGGAGTTGAGTTTGTGCTCTGTAGTGTGCGGAATAGAACCTAAATTCAGTGACCAGGGTAATGATAATAATATAAGCGCTTTGGTCAGTTGTTTCTGGTATAAGAAACCGTTATTATGATGATGATGATGAAAAGGATATTCCACTATATATATTTGACCTTGTTGATCAGATTAAATGTACTACCGTGTAACTGTAATGTTCAAGTTGTATGAATCACAAAAGATTTTCCTTGTAACACTCTTCTAAAGCAGCTTGCTGTGCATGGTTAAAGGCTAATCATCAATTTTCTAAAAGTCCTCTCTTATGGTTGGTAAATATAAAAGTGTATACTAAATGCTGTATTTAGTCTTTTAAAGACGTCTCAAGCAACACTGTCAATTCATTAAGTTAAGCATATTGTTCTTTTTGTTTTATCATATCCTTTACTATAGAAATGTGTAAAAATGTTTCAAACAGAAATGAAGCAAACAGCAAAGGTGGAGGTTAAACTAACTAAAACTAACTTACATTTGATGAATATTGAAGGGTTGCTTTCTGTGGAGTTTTCTTACATTAAAAAAAATAAATCATTGAATATTGCAATAAAAATGCTGTATACAGTATTAGAAAATAGATAAATATGAGAATGGACAATTTGATACATTTTGGGCAATTATATTATCAAAATTATTCTCCCATGAACACATTAGGTTATGAATTATATTCATTGCAACTCCCCTTCTTATTGCTACCAAAGAGTTGTTTAATAAATGGAAGGAAATTCTACAAATTCTAATGTTGAGCTTAGCAAGTGCTTGTGAAGAAGCGGGCAGTGTTGTTGCTAAATGTGAAGCTACAAAGCACTATATGAATATATGAAGATTATAAATGTTTGCTTGCATTTTTGGCGTTGGTTGCGATTATTACATGTATATATCCTCGTTTATCAGTTGTTTATTCCAATGTCACAAGGGATATGTATTATTCACATGTTGAATGCAAATAGTAAAAAGGATGATACATGGTATATGTTAAGTTGGAAGACGTAGTACAAGAGGAAAAAATATATTCTCAGTAATCAAACACTTTTTGCAAGTTTGTCCTCCATAACGTAATAGTACATTGGAAACTCAGTATAAAGGGGTCTGACATAACAATATTCCTGAGGGGTGTTTCATAAAGCTGTCTGTAGAGTTACGCATGACTTTATATGAATGACTTGAATATGAAGTGCCAGATATAGGATCCCCAAAGTTTTTCCTATGTTTTAACAAAGTGTGACTGTATTTCCAATAACCTAAATTTAAAAATGGCAAAAACTATACTTTGCATGAAAAATGTTCGTTATAATATGGATGTTAATCTACATCTGTACAGTTCAACTTTAGTTGATGCAGTTAAAAACGATTGAGCATCCCATTTGGCTTGCCATATATAAGTCATTCGTAAAGTTGTGCGTAACTTTACGAACAGCTTTATGAAACACCCCCCAGGTCCCCAGCTCTTTATATTCTATTGGGTTTTTTTAACCTGATATAATGAGCTTCCTGCTATAGCAAGGTAATTTTGATGGTCCGAAGGACCTCGTTAATACCGAGTTTCCACTGTATCGCATGAAGTCTAACCTAGTCTAACATAAGGCCACCAGGACTGTGCATGGATATATTGCAAGGCTGTTGCAATTGTAGCAGTTGTGGTTGCCATTCCTGAGAAAGTGATGATATAATCTGTAACTTAATCAGTAAGCTAACTCTACGCATGTCACTGATAAGGCAACCTTTTTGTGTTTTACTTGTGTGTGTTTTCCAAAAACAATGTAGGTTAATCTGTAGGGTAGAAAAATATTTAGCATGTTTTACAAGACTTTTCATCATTTTGTAATAAAAACAAAGAATGTGTAACAATGTTGGAATTTCATTATTTCTCTCATTTTAATAGCAAAGGGTAGTTCATGTAATTGATTCTGCCTAAATTGTAATGTACCGGTACATGCCATTGTAATCAAGCTTCCTTCATTTTGGAATATTATCCGTGTACAAAATTCCTTGTGTTTGTTTAGTTTATTTTGAGCTTCTCGATTCATTATATAGCCTTTAAATGTGAGAGACTTAAATCATATATGAGATAAAGAAAAGGAGAGAAGGAAGACTGTACATGTAGCAGTATGCAACATTAATGAATGAATATGCATTCGCTTTTAAAGACTGAAAAGGAAATTCAATCCATTTAGATCTTCAAAAGCAGTTGAAAGACAAAATTAAACAAAGAAACTCAACAACTGGTAATCATCGAAATGAATTATCGAAGACACACCATAACGTACTGGTTACTGAAAGTAATACTGCCTACTACAAGCTCCTGATGTTCACTTTTAGTCAAAACTGAGGATGACAAAAGACACGATATGCATTATAAGGCAATTCCACACTGTACATTATGACATTTTCCAGCCTGCTCAAGACATTGTTCTGGAAAAAAACTGAGATCATTATTGACCGACTTAGAAAAGATTTATAAATCTATTGTCATCCAAGTGGTTGTTAGTTTTTGATGTTTGGAAGCCAAAGAACATTGTACGATATGTAAACTGGAAAATATTGCCTTATTGTTCAAATATTTGATTTCAACCAAAGTCTACCCATATTATGAATTATTTGAGGGATGTTTAACCGGGGGATACTCATTTTTCCAAATGATCCTTTGTCCGAAGGTTAGGAATTCTGAAACACAAATTTCCCATAGCAGGGTGGTTCATAATTCCGAAAATGCAATAGAGCCCTACATGACTTTTCGGAATAACGAACCTTCGGAAAACCGGCATGTAACCGTTCAACCAACATTGTGCTGATCAGGCGAAAGATTCTAGAACTATATGTACCCCCTTGACAACTACCCCCCCCCCCCAAGGACAATTACCCCTCAGGACAATTCCCCCCCCCCCCGGACAACTACCCCAGGACAATTACCCTCCTCGGACAATTACCCCTGGACAGTTATCCCCCCCGAAAACCTCAGAATCTGGGGCAGTTGTCCCGGGGGGTAGTTGCCCAGGGGGTAGTTGGCCGGAGGGTTGTTGTCCGGGGTCCGCTCTCTATTCATTTAACACGCATTATGAATAGCGGTCCTTATGAATAGCGAGGTAATTTGTCTATGGTTTGCTCGCTATTTAGAAGGACCGCTATTCATTTAGTCACGTGTTATGGATAGCGGTCCTTATGACTAGCGAGGTTACCCCAGTTGTCTAGGGGGTAGTTGTCCGGATACACAGGCAAAATGTTACCAAGACGTACAAAGATTAAACAGGGCAACAACTAATTTTTTTCCAATGTGTGATTTTGCTTACAGAGCTATACAGATGTGTAAATGCATGTTACCATGGATCATAACACCAAAAGTGCTTTCATGACAGATTCACACTTATAACATATAAAGACAGAGACACTAATTTCTCATAATCTCTGCATTTTATTGTGTTCTTTCACAGTACATTATTTACACGAAGTGCTATATCATACAAAACGGGCATCAGTCATTGTAATACTTTCTCTCACGATGGCATATGTGTATGTACAAGTTATTTTCATGGACCCCTAAATTATCTAACCTTCATAAAGTCACTGTCATGGAGTGAAATAACAGTGAAGTTGTCTAAAAAATACCGGTCCGGTTCCCCCCCCCCCCCCCCCCCCCCCCCCCCCAAGTTGGCTGGGATTATACAAAACGATTCTTTTATCCAAACAGAAATTTAAAAAAAAGAATGGGAAAAATAAATGTAAAGCTCATCTTTCTACTGCAAAGAAACAATTAAGTATAAATAATTCCTCATAAAGGCTTCTTTTTTTTTGATAAGGAGGAGCTTCATACAATTCTGAGTTGAATGAAGAAAACAAAATATCAATTTGGTCTTACTAACTAGATGCACCAAGTAAAAACATTTGTTTCACCAAACAATTACATGGCCCTCATCTTACAAAGAATTGCGATTAATTCAAATCGATATCAACTTCAAATTAATCACAATTGTGTACTTATGAGATAAGGAGTTTCAATTTACTTTAATCCATTGACAACTGAATTATCTTATTACTATAGTATTTATACAGGGACCACCCGGTTCCAGTGGACAATGGGTAATGTGCGATCGATTCAAATTAATTGCAACTCCTTATAAGATGGGGCCCTGGACTAACACTATGCACTAGTACATCTTAAATTCCAGTAAATCCATCACATGCCCTGAATGAATCAATCATAGTTACTATAATCCCACCCTATATGAAATTTTCTCAATTAGCCAACTTTTCTCCACATAAATAAATCAGAACACTGGTGCTATGAGTTGCTTTTACCATTTACAAATATGGTGATGCAATATATAATTTCTTAAAACACATATTAAAGTATTTATTTCTTCTCTTGACATGAATACTGTTACAACATTCTGTCTGTGTTCCCTCTATGCTTTACTACACCCTAGTGCTAAATTCCAACAAAAAAAATCTACTTTATCTTAATAATCAAAAATATCTAAGGAATACAACAAAATATTCATATGCGGAGTTGTGATTCAAGGAGTAGAATTGTAACATAACGGGAGGAGACAAAGTTCTTTGGTCATTGCACACAGTTTTAGCACTTGGAAAATAACTTAATTTTCCTGAAACTTAGCTTGGAAACGGGATACTCACGTTAACCCTTTCGAGACAATTGACCACACTTTGATTCAGAGCCCTAAAAAATATACCAGATGCATGAGCAGAAAGCAAAAATTTCTGCACAAATGTGTCCATTTTTGTTGCATGACTATATTGCATTTGAGGAATTTTAAATACGAGAATAAGCTTTAAAACCCTTAAATTGGCAACACATTGAGAAGTTCAAAATCATTGTTTTTTGGCAAAATGGCAATTTTTTCGACATAATTTCTAACCATGTATATTGTTTTCAAAGACATTACACCTTATAAGAACCATGTAGCACTAAAAGAAAAATATTATTGTTGCCAATTTGAAAAACAACATGTGATCAATTTAGCCCTTCAATAATTCCTGTCCTGAAAGGGTTAAGAGAACATTATATGTATTGGACATTTCAAACATCTTTATCTTAACCTAGAAGGGTCTGAAATATGGTGCAAAGTAGTTCATCATTACTTCTGCACGTAACAACAAAAATGCAGAGAGACAAAGAGTGAGAGACACATAAGCATGCAGAAAAACAAACAATAAAAGAGAAAGAGAGAGAATGGGAGAGAGAAAGATAGAGAGTGAGTGAGAAAGAGAGAGAGAGAGAGAGAGAGAGAGCGAGAAAGAAAGATGGACAAAACATGAGGGAAAGAGAAAATCTTTTAAGATAATACATCTACATGTACATGTATGTATACAAATTTTATAATGAAGAACATAAATGTATAATATAAGCATGTATGCTACATGCCTAAAATAAACAAGGCCTAATGCCATGTTTTTACATTAATGATACAGTAATATTCAATCCTGGGAATGGAGTTCAAGAGGAACTGGTTTAAAATTTGATATTTCATTTTTACCATAGCAGTCCAGTGTCTCCTGGTCAGTAAGAGGTGTTTGGATTATGTTTTGATCCAGACTGCTACATGTAGCAAATAAACATAATACTTGAGCACAAAGAGCAAAAATCAGACAATTTTGAGTCCCTTTCTAATACAGTAATTTGTGCCATTCATGAATAAGAAAGTCATTTATGTCTCTAACGTGGCAACACAAAGTGAAATCTATAATCACTACTTTTGTGTAGAAATTGGCATTTTTTTTGGTTGAAATCATTAATTTTCACTCACTTTGGTTCATTTATTATACATTTTTATTTTTTAAACTATGTAGGAGTGAAAATAAAAATAATTTGTGCCAATTTGAGGACGAAAACCCGATTCATTTAGAACTTAGACCTTAACCCTAACTAGGCCGGGGTATTTTAGGAGTTCTTATGGCCGGGGGGGGGGGGGGGGGGGCCTCCCAGGCCCCCCCCTAAGATCTCGGCAACGGTTGACTCTGCGCGCATGAAATTTGGCACAGATGTAGATTAACTTATGTAGAACACAATCCCGGTGTAATTTTTTCAATATTCTTGTTCGTTTTTTTTTTATTAATAATTTTATTACATAATATGCAAATTTTTTTTTTTTTTCTCAAAATGGTAAATTTTGCTATATGAAGATGAAAATGGATTGAACATTGGCTGTAACTGGACCTCTAAGACTCACAAATACATAAAAAGAAAGAAAATTGGGTAAAACGGTGTTTTATTCATTAATATGCAAATTAGCTGTCATGTGTATTACAAGCCAATAATGTATTTCTTTGTTTTTAATCTTATGTATTTTTTTGTTTTTGAATTTTAATGTATTCTATTGTTTGCCAACCATAAAGCATATTTGTTAAATGAATATTGTGATAATAAACAAGAAATTGTAATGATTACTAGGAATGGTTACTTTTTTGCCATAGGCTAATGCACACATGAATGGAGAATTTGATTATTTTGCTTGACATGTGATCAATAATTGTAATCTGACACCAGAACCGTATGACCGATCCACATAAATGAGGAATCAAAATGTGTGTGAAACATCAGCGAAAAAAGTCATGAAATTTGAGCGCGAAAGATTCAGCCGTCGCGAGGCCACGTACAAAATTCGGGAGGGGGGGGCCTCCCAGGCCCCCCCCCCCCCCCGGCCTAGTTAGGGTTAAGACTCTAAATTGCTATTGGTTAAACCGGCAACATGAAAAACTTAATGGAAATCACTTTCATTAAAAAGCGCAACTCCTACGGACATTGTATTTCCAATGTCCTAGTCTTTATTTCCTCATTTTCAGCTGAAATTGTTTGGCACTTAATCATTCATTTGTGATCAAAAACATTCAGTTCCATATCATTGTATAAGAAATTTTCTGTCATTATTAAAACTTTACATTACCTTTACATTAATGATCACATCAAACCTTGTTTTATTCTAGACAAAGTTTCTAACATTTATCCAAAGAACTGACACAGTTATACCAAATCAATGTGTCTTTAACTAGTTCAAAAACTATAAAACAACAAATATAATTCCCTCACCGATGCCTAAACTTGCCTAGTGACAAGTTTGGAATAATTAAACAATGTTACAAAAATATATCACAATCTAAAAAAAAATCAGATAGCAGCTGAATTATCAACCTTTAAATATAGGGACTACATTTAACAAAACACAAAAGCAGTCCGTAGTATTAAAGGCAGCAAAATAACCAACACACTAACATGAAGAAATACATTCCCCCAAAAGAGAAATTGAGTATAATTATGGCACATTTCGAGCCACGCACAATTGCCAAAATGATAAACAAGGTACAGTTTTGTATTTTTAAATCAAGGCAATCCTTCTAATCATTCAAGACTGTGTTTCAATTTTCTGTTTTCAAAATTTTTTGCACAGTTTCGTGCATGATACATCCACAGAAGAACACTTTTTAAAATGTTTAATAACATCTTTCCAATAAGGCAAGAAATATTTCCCCTTCAAATGAGACCTATATTAGCAAACAGAGTTGTAAACATGGATATAACTGATCAATCCAACATTTCATGAAAATGAATCAAAAACAATAAATTAAAATCTAAAGCTCTCTCAAATAGATGTTAAAGTCACACAGTCGTGGGTTCTTGTGGGGAATTTGAGACCATTCTGGTGTTTACCTGATAACGGGTGTTGTCAATCACCTAGAGTAGACTTCACTTTTAATGACAGGCAGTTCTTATGTAATGCATTGTGCCCTCCTTCTAATATAGTGTAAGGAAATGTCATCATCATAAATCTCCCCAGCTAGAGTAATTTTATGGTGGGACACACAAATGGTCAGACCCATCTCCCTGGTTTTGCTGCCTGCCTGCCTGTCTGCCTGCCTGGGAGACCTCACACCCATTAATTGGGAATTCAACCAAAATCTGGTGTCAGCGAATCCTGATGCAATGCACGTGGAAACTGACGACTGTGTGGCTTTAAATGTTTCGAAGCTGCATACACACAAAGCGAAACACACTGTTCCATGATTACCATGATTTAATGTTTCTTCATATTTGTAGCACTTACTCTGTTCTGTAATAAACCACAGCATACAGAATCAAAGGAACATAATAATTCAATAAAGCCTCGGAATATGACAACAATGTGAAATATTATTACCAACGATTACAATACTTTCCCTTAAATGAAACAAACCCCTCAAAATAATCAACCCAAAGTGCCTCAGAGAACTGAATTCTGTACAAATGAAAACATCTTACAAGCACACAAGTAATCGTCTGTTTGGAGCCAGAAGGGTATTAACTTGGTACAAAAGAGTTAACGCCCTTCTGGCTCCAAGCAGCCATAATAATTAATAAGGAATGTATAAATCAAACAAAAGCTTGTACATGTATATAATTTTCTTTGGATGAAGATAATAAAGAAAAAGACATTTCATACATTTCACATTTCATCACTCATGGCATGCATATACTACCAAATACGAATCACATGAATATATTTACAAGAGTTTCTGTCAAAGATTCTCATACCTTCTTTGGAACCCTGAATATGTCATAATTACATCTTTCTCCATCAAAGTCACTATATACATGCACCATTGTAATCATTGCCATGTTCATGACCATTTACATACTTATTTACATACTTATTTACATACTTATTTACATATTTTCATACACATTAAATGTAATCGACACCCAATCGAATATCAGCTTCAGTTTGAAACAGATATCACGAGAGAGATATGTTGTTATACCCTCAAGATGTCACAATGCTATGTTTTACTGTATTAACATGAAAATATATTTTTACAGGTCATCTACATGTAACTAATAATTTTCAGGTTGTAATATTCAGAGAAGAAATACTTTTTTTTGTTGGTTTTCTTTTTCATAATCTTAATTCCCTGTCGTTCATGTTTGATTCATGCAAGCAGCTATTCATGCTAATATTTGTTTAATATTCTACTTGATGAGGCAAGATCTTCGCAGCACCTTAGTAATGCTAGTATCTTGCTATTCATCAAATAAAATCCAAGAAAACTTCTTGAGGACTTACCAAAAATATACATTCCCTTCAACTGAAACAAACATTCACAGCAGAGGAGTGCATAGTACATTTACATATTTTTCATTCGAAAAAATATTTCTAATCCTAAATCATTACCCGTAGCTTCCAGATATATTCCTCGTCAATCCTTCATTAGCTTCCCTGCTAGTCTACTCAAGCCTCTAGGTGCAGCAGAGAGGAGGTGGAGTCTTCTTACAACACATGAAGCTGATGCAAACTTCAGAGTGAACACACTTTAATCAAGGCGTATTCCATGTCCACCTCTGTTCTGTTCAAGGTGTATCCCCCATCAATCCTTCATTAGCTTCCCTGCTAATCTATCCAAGGCTCTAGGTGCAGCAGGGAGGAGGTGGAGTCTTCTTACAACACATGAAGCTGATGCAACCTTCAGAGTGAGCATACTTGAAACCAAGGATAATTTCATGCTCATCTCTGGCCTGTTCAAGGTTTACGATTAAAATATAATCAACCAAATTCAAGGATTGTTCCAAGTTCCTCTTTGTACCTACTGTCATCATCAAAACATAATCAACCAAAAGCAAGAAAAGTGGCCTGTCCATGTGCACCATTCCACTTTCACCTCTTAATCTACTGCCTGTGATTCTGTCCACCCTAAACCATTGGGTGGGTATGAAACAAAAGTAGGAGGGGAGGGAATAGGGTGTTGAGAATCCCAATCTATACACTTATACCAAGTCCTCTACTGCTGATAGCCGCCGGGATACTGGCCCTGATTGTACCCTCCATACCCCGCTCCTCCACCACCACCCTGGCTCTGAGGGGGTGGTGGACCAGGCTGGCCTCCCTGATTGTACCCATACCTAGCCTGGTGTGGTGGGGGTGGACCTTGCCCTTGGCCGGGGTAGTTACCATACCCCCCTTGCTGTGGGTTACCATACTGGCTGGTAGGTGGAGGCATGTTGTTCTGCTGTGGGTAGGGCTGTCTCTGACCATGGCCCATCTGGGAGTACCCCCCTGGAGGTCCATTGGATGGATACTGCTGGTTGTAGTTGGGCATCTGGTTGTACATTGGTTGACCTGCGGAAATAAATTCAAATAACATGATATAGAGATTGAAGGTCTACAGTAAGATCTAAGGAAGCAATAAACAAAACAATTCTGCATCTTTTAAGCATCCAATGCTGGTTGCAAAAAAAAAGGACTAGACATACCATATCAAGTATCATTAATAAACCCTTAATGGAAAAAGTAATTAGCAATAGCTTAAACTAATCATTACGATTTTTCAAAACAGAAAGAAAGTAAACAGCAAATAATTTTTAGGAGCACTGGAAATTAAAACATAAAAAGTCAAACCCCCCCCCCCCCAAAAAAAAAAGAAAATGTGCAATAGGAATTAAAGTAATCATTAGGTTGGAAGATTTTTTTTTACTTAATATAGTACATTAGTTTCTTGTTACATTATAGTGTGTATAGATGAACTGATGTGAAATCACAGAAAAAGAAAAACTTCTCGGTCTTGAGGTGTCCAAGTTTCTAAGATTTGCCTTTTCAATCCAGACACACACAAAAAATAAAATGAAATATGCTTGGCTAAAAACTAAAGTTCCTAAAAAAAAAAAAAAAAAAATCAGCCACACATTCTAAACCGACATAAAAGACCATCAATTTATAAGGCTATGAACCTAACTTTGATCTTCAAAAGCTCAGGTTTGTACATATAATTGACACAAAACTTGGATGGTAAATAGAACGTGCTGGTTAAATCCCCACAACTAATAAAACTACAGCTAGAGTCAACAGGCTACCTACATGAGCATAAAGGCACATAAAACTACAAGGTTTCTACATGAAGGTTTCTACATGAATGTCAGTCCATGAATACATGTATAAGGTAACATATGGGGAATTCCATGCAAACAGTTCTAGAGAAGGTTAGATTGGTCATGTTACGGGTGTGATAAAACACACAAAGGAAAGGGAAAACAGAGATGGACTACGATGGAAAATATAATGTCAGAGTTTCATGATAATTGCTTGGAGGATTCTTCCGAAATTGATGCTTTGCACACCTTATGTCATTTCGGCATATTAAGGGCTTGAGCTTGCATGGAATTGACCAAATCCTTGTCAATCACAAAATGAAAGGCATATTCAAAAAAGAAAAAAAAAAGTTTTCTTTTTAAATTGAGAAGGATTAAAAAGAGGTGTTTTTCGTCACTTTGTAATCTGCTGGTGCTCCTTGCATCTCCTTTCCGATCTTTCGTTTTTGACGATCCTGCAGGAGATTACAATATTATACATTGAAATTTTCTTGATGGCGGATTATGCTTTCAAACTATTACGATCAAAACATTTCTCAGCAACATTAATTTGCAATGAAGATGGAATACTTTGGGTATAGTTGATTTCAGTAAAAATAAAATAATCATGTTATATCAGTTGATAAGCATCATTTCTGTTGTACATTTTGCTAATCTTTCAATTGATATCAGCTTTGATATATCACCATCAATAGTTCTGCCAAATGATATAAATATAAAGTCTTCATACCCCTCCTGTTTCCTTCTCCAAAATGTTTGGAAATTGTTACCATAGCAATCACAAAATTTTCAAAATGTGCTTTCAACTGATTAAAGCACATCACAATACTTGAATTCACATCTGTAAATGCATCTCAATGCAATTTCTCTTAAAAGAGTGAAATGCGGATAAAACCGAAAATAAATTGTCCTTCACTGATAACTGCAATTTTATTGCATTTCAGGCCATAGATGTGGATTACTTTGCAAATTAATGATGCTGATTTCATTTATAGTTGAACAAATCTGCCACATGCTCCTGGACACTTAATTCTAATTCCATTTCACTGAACTACTTTTGTAAGAAATCAGAATTCACAGTGGATATGATTAACCTGTAATTATTGAAATTCAGGTTTAATAATGGCAATGCATAGCACAACAAACCGAACACAAATATTTGGCAAGCTAATCATTCAGGTGTCCATAGTATGGAACATTTTTTCAATGGCAGAATTTGTGAGGTACATAGTGTCACAGTGATTTATACAACTTCTTTTGTGAAATAAAGAATGGAAGGAAAGACAGCTAGCCCAGCTTACAGTGACATGCATTGTGTTTGCACAATCTTCAGTGTGCTTTTGTAGTTAAAATCAACTTGTGCAAACCCATGCAAGCAGATGGAAGATAATTTAGCAATTGAAACTTCTGAGGGAGCAGCAAAAAGATACACAGGAGCTGAGAGCAATATAGCTCCGAACAGATCAGACCGAAATCTGAGTGAAAGGAAAATATATATTTTTTAAGTTGTTAAGGGTATATCTCACATTTTCAACAGAAAATCTTTAAAACAAAAGAGCTGTGAAATAATATCCAGATTTGTATTTTCAGGGAATACTCGGTAAATAAAGAAAAAAAAATTATGGATGGCACAAAGCTGAAGAAAGAACAACGTTTTAAGAAGGGTATGCCTTCTGATCTAAGAAATATAAAGGTGCTTCAAAGACTGATGGTGCTTGTTGTGATTTTACATGCTCCAAATCATACAAACACTCATACTTCTATGTTACATATGAATGAAAAAAGGATGAACTAATCAAATGTACTTCCTGTTCTATTTATTTAAATGTATGTGTTATTTTTAATTCTAATTCAAGTTCCATGTCATCTTTGTCAAAATCCAGCATTTCTGAAAATTTCATGTTAAATCTTAATTCTGTTCGTTTTTTCTCTCTCTGAAATGGGTAGAGGATGGAAACAAAATAATGACATGATATTCACAATGAACATGTTAATGAGATATTGAATGCTTCCCTCACAATATCTTTTGATTGAGCTAAATTCTATATTAATTACAGGATAAGTCTAAGACGTGGCTAAGCGTAACAGTGGCTACAATCATGCATATCTACAAAATGCCCCAAACATCTATTATTTTTTCCTTTATTTAAAATTTTAAAATATGTTTTTTCTGTATAACCTTGTGGAAAAAACAGCTACATGTACATGTACCTTTGTTCAAAGAAAACTAGAACTTTTAAATGTATCTCCTGTTTTATATACATGTACTTAGTCTAAACCTACATGTACATTTACATGTATATTTCAGGCCTTCAGGGACTTATTTCTGAAAATCAAAATAGGGACTTTTTATAAATTATTCTGCATAAAAAAGTAACAGTAAAGAGTATGATTACCATGAAGAAATATGTGAAGAAAAAAATACAACAATGCACATGAAACAAATCACAATTCATGCACAAGAGCCTAATATTGATAGGCATAGAGATGAGAATATGATTAGTCAGTTTAACAATCTAAACAAACATTTCCTACATGTCAGTTAAATTCTAATTCAATCATTTGAATTGAATGCAATTCAAATTTATTGATCATGCACAAAAATAAAGCTACAATATAATGAACTGCATCTTTCCATTTGTCTGCTCCTAATTGAAAGGTATCATCATATTTTACCTAGTTAACCCTTTTAGGACAGGAATTATTTAAAGGCCAAGTCCACCCTAACAAAAAGTTGATTTGAATAAATGGAGAAAAATCCAACAAGCATAACACCGAAAATTTCATCAAAATAGGATGTAAAATAAGAAAGTTATGGTATTTAAAGTTTTGCTCAATTTCGCAAAACAGTTATATGCACATCCTGCTCAGTATGCAAATGAGGGAACCAGTGACGTCACCCACTCACTATTTCTTTTGTATTTTATTATGTGAAATATAGAATATTTTAATTTCTGCAGATTTCACAATCAGGAAGCTCTCATTGAATTGTGTATAGGTTGCAACAATGGCAATTACACATGTTCATCGAGGAATCAAACCTTGTTTCACATTATAACAAGGAAAAATTAAAATATTTCGTATTTCATGTAATAAAATACAAAAGAAATAGTGAGTGGGTGACGTCACTGGTTCCCTCAATTGCATACTGAGCAGGATGTGCATACAACTGTTTTGCGAAATTAAGCGAAACTTTAAAATACCATAACTTTCTTATTTTACATCCTATTTTGATGAAATTTTCAGTGTTATGCTTGTTGGATTTTTCTCTATTTATTCAAATCAACTTTTTGTTAGGGTGGACTTGGCCTTTAAGGGCTAAATTAATCACATTTTGTTCTTCAAATTGGCAACATTAATATTTTTCTTTTAGTGCTACATCATGTAAGAACATGGTAACATGGTTCTAATAAGTTGTAATGCCATTGAAAATAATATACATGGTTAGAAATATGTCGAAAAGTTGAAAAAATTGCCAATTTTGATGAAAAAACAATTTTGATTTTGAACCTCTCAAAGTGTTGCCAATTCAAGGATTTCAATCAAAGCTTATTCTCATTTTCAAAATTCCTGGCATCAAACGCAATATAGTCATGCAACAAAAAAAAAGGACATTTTGTGTGCAGAAATCATGTGCTCTTTCTACTCATGCATCTGGTATATATTTTAGAGCTCTGAATCAAAAGTTACCGAGCCAAACCACAAAATGTGGTCAATTGTCTTGAAAGGGTTAAATCACCAGAAAAGATGATAAAAATAGAGCTCTTCAAATTTAGATGAAAAAAGTTTGAATTTGTTCAATTCATATTAAGGCTGCTATCATTAAAATGAATTTGATAGAGACTAGTCAGGCATACTTGGATACTTCCATGGAATTCTAAATTGTGAAGGGAGGCAACAATCCTTCTACATTTCTTCAACATTTCTTTGAAATACATGCACTGTTTATCAAAAATTTAAAAAGGAACAGAAGTCAATTTCAAGAATCTTTGAAGTAATGTACTGGAAAGTTGAACAATTCAAATCCTATCCCAGAGACATTCCACTTTGTACTTTAGTAACATGCATACATGTTTAACTAAAAATTAGGAACTCCATTTCATTTAGTGTGTAGGTACCATTGTTTCTCTGATGATACTGCTATAACAAAATCACTTTAAAAATGACAATAAAATTGACCCATAGCACAGATTATGGTATTGAAATTTTGTACATTTTGGTAAAGAGCAAGACTGAGAGACACACACTTACCTTGTGAGGGCTGTCTGTAGCCTCCCATGGGTTGCTGACCCCCTCCCATCATCATCTGCCCCCCTTGGCCACCTCCTCCAGGGCCCTGCGGTCCTGCCATCATACCCTGCTGCTGATGAGTGGGGTAGCGTTGTGGTGGCATGTTGCCTGGGTACTGTGGTGGGGATGGTCCCTGAGGTCCGCCAGGTTGTTGCTGGGGTGGCGGTGGCATGGGAGAATGTTGCGGGGCTTGTTGCTGATGGGGTGGTGTCTGTTGCTGCTGGCTTGGTGGTCCCATGGACTGAGGCGGACCCATGTTGCCTTGCTGTGGTGGTGGGGGTCCCATGTTGGAGGGTTGTGGTGGACCCATGTTTCCTTGTTGGGGGTGTTGAGACTGGTTGGGTGGTACCACTGACTGTGGAGGTCCCATGTTAGGTTGTGGTGGCACTCCCATGTTTCCTTTTGAAATTGAAGATTTTAATTCGGTTTTAAAAATACAAACAAAGCCTGTAATTACTTATTGTGTTTCTCATACAAAGCTGAATGAGTCAATGGTTTGTAGTACAAAGATTTACCACTTTAGATTGCTACAAATTTCTGAATATTTTTTTTTTTCCCTACAAAACTGGAGTCCCTGACAATGGAGAAAAAATTCAGGTAAAATAGGAAAAGTGAGACTAACATTAAGTATGATTTCATTGTCTCATAAATTACCTACATGTATCTAGTGATATGTGCTTGAATAGGGCAAATGACTAAACTCAGAAAGATCCCGCATTTTAACAATGCGTTCAATGAAGATATAGCAAGAACTACAGAACGGGTCGAGAAATCCCTGCAATCTGATTGGTTGAGAGGCATTGATCAATTTTTACTGGATGCATAAATTAAGCCGCGATATCGAGATCAAAATGATATCCTTCTAGTTCTAAAATGACGAGTGCGAGAGAGCTGTGATAATTGACTGTTTTCAGACGGAGAATTGCAAGAAATGAGACAAAATTCAGATGTTAAATTTTTTCGACTTCGGATTTTGATGGTAAGCCCAATATAATCCAATTAAATTTATACCCGATCAAAAAACCAAACAAACCCCGATAGAATAAAAATCTTCAATGTTAAATTAGCACATCTCGCTCACATCACACAGTGCAGTGCAGTGCCACTCTCACTGTTGCGTTACACAGTCACAGGCTGTACGCTGCTTACATTCACTGCAGCGACACTAACTGGCCTGACTGAAAAGTGAAATTATTATGCTTATGGCAAGACTTTCACTTGAAGTTATCAGAATCTTTGCATGAATTCTTCAAATTAAGTGATAAAATTAATTCATTTCATGTAAATAGACTATATACTAGATTAAATCTAACTTAGACAAGTTGTTGACTGTAGTGGATTCTTATTCTAAATTTTTAAATAAAGTTGACATTGGTTAGCTTAAGGTCAAGACTCTAACACTTGTAGAAAAATGAAATTCTGAAATTTAACCTAAAATAGCCAGATTTTCAGTTCTCTATGGAACTTATTAAATTTATAAAATCTATTTATGATGCATGAAAGTGATTTACCAGTTCAAGCATGAAGCAGTGGCTTGTAATAAGGTGTTTTCTCTTTTCATGCATCCGGTAAATTTGCCATGCGTCGGTAATTACTGGACGCATGGTTGAAAAAAAAATGGATTTTTGGCAAAAACGTGTATGTTTTTTTGTGTGTCGGTAGGACTAGTGTGCATGCGGTAACTATGGAAACTAGTCACTGACACACTCTTGTATACTGATGGTGTTAAATGTTTTACTACACCTAACATCTGGGACAGCAATGTTACGTCTTCCTCAAGTATCTACAATCCAGTTCAGGATGTTAATTAAGGGGGGACCCTTCTTTACTCTTGACCTATCTGCTTCAAATTAAAATGTTAGTCTCTAGCTCGACAACTACTCTGTAACATCTGACACTGATTGGCTGGTGAACCCCCACTGAAGAATGACAAATGATATTTGGGGGGGGGGGAGTTTGAAAGGAATTTAAGTCTGATTACAAATGATAAGTACCTTGTTGTGAGTAGCCCATATTAGGTTGCTGGTTTGGATGTGGCTGCTGCTGTTGCTGCTGTTGTTGATTTGGTGGTCCCATGGACTGTTGTTGTGGTGGTTGTGGTGGTGCCATGTTAGGCTGCTGCTGCTGTTGTTGCTGTTGGTTTGAGGATGGTGGTGCCATTGATTGTGGTGGACCCATGTTTGATGGTGGTAATTGCTGCTGCTGAGACTGCTGAGACTGTTGTTGCTGTTGTTGCTGTTGTTGTTGTTGCTGTTGCTGCTGTTGCTGCTGCTGCTGTTGCTGCTGTGTCTGTTGCTGTGTTTGTTGTTGTTGCTGTGGGGGTTGGTCAGCCTGGGAGTGTGTTGGTGCGGGACCTGGGGGCATCATTCCTCCTGTGAAAATAAAATCATATTATTTATTATAACTATCGGTACATTTCTGCCAAGAAAACGATATTAATAACAGATAAATTTATATTACGCACATATCCATCCCAGGGGATCCTCAAGGCACCTACAAAGTACTATTATTTATAACAAATATTCATAACATGTAAAGTACGGGTAAGTGCAAATGAGTTGGGGTTTTTTATGGTGAGATATGGTAGATAATTGTCTGAAACATGCATTCAAATTTGAATAAATATTGTAGACCTTTTTACACCAACAAGGCATGACTCGTTCATGAAATATGTGTTTCTGCTTATTTGAGTCTATTAAAAGAAAAGCCTTCATTAGTGCATCAGAACACGATTCATTAACAAATTATTGTAATAATCAGCAATAAATACAAATACTGAATAAAAAATATCAAACATTTTCTCTGTGAATATAATATGCAATGGTGTCCTCAGCAAATACCTGTCATTTTAATGTTGCAAAGGAACTGCTTACATAATACAAAAGGGTAAGGTCTGTCTTTACCAATCAAACATATACATGTACATGTAAATTTCAAAAGAGCAACAATATGAAGCGCAGTGTGAATTGAAAATAAAAAACATAAAAATACAGGGGAGCATTTCATGAAGCATTTTGTCAGTGATTTTTACCGACAACTGTTAAAAGCTACTGAAATCCTTGCATCTGATTGGCTGAGAGCAAATTTGTCGGTGAAAATCACTGACAAGACGCTTGATGAAACACTCCCCTGATGGGCAAAGGTACAGAAAGGGTAGGACAAATAGCTCTCTATGACCGTAGGATACAAATGACTTTGATGTACATGTACTTCACATGTACTATTACACCATAAAGGAATGGAACAATTACCATAATACTACAAGACACTGATATATCATACAACAGGTAGAAACAAATCAATCATTCAATTTCAACAGAAAATAATTTTGAAGTTAAAAAAATAATTAAACATAATAAACTCAATAGCAGTACCTAAATATTATTTTCTACAAATGGTGCTTACATGTGCACTTTCATTACTTTACAGTTACACATAATTTAAGATTGATATCAGCTTTGAATATAGGCTACTGTTCATATCCCATCAGTTTTGACTGACTACTGAGTACATGGCATCTAATATATTTTTCCGGGTGATAAAATTTGGCTATCATGCTTACAAGTATTCCAACCACATTACAGTACATGTAGATGGTCTCATTTTTTAGTTGAGTCCTGAGCGATCTCAGATCAAGCCTCACAGTAATTATTGATATAATTCTGTTAAATATCACAAATACTACCAATTATACTGAATATATTATGTCCACCAATCATGAATGATTTTCATACAATCACTGGGAAATCTAAACAAAACAGTCTTTATATTAAAAATAATCAGGAATCAATTTTAAGTAAAGTAGATAAAATTTATTATAATAAAATAAAACAACAGACAAAATTAATACAGCTGAAAAGAAAATATAGATGGGGAAAGACGCAAAGGGATGAATTCAAAGTTCTGGTATGCACCAATAATATACACACAACTGGGAACAACTTTGCATAATTAGCTTTGAACCCATTTAGGGAGAACACAATGGGCTATTGAGCAGAAAGAGGAAAGAAACCAAGCAACAACATCTACTATGCCTCCTGCCTTGTGATTGATGTCTGGCCATGGTGTTGCTGCTTGTGTGGTAGCCACCGGTCAGAGACGATGAACTGTTGTAGGATGTGGTAGATACATTGCTACCACCACCATTACTACCTCCAGTATTACTACTACTTTCACCACTGTTACCTCCACTGCTGTTGGCAGAGTGAAAGCTTTCGCTAGAGACAGCGGTACTCCCGCTCACTTGGTGAGACGAAGCTACATGATCACTGCGAGAGCTAGGCACTAGGAACGGAATTGTCAAATGGAAAGTAAATTTCCTTTGATGCAATTCAACAGGATTTTTATATACATCTACACGGTTAATAAAATGCACAGCCCAATGTAACATGAAAACAAAATTGTATCCTGGAAGTTTTATATCTAAAATTTCATTTTTGATAGTGGTTCCTAAATGTAATAGCACGGAAGGGGTGAATTTCTGGAGATCAGAGTCTGGAGTTTTCATTATATATATGAATACATGAGGACATTCTAAATTCTGCACCTATCCACAGAGTGAGGAAAAGTACATGTCTGGCTGTATTACACAAAGCATTCTCAAAGAGTTACATGTAAACTAATCTTAGAATGAAATGAGTGCAAGAATACTTTGTATGTATCATTTTACCTTTTCATACTGCACACCTAGAAACTTTTACAAATCGCAAATGAAACGTATGTAATCAATCATTCTGCAGAATGAAACATTCACAAATCTTGACCACCTGCAAAATTGGTGAATGTTTCTTGTACATGTTTCATGGAAGTTTTTCAGTCTTTACACTACCTAGGGTGAATTAATATTGTAACAAACTCAACAGGCTTGACTTGAGGATTACCTTGCATTTGTGGTGAGTTCATACTAGATGACGTGACTGGAGGAGGCTGCATGGGTCCATTAGCCATCTGTTGAGGAGGTGGTGTCTGCATCAGGGTAGCACCTTGCTGGGGAGCACTGCTGGTAGCAGGAGACTGGCTACTCACAGGGGTGCGTCCTGGGGGTGTTGGTCCACCACTAGTAGGGGGTCCTCCACTACCGCCAGTACCACCACCACCACCACTACCGCTATTGTTACTCCCAGTACCAGGTCCACCCCCCATTCCCATTGGTCCAGGACCTGGTGGCATGTTAGGGTTGTTTCCTCCACCCCCTCCTCCTTGCATGGAATTTGGATACTGCTGGTTTGGTGGTACATTGCCTTGATTTGGAGCCTTGAACAAGTGAAAAGAAAGATAACAGGAATATGATTAGGAAGAAGAACAAACAGGAGGAGAAGGAAGAAGAACAAACAGGAGGAGAAGGAAGAAGAACAAACAGGAGGAGAAGGAGAAGAAGGAGAAGGGGAAGGGGAAAGAGAGGCAGAATGAGGAGAAGATGAAGAAGGAGGAGATGGAGAAGGGGAAGGAGAAGAAGGAGGAGGAGGAGGAGAAGAACAAGAACAAGAACAAGAACAAGAAGGAGAAGAAGGAAAGAAAAGGAAAAAGAAAATAAGAATAAAAACCAGGAAAAAACAAGAACAAAAGGAACAAAGAAAATAAATTGCAATATAATATGAATTAGTAGTTACAGCTGTACATGAAGATTCAAATTTGATCAAAATCTAAATAAGATTTAATAAATATAATAATAAAAATCTAAATAAGATTTAATAAATATAATACTAAAATAACACCAATAATGCATTCAGTCATTTTAACAAAAACAATCCACGGAATTGTTTTTTCATGACCTACAATGCCTTGACAACTGCACTTGTTCACACATACACCTGACAGGTGCCGTTTAAAAGCAGAGTCTTACTCAAGCAGGGCGTGTTAGTATGTATAACCAGCAGTCATGCACCGACATCGATATCCAACATTTCTTGATAATTTTCATTAAAGTTTACACCACATTCTAACTACCATAACAAATTTTTTTGTTTAGAAAACTTAACAGAAGCGTAAGTCATACATTAGGTGTTGGTATTTTTCTGTGATTATTTCTTGTTGTTTTTGTTTTTTTTACATCAAATGGTAGCCACAGCCATCTATACTTGGAGTTTCTGTAATACTATATAAGCACAGAAACAGAAATATATAACGAGATCCAGTAATAAATGTTACTACAGGTATATACGTCGAGCTCAAGAGTACCTCGAAACCTCGTAAGAGTACGGAAACAAATGAATAACCCTTCAAAATTCAAAATGAACCAAAATTTTAACTACCTGTATTCTTTTAACATCAGGACCCCCATATATTTCTATAATGTCCTTAAATGACCCCCTTATATTACGGATAGTTTACAGTCTTTAGGAAATGGACATTAATAATAAAACTGCTCTTGTATAATTCTTACAGGAAGAAGTTGCTGCATTCCTTGGTTTGAGTCAGCGATTGTGGCCAGGTAGACAAGGTTGCGATGAAGAATCTGCTGATACCTATACATGATAAAAATATGTCTTAAATCATTAAGGCCTCAATAAAATGACTGAAGTATCACAAATGTATTCACTAGGGCTTGCAAATAAGAGGTGAAAAGGCTTTCTAATAATCTGATTTCTATCTCTAAAATTAAAATGGCTACAAATAAAACAGATTTTGATTAGACATTCTTAAAGTGTATCAATCAACTGCAAATAATTTGTGTAAAGCTAGAAAGTACAAAATCAACCTTAAAGTACTTTATCTGGCATTCTATAGGTCAACAGTTAAGGAGTATAAAGAAATAAAGGATAACATGAAAATGCTTTGGTTCTGCGCGAGCCCTTACTTGGTGAGTGCGTACTGTACGTGTGCGTCGAGTAGTCTACTCACGAGTCGCTTTTATACTCATAGAGAGTGTAATTAGAATTGCAATATCGCTTGATAGAATTGATATTTCAAGCCTACAGTATATTTAAATGACAAGGAACCTCCAACATACAGAGCAAAATATTTTTTGGTGATTGGTACCCTTTAATATGAGAGCATGATTATTTGATTAATACCATGAAGACATAAATGTGTGTGTGTGTGTGATTGGGTTTTTACAGACGTGTATCAATCAGATATGATTATTTACGTCTGGGACCGACCTTTAACGTCACCATCCGAAAGACGTGACTCAGTCTCGAACCTGGGTGCGCTGAATCAGTTTATAACTTCCACTGGTAGCTGGATTACAGGCGCACGCCACAACGCCCAGTTTGTATCTTCAAACCATAGTTTTCATAACACCAGTATCAGGGGAACGTTTCATTCAATTCAATTCAATTCCTTTTATTTTACTCAGCATAAAAAAACAATACAACAAACAGGATAATTTACATAATGATATAAGAAATGATATATATCAGTACAATATTTAAAATACATATACTGAGAGGGTGTCAGCCAAAAAGGATTATCCTTATAATAGGCCGACCCAAGCGTTTTGTCAGTGATTTTTACTGACCACTGTTATAAGCTACTGAAATCCTTGCATCCGATTGGCTGAGAGCAAATTTGTCAGTAAAAATCACTGACAAAACGCTTGATGAAATGCTCCCCTGATATCTCTGTAATGTGATGCTCCCGTTTTGAATTGTTCTTGATGACACACATGATTTTGTACCACCTGCCAAAGATGACCTTCTAGTTCTACTACAAATATGGATTGCATTTTACATTGGATCTAACAATAATCATTCAGTGTGTCTCAAGTTTCTGTGTCATTCAAACAAGACATGCATGAGATATTATAATGGAAGTTTCCACATCATAGACCACAAACATATTCAAAAGATTATAGAAAGAAGAGATGAAAAGAATTTGACTTACTGTGAAGCTTCTGATGCTCTGCCTTTATTCTGGTAATCACAGATTGTCTGAATAAGCTGATTGTTTTCATCCAACATCTGAAATCAAATTTACATAACATAAGTAAGAAATTAGGTTTTCAGTATTAGATCTACTTCCTATCCTCTTCATTACCACACCAATTTCGGCCGTGGTGGACCTGTAAGTTGCAAAGCTTCATGGACCAATTTTCTAACTTCAGATAAATATCAGCTGATCAGTATCACCTTAATCAAGTGCACTTTTCAAGCAGTTTTTTTACAGTGGTAACCAGCACATCAAGTAATAGTGGTTGTATTGACCACTACTGGGCTGTGAAATTTAAGTACTGCAGAAATCACCAGTTAAAGCACGTCCGTTGTACAAAGCCAAGTGCAAGGACAGGTTATCCTCACATCAGTCATGTCAGTCATGTCAGTGTGACTAGCCAGGATTGGCTTCGTGAGTGTAAAAAAAAAAAAAAATTGGCTATACGCCTTTTACATCACGAAGCCAGGCATTCATCCCCAGCAATCTAATTGAGCACGGGTGAGCAGGACATGGAAATGCCCTGAAATAACACTTTCCTGATAACTCCCGCGACCGACAGGTCCTTCACCACAGCGTTACCTTCTAGGCACATCAGCAAGCAATGGTCATATTGACCATTAGGATCATATACATGTGTGTATACTGGGTATTGGGGATACAGATGTAATTTTGTTTGAAATGGAGGTTTTTGTGGGCAAACTGATACTTAAGTATCACTCTTTAGAGTTTACGTTATAAGTTCGTTAAGATACAAAATGTAGAAAGTTATAAAAACTTACATTTACAGCCTTGTTTTTCGTACTTGTTACCCACACCTCCATACGGATGACGACTGCTCTCAATATGTTGCGCACTAGTGAGGCCGCTCTACATGGTTACGCACCATAGATACGTACGCAGAATGTTACGCACACAAGCTATTCTACGAAGACCTGGAAGGGCCAAACTGACGACGTAAAAAAATCGATCGCGCCGGTACCACTACGAGCGCTGAGGGCTCCCTTCATCATAATCGTGAAAAATACAAAATGGATGCTGACGGGACAGTCTCGATAGGAGTTATCGACAAAAAGTACCCAAAATTTCAGGAAACCCTCTTCAAAGGTCACAAAACAAACTGGTAAGTTTTAATCATCTATTATTCAACATAAGTATTTAGATTTAAGTAAACTGCAATATATGAGTTTCACTTAAATATAGCCAAAAATGCACAGTGATGCAGTTTAGGTATGGGATGTGTGTTGGCTGCATTCCTACACAGTCGGCAATGGCGTGTACCTATGAGTGCTTCTAGGGAAGCTTTTGGAATTAGTATATCTTTTTGATCGTACGTATTTTTACCAAAAAAATCCAAAAAAGAGCATAAGAAATTTCCGAGAAATCACCAGTTTGTGTATCCATGCCTCCTCTTGTCATGCAAATATAAAATGGCGGCTGCGTGCGATGGCGCGCGATACAACCATAATTGAAACTATACGTCGCCGACAGCGCGCGCCGTGGCATGCAGCCGCCATTTTATATTTGCATGACAAGAGGCATGGATTTCTCGGAAATTTCTCTTTTTTGAATTTTTTTGTAAAAATACGTACGATCAAAAAGATATACTAATTCCAAAGGTTTCCCTAGAAGGTAACGCTGTGGTGAAGGACCTGTCGGTCGCGGGAGTTATCAGGAGTGTTATTTCAGAATGTTCAGGGCATTTCCATGTCCTGCTAACCCGTGCTCAATTAGATTGCTGGGGATGAACGCCTGGCTTCGTGATGTAAAAGGTGTATAGCCAATTGTTTTTTTTTACATTCACGAAGCCAATCCTGGCTAAGTGTGACTGTGAGTGTGAGCATGGTCATCAATCACTCACGGGTACATTTCTGTAAAATAGTTGGTATTTTCTGTCGCATGTACTAAAGGTATGGGGGGGAAAATAAGATAAATATTTTAAATACTTGCTTTCAAATTCAGCCCTTAATAATCTCACTCCTACCTCAAATGGCCGTTAGGAAGAACTTTTTATATTTACAGCAAAATCCAAAGTCAAAATCTTGTCCAAAACCGGAGAAATCCCCGCCGATTTGTTTCGCGATCGCGTGTTGTTTACAAACTGCCGATGTCTTAGACTAAAATCGGCCAATATAATTTTTGTCCACGAAGAAACTCGGGATCGCAAGGGCACATCGATCTTTACGATCGCGCACACAGAAAATCAGAACTTTTCCGTGTACGCCATAGGGACCGAATTTTTGAGGACAAAACTCTTTTGGGGAGATGTCAGCGCCCGCGGCGACCAGGAAATGTACACAATGACTCCGATAGCTCGTTTCGCGAGAATCAACAGTAAATTGCGGATTTCATTTTTGTAAATATCTTTTCCAACATTGGTGAGTTGAATTTATTGTATTTCTTGGATATTTTGGGGTCGGTTTTTGAAAATTAAATGCCGATTTTGAGTGAATATTGGTGACTTTTGTGCAGTGGTGTTTTAAAAAGATGAGGTGTATGACTGCCTACATTATACACACGAAGTATGAGTGATCAATCATGGTCATGATGGTGAGAAATTCTGGTCATAAAATGGTCTTATTTTTAAATTTTACCTCTAAAAAATGCACAAAAAGAGTATACACATTGCACATTATGACAAGCATATTTTAGCATGGCTGGCACTTTATTTATCAGCCACATTGATGTGGGTAAGCTCAAAGGAAACCACTTAAATTGGAAAAAAAAATATTTCAAACATTCACATTAGAACATGCACTGATACAAATTACAATAGGTGGGACAATGTTACACAAACTTTTCACATACTACAAATTTTAAGAGAATTTACATGCCTTCTGAATCGTTGCTTGATCGGGAACCGACTTCCCCCTCTGCCGAGGAGGCATAAATGCTAAAGACATTGTTACAGTTCACCAAAATGACATCCAAAGAAAGAAAATGCCGTCTAAAGTGAGCTCAAGTTCCTTTTCGGAGTCTTTCTTTGTGCGCAACGCCACAAGTTATACCGCCCTCTTCGACAGAAATGAAAAGAGCTGGGAATGCATAGATGCATGGAGCAGTGGCATGGAGCCGCTCTTGGAAATAATTCCAAAACTTTTAGAGGAGATACCAAATTTAAATTTGTCTCCCTACTTGTGAATGAAAAGATCTGTTTATGAATAGATTTCTCCCCTCTGTATTCATTTAGATAAAAATGTGTTCATTTTAACCGACTCTTGAGCTAGGGTTGAATTGTGGATAGTATTTAGATACTTCCTTGGGAATCGATGTTTCTATTTAAAGAGGTAGGCCCACTGTCCATTTTTCCCGTTTCAGTTCTATTAAAAAACATCCATCTAAGGTTTGAGAGAAATCAATAAGGTGACATGACCAAAAAAGCACTTGCGTATGGGCGGGGGGGGGGGGGGGTTGAAAACCCTTGAGAATGTGAAAATACCAATATTCAAATACGGTACCAATACTCAAAACATGAAACTATTCTGGCTATCATACGGCTATCATATTCGTGCACCGAGATGGGCCTCTGGAAATATAGTTATTTATTAGCTTATTTTCAAATGGACTGGGGGTGCCAAACATCAAAAATAAATAAGCAGATTCTGTCTCTCTCTCTCTCTCGTTCCCCCTCTCTCTCTCTGTCTCTCTCTCTCTCTTGTCCCCCCCCCCCCCCTCTCTCTCTCTCTCTCTCTCTCTCTCTCCCACTCTCTCCCTCGATCCCGAGTCCCTCCTTCTCGGCTCCCTCCTCTCTCCCTCTCACTCCTCCCCTTCCCTCCCTCTCTCCCTCTTCTCTCCTTCCGTTCTCTCTCTCCCCACTTCCCTCCTTCTCTGTCCCGTCGCTTTCTCTCCAGACTCTCGATGCACTCGCTCCATCTTTCTTTCTCCATTCTCTCTCTCCCCCCCCCCCCCCTCTCTCTCTCTCTCTTTCATTTACTGTACTAGTATGAGAGTCCTCAATAATATTACCTAACTTTGGGATAAACCTAAGAATTTGGAACTCAACCCCGGACAAAGTTCTACGTTGGACTGTTTGTATTTCCAGACATTTCTTATTGAGTTGATATAATAATAATAATAATAATGGTGGCTTCTTGCATTGGCGGATCCAGGGGGGGGGGGGGGGGCACGGGCCGGCCGTGCCCCCCCCCCCCTTTTGGAAGAGAAGTATGAATTTTTACCATAGTCGATCCGCCATTTTCGCAATTGTGCCCCCCCCCCCTTTTAGAGTGAAGACCTTTTTTTTTTTTTTTTTTTTTGCTTGTCAGGGAATTATGGAGGGAAACTGGACCCCATAACCGCTTACGAAGCAATTTATGAAGGTTTGGCGAAAAAAAAAGTTTTCGCCAAGTTTTTTTTTCCATCTATCTCCACCCTGATCAGGGTGGATACACACAGCCTGGATTATCAGTTGGGAGGAAACGCATCATTCCACCACCAAATCCATTTCATCGACCAAGATTTACTGATTGACTAATTCATAGATTTAGTTAGTGTCTGGAATGATTATACTTGCTTGCCTCTCTTTGTCGCTTATATTTTGTAACTTTACACTTCCCGGTGTACAGAATGTATTTAAAAAAGAAACAAATTAACAAATCTAGAGTCAATTGTACGACAGACTTCCTGCATGAAAATGATAGATAAAATAGCTATTTAAAAGTTTAGACTAAAATAAGAAGAATGACACTTGATGACGTATTTCAATGATAATGTATTTCATTTGATATTGACCAGCAGCTCTATGAGTAGAGGTTGATTACAGATTGACATCACATGTGAAGCAAAATTTGCAAATCTTGTTAGAATTCAATTACCTTAAAACCCAAGAAATAATCTGATATGGGTTTGCATGCTGTTGTTGTTGGTGTTTTTTTTTCCAACATGTCAGCACATTATGTCTGAAACCGCGGCCCTCGTCCATGAAAGTGATTTAATAACGCTCCTGGAATGTTTTAGAAGCTATATGATTTTTAATCGCCATGCAGATTAAAGGTCGATGTGGAAGTCCTATTTTTGAATGTTACAAATTTCAAAATTCATGCCAATATATAATTCACAAGTATTTTCGAAGACACGCCATCTTAGGACGAGAAAGCACAATGGGTGAAGTCATCTGCTCCAGGGTATCCGGGGCCAACGCTTTCTGCTGCGCCCATGTCCTTGCACGTGGTCATGAAATAGTTGTAATTTGAAGTCTTGGCGAGATCCACCGCAGAGCCACTGTAGTGAAAGGAGTTCTTACCGTGGCAAGCACCAGCAAGAGAGTTTACCTGCAGATGAAATATTTCAAATAGTCATAATCGTAACTTTCATTTCATGACAGATGACGGTAAAGGTGGTGGGTATGGTGAAGACCTGCGGGCAAAATAATTATATTAAACAATCTTATTGGCATTATCATAGATCTTTCTAACAAACGACACCAAACAAAAGATAAATTATCTTCCATAAATACTTTATTTATATTCAAGAGATGTATAGGCCCTATTCTTTTTTTACATTGAGTCTATTTGATGAATTAGATGTTAAAGTAAACTATATCTACTGAATCAGATTATTTCATTATTTTAGTGCAATCTGAACACGGAGGCGTCGATGCACTTGTTTTACTTAGTACACAATTAATAAGTAAATGATTATATAGGCTATAAAAAACGCTTACAGAAAGTACTAATAAGCAGTATGACAATTGTAAGCATCATCATTATAATGCTGTTTTATTAATTTTGTTTCTTATTTGTTTTTTTTTACGCCTTTTCCGAATATAGGTGTTTCCCACCGCGCTTAGACCTCAAACTCTCCAAGGGCCTAACATTTTCGATAATTATATTACTTATGTTTGAAAAGAATCCTTTTCTCAAACATCCTATTCTATATATGCACCTTTTTCTTACACATGACTCAGTGTCTAACCATGTACATGTATAAGGATGAGGGGATAGATAGATAGATAGTATGTGGTGAGAAGGCGTCCAATTACAGAATGACCCAAGGAAACTACAACTAATAACGAAAATGGACATTGTTGCTTACCGCAAGCCAACCATCATAAGACAGCTCTAGTATGTAATTCAAGACACTCTCAGAGAGGCAGACATAGCCACCAGGAGCACTACCCTGGGCGCAAGTATAACTACATCGAGGAAAAAGGAAGAGAGAGAGGATGGTGAAACAGCATTAAAAGAAGATACTTTCTAATAAGAGGATAGATTCATATACGGTACACTGTTAAAAAATTATGTGGGTATTTTTACAGGAAATTTCCTGGCAGTCGAAACGCCAGGAGTGCACGTTATTTTACAGCCTCATGTAAAACTACAGTCTGTAAAAAATATTTCCGTTTTTTTACAGGAAAGAGACTGTAAATTTAAAATAATTTGTAGTCAGTCTCAAGGAAAGCCAGAAAGTCTGTAGTTTTACAGTTATTAGTGTATAGCCATGCTTTATGTTATCCTATTCTCTACCTTAATCTATCCTATCCTAAACATATCCTATCTAGTTAATTGTGTGTGTGTGTGTGTGTGGGGGTGTGTGTGTGTAGTTGGGTTTTTACAGACGTGTATTGTAACCCATTGTTACAATTGCCCTATATACTTTAATTCGTCACCTATGATTTTAATCTATACCTTGTTCAGTTAATTGTACTATGGTTTATTTATGAAGTCAATGGCATGCTATGGAATTATATGTATTGTCTATTGCCACGCTGAATTATATTGTGTAATCAATGTTTAATTTGTAATATTCATTTTGAAATGGAGTCAAAAGGGGCCTGAGCTTTCGATCCTAGCAGAATCTTCGTCAGAGGCAAAAAGACAAACATAAAGAGCAAGACAAGCATATATATAAGCTGGGACTAAAACAACTAACCAAAACAGGACAGACAAAACAAAGAGGATAAGGAGGATCACGGTGAAGTGAAAATCTGAATTAAGGAATAAAAACAAATTATGAAAAAAAGTTATTATTGTAACAATTATTCATTGTTACAATTCATTGTTACAATTGCCCTATATACTTTAATTCGTCACCAATGATTTTAATCATTCTATACCTTGTTCAGTTAATTGTACTATGGTTATTTATGAATGGCATGCTATGGAATTGTATTATGTATTGTCTATTGCCATGTTGAATTATACTGTGTAATCAATGCTTAAATTGTAATATTTATTTTGAAATTCTGAATCAAGGAATAAAAAAAAATATGAAAAGAAAAAAAAAAGTATCAATCAGATATGATTATTTACGTCTGAGACCGACCTTTAACGTCACCATCCGAAAGACGTGACTCAGTCTCGAACCTGGGTCCGCTGGTAGCTGGATTACAGGCGCACGCCACAACGCCCTAAATTGAATTCAATTTAATGCAATCGTTTATATGCACCTTATAGTTTTTGTTATTCCTTTTGTGACAGTTACTAAATCGGGCAACCCCAAACCATACGCTTACTAAAAATTCATGAATATTCATATAAGTGTTTTCCCACATAATTTGGTAATTTAACAGTGAGGGTAACTTGTTAAAATATGAGAAAATTTTTTTTTTAACGGTGTTTTTTATCGGGCGATTGAAAATAAATGCTTATTTCCGGTAAACCAACAAACTTGCTGTTTTTTTACAGGAAAAAGCCTGTAAAATTGAAATGAAGGCAATAACTTGTAATTTCAAGGGCCAGGAAACCTGTAGTTTTACAGTTATTTTTTTACAGTGTACTAATTATTATGCCTTCTCAAGTTTATTAGGTGTTCCATTTTTTATAACCATGCACCCCACCTTCCCCCAAGATCATTGTGGTCTTTCTTGTCTATCCTTTTCACATTAACGAGTAAGGTGCAAGAATATGTAATTATTATTTATCTATTTATTTTGATGGCGAAATTAAATGTTGACAATAATGTGTATTTTTATGCTTATTCGCTTTGCTCGATCGCAAAGTTTTAAGCTGAGAAATTGGTATCCCGATAAAAGGTGCCAGCCCCTCTCAGGAAAATGTGCTCTTACGCCTTCGAATAAGCAGGATTTTTTTAAAGCGAGAAAGCTCGATTCCTCCAACCCCCTCCAACCCCTCCAACCCAGAGAACATAACTACATGTAGCTATACCTCGACCTCTTTGCCATGCAACCAAGCGCAGTATCCCGGATGTTGTTATAGGGGTCTGCACTGTCACTGACACCACTCTGATGAGATGTCTTCAGACTGATCGATCCAGCGATGTGCTTATCTAAGATTTGCTGGGCAAGGGACTTGACTGTGGTCCCACAAGCGTTGTCGCAAGAGCCACCTATTTAGTGCAAAAATAATGATAAGATAAAATAAATGAACAATTAAATATTACATTAAGGTATATATAGTATATAGAGCCCATCTATGGGATAACACGTGGGTTAATTTACTTTACTTTCATCCACATGTTTTTGTGGATTTCCTAGAATATAAAGTTGCGTATTAAAATCAACCTCAAAACCTTCCAGGTAAATTCTGATTGGTTAAAGATCAAATGGTGTTTGCTTGAATACTTCCAAATGAGGTGGAGAGGGTGCATTGTATGCAATACTAAATCAAACCGAGATAATAATATTATTACGTAAACATTAATAAATAGTTTACGTTTGCTTTACGACGTAAAGCTCTATACAAACGTAAACTATTTATTAATGTTGTTATCATTGGAGTCGTGTTTGATCATAAGTTCTCAACTATCGATCATGAATTGAATTGAATTTGATTAAACATTATTGATTTACATCAATATTCTGTTCGCAATCATGACTATTAGGGGTGCCGTAGTCGAGTAGTTTATAATGAACTTGACTGGAAATACAAAGGTCGTGGGTTCGAACCCCGGTACGGCACTTTTGCCCTTGAGCAAGGCATTTTATATACATTGCTCTCTCCACCCAGGTGTGAAATGGGTACCCGGCAGGATGCGAACGTCATTGTGGTTGGGGTGGATAATAGCAACGATGCGCACTTGGAAACAGGCGACTTGCTGGAATAAGAGGAGTGGAGAATGTGCACCATAAAATGTGCAGAATCGCAATTGAATCCAGTGACCGGGGTATAATAATGCTGTAAGCACTTTGGTCGGTTACATTTTAACTGGTGTGGCACTTTATAAGAAACAGCTATTATTGTTATTATTATTATACAAGAGGCCCAAGGCAAAATGTTGTACTGAACGTTTTCAATATCCTATCTAATCTGAATAAGTTTGAGACTTTGAGGAGAGAAAGTATGATATATATATATATACTTGATTGGCAGGTGTCTTCTGGTTTGCTGAAGCAGCACTTGATGTCTGCAGCCATTGTTGGACAGAGACCAGATATATAGTTGCCATAGGGACACTGATCACTAGCAATACAGCTTCCTACAGTACCATGAGTGGGATGGTTGTACGTAGCACACTCTGCGTCACTTTTAGCTGTATGAAACAAACAAGGACATGACTTTTTCTTCCATATGGGGTAAATTACCCTTTCAACTAAAGTTGGTTTTGTAAGGGGGTACACATACATTTAGAACAGTCACAAAGCAAATCAATTAGGTACGTTCACACGTAGAGCGATAGCATCGATGCTAGATAGTCGCGAGATAGAAGCGAGTTTCCAAACTATTCTTGCAGCGAGTTTAGCAGGAGTAAATCTCAGGATCCAGCGACAAAGCATCGACGCTTTGCGGTAGACCACACCGCGCTTGTGACTATTTGTAATGTGAGCGCAATCGCTGCTATCTTCACTGGCTGCTATTGTAATTCTGTCTGTTTCATGTGGTGCTATAATATAATGCAATGTATGTGTGATTTTCAGTTAGAGCTCAATCAATGTGTTTTGGTTGGCATGCATGGTCAAAATTTTAGTTTTGGGTATTTCCTGAAAGAGTATACTTTTTCTAAGTAATCTAAAATGTGGAGGCACCAAACAAACTAGAAGTGGTATTTTTGACAGCTTTTTATCAGACTTACGTGTGTCTTCTCTGGATTTTGTTGTATTACTTTTCCTTTTCACGACCCTGAATACTTGTCTCATTTTAATCTCCCATAAATCTCCCGGAGTAAGTTCTTGCATGTCTTGTGCGCTAAGATAAACAGGATAGGTCTATGTAGTATGCCAAGTTTTAGGACAATCTGATAATCAATCCTTCATAGAAATTTTCATCGAGTTCTAATCCTCCATTTGTCACCTTAGCGCAACACGTTGCAAGTCAGAGTGCTTCAATAGACTGCAAACTTTAAACCCTTAATTAAGAAGTAACTATGAGGGACTGTGCATTCTTCTCTTTGTACATTGAGTTATGAACATCCAATGAGTTATATATCATTTTAAAGCTGAGAATCTGCTCTTTCAGAATCAGACCTTAACTAAAGTATGATGTGGTCTTTAGATATTGATTTACACGTGCTTACCAGAGAATATAGTGTGCATGCATGTTTTATTTTGGCATAAGATTCTCCTAACGACGGCCAGAGCATTCTGACCGGAACGTGGAGTTATTCCAACTCACATGGTTGTACCGCAAAACTTTTTTCTGAAGATTGGAGTTCAGTCAATTTTGACATGTACGAGGTTTATTTAAAATTAAGAATTATAACACATGTATTTGCTACTTGATTGTATTATCGATATTACAAATTAATTGTTATTGTGTTATTATGTTGATTTATGAAGACACATAAAATATTATTCAAAACAAAAGCTTCGCATCATATGACCCCTGTACACAAACTTCCGCGCGTTTGACCATGCATACCAATTATACTCGGGTCACTCTGCGTGGCGCAGTAATTATTGTTTGGCAGCGGGTGAGCGATGAATAGTCACGAGTGGTTGATAGAAGCAAGTCGATCACGGCCTGTCTGAACGTACTGGAAATATTTTTGAAACTTACATAGCATCGATGCTATGTACTACGTGTGAACATAACTAATGTTTACAAGCAACATAAAATAACAAAGAGAAAAACAAACAAACACTCATTAATTACATGAAATATACCCGAAAATTCAATATAGATACATTTGGGTAAGAATATGTTTCCAGTCAAATGCCGCATTATATAATGCACAGTAAATAGGTAGAAAGTTTGAGAGATGCATAAACGAATGGCAAAAGAAATTTGAAAAAAAAATGTGGGGAGCCTAAATAAAAAGCATTGCTTGTAAATGATTAGGCTCCCGTATAGAGTAATTAATTCTGATTGGGATGCAATAAAAAGGCGAGACGGATTAGAAGTATCAGATTTATAAAACGTACGAGGAGAGCAAAGCTCAGAATGTGGAGTAAAGAAACGAAAAAGCCGAAAGAGAAGAAGAAAGAAAGAAAAAAGAAAAGAAAATGAAGAAAAGAAAAAGAGAAAATGAAGAAAAAGCAGCAGAAGAAGAAGAAGAAGAAGGACAAGAAAAAGGTAGCAGATCACATTTCATAATTTTGACCCCTATAAAATTATCTGAGACATATTTTTCTTTGCTTAGTGAATTTTTTTTTGTTCATAGATTTTAAAGAAATAATTCAAATACAATTGATTCCATTATTGTAATAATGAAATGTTCACCACGATGGACACAAATCCCCTCTTATTTCTTCTTCTTCTTCTTCTTCTTCTTCTTCTTCTTCTTCTTATTTCTCTTTCTTTTTCCTTTTTTTTTATTTTTGAGGGGGAGGGACACAAAAAATTCCCACCAACAACGGGCGGATTAATGATTTTGTTTTAAAAAAAGGCAAATCTCAGAAAAGACAAGGAAAAAACAATCTTCCTCAGAAATTCTCTTACGAGAAACAACAAAAAAGGGTTATCACCGGCAATCTTGGGTCCCGTTTTCATCCAAAAGTTATCTAAAAAAATTCATCAGGTCTAAAGGGGGGGGGGGGGGGACACGGGCCGGAAGTGCCCCCCCCCCCCCATTTCTAAAAACTAAGAAACAATGAAATGGTCTTCTAAAGTATTTCCTATCTGAGATAACGTGACAAGAAAGCTGTTCCTCACCTTTGTAAAAACCAGAGGTGACGCTCAAAATGATTTTCAATGTGATGACAATTAAAATATAATTTGATCTTGCTTACAGTTTTCGCATATCAATAGGGAAGGGGAGCGTTTCATCAAGTGTTTTGTCAGTGATTTTTTTTTACCGACAAATTTGCTCTTAGCCAATCAGATGCAAGGATTTCAGTAGCTTATAACAGTTGTAGGTAAAAATCACTGACAAAACACTTGATGAAATGCTCCCAAGGTATTACAAAAACAATGAAAACTAGACGCCGGATCTCTTACTCCTTTCAAAAAAGCTAACTGCACAGCCTGTAAGAATTTGATTATTGTACAATTTTTCAGATTAAGTCAAAGAAATATTTTTTTTTCTCGGACTGTTGAGGCTTTGTAAATACTGTGAGGACTCAAAATAAAGCAGTCAAATCAAGTGATGAAATTACGTAATATACCTGTAAAGCAGCATTTGATGTCGTTAGCCTGTGAGGGGCAGAGATTACTCTGGTACTTGTTACCAGGACAATCTGATGTAGAAGTACATTCCCCGACACAACCATAGGTCTCATGGTCATAATTCGCACATTCTGGATCCGTGTAGGCATCTGGAAATATAATGATAACATTAATGATAAGTTCAATAATAGATTTTTTTTAAATCGGATATGATTTGCTACTGCAATCACTATTATAGTGCCAATTATTCGTGTACATGCGTAGTACGAGCCATGTTATATTCTATATTTTCCTCAGTATCTTCATGTAATTGTCAGGAAACAAGCATAGTTTGTATCAATAATATTGTCATCTATTCCTGCTTACATAACAAGGCCAGGTGTAGTTTAGAAAGTTAACAAATATTAGTACCATCATCATGAATGAATCTAGAAAGAAACATCCATCGAAGTTTGGTATATCAAAAAGAAAGTCGTATAAATTTATTTTTAATTAATTTTGAACAATTTATACCAACTTACATTAAAGAAATCTGAATCAGTACACAATGACATGTTGTGTAAATGTGTCTTCCAACATTGGCATTTCTATTGAATTATACTATACACTGGAATAAATTGAGTCAAAATGATCTCATCGTAATCAGCCGAGGAGTGAAATAATATTTCTATACAACATATTAACATGCGCGTTACTTAAAATGTCAAATTCTAGAATAAATGAATGCATGGCAACTTTTGAAACTAAACAAAATTTGAACTTACAAGCCACCGAGAGATAGACGGTGATCAACACAAAAATTCTCATCTTGAATTTCCAATCTTCTTTGTTCTTCAAACAACGACGTTGCTTCTGACACTTCTTTACAGAGTCGACAATCGATTTGGAACCAAAAAAAAATAATAATAATCCGACAATTATCCAGCTGTTACAATTTATCATAATTAATATTTAACCATAAAGATGACACACATATCGCTCGATGCATGGGCATGATAACGGTCGACATTGATTGATAGGAACTTTGATAGTTCGAGAAATGCGTAAATAAGTTGAGGTTTAAAGGTTAATCCAACATCGGCATTGACCTTACATTGAACGAAAGAAAGACACATTTTGTAAGTAGAAATCAGTATACATATAGGATTCTCAAATTGGCAAAATGTTACCGAGAGGTATGGTCGTACAACTTTGTTCCAACACACAAACTGGCAAAATATCATTTTCGATATTTTATTATTATGTAGGTAGGATCTTTTCTTCTTAATTTTATGTCCTTTAACAACATGCTATTTACGGTGTATATCGAATACAGCGTCAAAAGAAACTTTGAAAAGGTTCTCAGGAAAGAACAAGATGGAAGAGTTGTAATTAATTACACCACACTAGAATGACATATTCGCCAATGTGAGATTCCCATTATATTAAGTTATCTCAATTTTCCAACTATCATAACTTTCTTCATTGTTTATCCGAGTTTATTCAAGCTTTCACTAATTTGTTTCTCTTTTTTTCCTGCTTTCCTACTGCTTTCAGGGTTGGATGGCCCTTTAAAGATGCATGTTGGTAAAGTCATGGGTTTGGGTGAAAATGTGTTTTTATTGGTGCATCTAAATGGTCTAAGACCAAATCGATATTTTGTTTTCTTCAATAATTCTCTGAAGGTTTTAAGAGAAAAGCATAATAAAATTCGAGGTTCTCTGCCAGGTCGGACATTTGTTTAAATGCTTTTGTTATATTCACATTTTCCTTTTGGAGTTTCATTCCGCTTAAATTAATTTTATATGTATTGTAAGTTCGGAAACAATAATCATTCGTCAGATATTCGTAATAACACCGATTAATCATGCAGCGAAACGTGACTTCTCGAAAACGCAAGCGTTTCAGCTCTAAAGGGGTTATGTATTACACTCACAGGTGTATAAATAGATAATATTTAAATATATATATTTTTTACCTATTTGACTTTTTCCAACATTATAGGATTCGGATTCATATTCAGATTTATTCACCGTTTTCAATCATATTAACTTATTCTGTAGCGCATAACATAAAAATGAATACAATAACAATAATGATAACAATGATGTTTTTTTCGTAGATCTGGATACATAGTTAAATATCAGTAAGACAGTAAAGTATATGATGCACAAATATTGACCGTAAACACTCAGTGATATCATTTTAAAAATTAAGAGAGAGGGAGAGGCCTAAAATACATCCCTGATGTATTCCTGTATTGTTATGTCCTTTGTTTCAGATATTTTACCATGACAATAAACTGACTGTTTCCCTTCAGATAAAAAGCTAGAAAACCATTGAAGTTCAGTATTCAGAACACCATATATTAATTTAAACAACAAAAGCTCATGGTGAATACAATCGAAACATTTAGAAATATCAAGAAAATATGCATTAACCTTTTCCTTTTCATTGAAAGCTTCATACCAATCACAGACAACTCTGTGCAGTCATGTATTTGTTGAATGATTTGGCAAGAAAGCAAAGTAGTGAACATTAAAACCGAGATTGAACTTCTTTTTCAATCAATTTAACAGTATGACATACTACTGAAATGGGCATATAATATTTGAAATATCGTTTTTATCACCCTTACCCTTGTAAACAGGCGTAGTTCTAACCAGTTTTCAATCTTCTGGTAAAATTCCACACATGAAACTTTCAATTCGGCCGTAGGCCCTATATAAATTTAGAAAGAGACGGTTTCGTGTGCAAAAAGAATGCGGGGCGGGGAAGACAAGGAGTTCTTTTGGTCAATCTATCGCAGTGGCAGAATCAATCAATGCTTTTCTTCAGAATTTGTTAGCAAATAATAATGACTAAAAATCCACTCCTCCCATGCACGCCCACTCATCTCCCCTCCTCTCTCTCTCTCTCTCTCTCTCTCTCTGGCTCTCTCCCTCTCCCCTTCTCCCTCGGACTCTTTGTTTTTCATACAATTTGAATCCCGAAACTATTTTTAGTCAAATATTGCTTTGCTAGAAAACTTTTCCGACAACCCCTCTCGCCACACAATTATTCAGAAGGATACGTTGTTAATAGGTTTGGTTACAGCAGAGGCAGATGCAGGATCGTCAGAAATGTGGTAGTTATTTTGCACGGGATTATAATCATGATAATCATTGATAATAATGTCGGGAATCTTTTAGAGGGGGGGGGATGTATCTGACATAGCATCCCCCCCAAGCAGGAATATAGAATTCTGTGTAAATTGTTTTAGGGGACTTCGTACCCCCTTTGCCCCTGTATCCCCATTTGTTTGAGTTTTCTGACAACTCACATTTATTTGTATGAATTAAAGTTAGAAACGTTGGATGCGGACAAATTTATTGAAACTTATACATCAATGGCCGCTCTCATCCTTTCCTTCTTTATTTTTTTTCTCTTTATATCGCCCCCTGTATCTGTCTGTCTGTCTGTCTCTCTCTCTCTCTCTCGCCATTCCTCTTCCCCACTATTTTTCAATTTTCTCCTCCTCTCCTCACTCTCATCACCCAGGTCCCTCTCTTTATTTCCTATTCCCCTGTAAAGTTGTCAATCATAAGTAAATCGGTTACAATATTATTTTATTCATTACTATTTTATCAATTAATTACTTTAAAAGACGTGCTAATCTTTTTTTTTTCAACTGTATTTTATTCAAATCAAGTTAACAATGAGGGCGGACTTTCTCTTTAAAAGAACACACTCAAACAAAGACTTGATTGTTGTTCATTCTTTAATCAGTTCTGAAATAAAAGCAAGTCTAAAACTTCGTTACATTAATTATTCATCGAAATAGGAATCATTAAGATTACATTGATCTTATTATTCGTATTGAAAGTTTCCTGTCGGGTTTAGGTGGGCATATAGTCAGGTGAAAGTGACAGGGGTAGAATTCAGTATAGGGAGAAAGAAGTCATCATTATCATAATGAACTTGTCAGTCATTATTGCAGTATTATCATTAACTCACATAATCATTAAATTATAGTGGAAAGTATATCATACGCGTTTGATAATAGACATACAATAATAAATTGTTCTGTTAAAGGTAAAGCGGTTTTGGATATACCCCATAGTTTTATCTCTGGCAACCGCTATCACCGCAAAGTGCATTTACAGGAATAAATACCTGCCAGGTATCCTTTCAACACCTGGGTTGAGAGAGACAACTTTAGATAAGATGTCTTGTCTAACATCATACGCACCTAGCAGAGATTTGAACACTTTGCTGGATTCTGGTCAGTAAAGAATATTGGGCAATTAAGATAAATCGTAATTTCACTACTGATATAGCATTCGTCCTACATTTCGAAAAATTAACGATTTCGTATACAGAATTAAGTAATCAATTTGACTTTGGTTAGACCTGAGAGATAATTCTGAATTGTTTATGATGAAAAGGCGCAGTGGGTATGGGTGGAGTGTCCGGGGTACCCAGGGCCAAGGTTCTCACGGGCTCCTCTGGACGAGCACTCACTCATCCAAGATTGGGAGTTGTCTCCGCTTTTGATCTGGAAGTCCACAGCAGTACCCTGGTAGTGCCAAGAGTTTGTTGAGTGACAGGCTCCAGCGATAGCATTGATCTTGGAATTAGAAACAGAATAACATTACGACTTTGAATGAGAAACACTAACGTGACATGGGTAAAGGTATATATAAGGAAATAATAAGCAAAAACAACGATTTTACAAACTGAAAATAAATAATTACGATGCTGAGGATGACATCTTATAAACACTTTGTAGCACCAGGGTCGTGTTAATCTCTTTTTCTTCTTCTCCTTTCTCTTTTTTTTCTGGGGGGGGGGGGGGAATTTGACGTCAGTTTAGCTGATAACTTTTCAAAGGGTTAACTCAACCAATACTTTTCATGGATGAGAAACTTAATTGTAGGTAAAGTTTTTCAGGGTTACACAATCTTTGAAAGGAATAGGAGCCTTGAAAAGTATACTCGGATCGCCTTCTGGAGAAGACGATCTCCTGAAGACGATCAGAGCAGTGGAAAAGGGAGGTTTTAAAAGTACTGAATAGCACGTTATAAATATTCATTATTGTTATTATTGTTGGTTTGTAGGCGTGTACCCATACAGATAACTTGTATTCAACACATGCACTTTGATGATACTCGTGATCTTCACACATTCTTAAACTGCTTTGTAAAATATATATTTTTAAATGACTGGGAGATACCTGCAGGTAACTATTGTAATTTCCAGCATTGGCCACATCAAGGATGTACTCGAGAACACTGTATTTCAGACTGACGTATCCGCCAGGGGAACAGCCAGATGAACAACAGTACCTGCAGAGATATAAAGACCATTATCGCATAATTTATGTACTGTATTAAGTTAATACGTTTCTTCATCTCTATTATATTATTTCACATTGTTTTCTCCATCTCCCCCCTCTCTCTTTCTTTCTCTTCTTACACACTCTCTCTTTTTCTCTTCCTCTCTCCCTCCCTCCTTCTCTCTCTCTCTCTCCCTCTCCTCTCTCTCTTCCCCTCCTTCCCTCTCTCCCCCTCTCTCAACCCTCGCTCACTCTCTCTCACTCTCCCTCTCTTTCTCCCTCTCTTTCTCCCTCTTTCTCTCTGTCAGCGATTTCTCTCAATATATATGTTTGCTGACTGTATTCTCATTTAGCCTTTTAGATTCCAGGCCCGTAACTAGGATTTTTGCGGGGGGGGGGGGGGGTTAATACCGAAAAAGTGGACCTTTCTGAGCGAAGCGACCGAGTAGGGGTGGCGGTGGCGGGGTGGCGGGGGCGTGCCCCTCCAAAGGTATGGGCACGAGCGTATATGTATATATATATATATATATATATATTATTATTATTATTATTATTATAGTCAGATTATTTGACAGGGGGTGGATCAAATATGAAGCCCGGACATATACTACCACTGTAGGGTTCCAAATTTTCCGAGCGAGCAAAGCCAGCGTGAGAAAAACAAATATGTACTTATAAGTGGCAAAAATTTATTTCATTAGTCACCAATAGGTGAAATGCAAAAGCTATATATCCGGTCATCTTGTTGCCAGGAATCATTCATATTAATAAAGTTTTAAGGAAGTGAAGTGAACGGGAGGGGGGGGGGGGGCACATTTTGTTTAATAGAAAGATTGATTGATTGATTGATTTTATTTTATTTTCTGTGTTCAGTAGCATGATACAAAATATAGTAATACATGTATTACAGATTAAATATATAAACATATTGTCAGACATTAACAATTTACTTCTTGAATACAAAGAAAATATTATACAATATGGGAAATTAACATTTTACAATTAACAGGATTTGTGAACGCAGGAGACCGTCATCATGAGCGATTTGCTTGATGTCGATGGCGGCCTCAAAGTAAAAAAGCGACATAGAACTTAAAGAAAAAAAGAAATTTAGAAAAGAGGTCATGAGGAGGTGCAAAGCAAGTGCAACGTTAACCCTTATATCTGGGCGCCATGGCGATAGAGCAGTGACGTGCCTGAAAATTGACATAACATTGAATATTCATGGACCTCAGAGTCGCTGCATGGAACTATCCCGTTTATAAGGTTTCCCAGCGAGCGAAGCGAGCGAAGAAAAATGCTCTTTACTTTGCTGCTGCTCATTTCAATATAGAAAGTGGACCTAACGAGTATTCGGGAGCCATAGCGATAGGCAGCGACGTACCTGAATAATGAGGCAGTGACGTGCCCGAAAATTGTCATAACGTTGAACATTCATGGACATATTACAATAAATACTATGGAAATATTCATGGTCCTCGCTGCCTGAAACTATTTCAAAGTTTTGTGATTAAGCGAAGCGAGCGACGGAAAACGTAATTTACTATCTCCCAAATAATATTTCCAAAACATTCCAAGACTATGTTATATATTTGGGGTATCTTGTTATTTCTCATTATATAAAATGCCTTGCTCAAGGGAATAAGTGCTCTCATGGCACTCCGGTTGAACAGGCTGCATTAGAGAGTCATAATTGAAGGGCCTGAATGACTTGACCGGGTCCGCCTGGAGTACTCCATGCAACTTGTGAGCGGGAAAATATTTCATTTTGTAGTGAACAAACACATTAAATACCCCTCTCTCTCTTTTCCAGTATGGTTTCTATATTTCACTATTATATTCCATAACCACAGATTTCATTTGAGTCTTATCATGCTTATCACTGCTTATCTTCCCATGTCATCTTTGTATGATGTTTTAAGCAATCTATCTCCTTGTATTGTAAGGATTTCCTGTCCAATCTAACACTTTTTAAAGATTAAAATGCATCATTGAGCACTTCAATTTCGTCCTATAGTCTGATAGGAATCAATAATCATCCAAATGTCAGATGTCAAAGATAGTTTATTAAAATGTCATTCAGCAGGTTCAATGGTCAATCAACTTCAACATAATTATCTCCATTCATTTTCGTCAGGTTTCATTCAAATTCGTCCGACCTGGCAATCCGCTGCAAAATTTTATCATCAAATCCATCTTTGGGAAGTCGATTTCAAGAAAGTGTCATTCAAATTCGTCTCATAGACAAGACCTTACAACAAGCGGGTGACGATTTTGAATAACTCTTTGAAATCTTTCAGTCTTTGACAAAGTCGATAGCAAAATAAAAAATAAATTCCGAAAATGAATGGCCAAAGACGGATATCGACTAGGACTTATAAATGGCTGTGCAATGTTATGAAGTTGCAGGACAAAAGGAAATAAAATTGACTGGAAACCCTATTATCTCACATTATTTTTCACATTCTTTCCGCTTTCCCCTTTCACGTGACCCCTTGTGCGCCCCTCCCTTATCTAAACCAGTTGGTATGGAAATGTTTTTAAATTTTTAACCTAAACATCACTATTCTGATGTCACTTTGCATTTTTTTTCCTGATGATTCTTTTTTGCTGTTGTTCAAGCAAATTTCTGCTCGCCAGCTTTGGGGGGGGGGGGGGATATTCGAACCCTCTGATTCCCCCCCCCCCCCCATTACGGGTATGCCATGGACCTAGTGCAAATAATTCTTTGAATGACGCTTTGAAAAAATCGATTGCAATATGGTATAACGTCCAAATTCGAAAATGAATATAGTGAAAGACGACATTGATTATTAATTGCCAGAATTAGGAAGATACGGGACAAAATCGAAATGAAATGTATTAAAATAGACAGAAAGATCGATATCATAATGTATTATGATTAAGTTTTGTTTTATTGATTATGATGATTTGTTATGTTTTATATGCATGTTATTGTTTATATGTTAAGGACCCCATGGAAAAACAGTGGCACTATGTTAGTGCCACTGAAATGGGCTATCCGCCATATTTGTACACATTGATAATTATTTAAACATGTATATCTGTCTTTTTAATATGGAAATAAATACAAACAAACAAACAATATCTTATCACGTTATTTTCCCTTTCCATCATCTCTCCTCTCGCTTCTTTTTTTTTTTAATCTTTTTTTTTTTAAGCGGACCTCTGCTCGCCAACGGGCCTGGATTATAACTAAAATAAGCAGACGTCCTTACAATAGTTTCACACGGAGCGCCATTCGCTGACATATAGGACTGCATTATGACCGTTGCACACGAAGGGTCATTTCTATTGCGTTACTACATGCGCTATAAAACATGTGAAAGCAACTAGCCCATATACATTGTTTTGGTGGACACGCTACTTGTTTAACATTTAAAAATCATACTGGTGCGCGTATCGTGGTGCGTACAAAATGCGCGCCAGTCACTGACGCAAGCCTACCTCAGCAAAATGACGCATCATATTCAAAGACCGACTCACATGAGGCGTCACTGACATTATATGACCGCGTCAATGACTATAGTGTGGTCTTTTGCGCGTTATGAAAGAGTGATATCGTTTAATGGGATAATTGTCTTCAGAGACTCAATTAGCTCTGGTAATGACGCAATCGAAATGACGCCTCGTGTGAGCTGGGCTTTAGAGATTAGAGTAGTTTTTGACGCGCTGGGTGAGAGTGCCATTGTATAGGAAGTAATGCAAATTGGGCAGCGCGAACATTGCTTCGAATTACTGGCGCAGCTGCTAATTGCCTTTATTAGCGCCATATCGAAATGATACCCGCATGACTTTGTGCAACAGGCATCGTATTAGAACAATGATTGTGAGTATACGAGTGGACAGGAATATGAACTTACGATGATCGTTTGGCCTGGTCACCGTTACAGGTATCCTGGATGTTGGAATACGCATCAGCTCCGTCATTATTCCCGGCACTGTTGAGATAGCCGTTGTTTTCAAGGAGATATATGTTGGGATGTGCCAGGATTTGGCAAGCCACAGACTGGGCATCTGTACAATGCAAAAATGACAATTGTTGATTATAACTGATAACATAAAAATTGAAATAACATAACGTAGTGTCAGGATGGCCGAGCGGTCTAAGGCGCCAGACTCAAGATAATGATTATTTCGACAAGTTATTTTCAGTATCTTTCTTTGTTTTATGGTAATTATTGATGTAATAAATGATTATAAGTTCATTTGATTTAGGTTTATTATAGTTTCTCTCTCTCTCTCTCTCTCTCTATATCGTCTTCATAAAAACAAAAACTATTATTAGGCCTACATACAAATATTTCATTTTGTAATAACAATGCATTGAAACAGCATCTGAAGGGAGACTACAGCGAGTCAGGCGCCCCCCCCCCCCCCCCCCCCCCGTCTCGTATAGGTGATACTTGAGGGCGCTATTACCTCCATCTCCACTGGTACATGTTCCTGAAGGCTTGCTGAAGCAGCATTTGACACTTGCTGCTTTGGTTGGGCACAGATTGGAGATGTAATTGTTATAAGGGCACTGACTTGATTCGATGCAGCTTCCTACCGTGCCATACGTGGCGTGGTTGTAGTTAGCGCAATCTTCATCAGTATCCGCTGTCATGATGAGATAGAGGTAACAGAATCATCGTATCAGTCCAAGCTCCTTTATATACGACTTTTGGTCTTTAGTTTTCATGAAAATATTGTCTCGTTGATATATGATTATAATAACAGTTATGTGTAACTGCACTCTCCAAATTATTGTATGAAGATGGGTTGATGGGGATAAAGGCAATGACCGGAATGAATATGGATAATATTTGATATATCTTTCCACCTAAAATGATGAAGACCCTGTATTTCTTCATAAACGAAAAGGGGCTCCACTGATCATTACTGGAAAAATGAAATTAAGCAAAGAACTGTCACCCCAGTTTTTTTTAAGTGAAAATCTAATTAGCTATTCAAATCAATATTTTGACAATATTATCGGGAGAAATATCATAAACCTTATTCAAAATTGATTTGACCTTTTCAATTCCACCTCCAAATTTCTATCTGAAACGATTTTCATGAACTTTTTAGATCAGTGTAAATAGTGTATGGTCTTCTCTCTCTCCCCCCCCCCCTTTTTTTGACCTTGTACAACATATGTTGTCCGCTATGTAGCGCATGAATATATTAATAATCATTTTATTCAGGATTAGTTTTAAAAAGAACTTGATCTGCTCGTGTCCATTATAATTACGAACTGGTTTGATATTAATGATATTTTTTCTATTCCGTTACCTCAATCTTTCGATCTTACAAACCTGTAAAGCAGCATTTGATGTCGCTAGCCTGTGATGGGCAGAGATTACTCTGGTACTTGTTACCAGGACAATCTGATGTAGAAGTACATTCCCCGACACAACCATAGGTCTCATGGTCATAAGTTGCACATTCAGGATCCGTATATGCATCTGGATGAAAGGAAATGAAATTATGAAACACATTTACAAATCTTATAAAATATGTACAATGCTTATTACGTATAGAAGCAAATTATGTAATATATTATACAAAATAGTCAATAGATATGCGTCCCAGAAAAAACGAAACCGAGATTTATCGATGTTTAGTAATATCTTAATCAGAATTATGATTAATAAATGACACATATTTGTAAAGCTTGGATCCTCTTCTTTCATTTTATGCTACTCATAAGATACATACGCATGAGTGAATAAAGACTATATTAAGCAAGGCTACCAAAAAGTCGTTTGGCCAACGATATCTGAATTTCGTAGAGATAATCACATTTCACATGGCAAATGGAGTATAAATCGATCTAAATAAATTACTGTATAGGATATGAGAAATTGTGGATCGAATGTCACATTCCTAAAGGCCGCCTTTCACTGTGGCGATTCGAGCTTCGCGACGCTCTGCGACGTAGGGACTTAGATGCATCGTCACGCATCGCAGAGGTTGAAACTCTGTCTTGAAAAATCGCGGTCGGGCCGCGTCGCAGGCCGCTCAGAAAATCTTTTGACGGTTTAAAAATGGGGTTAGCTTGTCGCAGGCGTCGCTGCCGGAATTGACATCGCGACACACATCGCCAGATGCATCGCTCGGCGACGCGATGAGTAGATCGACCGTACGCTCTACTAGTCGGGGTATCGCCATACCCATCGCGTAGTGCTGCTAGCCGTCTGCCTGCTCAGCGACGAGTACTGAGACGCCTGTCAGTGGGCAGCGATGCATGTGGCGTACGTCGCGGCGATGACCGCTAAATGGCCAAGACGGGTGCGGCATGTGCGCACTCGCGAGCGCACATGCCGCACCCGTCACCCCACCCGCTAGCAGTATATATAGCGTATTATCGTGTCGTTTTCAGGTTTTCTTGGACTCAATAATTCTTGTTTTGTAAATTTCAAGTCTTTTTGTTTTATAACTTTTTAAATAGAAGAAAGTGAAAGGACTGAAAGGAGAAAGACATTGCTGACATTAACTTTTCATTCCTTTCACTTTCTTCTTCATAACCTATTCAGAACTTTTTCTTTTCTTAACCAAATGTGTTCTTAATTGTTTCTTTTAAAATATATGAAAGAGACAGAAATGAAAGGAGAGCCACATGACATTTTTTATAAGTTATTTTTCAAATCTTTTCTATTTGAGTGAAAATTGATAAAGAGAAATTTAGCAAAAAGACACAGACCTTGCAGTCTGTATCTTTTTACATAACCACCTCAGAGTCTGTTTCCATTTTCTAATACATTAATACCAGCTATTTATATGTACCTGGCGTTGCGACTATATCCGTCTTGGTGGCGTCGTGCCACGTCGTGAAAAATCGAGGGTCCATCGAAACTCCATCGCCAATGTCGTGCTCCAATAGAGCGAACCGTCGAAAGTCCATCGCAGCCGGTGGCGATGCCCCAAACACGTCGCCATGGGCATCGCGAGTACGGAAACCCGCATAAAACATATGACCTATTTTCACGGCCACTGCCGCACAGACAAGTGTGGCGATGTGCGCAGCCATCTCTCTATTCATCGCAGGCGCATCTGCATCCGAAAAAATGCGTCGCCGCCGGAATCAAGATGCCCTCAGCTATTTGTCAAAAAACAATCAGGAGCACGGCGATTTTCATATCTCTGTGATGTTTTCGTCGCGGCTCCATGTTCGCCGTCGTCGTCTCAATAGTGAAAGACTAGCATAACAATTTGCACGAAATATAGTCACCCCATACTATTGCAGAGCCATAATGAATAAAAATGAAATGAACTCGAGAGAGGATATAAAAATAGCATTTTTAAAATTCTAAATAAAGAAAGGTCAACTACAACCATTGATGTGAGTTTACGTGGAAAAATATACACCTTCGATATCATTTTCCCATTTGCTTTCTTTTTTTTCAATGAAAAAGAAAATGTGTTACTTATCATAATATACTTAATAGTTTTAAATGAAGTAGTGACTCAATATTAATACTAACAGAAACAATGCTCCAATGTAATACAAAGAGTATACCTGATCTCTTAAAGTAGCTATTCAAAGAAAATCACAAATATGGCAATTAATGTATCACTAGAAACTGGGAAGCTTACAGATGGCAATCGTATAAGTTTTATGTCAACTGCGTATCTGATGATTATAAAAACAACACAAATAAAAGCTCTTCTCAGCATCTGGAATATCCGAGGATTCGCCAGAAATATAGCGATGTTTTGATGTCGTCACACTCGGGATCGATCCTGCTTAAGCAGACGACGTCCTATAATGAATGAACGTAATTGCAATGCAATTATTTATCAAATTATAAAGAGTTTGGTGTATTTAAACATGACCTTATTTCACACCATTATAAAGGGAAAGTGAAACTGATTCTGATAGCTAAAACCGTTTGATTGTAAATACACAGGAGAAGGGTCAATGATCAATGAAATAAACCCCACTTTCAAATTGAAAAGCCCTCCGAATAATAGCAGGATGGTATTCGTTCCCTCTTGAAACGCCGAACATGCCCCGATGCAAGCAGCTGAAAATACAATGGCGTCTTATTTTGTTTACAAGTGACTGATTCCTTTATTTTTTTAACGCTGCATTTTTCATCAAAATAATACCATACACGAAGTTAAGAGTGAGGCAACATTAAGACTGACGCTAGTGAAGGAAGAGAAATAAGTGAAGAGGAGATGACAAAATAGGCTCTGAAAAATGTGTAAGATGTTATGGGACATCGCCTGCTTAGACAGGACTGGTCCATGGTGTGTCGTCACATATCTCAGCAGCGTTCGAGGAGCTCTTCAGCTGCTATATCGGGGGCTGTATTTTACCGTTTTATAATTGATAATAATCATTACTTCAAATGTTTCCAAGCGTTGAATTTGGATAACCTTGTTTAATTTATGCCATCTATGCAATAATAAGTATTAAGCCAATATTTAAAATCATTAAAGTTCTACTTTAAAGAAAAGTATAAATTCCGTTACACATTAAATCGCTAGAATTACGGAAAATGTTATGACAATCATTTCCAGCCCTATCCTTTCATTATAATATTCAGCACAGTAGTTTCAAGTTCATTGAATTATTATTAATTATTTGCAAAATAAAAACTGCATGCCGGAATCTTCACTAAAATTACTGTTTAGACTTCTTGTTGTACTCACAAGCCAGGGCAATGGTGCCGAGTAGAACAGCGAAGATCTTCATTTTTGAGCAGTAGTATCAACAACTATATAGTCTTGATCTGTAACTGACGTTAACGGATGAAGTTATGAAGCCAGGGTGTTGTTTGGTTTCCTGTAATATAGGCTACACCCAGCTCCATCACGCATCTGTGCCACGCAACAATTTTCAAAATATGACCTGGGGGTGTTTCACGACTGGTGATATGTTCGTGTGCAAAATGATTGAGAATCTGATTAGTATAGCACCAAAGAACATGTTCCAGTCGTTCGTAAATTCATTCGTAACTTTACGAACAGCTTTATGAAACACCCCCCCCCCCCCCCGAGTTCATATTTTCTTTCTTGCAATGGACTTTGTCTTGAGAAATTGCGATATCGTTTTGAGAGTGATCGATTGGATATGGAAGTTATCTCTTCATATCTGCACAGATGTTTCCTTCTTTCTTGAGAATCACCTTTAAACCAAGGTTATTACAATGTCAGACGCCATTGCCATCAAAGTATGGGGATACAAAGTTTAAAGATAAAGTTGAGTACTGGCCATGCAATAGTGCATTGTGAGCGACACTGTCTTGAAGCATAATATGGGAAAGGTTGATTATGTTTTAAATAAGACTTGGTGTATATACTGTGAGGTTTTGGAATCTTCAAAATGTGAAGAAATTACTCAACTTGCTGAAAATCAAATGCACACAGAAATGGGTCATATGGGACTCATGCGGCCTGAAAGATTGGTCCAGTAGACGGTACCATATATCATGTACATGTACATGACCGGGAAAAGTTGTTAAGTACAAGGTTTTTGTTGATTTGTGTTCTAGATGGGTATTGAAGTAAATTCAGCTTGGTTGACACCTTGGCAACCTTGAGCAATTTTTTTAAATTAGCCTAATTTGCATAACCATCTAATTAGCATAGGTGCAATATGTAATATGTTGCTAATCTTAAGCAAGAAAGTCTGAAAACATAAATAATACAACTCTTATATGGTTTTCTATGACGAGGAATTCATTTATGACACCAGTTTTTAATTTCAAGTAATGCAGTTAGTGTAAATAGCATAAGCAGAATAATTAGCTAATTAGCATATGCGCAATATATGGATTTCTTTGTCTTTGTTTATCCCGAAAGCCTGAAAACATAAGCAATACAAATTTTTCTAGGGTTTTCTATGACGAGGAATTCATCTATGACACCAGTTTTCATTTTCAAGTAATGCAATTAGTGTAAATAAAAGTACCCCAACCTTCCAAAAATTGCAACAAAAACGTTTTTAACGGTTTTCAATAGTGTTTGATGTCAGGAACAACATATTAAAAATCTAAGAAAATCAGACATCCGGAGAGTGGTTATTTTCAAAATGGCGTCCAAGATGACCGCCGGTATACCTAAAAATGGCCTTAAAGCATGACATAGCTGTCCCAGAGACGTAATTTTCGTGTCTAGGCCTATACCTAGGTTTGAGGGGTCGAGAAATTCCTTCAGATCACTTATAATGTGTTATGGCGGTCATGGAACCTGCATGGCAATCAAGAAAGCGTCTAAAATGGCCCCAGATTTTCTAAAATTGACCGGAAGTAGACTATTATTGGAGATGAAAATAATTAAGATCAGGACAGGGTATTCATTGACAAATGCGAAATTATTTTATAAAGTTTAGAGTAGCTTTATATTCAAGACGGTATCTAAGATGGCCGTCATTATCCATTCAAAATGGTCGTCAGTGCCTAAAAATAGCCATAATCAAGAAATATCAATCCCAGAGGTGTAATTTTGGTGTCTACACCTAAAGTTTGGGGGTCGAGATATCCATATATATAGAAAACCTGGATATCCCAGATGGCATCCAAAATGGCCGCAAATTTCCTCATGTAAACTGATTTGAGCTATTATTTACTATTTAGAAGGTGAAATGTAAAAGTATGTTTAATGGTTAAAGATATTCATTGATACACGAAAAAGTGTCTTTGAGTAGCCTATTACTGTGGCACTTTATATAAGCCAGTATCCAAGGTGATTTAGAAAGTACATATTGCTTAATAATAACGATGATGATAATAGTAATGATAATAATAGTAACAATAATAATACATGTAGTAATAATGCAGTACTTGTACAGCTCATACCACAAAATGTTATCACTCTACTTTATGATTAATAAAATACCATTATGATTAAAAAGATACCATTATGTAATTTTAACAGTAGTTACATCAGCGTAATCTAAATTATAAATGATACATATTCATACTTGCACAGTATTAGATCACATGATTTCAATGTATTCCCCCTTTAATGTGGATATCCCGGTTTGATTGTGACGTCAACAGTATCATATATATATAATATCTCGAGCAAAGTTCTTTCATCTGCAAACAACTAAAGAGTACATGTTCTTGACTACGAATTCTGGAATCCCTTCAACATAACATTATACAATCACATGACTATATTTGCCTGCCAGCATATTCAAGGCAACATCCTGTAATCTGAGAGATCCCTGCAACTAAAGTGTACATATAGCTTTAAGTGCATCAACCCTACTATGCTGGATATTCCATTGGATGTGTTTTCCGTGGTTTTTCACTCATTGTCACATTGTTATAAAAACTTATAAAAAAATATATATAGAGCTACAGATTAGAGTTAAAGTACGACCTAGTAGAATTTCTTATTTACCTTTTATGCGATCCTATTCAAGGACAGGTCTTAATGCTGCCGGTCATTTGTAAGTCCTACCTGCCTACAGCTGCTCTGTCCTCTGCCCTGTCCTCCGGTCTTCCATATGTTTCTTTATCTATCTTCTTTGGAAGAAGAGTTAGGAATAGGGTAGCGTTTATGTTTCACCACACGAGTCAGTGCAGTCGTTCGACAGTTAACATGCGTGGAGTCTGTGACCCGTAGATCAAGCAATAATTAACCAGAGGGCCAAAAGCCCCCAATATCCTAAAATTCTTGCAGTGTTCACTTCCAACCATCTTAGCATAAGGAGGCCACCTTGAATGAGATAATTTTGGATCTTGGATACCATCTGGAATTATAAGGCTACAAGACATTTTACATGTATACCAATACTTTACAAGTAACAAAGGGCATTTTTATTTTTAATAGTAACTTACTTCGGGTCATTCTGGGGAAATTGCTGTCATTTTCACGCACTATTGGATTTGTATAGTTCATGTCCGCTAAATGACAATTAAACTCGTCTTGCTGCATTTTATATCCCTCCGTCCCCCTAAACAGGAGATGTATAAAACGATGATTTATAGTTATTTTTAGTTGCCGACGGCCACCGGCCATCTTGGAAGGCAAATGGAGGCCATCGAGGCTACCATCTTGCTTGAAGGCTAGTATAATACTGGGGAATTTAATTTTCCCAACAACATAGTAAATGGATTGCCCAACATCAGTTGTGCAAATTTTAACCAATAGTTGTGTGGATAGTATGTTGCCCATTGTTGGATAAAAGTTGGGCATTTTTTTTGCCAAATTCTTTTAAGAGTGTAGAAAACCCTAGAAAAGTTGTATTATTTATGTTTTCAGGCTTTCTGGATAAACAATGACAAAAAAGGTACATATATTGCACATATGCTAATTAGTTCATTATGATAATTATGCTATTTCCGACAACTGCATTACTTTTAAAATGAAAACTGGTATCATAAATGAATTCCTCGTCAAAGAAAACCCTATAGAAGAGTTGTATTATTTATGTTTTTTAGGCTTTCTGGATAAACAATGAAGAAGAAGTCTACATATTGCACATATGCTAATTAGCTCATTATGTTAATCATGCTATTTATGACTATTGCATTACTTTAAAATGAAAACCGGTGTCATAAATGAAAAATTGTATTATTTATGTTTTCAGGCTTTCTGGGTTATGATTAGCAACATATTATATATTGCATAATGCTAATTAGATAATTAGGCTAATTAGTCTAATTCAGAAAACTGCTTAAGGTTGCCAAGGTGGCAACCAAGCTGAATTTACCTCAATACCCATCTACGGTAGAACACGAATCAACAAAAAACCTAATACTTAACTTTTCCAGGTCTGAATAACTTCTACTGGACTTTACAATATTCACTCCATGTACGGCTGCGATTGTACGCAATGACACAATGATTATATATATTCTATAACATAGTAATTAATACAATCAGGGGCGTATACAGGATTTTTTTATAGGGGGGGCACGCAAATGCATGTTTCAACTTTTGGAAAAGGTAGACCCGTATTTATTTGGTCTCGCCAGACCTCCAAAATTCACTCAGTGGGGGGAGGGGGTTATGGGGGTCCAGTTTCCCTCCATTATAATTCTCTGACAAGCAAAAAAAAAAAAGGTTTTCGTTCTAAGGGGGGGGGGGGGCACAATCGAAAAAATGGGGGCACAATGCATATTTTTCTTCAAAAAGGGGGAGGGGCACGGGCCGAATGTGCCCCCCCCCCCCTAAATCCGCCACTGAATACAATGTATATAAGTATTTTCTTCAGGTTTTGCACATAGTAGTATTTAAGATTCTTGAAAGAATACATATATTTGAACTAAAGAAATACAATATCACAGGCCTGAAAGAGAGGCCTAAAAAGAGTTTAATAACACGAACATTGTAAAGCATGTATTAAGTAAAACGCATTTAAAGGTAAAAAGAAAACACAAATGAAGATTACAGGAAGATTAATCAAACAAACCTATAACTGGAAGAGAGCAATGGAAAATGCAATATAAAGTACATGAAATATATTTAGCCGTTTAACAGCACAAATGGAATAGTAAATTTCAGTCAATACCATTTTGAGCATCACCAAAATGACTAAAACCTTACTTATAGTTTTGGAGCTTTCTAACAGGTATTGCTTAGAACATCGGGATGCATGAGGCAAAGAAAGTGCAGTTGACTGTAAATGGTTTTCAATTACTACTAAAATATCAATACTTAAACAATCCATCGGTGATGAAAATTGGAAAAAGAAGACCCCATCCCCTGAACTGAATAACATTCTCTACTATGCGATATAACAAGATCTTATTACAAGGTTATTCCTTAATATGTACTAGTGTACTTCAGCTTGTGTGATATGCAAACATCTATACTAGCCATGTGCCTCCCCCCCCCCCCCCCCGCTTCGCCTATGGTAAGACATTTTACACTCCTCATCCATTTGCATTAACGGTTCTTGCAAGAATGAAATCCTTGAATTCATAGTCTTTAAACACGGCAGCCGATAGAAAAAGCAAACAAGATAAGGGGCTGAGGGCTGCAGCCCCCCCCCCCCCAAAAAAAAATAATGAAAAGAAGAAGAAGGAAATTACTAATAGGCCTATTCGGGCAGCGAGGTGGTGTATTCGTAACCTCATGTATCATATTTTGATGATGAAATGAGATTCTGAGGAAGTGGAAAACATGTTGCTCGCATGCCTCTCTCGGTTTCACTATGTGGCGTCGGCTCCCTTGGCGGTATTGTGCCCGACGCCTATGGCCTATAACTACATCCGGGATATGTCCCATCCCGGATAATAATGAAGTGGTTTGGGCTGGAGCACCAATGCGTATATGTGTATGGGCACATTTTCGCATGGGGGAGGGGGAGCAAAAAATGACAATTCATTATGGTAAAAATGTTATTTGTCATCGAAATAACTCAGATAAGATACAGAAATTATATTCTCGGATACCTCGCTGCCAGAATATTACGTAACGGTTGCCCGAATATCGCTATTGAAAAAAAATGATCTGGTGAGGGGGCCCCAGTCACCACCTTTCATACCCAATGCAATGCGTGGATAATATCAAGCCTCATACATGTAGGCAATAATATAAACTGTTATTGCAATTACTTGAAATCTGAAACACCATACTCTGTCGGACCAAGGAGTCCTTGGTCGGACTCTGCAGGATTATACCGCTGAATTATTTTGAGATGATAAGTATTTCATCATGGGCTGGAGCTCGTACCCGACCATCTTCATCCTCGGTCGATATGGAACGCCAAAAGGACATCAAATCATTCACCAACTCTTTCGGCGCTGTCTTCCGAAAATACGCCGCCTGCGTGAAAAAGTCTAAGAGTTTGTTCCCGAAGTCCGATTGTTCATCAAACACTTCGGTGATGTCCCAATGCAGAGATATATCGATAGTGGTAACGTCGTATCCTTGACTTTGTGCGAACTCACGTACATTCTTTGAAGATAGCCGTTCATTTGATTGGGTACTTTCAGACAGCCATGTTAACTTGTGGAATGTTTCTGTGTTTAGGCTACCTATATTGCAATAAGCACGAATAAATGAAAGAACAAAACAAGATGACAATCAGCTGTGACATAATGGTCAATGATAATGACTACGTAATTATATTACATCACTTAATGTGATTCTGTGAATTTAAGAAAGTTACATGAATGTGAACGAGTCGATGTGTACAAATATTAATCCTAGTAAATAGATGTAGAAGTAAAGCATTGTAAAGTAAGTTATTCTTTTTCACCACCAGTTGCCAAATTGTATTTATACGAGCAGCCTGCGTATGTTCAGACTCATAATATTTTTAGTTGACTGGGAATATTGTGAATGAAATGTATATAAGGCGTACTTACCATTTTTGTTAGCCCCTAAAACGGATATAATATATATCAAACATTGAAGATCTGCTCGGAGATGATTATATATATATATATTTACACTTGGTGAATGCTATCCATGTACAGAGTGCTCGATGTCCGTATAAGAAGGCAGAGCTCTAAATAATAATTTCAATTCACAAAGGTGACAAGGTTCATCTGATCTTTATTGTGCACAATAAAAAGGGAGCGTTTCATGAAAGGAAGTTGTCGGATATTTTATGCGACAACTGTTATAAGCTACTGAAATCCTTGCATCTGATTGGCCGAGAGCAAATTTGTCGTATAAAATATCTGACAAGTCCTTTCATGAAACGCCGCCCAGATGAACCTTCTGTCAACTGTGTGATTTGAAATAATTATTTATATACAATCTTTCCATTCAAAATCTAAGCTCTTGCCTCCCCCTCTTTTTATTTGTATCCTCGTTTGTTGGGCTTTATTTAAGCAACTTGATGGGTGCGAATTAGCGGTGATATAAACGCAACATACCATTTTTACAAACAATGATCAAGGTACCCTTGTCTTTCATCATGGATGCCATTTGGGTGAAAGTCGTCTCAAAGTCACCAGTGTAGTACATGGAATGTATGGAGCTGATGAGACTGTACTTCCTCCCCGCCAAAGGGCTTTCAGCTACGAACTGCGACAGAGGACCAGCAAACCAATGGCAGTCGACCGAGGATACATCATCAGAATTCAAGGTAGCCACTTTACCCTTGAATTTATCGAGCATGCCTTCATTGGGGTCAATTGCAACATTGTATATGGATTGGTAGTAAGACTGAAGACTCTTCAAAAAGTGGAATTCATGTGGACCTGTAGTACACACAAAAAAGTAACTGAAAGTAAACTCAATTACGCCAATAATTGAACACAAACAATATACAGTGATGCATCAAGATATCATCTGTTAAGATACACTGCCCTCCAACAGTTTGGGAATACCTGTAATTGAAACTGATTTCTCACAATCACACGCAGTTCGTTTATCATCAGATTTGTGGCACTGCAACAGTATGGTATCAAACTGAAGAGTAGACATCCGCCTTCAATTTGACACCAGTTTAACATAATGTAAAGCGTTACAGGAGACAGTCATGCGTTAAAAAAGCAACTAGAAGGTCACTGGGTTGGTCAGTTGTGCCAGCATTTTTGCGCTTTCGGCATTCTACAATATCTGACCCTCGTTTGTACTAATGAATATTAATTTTTTATTGGCTGATATACAATTAGCACTCCTATTCATGCAGAAAACTAATATTTTTATCTAAGAAACACATCAACATTTTGGGAACACCACAATCCCTTTTATTTTGTTTTATTTTTTTTCATGGGAAGTCATATTCTTTGCATTTGTGTATACACATGTCCCCGGATCTGAATCCGATAGAGCTGATATAGGACGAACTCGACCAGAAGGTCTGAGAAAAATGTCCAGCAAGCGAGCTTCATCTTCAGAAGGCACTAATAACCATTTCCAGTAATCACCTCTACAACTACCTCCTCAATTTTGTCTTCCAGCAGAAAAAATGACCCCAAACATTCCTCAAGGCAAGGGCGTATAGACACGCATAATTATCCATTGTTAGGGGGGATGATCTATTCATCACCCCCCCCCCCTCTCCCCCACTAACAATAGAAAGCGCGTTCGTATCTACGCCAATGCCTCAAGGCTATGTAAAAACCATACTTTTAGAACACAGAGGAGAAAAGGGTCCGGAAAATCATGCTTTGGGAAGAGCTGGACAGGAAGGTCTGGGAAAAATGCCCAACAAGTGAGTCTCATCCGTTGGAAAATTCTTCAAAAGACATTCCAGTGACTACCTCCACAACTACTTCCACAATTTGACCAGCTGGGTGCCCAGTGAGTGTGCTATGGTCGCTCTCAGGGGCGGGTTCTCAGACGGATGAGAAGTCTCTACATAAAACTTGGAAAATAAAGAAACTTGCGCATGTCATGACAAACTACTATTCATCTATAGGCATTATTTCCCTGTAAGAATAAACAATGAAATACGATTTCCCATGAGAAAAAAAAAAGAAAAGAAAAAAGCATTGTGGTGATCCCAAAATATTGATGTGCTTCTTAGATGAAAATATTAGTTTTTTTGCATGTCATGAGGAAAGGAATGATTATTGTATATTAGTAAATTAATGTTTGATATTCATCATTACAAATAAAGGTAAAATGCTGAAAAGGCAAAAATGCTGGCACAACTGACCAAACCACCTCATAATCTCCACTGAAACGCACCTGATCAGTTTATGATTATAAATCAAAATTTTAAAAAGATGAAAGCTTAGGTCGTCGTATTCGGTTAGTCCTCCCAATTTACATATTGATTGAATAAAAGAAATAATTATATAGGCCTACCTTCACCGACTCCTACACCTAGGAGACAGAATTCTTCATCACGATCAAAGACATCAGTTAGCCTCTTCATCACTTTGGCGTCAAAATATTGAATAACCCTTTCGAGGACGACGTCTTTCTGAGCGATCTTGTAGAAAGCATTGTAATAAACATCTTCGTAGCGCTCATGATCTTCTGTCAGTGGTTTTATACGAGAACTAACTTCAGACATCTTCAGGTAGAATTTCAAGTCAAGGACAAGCAGATGTGTTGACAAGATATACAGATGCAAGTGTTCGCTTCGTGTGAGGATTTGTATTTATGGTCAGTGACCAATGTCAATGGCAAGTTTGTATATAGTATGTGTATCTTCGGTTAGGCTATATTACACACGAGTTTACACAGCTTTTAAAGCGAGTTTTTCCGGTCACGGTCACGAGGGCACACGGAAACCGCTTGTTGTAATGGCGAGACTGAATTCAATTGACCCGCAATAATTCTGACCTCAAATCAGGTCGATCAGAAGACCTGTGTTAGTTTTAGGTGTGGGCCCTGCTGAACAATGAAACACTGTATGCCCGGGGGTTTCGATCTATCTGCGAGGGAGCAAATACATGCAGAGCATATATAGTATGCCCCTGTCACAACGATTTGGGTAAACATTTACTAGATATTGGGCAAAAGGGTAACATGCATGTTTGCTGGGTAATGTACTCCAATATTGGGTAGAATGTACTCCAACAAGTTGGATAAATTTTACCCAACAAACATGCCGGAGTCACCCTTTTACCAAATATTTGGTAAAATTTTACCCAACGATTTTAGACGGTGCATCCCTCCTTCATTCCTCCGAATTGATACACATATATACATGTATATGTCGATACTGGAACCAGACTAACAGTCTGGATTAAAAAGTCAGAGTTTATTGTGTAGAGTAAACCTTTATGACAAATACAAATAACGTCGCCTATCATAAAAGTATGGTGATGAGCTAGTTCGTATGAAAATATTGTATCACGGTGAAATGTAATATTTCCTTTGACTTATATACTAAACTTTATAAGCTTCGAAAAGTTCGATTAAAAGAGTTAAATTCATGTGATGAGGGAAATGTATTCCCACCAATGATATAGTTTTGCTATCACGAATGACTCAACACCACGGGTCCCGTTTCATGAAACTTGTTATCAGTCACCAACTGCCATATTTCTATGACAAATTTGCTTTCAGTCAATCAGATGCACGGATTTCAGTAGCTTATAACAACTTTCGTAACTTGTCATTGATAACAACTTGTATGAAACGGGGCCCTGCTTGTCCACAATGTATGCAAACAGTGTTTAATTTTGATACCTTTAATGGGATATCATCATAGAACTGAAATTCCCTCTGAACAAACTTAATTAAATTCAGCCCAATTCAAAACGGTTTATTGGTTTTAAAAAATGCAGATTTCTGTTACAAAGGAACATAACATTCATCTTACACAAAATAAAAAAAATATATATATATAATAAGCACTACAGTACTACATAATTTAGAGAGAAAAAAAAATGAGTATTAAATCTATTGAAATTATAACATTATTTGATATTAAAATCAAGCCAAATTAAAGATTTTATAAAATGAGATTTTATAAAAAGACTTGACACCCGGCTTAACACTCCTGGCGCTCCACAATGTCGGAAATGTCTTCATTATCAGATAACCGAAGTCATGGGTTTACGGTAGTGAAATAGAGTAAAAAGGGCGATGGTACATGGGGGAAAATTGTTGACCTACATTCCTACAATAAAACACGAGTTAAACACTGCCATGGCAACGTTCACGTTGAGTGAATCTGAAACGAATTTGGTATATACACATTTTTTTTCCGGAGCATCAATAAGAAAAGAGCAAGACAGTGAGACAAAGACAGAGACAGAAAGAGAATGAGAGTCAGATGGTATGAGAGAGAAATAGAGTAAAGCTATAGCCAGATAGTAAGAGAGAAGGGGAAAGAAAAAAAGTAAGAGAGCGAGAAAGAGGTTAACAGAGAGAAAGAAAGGAGAAAAAATAAGATTAAAAAAAAAAATAATATGTCCATTTATATAGCGCAGATACTCTACATATATACTCTACTGCGCTTAATACAAAGTATCACATTGTTACCCCGGCTTTAGCCGATCCGCCATGATAGGCGCTAAGGCATTCAAGGAATTTCTTCCTACCGGGTACACATTTACTTCGCCTGGGTGGAGAGTGGCAAATGTAGATAAATGTCTTGCCAAAGGATATTAGCGCCGCGTCGGGATTCGAACCGCTAACCATGTGATCCACAGTCCGGTGCTGTATCCACTAGACCACGACACCTCTACATGATGATGAGAAATGATGAGAGAGAGAGAACAGTTTTACAGACCATCAATAAAAGCCTATACCACGATGAAAATGTCTTTATAAATAGTTGATTTTGACCTTGATAGTTAATAGTTATGAATAAATCAGTTTGACCTTGATAGCTAATAGTTCTAAATAGTTAATTTTGACAAGAAAAATCGTAACAAGATGTTGGATTTGTCAGATGTCGCATTATACAAGGCGCTTAATCTACACTGTCTCTCTCTCCCAGGAGTGTGAATTCCTGGTTATTAGCAATTCCTGGAATGCCCGGAGCGCCATAAAATACCCAGTATGAAGCCGAGATAACACGGTTACATTGAGCTTCATTTACTCTTACTGTTCAAAGGGGTTTGGCTCTCTTCTAAAATTTACCAAAATGTGATCAATACTTACTTTTCAAATGTCTGTACTTAATTAACCATCTATTATAGGTTTTCCCGGTCAATTTCATTGTTTCCCCATTCAATTTCATATTAGAAGCATTCGTTTTCGTCCAATACGGTCATGCAACGAAATATCGTCATTCAAAATCGTTTTTAGTCATTCAAATGAAGTAGCGTGGCAACCGATTTCGTAGTCGTGCATTATAATTCACTGAATGAGCATACATTTTCGGCAATGGTTATTCAATTTCGTCTGCAACATGTCACCAGCTGAATGGAATATTCAAATTCGTATACAAGTTCATAATAGCAGCATTCCAATTAAGTATGTTAGGTATCCATTGAAACTTGCATTAATTGTACAGTATTTTCAATTGAATGGTCGAAAAATCTCATGAACTAGGAACCGTGTATATAACACAGTCATTTCAATCTAGGCTTCATGTGAACAACATCAAACTCTATAAGAGTCATGGCGCACTAGTAACGAGGATAGGGGTAGGCTAATCGAAGCCTTCGAAGCCCAGAGAGACTACGTGCAGTTAGCAGTTACCCTAGGCATTCATCGCAACACTGCTAGGTCTATCATTGTGACCTATCTGAGGGAGGAGAGACGCAACAAGCTACCGAGGGGTGGAGCAAAGAATACCAAAATGGACGACGAAATGAAGGCAAGACTTGAACATTTGATCGATACAAATCCTCTAATGACAACAGATGAAGGATGATCTGGCTGAATCTCTCCCAGATAAACCCGCGGTGAGCACATCAACTATTGCCAGGGCGCCAGATGACATGCTCATAACACTCAAGTTGGTGGAGGACGTCCCTGATGCTCGAAATGTTCCCCGTGTCTTGCCCAACGAGCTGAGTATGCGGATTGGTTCCTGCAGATTGGCAATCTTGCCCACTGCGTCTTCGTGGATGAATGTGGATATAACATCTGGACCCGAAGATCGCAGGGGAGAGCTCCACGTGGAGAACCAGCAAGGAGGGTAGTTCATGGCCAACGCGGACGCAACTGCTACATTACTTTTGCAGTCTCTGATGCAGTGGGCTTGGTGCACCATACCATGTCCTGTGATACCGTCACAAGGGAGAGCTTTGAAGCGTTCCTCCCGGAGGCGGCACGCCAGTGTAACCAATTCTTTCCTCCTGACACGGACGTCTTCATCATCTATGACAACGCCCGCCCACATGTAAGAGCGCAACTACCAGAACATGACGATGGAGTCCACCCGAGAATTCACCTCAAGACACTCCCACCATATTCACCATTTCTCAATCCCACGGAGATGGCCTCGCACGTCAAACGAGACCTCGCACGTCCACGATGGCAGCGGAGGTTCGGCGACCGTGAAGCAGCATGCAGGGCCGAGATGAATTCGCAACAGTGGCGATGCAACCTCATCCAGCAAGTTGGACGCAACACTTTCGACGTCATCACCCAAGAGAAGTATGACCAATGGTATCGTCATACCCAGGCCTACATGGGAAGATGCTTAGCACGCCAACCCGTTATAAAAATGTAATCTGGCGATTACAAAAACAATAGACGTAAAAAAAAAAAAAACTATAGACGTAAAATATAAATATCCAAAACAATGTGATGATCATGATGTAAACAAATTAAAAATTAAAAATTAAAATGACAAAAACATAATGATCATGATATATAAAAACACTGATGTAAAATTAAGATGATTAAAACAATATCATAATGAAAAGGATAACTGTCACATACAGTGCTCACAACCGCCCCCTAAAATGAAATCCTGGCTACGCCTGTGGTCAGAGCTTTCGCGCTTCTCGTGGAAGGGGGAAAACTCCCCCCCCCCTGAATTATATGGTCTGGAAATCACACAATGTAACCACCCATAGTCATAATAATAATAGTGTTCATTTCGTGAGGATTGGAATGATATTGTAACATGTGATGATCTCGATGATGCCGTCGAGAAATGGGAAAATATTGTTGTTAATGTAATTAAAAAGCACATGCCTTGGAGAACAAAACGCATGCGGAAGACATACTCGCCTTGGTTAAATGCGTCAATTAATAAATTGATAAAACAAAGAGATAATGCTAAAAGAGAGCTATTGCTCAAAAGAAGGAAGAGTTGTGGAAGGAGTATAGGCAACTGAGAAATAAAGTGACGTCAGTCAATCGGAAATCTAAAAAGCAATATTATACTGAGAAGTTAGCGAATTGTTCCGACAGAAATGAATCCTGGAAAATTCTGAAATCTTTTTTACCGAATAATAAATCCTCGTCCAACATCTCTTGCGATAATTCAGACAGTAAAGCAACCGAATTCAACAATCATTTTGCCGGCGTTGCGTCAGAATTGTCGAGAATACAACACAATGCTAAAGAGGAAGTATTTATCGTTCCCGAAGACAGTAAAACACATATACCTTGTCAGAATACACTCACATTTACTATTGTTTCCGAGAATGACGTTATAAATGAAATGAAAAAGTTAAAAAATAAAAAAATCAGTCGGAATTGACGGTATTTCCGTTCAGGTTCTGAATGCATGTGCAGATATTCTAAGTAAACCAATTACGTATTTCATTAATAGATCTATTACAGAAGGGAAAGTTCCAAATTCATGGAAAATAGCGAAGGTAATACCGCTTCATAAAAAGGGGGACAGGTCAAACCCAGATATAACTATAGGCCAATTTCTTTGTTGCCTTGTACTTCGAAACTATTAGAGCGATTAGTTACGTTTCCTTCAAGAAAACAACATACTTTCATCAGTTCAGTCTGGGTTTAGGGCTAAGCACTCTACTGTGACGGCGCTTGTGAAAGTGCTGGATGACTGGATGATGGCCATGGATGAGGGCGAATATACTGGTGCAATATTCGTCGACTTAAAGAAGGCTTTTGACACTGTCGATCACAAAGTGCTGCTACAAAAACTGTTTGACATCGGAGTGAGGGGTTTAACCCTTAAGTGGTTTGAGAATTATTTAGTTAATAGGAGAATAGTAACAAAGGTCAATAATTCTTTATTGGAAGAAAAACAGTTAACCCACGGTGTACCTCAGGGTTCCATTTTAGGACCTGTTTTGTATATTATCAACGATCTCCCTGACATTTTTAATTTGTGCCAAGTTCATCTCTATGCAGACAACACCGTAATCTATTTTTCTCATAAAAATCCAAATGTCGTAGAATTTGCTCTAAATACCGAGATGGAGGTTTTTGACAAATGGATTTCTCAAAACAAATTATTGATTAATTATAAGAAGACTGATAGCATGCTCACTGGCAAGCGTAACATATTAGCAAAGTATAATACCCTTAATGTGAAAGTAAATAATATGATCTTACAAAAGGTTGAAACTACTAAATACCTTGGACTTCATATTGATAAGGAATTGAAATGGGATATTCCTATAAATAACATGTGTCAAAAAATTAGCAAGCTTGTCGGTTTCCTTGGTCGATTAAGACATGTTGTAAATGAATCAAGTTTAAATTTAATTTATAAATCGGTCATTATACCACATTTCGATTATGGAGATGTTGTGTGGCAATCTGCTCCTAAAAGTTTTCTTTCACCTTTGCAAAAAATCCAAAACAGAGCGGGTCGTATCATTATGAAAATCAATCCTTTTTCTCATATATCAAATCAACATATTCACGACACATTGGGTTGGGACCTTCTTGATTGCCGCTATAACAAACACCTGTGTACAATGATTTCTAGGATTTTCCAAATAATTGAAAAAACAGCCAGGGCGCCGAACTCACATTCCGCCTAAAAAAAGGTGCTAAAACGTCAGAGCTTTCGTGCTTCGCGCGGGAAGGGGGGAAACTCCCCCTCCCTGCACCCACCCCTCTTCCATACAGTGCAGTATTACGACCAAATAAACTGAAAAGCAGTCCGAACGTCGAAATAACTTTCCGTCTTAAAAAGGCTGCTACGAGCCGTTATCTTTCTCTCACATTTGCTATAAAACGTCAGAGCTTTCGCGCTTCGCGCGGGAGGAAATTCCCCCCATACACCACCCCCTAAAACCGCCCTTAAATTAAATCCTGTCTACGCGGTTGGATCCGTCATGTCTGCCCCCCCAATTGAAAAATCCTGGCTACGCCATGACACAACCGATGGTGGTCTCCCCGGCATTAAATCTGACCACTGTGACATTATATGCACATTTTCCGAAATCTATAAAAAAAAATATATTATTCTCTCTACGATTTGGTGCAGCCACTGAAGGGGGGAGGGGGGTTGAAATAAATGGCGAAGGAGAAAGTTGTGAAATGTTAGTACCCCTCACGCACCCTCTCCTTCTAACTGGTCTTATACTTCACATTCTATCTATCAAGTATACTTACTTCAATACCAATAGACCTGCAATAATATCTCAATCACAACCGAATACCCTCCAATTTTTCTTTTCTTTCTAATTGTAAATTCATGGTTTTATAATATTGCAAGCTTATGCAACTAACAATTATATATATAAACTCCTCAAAAAAAGTTTGGAAAAATGACTTTGGCCACTAATTTCTCCCATCTCCCAACATTACCCAATGCATGTTTGATATAATTCAAAAGATCATTTAATTCTCTTTAAAATGATACCCTGCTTGTTATGGTCATGCCATCAGGAGAAGAGCAGGATTCAAAAGTGTTGGATAAGGTCTGAACTGAAAAGCTGCAAAACGAGCAGAAATGGTCATGAAGGGTCAATAAAGAACATGATTCTTTTGTCCGGAGTGATGTCTTTTGTTATCAACTGGTCAACCATGAATGACGCAATCCTGCAAGACGACAACGCGAGACCCCAAAGAGCGAGACTGGTCCGCAATTTTCTCGAGAGAGAGGATATCACGAGAATGGAGTGGCCTGCATGCAGCCCAGACCTAAACCCCATCGAGCATCTCTGGGATCAACTCGGCCAGTCTGTACGGAAGAGAGTCACCAATGAAACGACACTGGGACTGCGTCAGATTCTGATTGAAGAATGGAATGCCGTTCCACAGCAACGAATCACGAAGCTCATCAGCAGCATGAGGAGGCGGTGCCAGGCGGTGGTGCAAGCACTTGGGTCATCCACCCGTTACTGAGCCTTGATCATGTTAAAGTAGAACTTTAATGATTTTAAATATTGGCTTAATACTTATTATTGCATAGATGGCATAAATTAAACAAGGTTATCCAAATTCAACGCTTGGAAACATTTGAAGTAATGATTATTATCAATTATAAAACGGTAAAATACAGCCCCCGATATAGCAGCTGAAGAGCTCCTCGAACGCTGCTGAGATATGTGACGACACACCATGGACCAGTCCTGTCTAAGCAGACGATGTCCCATAACATCTTACACATTTTTCAGAGCCTATTTTGTCATCTCCTCTTCACTTATTTCTCTTCCTTCACTAGCGTCAGTCTTAATGTTAGTCTGTTGCCTCACTCTTAACTTCGTGTATGGTATTATTTTGATGAAAAATGCAGCGTTAAAAAAATAAAGGAATCAGTCACTTGTAAACAAAATAAGACGCCATTGTATTTTCAGCTGCTTGCACCGGGGCATGTTCGGCGTTTCAGGAGGGAACGAATACCATCCTGCTATTATTCGGAGGGCTTTTCAATTTGAAAGTGGGGTTTATTTCATTGATCATTGACCCTTCTCCTGTGTATTTACAATCAAACGGTTTTAGCTGTCCAAATTTTAAAAAATACAACGAAGGGAACGAAACAAACAGTAAGCCTGACGTGAATTGTCATGAAACAATATACATATTAGAGAAGAAATACATCATTACATACGAATTGCCCCTTCCCCTCCCTGGCCTACTAATATTGAGTGACGACTCTGGCAACATGTCAGACATTTATATTATTTCTTTTCTGGGGGCTGAGGTGGTTTGCTTGTAGTCTAGTCTTGTCTTCAGGGGCGACTGAGTGACTTCCAAAGTGGGGGAGGGGCGCCAAGAAAACAGCGCACTTACAACAGATTATATAATTGCCACTTTATAAGAGAAATGGACACTTAATTCAAAGGAAGTTGGGAAATTGTCGACTGAAAATGGGCACGTGACAAAATGAACAGGGCGCTTATCACAGATCAAAAGGGGAAGGGGCACTTTTACAAAGTAATTCACTTCACTCTCAAGCTTTCTTCTCTCTCTTTAACGAGTCCTTCTTTATGTACGATTTTATCTTGTTCTCCCCCTTACTTTTGAATACATGGGATGTACACGATGGAACAGCTTTAGTGTCAATCAAAGAAATTGTCGGTCGTTGAATGTTTTTAAGTTGTCACTGAATAACCCTAATTAATAGTTGATCTACATGTTTTCATCAAAATGTTCAGATATGATCAATCCCGAAAATATGTTATTTGTTTAGTGTTTCCAAATCACTCATTTTAATGTGAGCTTTAAACTGTAAATTTAGTTAACTCGTTTCTATTTCTTTTTTAATTGGTGTTTGTTTGTTTATTATCCTAGGATTTTGTGTGTGTTTTTCCAGACTTTAAATTAAAGTTTGGAAAACACACTTTTCTTCAATCTAATTCTTAGTTGTCTTCAAATCTGGATTTTGTATATACGTAATATAATTTATTTCTTTGTTAGTAATTTCTACAAGGGATTGTATTCATTTATCTGCATGTCAATCTTTAAAAATAGATTAATGTACATAATAAATGCTGGCATGGCCGTTGTGGAAAGCAGTTGGGGTCTGTCAGGGTTATGCTGAGTACGTCTCTGGTATCATTTTACAACAAAAATGATAAGAACCAGGGGCGGATCCAGGATTTAGTATGAGGGGGGCACACAAATGCAGGTTTGTCAACTTTTGGAAAAGGTAGACCCTTATTTTTTTGGTCTTGCCAACTTCTCGAAAAGTCGCTCAGTAGGGGGGGGGGGGGGGGGGGGTGGGGTGGCGACAATTGTTTTCGCCAGATCTCCAAAATTCGCTCAGGGGGGGGGGGGTGGGTTCCGGGGGTCCAGTTTCCCTCCATAATTCTTTGACAAAGCAAAGAATAAAAGGTTTTCATTGTAAAATGGGGGTACAATCGACAAAAGAAATGCATACTTTTCTTCCAAAGGGGGGGGGGGGGACGTTCTGATACTGATGCCAACAATGCAGAAAGATCATGTTCATTGTCAATGGACGCTTGGATTGAATACGTCTAGACTGCATGTTTCATTAAATCCATTCATTATCAGTAGAACTTTATTCAATACCAGGATCATCTGATCATGAGTCAAGATACACTGTCTTTTTAAAAACATCCTTTGATTATACCTGACATACCGTGAATTTCGAGGTCTCACACCAACAATGCAAAATCCAATATTTCAATGTTGTTAAAAAAAAAGAACCAGAAACATTTTTTTTTCGAATTCCCTCTCCCACACAGATATGGTTTCAATGTATTCTTTTTTTAATATTAGAAATAAAAAACATTGTTCTATTCAACATTTCAATGTTGAAAGCAAGCGAACCAGGCAGTGACATTTCTTTTTCGAAGTACTCCTCCCACACAGATATATTTTGCGTGTACTTTTTAAACATCGTATTTCTTTGTTACTTCAAACAGCAGTTCTTCAAATACCATGATTATAGTGAAAATACATTCTCTTTGTAGAATCATCTATTGATTTATACCTGAACTATATTGTGAATTTGGAGGTCACACATCAACAATGTAAAATCCAACATTTCAATGTTGAAAAGAAAAAAAAACATAGGACAGCCTAACAATATGTACTGATACAAACATGTGTCTTTTTTTCTTTCCATAAGAGCACCCTTTCCCCATCCTATCAAGTTCTCCTGTTCAATCTGATGAGGGCTTCTATTTACTTCTGATAATTTCCCCTTTTCCTTTCCATTAAGTCCCCCTTTTGCCACTTTTTAAGTGCCCTTTTTCAAATCGGATGAGCGCCCCTTCTTTCCTTCTGTATAAGTGACAATTTCCCTTTCTTATAAATGCCCATTTCCCATTTTGACAAGTGCCCTTTTTCAAATCTTATGGATGCCCTTTTGTTTGTGTTTTTTACTTCTGACAAATGTCTCCCCCTTGCCCTTTCCCTTTTGACAATTCTCCTTTTTCAAATGTGAAGAGTGCCCCATTTTTCAGGGTCATAATAAGTAGGACACATTAATCCGACCCAGATAAGTAACACATAATCAGGGGCGTAGCTTCATAGGCGACTGGGGGGCACATCCCCCCCCCCCCCATCGAATAAAGAGAGAGAGAGAGGGGGTGAAGGATAATACAACAAGTGTTATTATTAATATTGAATTATCGAATTAGATTGAAGCCCCCTTCTTCTATTGTTCATCTATGTACTTTACTTTTTATGCCTCCGCCCACCGAAGGTGGGTGCCGGAGGCATTATGTTTTCGGGTTCTCCGTCCGTCCGTCCGTGCGTGCGTCCGTCCGTCCGTCCCACTTCTCGTTACCGCGATATCTGAAGAATCATTTGAGGTAGGAACCTCAAACTTGGTACTAGTATGTATCCCCATACGAAGATGAACTGATTAGATTTTGGGGTAAGTAGGTCAAAGGTCAGAGGTCACAGAGGTCAATTTACATGAAATTACATGAAATTCTTGGCTTTTAGCACCGTTACCGCGATATCTCAAGAACTGTTTGAGGTAAGAACTTCAAACTTGGTACTAGTATGTTTCCCTATACGAAGATGAACTGATTAGATTTTCGGGTAAGGAGGTCAAAGGTCAGAGGTCACAGAGGTCAATTTACATGAAATTACATGGAATTACTGTTTTTTAGCACCGTTACCGCGATATCTCAAGAACTATCTGAGGTGAGAACTTCAAACTTGGTACCATTATGTATCCCCATAGAAAGATGAACTGATTAGATTTTGGGGTAAGTAGGTCAAAGGTCAGAGGTCACAGAGGTCAATTTACATGAAATTACATGAAATTCTTGGTTTTTAGCACCGTTACCGCGATTTCTGAAGAACTATTTGAGGTAAGAACTTCAAACTTGTTACCAGTATGTATCCCCATAGAAAGAGGAACTGATTAGATTTTGGGGTAGGTAGGTCAATGTTCAGAGGTCACAGAGGTCAATTTACATGAAATTACATGGAATTACTGGTTTTTAGCACCGTTACCGCGATATCTCAAGAACTATCTGAGGTGAGAACTTCAAACTTGGTACCAGTATGCATCCCCATAGAAAGATGAACTGATTAGATTTTGGGGTAAGTAGGTCAAAGGTCAGAGGTCACAGAGGTCAATTTACATGAAATTACATGAAATTACTGGTTTTTAGCCTCGTTATCAAATATTTCTAGAACAGTTTGAGCCATCAACTGAATTTAGGCGGAGGCATATAGGAGACGCAGTCGCATTCATCTTGTTCTCAGTTGTTATCATCTGACAGCACGTTAACACACGTGAAGAAGCAACCGGTGGCTATAGCCTCTACATATGATCACGCGTCTTCAAGTCGTCTTCTGTTTTTCGCGAGATTATTTCCGGGTCTTGAATTCAAGCTTTCACACAATTATTTCTCCTCTGCATGACCCTTTGTGAGCAAATAGTAGCAATTACTGTATTCTGTGGTCCATCAGCTTCAGTTTGATATATGATTTATCCATTTCATTTTTCAGTTCGGAGATGGTCTGTAAGTCCATTTTGGCCTTTTCTTCCTTTTCTTCCTTTTCTTGCTAAATATCACCCTAAATGTAGATAATTACATGTATATACAGATAACGTAATTATACTCTTATGTTTATAAGCACTTGAATCGTCATATGCCATAATGTATTATTCTGCAAACATTTTCAATTCATGTATAGAGCCTTTAACAAGAATTGACACACCACAATATATATGCTTCGATTCCTATTTTTAAATTATTTTGACCCACTTTTCTATCTGCAGCATGGTGGTACACAGTGATTTACAATTAACGCAACTTTGTAATATTATCTACCTCCATATTTTTTATGCTTCTCAGTCTTCCACTATGAATGTAGCCTATATCCCAATTATTTTTCAATCTATTTTAATTTTAAATCATTATGTATACTTGCATTGCAGTGTTTGAAATCAATGTGCATCTAAGAGTTTTTAATGTAACATGCATTAATGTTCTTCATGATGTACAAATATGATTTAACCTTTGAAACTAGAATCATGTTGGGTTTTTTTTTTCTTTCTTCTTCTTTTTTTTTTTCTCTCGAGGCCTCACTCAAGTAGATAAATTCTTGATTTTAACCATTTTTTCTTAAGACAGGCTGATTTATACACATCCGAAGTTGACATTTGACAATATTTAATGCTTTACCATAAATTTCTGGATGATTGTTTGTTTTCATATATATATTCTTTGACATAATTGTGCAATATAGGCCCTATCTATTATATTTCTGGGAATGGTTCACATGCCTATGCGTAACAGGGAAGAATTTCTCTTTTGTGAACCGTGACCCACATGCCATCCTATACTTTGAATCTTTTATCTATTACTCTATCATGTATTCGTTTGTTTGATCAAATGAATAAGCACTACTACTACTATACTACTACTACTACTACTACTACTACTACTACTACTACTACTACTACTACAAGGGACACTGTCTTGTCAAAGTAAAAGTGGCACATTTCCTTTTGTAAAAGGGGCACTTCCAATAAAGTAAGAGGGGCACTTTCCCATGTAAAAAGGGGTACTTCTTGGGTAAACCCAGATGTTGTGCGTCCGGACAGGTTGTGTATGCGGACAGTCGTTTTAAAACTTAATTCGCCCAACATTTTAAGAGTGTGTAACTGTAGGGCAGTGTTTGAGCAATTGTTGAGCAATGTTTGCCCAATGTTAGAGATTTGGGGAAAACTGCCCAACAGCTGGACAAAATTAATATTAGGTGTAAGAGGTAAGAATTGTAGCATAATCATAAGTATGTCTAACTCACTCCTCACCTCTCAGAAGGTCAATCACCTACTGGAATGCATCAAGGATTGTTTATCCCCTTGGGTACAATTCATCTTCGGACACATACTCTTTGTTCCCCATACTAAGAAACATTATGAGTCACCCAACTGGACACTGACCAGGAGAGTATATATAGTGGTGGAAATAAGATATAGGTGTTCGATTCCTCCTTCTCAGTCCCACCATCGGGTGTGGGCTTATTATACTCCTGCCTATTGATGGCGTAACCATAGAAGTTCAAAGCTATAACTGCTTTCATATCATATTGTCATTTCATCTATTAATAAATGAGAACCACCTTGAACTCTATATATCATCGTCTGAGTTTTCTCTGTAATCTTGATTCAGTTAACACTCAACATCCACGCTATTCAGAGAGTGTTACATTGGTAAACATTGCCCAACAGTTGTTTGGGTTGACGATTGCCACAATATTGGGTTGTTTTGTTTTGGGGGGCAGTGTAACTTAAATTAATATTTTCCCTGAATCTTGTGCACAATTTACCCAACTGTTAGGTAACTTCTGTATGACAAAATTTCCCTCATAGATTTCGACCAACCTTTCTTTGTCCAACTATTTTTCCCCAACGTGAAAGAGGTACTCATTCCCAATTATCCAACTACGAGGCAAATATTCCCAACCTAGATTTAACCAATGCAGTTGGTAAATATGTGCGTAACAGTTGTGTAAATTTATTTGCCACAAATTGGTGAAAGCCTTAGGCGATCAGTTCGTTAAAAAATGCTCGTAATTGGGCCTTTTTTTTACCAACCATGATTACCCAACATAATTTAACCAACAGTTTAAGAGTGTATACATAGACCACCATATACCTTTCCTGTGGTCGAGCAATTGGTGAATGAGAATGACAAGTCTATCTGTCACGGATATATGACATCGGCACTGAATGACTGAAAGGGTTAAGTGGGCCTGGACTTAAAAACTGTTAATCCGGGGGTTCGTCGCATCCATTCCAGGGACACTGGAGCTGCTTGAGCACCATGCGTGCAGATACAAGAAGGCGATGTTACTATTTTTACAGCTACTTAATGATATCTAAAACGCCATACTCTGAAGTACATTGAAGGCCTATAGTAAATTATTTTGAGATGATAAGTATTTCATCCTGGGCTGGAGCACGAATCCGACCATCTTCATCTTCGGTCGATATGGAACGCCAAAAGGACATCAAATCATTCACCAACTCTTTCGGCGCCGTCTTCCGAAAATACGCCGCCTGCGTGAAAAAGTCCAGTAGTTTGTTCCCGAAATCCGAATGCTCATCAAACACAACGGTGATGTCCCAATGCAGAGATACATCGACAGTGGTAACGTCGTATCCTTGACTTTGTGCGAACTCACGTATATTCTTTGAAGATAGCCGTTCATTTGATTGGGTACAGTCTGACAGCCATGCAAACTTGTGGAAGGTTTCTGCGATTATGCTACCTGTATTGCAATGAGCAACAGAAAATAGAAAGAAACGAATGAGCTGTGACAAAAGTCAATGATAAGAATGATGTTAGGTACATTTAGAGACTCGTTTTTTCGCCAGACCTCCAAGATTCGCTCAGTGGGGGGTCCAGTTTCCCTCCATAATTCTCTGACAAGCAAAAAAAAAAAGTTTTCATTCTAAAAGGTGGGCGGGGCACAAACTAAAAAAAGGGCGGATCCTTTATGGTCAAAATGCATACTTTTCTTCCAAGGGGGGGGGGGGGGCACGGGCCGGAAGTGCCCCCTGGATCCTCTGTTGAAAAAGTCAAATTTAGACACGGAGGATTTCAAGAACTATCGCCCTGTGTCTAATTTGAAATTTCTCTCGAAAGTGTTAGAAAGGATTGTTGCTGTACGTCTCCATGACCATCTTGAAGATCGCAATCTCCATGAATCTTTCCAATCAGCCTACAAAAAGCACCATGGAACAGAGACGGCTTTACTTAAGATACATAACGACATTTTGCAAGCTCTTGATTCCAAACAGGCTGTATTTCTAGTGCTTCTTGATATATCGTCGGCCTTCGACACTATCGATCATGACATCCTACAGCACCGACTTTCAACTGTGGGCATTAAAGGTTGTGCCTTGTCCTGGTTTCGCTCTTATATGGATAATCGATCACAGTCCGTAAAGATCAACGACTCCCTTTCACCAGAGGTTAATCTCTCTTACGGCGTGCCACAAGGGTCAGTTTTGGGCCCGTCCCTCTTTAGTATCTACTCTACACCTCTTGCAGAGATTGCTCGATTACATGATGTCCATGTCCACCTTTATGCAGATGATACTCAGCTTTATATACCATTTAATCCTTTGGACCCTGAGAGTGTAATTAGCAGACGTCAGAAGTTGGAAAGGTGTATAGCTGAAATGAAGGTATGGATGTGTTTGAACAAGCTTAAGCTCAATGATGCTAAGAGTCAATTTTAATTCTTTCGTCTCAGTATCAGAAAGTTGATTTACAACACTATTCCATTCGAATTGGTGATTCACATGTATTACCTAAAAACACTCCACGTAATCTTGGAGTGTTATTTGATAGTAATATGACAATGAATGATTTTGTACAAAAAACATGTCAGTCAATCTATTTTCATCTACGTAGTATCAGTAACATCAGAAAGATATTGTCAGATAAAACAGTTGCCACTATAATTCATGCATTTGTAATTTCTCGTCTTGACTATTGCAATTGTCTTCTGTACAATGTGTCATCTTCTCAAATAGCTAAGCTACAAAGAGCACAAAACGCTGCTGCCAGAATATTGTCTAGGACACGTAAAAGGGATCATATTTCACCAATTTTGAAAGGGTTACATTGGCTACCAGTCAGAGAGCGTATATTAAGTATAAAATTCTGCTTATTACTTGGAGAGCATTACATGGTTCCGCCCCCTCATATATTGAAAATCTAATTTCTGAATATGTACCAACTCGCTGTCTGCGTTCTTCTGGCAAAAATCTTATTGTGGCACAAAGAACGAAATCATCTCTTGGTGACCGTGCCTTCATAGCTGCGGCGCCTAGTTTATGGAACAACTAACCTCCTAATATCCGTGCCATAGACACTTTGGATTCTTTAAAGTAAAAATTGAAGACAGTCCTTTTCTCTAAACCATGCAGTGAAATGTAATTCAACACAGATTTGTAGTATTCTTCAGTCCATTCTATTTCTACCTTCTTGCTTCTCTCATTTTCATCATGCGCCTCGGAATAGTTAACTAGATAGAAGTGCGTTGTATTATTATTATTATTATTATTCAGGCATTGAAACATTTCTTCAACTGTTTTTAGAATAAGCAATGTAATGACCGGTTGAATAAGGCTTCTAATATCTTAGGGTGGGTCGGATTACAAATTAGTCTTGCTATAGTAAGCCTTGCCGCAGCACTGAAATTTGCAACCTCGTTATGGTATAACCAGACGGAAACTTTGTGCTGTTTTGGTACACCTGCTGTGCCAGGAGACCTAAGGTTGAGCAATGCATTAGCAAAGTTCCTCAAAACGTAAAATGAAGGTTGTCACCTTGTCTTTAGCCTCTTGAGATATATGGTTGTGTGAAATACTGGTGAACGAGATAAAAAACATGCATGGTCTTATCGCACCTAATGTCAGAAAACCATGCATGATCGTGCGGTCTTCCAGGATAAGAGAATAAATTGACATGGTCGTGCGGTCTTCCAAGTTCAGAAAATAAGTTGACATGGTCGTGTGGCCTAATTCTTAGATAAAAGAGTAGTTGACTAATTGGTCGTGCGGTCCTGAGGGAAAGAAGTTGACATGGTCGTGCATGCGTTCCTGCGAGAGAGATAACATGGTCCTGCGTACTGCGGTCTTTCTGAAGTAGGCATGGCCGTGCGGTAATGTGAGAGACGCATGGTCATCGCGTGTTTTTGGTAAACCCAGGAAAACAGTTTTGGATCTAGGATATATGCAGTGAACATAAAGTGGTCTTCGTGTGCAATAAAGAGTTCTTTGAGAATAATCTACATCAACTGACTGTAAATTTCAGTCCAACGAACTTCAGGTCTAGGGAAGTAAAGGGAGGTTCGGCTACAATATCTTTATAGTTGTCAAATTTAAAGCCCATATTTTGAATATGGTATATCGACATGGAACCTGTAACATACAGAGCAAAATATTTTTTGGTGACTGGTACGGTACCTTTTAACTGACTGACGCATTATCAACCCACCATTCATCCGCTACATATTGATTAGTGTGTTTGAATATACTTTAGAAAATGATCCAGTGTTTTAATACGTCATCAATTTTGTTGAGCTTTGATTGCAAAACTTGCAGGGGCGTTGGGACCAGTTAACACATGATTATGTCCAATGGAAAAACGTAACCTACCACTTTGACAAACAATGATCATGAGACCCTTGTCCTTCATCATGGATGACAGTTGGGTGAAAGTCGTCTCAGAGTCACCGGTGTAGTACAGTGAATGTATGGAGCTGATGAGATTGAACTTCGTTCTTGCCAAAGGGCTTTCAGCTAAGAAGAGTGACAGAGGACAAGGGAACCAATGACAGACGACAGTGGATTTATCAGTAGAATTCAAAGTAGTCACTTTTTCCTTGAATGTATCGAGCATGCCCTCATTGGGGTCAACTGCTACATTACATAGAGATGAGTAGCAAGATTGAAGACGTTTCAAAAAGTGGAATTCATGCGGACCTGTGGCACAAAAATGAATAGAAAGAAAAAAGATGATTACACCAATCATCTAACACCAATGTACGGTGCAGTTGCTTATCCAGACATCATTGACAAACGGGGGAAGGTAAAATGTACCCCCCCCCCCACACACACACACACTGTATCCATTATCGATACGCCCCTCAGTTATATCACCATGATCACAGTACATGTAACACTCTCTAACAAGAAAAGAGATCGTATTCGGAAATGCCTATCCTCCCAATCCACACCATATTGATTGAATAAAAGAAATATTGATATACCTTCGGCGACTCCTATACCTAGGAGACAGAATTCTTCATCACGATCAAAGACATCAGTTAGCCTCTTCATCACTTTGGAGTCAAAATATTGAATAACTTTTTCGAGGACGACATTCCCCTGGGTGACCTTGAAGAAAGCATTGTAATAAGCATCTTCGTAGCGCTCGTGATCTTCTTGTAGAGGTTTTATACGAAAAGTAACATCAGACATTTTGAAGTGAACATCCAAGTTACAGACTTGTAGACTAGTTGTATACATGCAAATGTTCACTTCGTGTCAAGATTTGTATTTATGGTATGTTTATAGTGACCAATGTCAACGCCAAATTGTGTAATCCGTATACCGTCAAATCTGAAACATACCGACAAGTTTATTTTGTATTTCAAAACAATTATTACAGGTCACGTTCACAATGGCACACGACACACGTAATAATTCTGACCTTATTTAATATCCCGGTCACATCTTCCAACGAGACGTACCACACTGTACATTACACTGAATGGCCATCATTTTGTCAATTAGTCAGTTCAGAATCGGTTAGGGGGTGTGACTTGTGTAGTTATATAGGGCAGTTACGGATGATTCCATTTGAACAATCAAACAATGGAAAATCATCGGTTGTGACTGTATGGGGCTCCGATCTATTTTTGGGATGAGGGAGCATACGCATTAAGCTGAGGTATACACTACATATATTTTTATCGTAATTATCGTGGGTCAACTGCCCCCTTCCCCAGTCCCCTCCCCCAAATCGACGCGATGCCAACACTGGAACTAGGATAACAGTCTGATTTAGTCATATACATTGTACCTTGTGTTGATCACTTTCGAATGTTTCACTGGGAACATAGCAGGAAGTATAACTTGGGGCTTGACGAAAGTGAGTGTTTTGTAGAAATTTGATTCTATCCAGAATTATACTTTTTGGTTATAAATGTATAAGTCAGAACTGATTGTGTAGAGTAAACGTAAAGAATTATGTCAAATACAAACAACATCACCTATATATTCTCTAAAAAGATAGTAAAGACAAGTATTGAATATAAGACTTACAGTTGTATAATAAACGACTAATGGGTACATTAGGAGGACAGTTTTTGTTCTTTTTCTTTGTTCAACTGTCGACCTAATGTACCAACTGTCTACCTAATGTAGGGGTCGCTATTATGACGGAATAAACTGCATTGTTAGGTGTCGACTTAATGTACCCGTTAGTCAAATATAAATACGTATATATATATATATATATATATATATTCAGTGACGTGTAAAAATAGTATAGGCCCATCTATAAGGAATTAAGGATGAGTAATTATTCCCTGGTATATCCAACTTTGGTGGCTTTGTATGAAAAACATTACAACCTCTGTGACCTTGACATTAAGTTCGTGGTGAAGAGAGAAATCTGTCCAATCGACGTTTTGAAGGGAAAAAAAGTCTCATCGAAGGTATGTGTAAAAAGTGTTCAAGTCATTAGACAATGACACATTCAATCATCATTCTATTGAAAAATTTTCCTATGTACGAACCCCTTCTTCGACAATCGACAACAATCATACTTCGGTTTTTGTTGAACTATTTTTCCCTCATGAGTGAATAAATAATGGGTATGTCTTGAATTCAGGTAATAGGGTGAAGGACCTGACTGGTCATTGACCTGAATGGACAATACGTTCATTAATTAATAAATACATGATATACCCTATATTTATTCACTCATGATGGTTTAGATATTCTTTGTAATCAAAATATATATATAAAGTTGATTCTATTGTAAAATTTCAGGCTGACGATGGAGTTTGCATGACTCCGAAACATGTACCATTCCTTAAAATGCTATGTTTTCTTTGTTGTTTTTATTTTGAAACTGTTTTCGTGTCGTTCTTTTGGAAATTTTGAAAATACATACCGTACCAATATTCGGATTATCGTCACCTCATTTTCGGGCAGCGAGGTGGTCAGAAACATCTTATTAGAGTAACGAGGTGTATTCTAGTGTATTTTGATGACAAATAAAAGTGTCATTTTGTGCTCGCTGGCATCGCTTGCTCACAAAATTTCGAAATTGGAAAGTTATATTTGGGCACGAGGCGTCAGCCCCCCCCCCCCCCCTTGATGTAAATGCGCCCGAAAACATATGAGAGAATTTGACACCTGGATGGACTTTAACGATTTCCATCCTGTTTTAAGATAAATTCCTATGTTAGAAATCCGATAAGGGTTAACTTTTAAAACAATGCGATTGGTCCTGTTTTCTATTTTTAATTTTATTTTCTTTTGCTGCCGGTACATAATACGCAGAAATGATTGAACTATCATTCTAATATTTGATTTAGTAACGCATTTTCTCAGTCGACATTCGAACTTAGTACTGTATTATTGATTAAGTTTTCGGGCATATTTCATCATTATAAGTATCCCATCTTTAACACTGAATCATACAATAATAGCTCACCAAGACATTGGAGTTATATACCGGTATATCACACTTTATACCCATAAGTGTGAATTTCTGGTAATAAGCCATTCCTTCAATGTCATGAGCGCCACCTAATAGCTAAAGACACGGTAAACAGGATTACTATGAGCGTCATTGCATGAAAGACATGAGTGACATCAGACACGGTGTAATTATTTGTCATTCATTTATTTATCTATTACCCATGTAGTTTAATTATGTCTGTTTAATACGCAAATCTTTTGCACCTATTGGATTTAATGGTAATCTTACAAACATAAAAGCTTCGACAGATGGGGGACTATCAGGTCACCTCAGATCTGAATATCGTTAGAGGATTATTGTAATGTTAATGACAAGGACGTAGCAGTGAGGATCATTTCAGGGGATATAGTCTCGCTTCTATTGTCATGACGCCTTGGAAATGATCATTAAATTCAACGGAATGTAATGATCTATATAAATAGAAAACTACTAACCTTTCATTAATTGAAATAAGACAAAGTATTTTAATGACTTCTGTCATCGCCCAGATACAACCATTTTATGTTGTCAGTATTTCATATATCATTTAAGTGAAGAATGTCTGAAGTTATATTTAAGTTATATATCATTAAGAGTAAGAAATCAGATTTAAAAGTGTAAAGATAAGTGAGTGAGAAACATCAAGTCCCCTTGCGATGCTCAATAGTTCTTTTCACTTAATCGGTGAAAACCTACCCGATTTACTTTCTTGGAGATTCGACAAACTGTTATCAGTTATTGATATAATACGACATCGTGCCCAGTGACGTATCTAGGTATTCTGGCGCCCGGGGCAAACTGTCAAATCTGCGCCCCCCCCCCCCCCCCCCCCGCCCGCCCAAACTACCACCTTTCAGGCAAAGTTCCACCCCCATCCTCCCATGGTCTTTGAAGTATTACTCCCCCATTGCAGAGAAACGAACCGGCCGGTATAAATGTTTGCATGACTTCAGTCATTTTCCAGTAGCACAATGCAACGAGTAGGACTCCTGGTGTTGATGCTGGTTGCTTTTGCACAAGGTATGACTGTTATATCATGTACAGTATAATTATGTTACATTCTTCTTATACAGGTATAATTCATATCGTTCATAATGAAGAAATTGGGATAATGATCTGCCAGACTGCCACATCATAATGATTCAATAACATTTACTTAATAGGCAGTTTTACACATATGTTTTACACAAGTATGAAGGAGTCTTAGTCGAGTGGTTTGAATTAGTAAGGTTGTGAGTTCGAGTCTTGCCACGGGCCTAATGTCATTTGGCAAGAAAACATTTGCTCTTCCATGACGAAAACCAGTGTAATTTAATTTGCTTTATGCCCTGATGGTCACAATATTGTTGGTTGAATAGCATGTCTGTAAACCTGCTGCAGCCCTATACTTTGGAGAGGCGTCGGAACATCGGGCTCGGACAATGAATTGGGGGGGGGGGGGGGTCTTTCCGGATTGGGGGCATCTTTTGTCGGGACAAAAGTCCCCTCCCCCCCCCCCCCCCAATCCATTGTCCGAGCCCGACGTTCCGACGCCTCTGCTTTAGTGCAAAGGCACAATAGTACAGTGGTTAGTTAGAGTAGTTTTCGGTTCGAAACTTAGTCAATGGAGAGCGTTATTTGGTCATTTAGCAATAATCTTAACTTACCCCCCCCCCCCCCCCCCCCCGACTTGAAACGGAAATTCCCAACTTGGTTGTAAAATCACTTGAGGCCTCAGATCAACCATAAGTCAACTATAATAGAACCCCCCCCCCCCCATATGATATATTTCTGTGTACTTTACAGGGTACACGGACCCCGAGTGCTCCAGTTATGACCACGCAAATTATGGGTGCTCCGGAGAATGCATCTCGACTTCATCATGCCCAGGTAGCAATTACATCAGCAACCTATGTCCTTCCCAAGCTTACAACATCAAATGCTGTTTCACAGGTTATTATTGTTTCGATTAAGCTTAATATCGTTTTTAAAATTCCTGGCGTCAAATGCAATATGGTCATGCAACAAAAATGGACAGGGAAGGCAGAAATTGTTGCTATTTCTACTCATGCCTCTAGTAAATATATATTTTTAGAGCTCTGAATCAAAAGTTATTGAGCCAAACCCCAAATGTGGTCAATTGTCTTGAAAGGGTTAATTCCTACACGAACTGAATTCTTGTCTTCAACCCTGGACGAAATACCATACCCAACCCTATCCCTACCCTAACCCTAACCCTAACCCGAACCCGAATCCGAACCAACCCTAACCTAAATCCCAACTGCGACCTATGACCCTAACCTTAAAGTGATTTGGTAACTTTGTAGAGGCTTGATAAAATCTGAGCTGCCTGCATGGCCTTACATGCTATCAGTGTATGTAATATGGTGTAAAAATGAAGCCCAGTTGGGATAAAAGCACTTCAAAATCATCCTTCACAGAAATAAACATATGCAAGTGACCGAAAATGCCAGACTCATTTCCCCCCATAGACTCAGTGTTAGACTACAGCGTATGGCCATTCGTAGTCATAGATATCTTAATAATAGAGTACCGAAGTGTGACGTCATACCGGCCAAGTTGTCAAGGTTGCTGGTTCTAAACAATTTTGTGCTAAACAATGGCGTGGTGATCACACCAGCGCCAAACACTGAAATTGCCCTTCTCCAGCCCGTTGCTCGAATGACTTCGCGGTGAACCTCATGCGCGGGCTCTGTTGTTTGGAACCAGTATCCTGGACGACGAGCGAATATGACGTCAGCACTTCGGTACTCTATAGCATTATATATTTGAAAACCTTTCTTTGCCTGGCTATTTATTTAACCTTCTGAACATCATTATACAAGACAGATATCAAAATTCAACAATTTATTAAATCAAGCCTCCACAAAGTTACCGAATCCCTTTAACCTATTTTAACGAAATAAAGTATGGAGCTATATTTTATCGCCGGAGCAAATTTTGGACTTCGATCAATCCCGAAGACGGGACAAATTTTCGAATTCTCCACAGACTTGGATGGGAGGATGGGAAGGGGGCGCATTATTGTCTAGATTATACCTCGCGTGCAGTCGAACAATGTCATTTTTTTCTGGGCCGCAAATGGGGGGGGGGGGGGGGGGGGGGGTGCGGGTACACCGGCTGTATCATGTGCCGTATTAATATTGATAATTTAATCAGTACTAATTTCAAACTCCTCAATATTTAACAGCCAATAGTGACTTGGAATGCACAGGCTACAATCACTGGCGTTATGGTACTGTCGGTTCTTGCGTAGAGACGTCAGCCTGCCCCAAGGCAAGGGTAACTACAAAAGCGGGCTATGTCCTACAAAGCCTGCGGACATCAAGTGCTGCTTCTCTAAGCCCACAGGAACATGTGAGTTGAATGGAGAAAAATCAACAACTTTATTTTCGACTTCTCTACCGTCCCTAATGAAAAGAGACACATCCAGATGATTGTAAATGCAAAAGAAAAGATGACCGTGAGATTCTGCATGATAGCTAGTGATAATGCAAATAAGAAAAGGAGTTTCACAAACTAAAACAGAGAAAGCATGCGAGAGTATGAAAAAGAGAACGTGAGAGGGTGTGTGCATGTGTTTGGGTGTGTGTTTGTGTGAGAGTGTGTGTGTGTGTGTGTGTGTGTGAGAGAGCGAGAGAGAGAGAAAGAGGTAGATAATAGGAGGAATCTTAGGAAGATTGTATTTCACTTTAACAAAAAATGATTGATGTCCCCATTACAACATAACGACATAAGATTGGTGTTTAAAATAATTTCATTGTATTTTTCATTTGATAGGTAGATTATATAATAGGAAATGATTTGTTTGTAATTGGGGGTAGGGACAACAAAAAAAAATTCGCCAAACCTTCTAAAATCGCTCAGTAAGGGGTTGTGGGGTCCAGTTTCCCTCCATAATTCCCTGACAAGCAAAAAAAAAAGGTCTTCACTCTAAAAAAAGGGGGGGGGGGGCACAATCGAGAAAATGGCGGATCGTCTATGGTAAAAATTCATACTTCTCTTCCAAAAGGGGGGGGGGGGGCGGGGCCGGCTGTGCCCCCCCTGGATCCGCCACTACATAGGTGTGTGACACCCGTCCTGGGCTAGGCTGCCCCCCCCCCCCCCGAATTTTGAAATAACCACTATCCAGGCAACCTTCACTTAATATTCGGGCATTGAGGTGATCTTTGTGTAATTTCTATGCTTTAAAAAAAAATACCCAGTATATTTTTTGACAAAAATAATGTTTTCACGAAAATAAAGAATCATTTTTTTTCCCCCTCACTTTGTCGCAAAATTTAGACACTGGAAAACAATGTTCGGGCAATCGACGTCAGCCCCTAGCAAACTACTACTATACTACTACTACTACTACTACTACTACTACTACTACTACTACTACTACTACTACAAGGGACACTGTCTTGTCAAAGTAAAAGTGGCACATTTTCTTTTGTAAAAGGGGCACTTCCAATTAAAAAGTAAGAGGGGCACTTTCCCATGTAAAAAGGGGTACTTCTTGGGTAAACCCAGATGTTGTGCGTCCGGACAGGTTGTGTATTCGGACAGTCGTTTTAAAACTTAATTCGCCCAACATTTTAAGAGTGTGTAACTGTAGGGCAGTGTTTGAGCAATTGTTGAGAAATGTTTGCCCAATGTTAGAGATTTGGGGAAAACTGCCCAACGGTTGGACAAATATTAGGCAAACATTGCCTAACAGTTGTTTGGGTTGACGATTGCCGCAATAATGGGTTTTTTTTTTTGCAGTGTAACTTAAATTAATATTTTCCCTGAATCTTGTGCAAAATTTACCCAACTGTTAGGTAACTTCTGTATGGCCAAATTCCCAATTCATTCCCAATTATCCAACTACGAGGCAAATATTCCAACCTAGATTTAACCAATGCAGTTGGTAAATATGTGCGCAACAGTTGTGTAAATTTATTTGCCACAAATTGGTGAAATCCTTAGGCGATCAGTTCGTTAAAAAATGCTCCTAATTGGGCATTTTTTTTACCAACCATGATTACCCAACATAATTTAACCAACAGTTTAAGAGTGTATACATAGACCACCATATACGTTTCCTGTGGTCGAGCAATTGGTGAATGAGAATGACAAGTCTATCTGTCACGGATATATGACATCGGCACTGAAAGAGTTAAGTGGGCCTGGACTTAAAAACTGTTAATCCGGGGGTTCGTCGCATCCATTCCAGAGACACTGGAGCTGCTTGAGCACCATGCGTGCAGATACAAGAAGGCGATGCTACTATTTTTACAGCTACTTAATGATATCTAAAACGCCATACTCTGAAGTACATTGAAGGCCTATACCAGTAAATTATTTTGAGATGATAAGTATTTCATCCTGGGCTGGAGCACGAATCCGACCATCTTCATCTTCGGTCGATATGGAACGCCAAAAGGACATCAAATCATTCACCAACTCTTTCGGCGCCGTCTTCCGAAAATACGCTGCCTGCGTGAAAAAGTCCAGTAGTTTGTTCCCGAAATCCGAATGCTCATCAAACACATCGGTGATGTCCCAATGCAGAGATATATCGAGAGTGGTAACGTCGTATCCTTGACTTTGTGCGAACTCACGTATATTCTTTGAAGATAGCCGTTCATTTGATTGGGTACAGCCTGACAGCCATGCAAACTTGTGGAAGGTTTCTGCGATTATGCTACCTGTATTGCAATGAGCAGCAGAAAATAGAAAGAAAGGAATGAGCTGTGACAAAAAGTCAATGATAAGAATGATGTAAGGTACATTTAGAGTTTTTTTCGCCAGACCTCCAAGATTCGCTCAGTGGGGGTCTAGTTTCCCTCCATAATTCTCTGACAAGCACAAAAAAAGGTTTTCTTTCTAAAAGGTGGGCGGGGCACAAACGAAAAAAGGGCGGATCCTTCCACTGGGGGGGGGGGGGGGGGGCACGGGCCGGAAGTGCCCCCCCCCCTGGATCCGCCACTGGATTCAGGCATTGAAACATTTCTTCAACTGTTTTTAGAATAAGCAATGTAATGACCGGTTGAATAAGGCTTCTAATATCTTAGGGTGGGTCGGATTTTACAAATTAGTCTTGCTATAGTAAGCCTTGCCGCAGCAACCAGACGGAAACTTTGTGCTGTTTTGGTACACCGGCTGTGCCAGGAGACCTAAGGTTGAGCAATGCATGAGCAAAGTTCCTCAAAACGTAAAACGAAGGTTGTCACCTTGTCTTTAGCCTCTTGAGATATATGGTTGTGTGAAATACTGGTGAACGAGATAAAAACAATGCATGGTCTTATCGCACCTAATGTCAGAAAACCATGCATGGTCGTGCGGTCTTCCAGGATAAGAGAATAAATTGACATGGTCGTGCGGTCTTCCAAGTTCAGAAAATAAGTTGACATGGTCGTGTGGCCTAATTCTTAGATAAAAGAGTAGTTGACTAATTGGTCGTGCAGGCCTGAGAGAAAGAAGTTGACATGGTCGTGCGGTCCCGCGAGATAGATAACATGGTCCTGCGTACTGCGGTCTTTCTGAAGTAGGCATGGCCGTGCGGTAATGTGAGAGACGCATGGTCTTCGCGTGGTTTTGGTAAACCCAGGAAAACAGTTTTGGATCTAGGATATATGCAGTGAACATAAAGTGGTCATCGTGAGCAATAAAGAGTTCTTTGAGAATAATCTACATCAACTGACTGTAAATTTCAGTCCAACGAACTTCAGGTCTAGGGAAGTAAAGGGAGGTTCGGCTACAATATCTTTATAGTTGTCATATTTAAAGCCCATATTTTGAATATGGTATATCGACATGGAACCTGTAACATACAGAGCAAAATATTTTTTGGTGACTGGTACGGTACCTTTTAACTGACTGACGCATTATTAACCCATCATTCATCTGCTACATATTGATTAGTGTGTTTGAAGGTACTTTAGACCGATCCAGTGTTTAAATACGTCATCAATTTTGTTGGGCTTTGATTGCAAAACTTGCAGGGGCGTTGGGACCAGTTAACACAAGTCATGATTATGTCCAATGGAAAAACGTAACCTACCAGTTTTACAAACAATGATCATGAGACCCTTGTCCTTCATCATGGATGACAGTTGGGTGAAAGTCGTCTTAAAGTCACCGGTGTAGTACAGTGAATGTATGGAGCTGATGAGATTGAACTTCGTTCTTGCCAAAGGGCTTTCAGCTAAGAAGAGTGACAGAGGACAAGGGAACCAATGACAGACGACAGTGGATTTATCAGTAGAATTCAACGTAGTCACCTTTTCCTTGAATGTATTGAGCATGCCCTCATTGGGGTCAACTGCAACATTACATAAAGATGAGTAGCAAGATTGAAGACGTTTCAAAAAGTGGAATTCATGCGGACCTGTGGCACAAAAATTAATAGAAAGAAAAACATAATTACACCAATCATCTTGTATATCAGATATAAGGAACTGGCTGACAGCAAATAAGTTAAAACACAATGATAGTAAAACTGAATTTTTCATTGCTGCATCACCATACAATTACAAAAATTTGCAAGATTTAACACTGTCAGTCGGTGAAGTTTCTATACATCCATCGGATTCAATAAGGAATCTGGGTGCCTTTTTGATGTTAACATGACTATGTCAGCACACATTAACAATGTTTGCCGCAGTGTGATTTTTCATTTGAGGAACATATCTAGGATTCGTAAATTTATTGATCAAACTACTTGTCAGCATGCTGTAAGGTCACTTATTCTTTCCAGACTAGACTATTGTAATGGGCTTCTTTCCTCTATACCAAAGTCTCATGTAAACCGTCTACAGCGTCTGCAGAATTGGGCTGCACGTCTTGTTTTTGAGGTTGGCAGAAGTCATTCTTCCCAACCTTTACTTCGTTCTCTTCACTGGCTGCCCATTCAAAAACGTATCATCTTCAAATTAGTTCTTTATGTTTATAAATCTATCAATAACAAGGCTCCAGGGTACATATCTGAATGCTTAACTGTATATACACCTAGTAGAAATCTCAGATCCTCAAATCACAACCTTCAGCTCAGCTACCCAATGACCCGAAATTTGTCAGGTGATAGGACTTTCACAGTTACTGCATCTAGGCTATGGAATAATCTCCCCTTGACCATTAGACAGTCAGCATCCATAAAGACCTTTAAAAAAGCTGTGAAATCATATTTATTTTAAATCCGCTATCAAACTTTGTAACAGGTACATTCATTACATTTTGTCTCCATAAAACCACCTGGTAGTTCCCACATGGACGATTGAAGAGTTTTCTGATTTGTGTTTATATAAAAATTATAATGTGTTCTATAATTTAAATATTTTGTAAACGCTCCGAGCCTTATGGGAAGGGCGTACTAAATGCTTATTGTATTGTATTGTATTGTAATCATCGAACACCAATGTACGGTGCAGTTGCTTATCCAGACATCATTGACAAAAGGGGGAAGGTAAAATGTACCCCCCTCCCACACACACACACACTAAAATTGTATGTACTTATAAAAGCATATGGGCATGTGCCAATTGTGTCCATTATCGATACGCCCCTCAGTTATATCACCATGATCACAGTACATGTAACAATCTCTAAAAAGAAAAGAGATCGTATTCGGCCATGTCTATCCTCCCAATCCACACCATATTGATTGAATAAAAGAAATATTGATATACCTTCACCTACTCCTACACCTAGGAGACAGAATTCTTCATCACGATCAAAGACATCAGTTAGCCTCTTCATCACTTTGGAGTCAAAATATTGAACAACTTTTTCCAGGACGACATTCCTCTGGGTGACCTTGTAGAAAGCATTGTAATAAGCATCTTCGTAGCGCTCATGGTCTTCTTGTAGAGGATTTATACGAAAAGTAACATCAGACATTTTGAACAGAACATTCAAGTCACAGACTTGTAGACTAGTTGTATACATGCAAATGTTCACTTCGTGTCAAGATTTGTATTTATGGTATGTGTATAGTGACCAATGCCAACGCCAAATTGTGTAATCTGTATACCGTCAAATCTGAAACATACCGACAAGTTTATTTTGTCTTTCAAAACGATTATTACAGGTCACGTTCACAATGGCACACGACACACATAATAATTCTGACCTTATTTAATATCCCGGTCACATCTTCCAACGAAACCTAGCACACTGTACATTACACTGAATGGCCTGTCAATTAGTCAGTTCAGATTCGGTTAAGGGGTGTGACTTGCGTAGTTATATAGGGCAGGTACGGATGATTCCATTTGAACAATCAAACAATGGAAAATCATCGGTTGTGACTGTATGGGGCTATCTATTTTCGGGATGAGGGAGCATACGCATTAAGCTGAAGTATAACCTGCATATATTTTATCGTAATTATCGTGGGTCAACTGCCCCCTTCCCCCTTCCCTCCCCAAAATAGACGCGATGCGAATACGGTAACTAGGATAACAGTCTGATTTAGTCATATACATTGTACCTTGTGTTGATCACTTTCGAATGTTTCACTGGGAACATAGCAGGAAGTATAACTTGGGGCTTGACGAAAGTGAGTGTTTTGTAGAAATTTGATTCTACCCAGAATTATACTTTTTGGTTATACATGTATAAGTCAGAACTGATTGTGTAGAGTAAACGTAAAGAATTATGTCAAATACAAACAACATCGCCTATATATTTTCTAAAAAGATAGTAAAGACAAGTATTGAATATAAGACTTACAGTTGTATATATATATATATATACACTAAAGGAAAAAAGAAACTTATAAAAGTTCAAGAGATCACCAAATTAAATTCTCTGCATGGAAATGTACCAAATTTGGATATAATGTTGATTCAATGCATGGCTTTAAATGACAGTCAATAACCAAAAGTTTTCTTCAATGCCACAAAAGAAATGTGCACTGAAGCAAAGGATCTCTAATCCAAGTCACAAAGACAAACTGCAGCCTTGTACACCATATGCATGTATGAATGAAACAAAAGAATTTCAAAAGGGATTTGCAAGTTCATATCCAACAGATTAATAGCCAGTATGTCCACCTCTAGCTTGCTGGCAAGCTGTACACCGTCTTCGCATGCTTCCGATCAGATTCGCGATGGTAGCCTGGGAACATTGTTCCATTCTTGCAGTGCTGCAATGAGCGTCTCCCTATTGATGGGTTGATTGTCACGCCTTGACACACGTCGACCAAGCTCTTCCCAGAGATGTTCAATTGGGGAAAGGTCTGGTGAACGGGCGCACCATGGCAGAACATCAATATCCTCTTGCTCGAGGGGTGCAAATCCCTTTTGAAATTCTTTTGTTTCATTCATTGACATGCATATGGTGTACAAGGCTGCAGTTTGTCTTTGTGACTTGGGGATTAGAGAGTCCTTTGCTTCAGTGCACATTTCTTTTGTGGCATTGAAGAAAACTTTTTGTTATTGACTGTCATTTAAAGCCATGCATTGAATCAACATTATATCCAAATTTGGTACATTTCCATGCAGAGAATTTAATTTGGTGATCTCTTGAACTTTTATAAGTTTCTTTTTTCCTTTAGTGTATATTCAGTGGCGTGTAAAAAATAGTATAGGCCTTTCTATAAGGAATTAAGGATGTGTAACCAGGGGCGTATCCAGGATTTCCCAATAGGGAGGCGCCAGACATTATTGATCACCGTCCTAGGGGAGGGGGTGCTCCCGCCCCTTTGGAAAAATTTTTTGCTTCTGAAGAAGGGCTGAGATGAAAAATAATCCTATATGTGACCAATTTTTAAGCCTATTTAATGAACTTTTTTTTTT